>JANKKI010000281.1:0-1200000 GCA_025175665.1 Cinchona pubescens | reverse complement strand
GTATTTATAGGCATAAGTTCCCACATTTATGATTGGGACTTCGGGTCTACAAGAGATCGGGATTAAACGGTATACTATTTTCCATTTTCCGATCACAGAATTACACTAGCCTTTAGGCTGTATTACAGAATTACCCTCATGGGAGTTACAAGATATGTATTATTCTACAGGGTGAATATTTCATGTATCATTACTAGCCAAGCACCGGTAAAGGTCTTCTCGACTCTTCTTCATTTCTCCTTGTTCGTGGCTATTATTTCCTTTTTCCCATCACAATGCTCTCCTCACTCATTCCCTTCTCTCTCTATAAAAAAAATCCATAGAACATGAACTCTACCAGCCGGGGTTTGCTTATGTAGCAGCCATGAATTTTTCCTACGTGAAGTGTAGGGGTAGAAGCCAGGACTGTTGAATCACCAAAAAAAAAAAAAAAAAAAAATTGGGCCACTAATTGTGGACTCCTTGTCACAGAATGCATCCCCTCAAATATTAACAAGTCGTAAAGTTGGTAAAGCCCTATACCTTGGTCCTATACACGTGGCCTAGACTTAGTTTCAAAAACCAGACTTAGCATTTGATACTTGAAGTAATCCTAGTACTCTATATAATTAGTAAGTACATGAAGTCGAAGTCCTAGGAATCCTAGTACTCTACATTACCAACCAAAATACAAAAAGATAAAGAGTAATAACAGAGGTAGGGGAACGGGGAACTTGTTGGATTAATGATTGAGGAGTTTGATGGAAGAGCATCGTGATCTCATAGTACTACCAGAACAACTTAATGCGTACTTACAAGAATTTTTAACAACGACTTAAGTTGTGAACCGCTGCAAGTCAATCTTAATTTCTACACTCATTGGTTATACATTTCCTAATGTGAAGGCCAAGAAATTTTTTCCTCGAAGAAAAATAATATTCAAAAAATTGAGATTGGCTTTGGTCAATTTTATGAATGTGGCCGAGGTGCAGTTGTATTGGCACTAGGTAGCGCTACCAACAACAGGGACAACAATAACAACAGGGCAGTTGTGTCAACAATAATGGGGAGAGTGGTATTAACGATAGATGCGACGATGTCAACAATATCAACTCCTTGTGTCGAAGAGAATTTCAAACCCCTACTCAAGCAAGTACCAATACAAAGTTTTACGACTCTGGCCGAGGTGCGGTAAGACATCAAAAATTATCACTCTCAATCCGAAGAGTTTGACTTGAGACTAGGGATAAATGATGATGTCAAAATAATACACCTAGTGACATTGATTCACATGGCTTACCTACCGTAGATCGATCTGACTGCCATCAGTTACAGGTATAAATATCAAAATTATAGGTCAAGTTAATTAATCTCTTTCCTAATTACACAAGCTCTGTATTTTTATTGAATTTAATATCTGGTCTAAGTACTAACTTGAAAGTCAGATTCTACTTCGGAGGATAAAACCCTGCCCTTTCTTCTCAAGTTATCCAAACATGGGTACTATGTGTTGTGCTCGGTACTTACCTTTGTAAATTTGTATCAACACGCCGCTTTCTGAGTTTGAGCTTACAAAGTTTAATGCTTATTGGAACGTCAATTTTGAGATCCAAAGGAATTCTTCCAGTTTGTTGTTCCTCCGGTAATGCACCCAACAAAGTACTACTATTCTGATTTTGTCTAGTTAATTCTACGTCGAGCGCAGTTGATGACCTGATTCAGAAATTTTTAGGCGGACCAGTTCATAGTAGGTGTTACAAAATTTATTGGTCCATATTCATGTACATCACTAAATGATTATTTTAGTAAGGTCAAGCGATGTGGGTGAATTTGGACCTACTGTCAAGAAATCCACGATACCTATTGTGGACTCGCTCTACTTAAGAATTTTCCTGATTATGGTAGAATTTAGGATTAGTTTTTTGGTTTCATACACACTCAAATGGCTCATAGTATATCCCTATCTTTTTGTTTGGGTTATCGGCAATGATCTTCGTATTGAACTTGGCAAAAAGGCTAGAGTCCAAATTGAGTCGCAAATCGGATATTCTGAGGTTGTCTCGAGAAGAAACTGCATGGTTAAAAGAACAGGTAGGCCAACTACAATCCTACAACCATCCAGTTGGCTCCTTTTGTGCAATTTACAATTGTCATTCTTAAAAGAAGCTAGGAAAAATAGTACATTATAACAAAATGTTACCTTGAAAAACAATATTGGATAAGAAAGGGCAATGATATTACCACAGCATTTATCTTAATGCCACAGCAAAATTTTACCAAATGCCAAAATTACCCTCTTACAAATCAACCAAAACACATTATGTGGGACCTATCCCAGCCTTCGACACTCTTCCTCTCTCAGTCGTAGCTCCATCTCAGCCTTTCACACCCTTTCTCTTTATCCTCGAAAAATTTTATTATAGGAAGGTCCTACCAAATATCATGCCAAATGGTATCTCCAAACCAATAAAATTCTAGCATTTTTAAGTAGTGGCTCACCAATTCATTTTATTTTTAAGCCCACACTTTAAATAGTGAAATTTCATTGATTTGGGAATACCACTTGACATGACATTTGGTAGGACCTTTCCATAATAAAGTTTTTCCTTTGTCCTCCTCTCATTACTCAGCCAACTGCTTTAGCTGAGTTGGATAAAAAAATTGATGAGTCTTTTTTGTTTTTTTTTTGTAGCTGTTCAAAATTGATGGAGCCGATTTTTTTGGTTTGTGTTAATCTGAATTGATCCAAGACTATTTTCTTAATTTTTCGGATGTTTTAATTTTCCAATTTCCTAAAATTCTTTTGGATTCTTCCCCAAAAAAGAAATGAAACAAACTGAAGGAAGATTGATAGGGAAATGGAAAGACAAATGGGATTTGCCAATAGAAGTTAGAAAAGAAAAGGTCTGGATTTTGGGAGCAGCAGGCAATATTGTGGGGCCCGCGGTTAAAGATTAGCAATGGAGAAATGTTGGCTTCTTAGGTAATTTTGTTATTTAATCGAAAATGTTTTGTGGCATTAAGAAAGTTGCTGTGGCAATATCATTTGCCGATAAGAAAGCAGTGCTGACTGCAGAACAATGGCGTGAGTTGTATTATTTGAAATATTATTTTAGTGTATTATTTGAAATATTATTTAAGTGATGTGGTAAATAATAAAAAAATGTGAATAATTTGAGTAAGTGTTTGGATTGTGAATAGTATAAATAATTTTTTGTAAATAAGTCTTTGGATTGTGAATAGTATAAATAATTTTTTGTAAATAAGTGTTTGGATAGTGTTTTTTGCACTAAAAGACAATAAACGTACGCGGAAGTCAAACGTCACTTTCTTTTTTACACCATCAAATGAAGTACTAAAAATCGCGACACACAAACGTAGATACTTTCTCGTTGTTTAAAATCCAAATTTTAAAAAAACAAGATATATCATACATGTATGCTAACATGTCTTTATTTAATATAAAATAAAAAATACATTTTAAAATTTTCTTAGTATTTTGTGTACTAAAAAACAAAATACGTAGATAAAATTTGAATAAAATTAATAATATCAAAATATATAATTTCATTCACTTTCTTTTCCACACCATCAAATCAAGTACTAAAAATCACATACAAAGGTAATTACTTGTTTGTCGTTTGAAATCCGAATTTAAAAAAAATGAAATATGTCCATAAGTGTATGCTAAACATGTATTTATTTAATATAAAATAAAAATACAGTTTAAAATTTACACTTTTCTACCCATAGTTGGATTCTCTAACATAGGTTTAAAAGTCTGAACCTTATATACTATTTTAAACTATTTTTCTGCCTATATTTTGGATTCCTGAACCTAAGTTCGAAAGTCCTAACGTTATATACTATTTTCGTAAACTCTATTTTTTCACCTATACTGAAGTCTGAATGTATATTTCCATTTTTTCTTTGTCCAAACAAAATTCAGATCAATGAATAGTATAAAAAAATTTAATGCTAATATATGTGAATAGTATAATAGTCGTATAGACGAATAGTAAAATAATTGATTGAATATTAATGAATAGTAAAAGAAAATTTTGAATTGTGTAAGTAATGAATAATATTTTTGAAAAAAAATAAAAAAAAAAAGTTAACCAAAAAAAGTTTTGATGACCAAATAAATATTTCATAAAAGTATAAATAATAAAGTAAAAAGTGATAAAAAAAATTAAAAAAAAAACAGTCCAAACGGGGCCAATGTCATGCAGATGCGTATAAATTTGATTTTTGATATATAAAACGACTCAAACTTATTGTAGTTGAGCAGCAAACTATGTAAATCCTCCACCACAACCCCTTCTCCTGTTGTAAAAGATTGAATCAGTGGCCTTATAAGAGGTTGATAGGCCAATCATGTTAGTGCCACTTCTAAGATTTTTCACCAACGATTTACTTCCTTTTCCCTAGATACACCGTCTGAATAACAATCTGATAACAGTTTGCTAAGATGCGATTTTCAAATCTTTCTCGGAAATCACTTTTGACTGATGCGAAGACCAAGCATCAGCTCTAAATAAACGAAATAGCAAACTAATTTCTGAAATTCTACGAGGATAATTTCAGAAACCTCCTTCAAGGTTTAATCTAATATTACTTAGGAGGTGTTTGGTTCACATTCGGAATCGGAATCGGAATGAGAATCATAAACTCTACTATTGGTATGGGTTTATATCATTCCCCCTTATTTGTTTGGTTTAACATAGGAATAGGTTTCATTGTATTAATAAGTTACTCAACTTTAAACCCATGGCACAAGTGAGAAATGAAAGTGGGTATTTCCTAACACTTTCATTCCCATAGAATGATTCTCATAGTGTTCAACCAAATACCATCTATGAGTATCATTAACTCTGATTCCCATTCCCCCCTCTCAGACTACCCATAAACCAAACACCTCCTTAGTGTACTTCAATTTTAAAAAATTTCACTTACCTCTCATTTCTTGTAAGGGGATCCAAATTAACATAAAATGACAATTGTACCCTTTGTTCTTTATCAAAATAACAAAAAAAGTAGTTTCAGAAACCTCCCCTCCCCTAAGGTTTCTAATAATTTCACTTGATACCCTTTCATCTTTTAACAATTTTTTGGCCAACTTATTTACTAAAATATATGTGAGTTAATGTGCTTATTTGTATTTATTTGATTTTTTTAATATGTATAAACGAACAATATTTTTATAAATTGATATTTTGTATGGTTAATTACAAACTCATAAAATTTAAAAAAAATTTAAAATATAATTTTTGATAAAGAAACTTTTTTGTCAATTAACTTTAAAAAATTTAAGAGCATATTGTAAAATATACTTTGTACGTCAATTTCAATAATATACATAGTATAATAAAAAATGTGGTTTGTGTTTTGTTTAGAAAATCAAAAAATCATAAAGCGAAAAAATTAAAATGTAGTCTCTTATTTAATTTTTTGTCAACTTATTTATAAAAATATGTGCATGTTAATGTGTTTGTGTTCCAACTAAACAAAAATTTAAAATATGTAGAAACATACTATGTAATACAATAAAATAAATGTAATTGGTATTTTTTATTTTAGAAAATCACAAACTCATAAATTATAAAAGTAACATAAATTTTTATGATGTTAACCGAGGAAGAACAAGAAAAATTTCATCCCAATGTTATTTTCTAACAATCTTATTTAAATTTTCCAAATTTCTTTTTCTTTTTTCTATTATACCAAATTGATTTTTCTTACTAGATCTTAAAAATGGAATCCAAATTTCTTCTCTCTCCTAAAATGATATTTTAATTAATTGAACTGAAATTGTTATAATATATTTGAAGTTAAGAGAAGTTGGTGAGATTTTTAAAAGTCGAAATATATTAAATAATATTAGCATAAATTTCAAGAGAGATTTATGAAATTACTGAATCCCATTCCATAATGGTTGTGACATAGATAGACCCAACAGCAAACTTTACTACTATTGCGCAAGATGCGTATCCCATTTTAAACACACCAAAAGAAAGGTATAACAACCAGGAAAGCCAATAAAGTAGAGTAAGGATACAAGACGAGTAAAGGAGAAAAACGACGAAAAATAGCACACTTATCAACCTGTTTACTTCTCCGGGTCCTCGACCTTCTTTCTTAATTCTTTCCTACATTTTGAAGGGTCCATACAATCAGCTATGGTTTAAAAATCATTCTAACCAGATCTCAGCCATAAGGAACGTGCATAAACTTGTCAAGCAACATACAACCGCCAGCTTAACCAAGAATCATGCTGTAAGGCCTGGGAAGTGCCCCAGGCACAAAGCTTCAAAAAAGCATATAGAAAATGGTTACGCAAGACAAACTTTCAAGGAGATGCTTGCAGTTGTCTATAGTGGTGCCCCATCTCTAAAAGGAAACAGTTATGCATCATAAACTGTCTAGCTCAAAATGAGGTATTAACCAAGAAAACGCCAAGCATGCACTGTAACAAGCTTAATCAAGAAAGCTTCACGTCTTCAAGTGCATTCGTGGCTTAGATTCTTGGGGCGCACTCAGAAGCTTTCTCAACATCGCATTACCATCGAATCCATTTGACTCACTGCAAAGTCAGCTCATCCTGAAGAACCTCTTTTCGCCAGAATGTATCTTCAACAGCATCCTAGTACTGACTCATCTGCTGCATTGTCCATCTTCCCATTGTTGATCATCAAACAAGTCCTCAGGTGGGTCATAAACTATCATATCAGGGAAAAGTTCTAAGAAGTCATCCTTCACCTTTTCTCTCAATTCTGGATATGGAAGGAGCCCTTTCAAAATGACTCGATAAGGCAAGGATAAAGGGGGGTCAGGAGAAAGCCTCATTTCCTCGTATATGGCCATTGCCTCCGTGGGTAGTCCAATGTCTAAGAATGCCCTCATAAGATCACCAAAAGTATGCTGAAATTATCAAAAAGAACACCTTCACTCTTTAAGTCATCCCACACTCTCTTGGCTTCATCTACCCTTTTATTTCTAGCAAGCATCATAAGCATATCCCTATAGAAGAACATATCTGGCCTATACCAGATTTCCTTGCGTACCACCGCATACAACTGGAAACAAAATACAAATGTCAGAATTATACCAGATTTCTTTACGCAATACAGCTGGAAACAAAATACAAATGCCAGAAATAGATAAGTCCTTACAAGTTGACTCACTTTTCCATCAATTAAAAAAAAAAAATTGTTTGAATCACATAACGCGCAGTAAGATGTAATGAGAAAGCAAAAGGGCATGACATTTGTAACAGTTTGTTATCGTACACTTCTCATAAAAGATATAAACAACTAACCAAGCAAACTCCTCTAGTCCAGGATTTACCATGCATCTCAGTTTACTTTCTGGAGAATGTCATGATGTTCAGGAACTTGAATTCTGCTCTTGCACGTCACTGAAAATAAACTACATCCTATTTGCAGTATCTTAATCCATAAAAGAGACAGCCTTGGTAATATTCTCTCTGCTTGAAATGAGAAGTCAGAAGAAGAAATTCCATGATTTCCGTATACATAACAAACCCTGAGGCTGACATGGAGTCATCTGGTTGCTCATGCTCATATCTAACTTATATACATGTATGTGACAGTGTAAATGTGCTTATAAATGTAAGAGGATGCGGAACAAACAAAAGTAAAAGCTTATAGAAAAAATTTAAGATGTTAGATTTGCATTTCCACTACTCAGAAGGCTTCTTTTTTACTAACTACCACTTTTATTTTCTGCTTTACAAGCCAAAACAGAGAGAAGGGAGAGTAGCTAAGCACTTTAGTGTTGAAATCATTGCCAAAACAAAATGATCTCAAAACATTTCCGACTTATTCTTCCACTAACATCATCAATGGGTAAATAAAGCTATTATTAAGTGCTTCGTGTGATTATTCTACGTCAAGAAAGTGATCACAACCAAGCACATCTAATGTCTAAATTTAAAATGTATCTTAAACCAAGTGACACTACATGTTCTTTTCTTCAGCTCTTAGTAAATCAAGAACTACTGAGCAGCATTTGTAATAAAAGGTTTGTGGTCTATTGATCCAAGAATATATGTGAAGATTTCGTAGAGCAATACAACATTATGACTAAGAGTCAAGTGACCGTCCAATTCTAGTATTCAAAGTTTCAAACCAAATTCTGTTCTGGTCAATGAAATAATGTAGATATCTACCAGGCCAGAAACAAGAAGTAACTAAATACTAACTTCATCTACATTACTAGAGCTTCAAGAGAATTCAAGAAGCAGCTAAAGTGTACAGTATTACATATTAGCCTGATGACATATACAGTTTAATTGGTATTTCATATTTCATGTCTTTCCTAAAAGCTTTTATTCTTATGGTGTCACCAAAGAGCGTTGCAAGGTAAAATTGCCACTTTAATGCTATGCCTAACATTTTCAGGCAATCCTCGATATTCAAAAAAAAAAAAAGTTTATTGTCGTTGAAACATTTCATAGCAATGATATACAATCTGAACTCTAAAACTCTGATTCTGTGATGATACACAAATCCTAATTCTAGAACTCTGACAGTGATAAACTGCATAAGTTCCTAAAGGGTAGGGGTAAATATAGCCAAAGTTTTGATATCCGGACTTCTGAATTCGAACAGAATATCATTTTGTCTCCCAATCACAATACAAAATAAACCCTTAAATTAAAAAAAAAAAAAAAAAAATCATTCAACTGTCTTACACTATCTAATCCTCTAAAGTTCCAATTTTGGGACAAGGGTACTAGGCCTTCCTGGTTGTCCATCACAATCCCTCAATAATTTAGACTTGAGCAGATAAAAATGATTTGTTTCAAGGAAGTACAAATATTGACCTTAATGCAGAGAAAGACGAGGTCTTGACGTTGGAACTCGGCGAGGACAGCAACGAGATCGGATTTAAGGAGGCGAGAAACGTGGGATTTCATGAACCGCTCCAACAATCAAAGCGAATAGGGTTGGTCTGAAGACGCTTGAGCTCTTTAACGACCATCAACCCTTCCTTTCCAATCTCCTTCTTCCTCCTCCATATCGAGAGGCTCGGGCTCGACGAGGATGGTGATGGTGATGATGATTTTTGGCCGGTAAAGATTTGTCTTATTATTATATGAGGAACTGAGAAGTGGGCTCTGCGTAGAAGATTCTGACCCTGACGCCACATTGCTTGCTCACGCTGCTGGGCTTCAAGATGCCGCTGGTGGCGATGGTGCGGGGAAGCGGTTTGCGGGCGTTTCAGGTTTCGATGAGTGATGGCCGAAAGTGTAAAATTCGGATTCGTAATTTATTTCTTTATTTTTGTTAGGCCTGGTTTGGGAATTTTGGAACAAGGATAGGGCCGTAGGTGATCACCAATCTTGTTAATCAAAACTCGCACTTCCTTTAACTTCTAAACTAAAATTTTGGAAATCGATTATGAAATTAGAATTAATTAATTTTTTATTTTAATTCCTTAAAAAATTTTTAGTACTTGATTACATATCTTTCTAAGTAAAAATACTTTTATATAATATGATTTTACAAATAATATTATATATGTACACGTAAACACAAGTACATATATATACAATTTATGTATATAAAGTATTAAGAAAATATTAATATAATTTTAATAATATGTGATTATAAATTATTTTATTGTTAGTTGGATTTTGTATTAGATACCTTTTTAGTTTTTTGTATGAACGATTTAGTTCCATACCAATTGTCCTCAATTGACAAATGTGGTTAATCGAATTCGAATTTGATTAATCGAATTTAATTTTGAATTCAATTCAAAACTGAAATTGATTAATAATTTTAGTTCTCATTTCTAACTTTTAATCGAAATATTTGATCTATTAATCAATCGGTTAACCAACGCTCACCCCTAATACTAGGGTAAAGAAGGAAAAGACTTTTGCAAATAAGCGATTGGCTGTCGTTTTTTACAATATGATAAAATATATACGCAAAAGTGATTTATAAATCAAAAGAAATTATTTATTTTAAAATATATACTAATTTCATTCATTTTTTTTTTTTGCACCATCAAAAAAGCAATAAAAACTATACATAAAGCTAGTTACATGCTTGGAATCACCAATTTTCTCCTTACACTATAGTGACTCGAATCCATAACTAATAAGTCATAGAGAAGTGTTTTACTACTTAAACTGCATCTCGTTGTATACGTATATACCATACATGTGATGAGAGTGAGAAATTGCAGAGAGAGAGTGTGTGTGTGAGAAAGTAGAGAAAAATGGAGGAATTTTATTCAGTGGAAGTTACAAGTAGAACTCAGGGATCCCTTATTTATAAATAATGGTGAGAGATGTCTAGGCCATTACATTAAAACTAGGCATGTGACCTAGTTACATAAATGCCCTTAATGAGACAACCACGCAAGTATTGCTACATAAATATATAAAGACATGTAGGATACTAATTATAGTATCATCATTAATCCCCTCAGCTTGTGACTGAGCATTACCTCAGGTACAGCCAAGCTAATAATTATAATCGAAGTCTTCATTTGGAGCTTCTTCGTTATAGTTCAAGACCTGAGTTGTAGCTTTAAGGTTACTTAATTTGGAATCCCCGAACCAAAACCCTTGAGATGCCATCTTTCACAAGCCAATGCTCTGAAGCTTTCTGTGCAAACCAAAACTCTTAACCACTAGATATTTTATTCTTGAAACCCCCATTCTAGAACCCTTTCTCCAAGCCGAAACTCAACTCATCATTTTCCTTAATTTAACCATACGATGAATTTAACGTCCGAGGTTTCTCTTACCTTGTGAGAATATAAATTTTCACCTCAATGTTTCAATTTTTTTTTTTTTTATCTCCTTTGCACCAAATGTTCGCATTCCTAACAACTAGATTACACCATTCCAAACACTCATAATTACTTTTCTTGGGATTGAAGATATACTGCTTCGTTTCCCTTGGTTGCTTAAAATGTAGTTACTGTGCACCACTTTGTTTCCCACACTCCATATTTAATGAATCATTATTCCCACGTATATGCCACCATGTTTAATGCATTTATCTTTCTCACAGTGACAAAACCCAATTATCCGTATTCCGTGACCAACCCGGTCCAATTTCTTGATCCACTTGGCCCAATCCTTATAATTAGTTATCCTTTTTCATCACTTTAAAGTGCCCATGTAGCCCAATTTATTAGGGTAATTATACTCTACCTTAAATTTTTTTCCTCATAATTACCTCTCCTAACTTAATGCCTACTGCTGCTACTGTATTTTGCAACTTACCTTTACAAACTCCCCAGTGATTTCTTCCACGAAACCCTAATTTCTCACCAATTTCCCCATCTTCTGGCCATTTCAACATCTTCCTTTCTTCAACCCAAGTAATCTTCCAAGAGTTCC
Source organism: Cinchona pubescens (assembly GCA_025175665.1). Taxonomy (NCBI): domain Eukaryota; kingdom Viridiplantae; phylum Streptophyta; class Magnoliopsida; order Gentianales; family Rubiaceae; genus Cinchona; species Cinchona pubescens. Next base: position 1,188,632 of record JANKKI010000281.1, on the reverse strand, counting down.
CCTGCTCAATTCCTCAGTTTACAACCTCCCACCCTCTTTCAAGCCCAACTCTCAAGCTTTTGTTCCAAAATTTCTAAGAGCAATCATGGCCGGCATGTTTACTCTATCTTCTCTTATTAACAACATCTCCTCAACCCCCCCTATAAATAATATTAATAGGTTATTAATACCCCATGATGAGGCCCTTCTTGCTGCAGTTTCTTTGAATTTTCTAGGGGAACCGTCGTCATCCGACCTACTCGTGAGTGATTACCTCGAACTTCAAACCATAAATATCTCAAATTTTCTTGAAGCTGAGGACATTAAAATTCTTAAGGATAGGTATTCTTTATCTAAGAATGTATTCCCTTCAATTGAGGACCGAGGCCACCTGCCTCCTCCTGGCTACCTAACTATATACCAAAAGCAGTTTGAAGCAGGTTTAAGACTCCCTATATCTCTTCCTTAACCTAATTATCTGACCGCTGGATTATCAGCGTGTCTTAACTGACCCCAAATACAGTTAGGGTGGTAGCTTGGTTCTATATTTTATGTAAATTATATGAAGTCCCCCTTTCACTAGAGACCTTTAGGATGATATTGAAGTTGACCCCAACCCACATATTCTTCTACGTTTTTCCCCCGAGCTGCAAGAAAACAGCTAGGATAACCTCGGGCAACTCTTCTTCCATACATGACTAGAAGAAGTTCTTCTTCTTTGTTCGATATCTTGACCCAACAATGCCTCAAGGTCCTTGGAACCTTGTCAAGAAAGCTTTAAAGTCTAAAAATGTTGCCTTTCTAGACTCTGATGATGGCAAAAAGCTAATTGGTGCCACTTTTAGGATAGACTTTCACAATCAACTAGTCATTCTTCCTAACAATGTGTTAGTCTGGGCTGGTTTGTTCCCTGGTCACGTAGTTTTAGAGGACTACGACAATCTAAAAGGTTGACCCAGCACTGAACTTCATTTATATGCACTTATCATTGCTATGCTTTCTTATCCGAACTTACTATTATTTTGGTTTATATTCATGCAGATTTGAGTGCTTTCTTGAGAAGCTTGGTCCTAACTACCCTAGCCACTGGGACCAGTTTGTCAAGCCAAATGACCTTCGCGGTCACCAGCAAGTCATTCTCAGCTAAAATTGACATCTCTATTGCAATTGATAAGAGACTTAGATGGTACCAAGATTGGTGTCATTACAGTGGCTACTTTTATCGACTTGGCCGCCAGTACAAGTGACCTACCCAGCAGCCAAGCAGTCGCAGTGGCCGTGTCTATAGGCACACAAGCTGGTCTAGCCCGATCAGCAAGGAAGAGGATTCACTCTATCAGCGCCTTAGATCCTGGGGCCAATTCCAAAGAGGATGAAGAGGAAAGGAGAATTCTAACCTCTACCACTTAATCTCTCCAAACCTCTCCGTGGCTGATCCCTTCTATTAGTGCTCCTGTTGGGACCTCCTCTTCCAGCTTAAGTTCGGTAACAAGAGTTGTTGGCCAAAGTGCCAAAAATTTACCTTTTTCCAAAAAATTCCTCACTTCATATGGAAAGTAATTCTTTTCCCTAAATGCTTACATATTTTACACATTTGTTCAGATAAAAAGCACTTATTGCCCGCACCATATTATTATTCAGGAAACAAGAACCTATCCCAAAGGAAGAAAGGAAGTCAGTGAGATTTTGGGACCTTTCCTGGGCCCAAAAAAATTGGACATCAATAGATCTAGTGCTGATCCTATCTTCCTCTGAGAGCACTCACTTTTGGCCCACCCTACCTTTGGACATAAATGACAAATCTCAATTTGCCAAGGTGTCTGGCAAAGTTCATCACCCTACCTCAGGATGTGGCTTATGTAAAGAGGCTAACTCCTCAGCAATAGATAGATGAACTTCATGTCAGCTTAATGAATGTAAGCCATTTTTTTCTTATTAATTCATCCCTCTTTTCTGCTTTTTATTTTCTGATCCAAACTCATATGATCCTTGTAAGCTATTACCATTTGCCCTACCATTGTAGATAGGGTGTCCAATTTTGCCTAAAAAGTGACTACTATGAGGCAAGAAGTGGCCATGTAAAGTCTGAGACTAGGCTAAAAATAAAGGAAGCTGTAAAGGCCAACGAGATGAAGTGTGATATTGAAGTTAGCAAGAAGTATTGACAAGTGGAAAGCTCAGATGGATAAATTTAGAGAGAAGTTCTGCTAATTTGAATTAAAGTTTCTACAAGAAGAAGACCCTTAATGTTGATATTGCAAACAGAGACAAGAGGATCCTTTAACTCCAATAAGAAGCCCAATGGCCGAGGTGAAGTTCATTTCCAGAGAGAAAGAGCTGAAAATCAGAGACAAGAATGAATTTATGGCCTCAGAAGAAGCATATCAGATGCTTATAGATTTTACTAAACAAGTTTTCATAATGGGCTTCACTATGACCTGAGATCACATGGTGAAAAATCCAGACCTGTACGCTAGTTTTCCATATGACATCTTAATGAATGATAAGGTGATTAAAAGAATGGAAGTACATTTTAAAGCACCTATGCCACTTCCTGGAGTTAGTGAAACAAATGATCAGGCTAGCCCTTTTTCCGAGCCTACCCAACCTAGTCCTTCCTCTAATCTAACTCAAAGGACTTCTGCAGCGGAAGACTACACCTCAGCAGCTCAACCTTCAACCTAATGACTTCCTTTGTAATAGCTATAGGCTTGCTTGTAATAAATAGGCTTTTGTTTATCATCAATAAAATATCAGTTCTTCAAATCTGCCGTTATTTGCATGTCTCACTTTTATGCCTATGTTTATTCCTTGCTTTTTGTCTTTGCCCTATAATGGCTCAAAATTCGACAAGAAAACAATCTAAGTACAATACTTGCCTTATTTTAACTTAAAAGATTCTCAAGTACAAAGTACCTATAACACTTTGCAATCATGCCGAGAATGCTTTATAAGTATTCTAAGTACAAGACTTAAACACCTTTTATATTTAAGCTTTAATGATCCTAAAAATCTTCAAAATATCAAGAAATTTAAAATTCCCACTCACAATAATTGCGAAGAATTAGTTCCCATTACCCTGATCCAGGCCTCTTAAGTATTTCGGCGGGTCGGGTGGTTCATCATTCTATGGGGCCCACTAGGTCTCGACTCTCATAGCACTCATTCTCTTTTTGTTTCATTTGCTTTTTCTTTCTTTTTTGATCCTGACCCGGACCTCTTAAGCACTTCAGCAGTCAGAGTGGCTCATATCATTTTGAGGAGGACCACTAGGTCTCCGTCCTTCTAGCACTCATGCTTTTTTCATTTCATTTGCTTTTTGTTTCTTTTTCAAACTTGATCCGGACTTCTTAAGCACTTCGGCGGGTCGGAATGGCTCATCAATCTGAGAGGTGACCACTAGGTCTCAACCTTCTTTTCTTTCTTTTATTACCAAACTCACCGGCTATTTTCTTTTGTCTTCTTTTTAAGCTCTTCAACTCTTATTTGTTTTTTAAGCAATACTACTCACACTGCAAGTTATAATATTGCGACATGACTTGTTTATACTTTGCCTCTCGAATGGAAACATCAAGCCTCTTTCCTCCAGCAGGTCTAAATTAACCATTAAATCCTCATCATTTTCCCTTGAGTTAAGTAAGACTGTCCATGCCAAAGGTAAACCTATTTCGGCCAAAATAATAGCTTCAAAGCCGTATACGAGGCTAAACGAAGTATTCTTGTTAGCTAGTCTTATAAGCCCAAAGGACGTTGGAAAGTGTTTATCAACGCTGGAAAATTTATCAACTCAAGCATCTTTAGCTCATTCCAGCCAAGTTTTAAGACCCATGAGGAGAGTTCTATTACACACCACTGTTTGTCCATTTACTTGAGAATGTGCCACTGAGGTAAAGCGTTGTTTTATTCCTAGCCCAAAGTAAAAACTTGCTAAAGGTTCCAATTCAAATTGTTTTGTATTGTCAGAAACAAAAAGTTAAGGAATTCCTAACCGAATGTAATATTTTTCCAAAAGAACTTTTCCATCGACTTTTTCGATATTGAAGCTAATGGTTCAGCTGCAACCCATTTGGTGAAGTAGTCGATTGCTACTACTAAGAATTCCAATTTTCTTGCTCTTTTTTTTAGAAAAAGCCCACGTAGCCGAGTATTTTATTAATTTAAATGCCAAAAAAAACATCAAAATTTACAATGTCGAATGTATGGACAGCCCTAAGAATCTAGGATTAACAATCCTGGAATGAATAAAGGAATTGTTTCCTGCATATATTTCTACATAGGAAGAGCTAATGATGCCCTTATTAGCTAAACTATTTGCAACTTGATTAGCCTCTCTAAAGATATGGGAAAAGGAGTAATGTTTGCCAACTAAGAAACTCTTGATGAATTGCATTTGTGAGTCAATAATCCACGAGGGTGCTGCTGCATCATTTAGCACATTAACCAGCGTCAATGAGTCTAGCTCCACCTCTACATTTTGCAGGTGCATTCCATCACAAAGCTTCAATCCGTCAACAAGTCCATGGTTTCTGCTTAAAAATTTGTTTTTTGGTTATAAAAATTGCTAAAGGCTTTGATCAATTGCCCGTTGTGATCTTTAAGAACTCCACCCCCAGCTGCCATACCTGAGTTGCCTTTTGATGCCCCATCAACATTCAACTTTACTAGATTAATAGGTGGTGGAGTCTATTTTACAGCCTTTGCATGCTTTGGTTTGGTTTGAATCAAATGTCCACAAATACCTTTTAAGAGGAGGATGTCATCAGCCCGTATCCCTCATAGAGAATAGGAAAGTGCTGGAAATGTCTTGTAGATATGAACAAGTCTCCATTATGATCTCTTGTGCATTAGGTGCCCTTCCTTCAAAAAACACCTTGTTTCTTGCTTTCCACACGAACCAACATATTGAGTATGGGAGAATTTTTTGGACAGCTCCTATTGTGGATGAAGGCGAAGTGTTCCACTACTAGGAATGTAGATTTTCTTGTGTACATGTTGTTGGGGAAAAGGCCATTCCCAGCTATGTTTCAAAGAAGTGCCAAACTGGTTTGGAGATTGAACAATTCACAAACAAATGATCACATGATTCCTAGTTGTTACAAAACCAGCACTTGGAGGCCATTGGAATACCAATTTTTGAGAGATTTTCATCAAAGGGAAGATGCCTATTCAATAGTCTCCACATAAAAATGGATATCTTCAATTGCAATTTTTTATCCCAAATCAGTTGTCTTGAAAAAGAGGATGATTTTGGCCGAAAAGTTGAGGAGATGGAAAAGTCATTATCCCACATTAGTTGTTAGTGTCCAAATGAGCCTGTCCGAGCTGTCCGTGGGATGAATGGAGTGACTTTGAAGGAGGATCTGGATTTTTCTAATTTCTTCACTGGAGTATCTATTGTCAAGAATAGAGAGATCCCAACTGTTAGATCTCCAAACTTGGGCAACTGTAAGGGATTGATCAAAGATTTGCTCAACTTCAAGGAATAGAGGCTGGTGTTGCAGCCAAGGGTCATACTAGAAGGAGCAATGTGCATTTTGAATCAAGAATAGAAAATGCTTTTCAGTTTCATTGCATATGCGTGGCATCCTTTTCCAAGCATAAGAATCCCCTCTTGACTCTGTAGCCATGCAGGGATATTCATGGCCGCTTAGGTATCTACCACGAAGAAATTTGCACCATAGTGAGTCTCTTTTTCTGAATTTCTACCAAATTTGATACCGAAGCCTTTTACAACTTCGGAAAGGGGGTAGATGCCTAATCCATTAGTGGCGGTCGGCTAGCATATTGTACTATAAGGGGCCAAGAAACCCAGTGATGTTTGTAGCCCCTATTCGAGGATCCCCAAAAAAGGTGCCGAATTGTTTTCCAAGTTCTGGAGCACTAAAGACGGAGGGGAGAGAAAAACGAATAAGAAGGTAGGAATGCTTCTTAGAACTGTTTGATGAGAAAATGTTTTCCTACTCTCTTTGGCAAAGGACCAAGCAAATCAAATCCCCATTGAGCAAAAGACCAAAGGCTTTGGATGGAACCATATCTGACTCTAGGTCTCCTTGGTATTGTGTATGTTTCTGACATTGATGGCATTTCTGAACCAGATCATTAGTGTATGAGTATAGAGTAGGCCAGTAATATCCTGCTAATAGCACTTTTCGAGCCAGACATCTTGGTCCCACATGACTTCCACATATTTCTTAATGCATCTCTCATAGAATATAGTTGGCTTCGGATGGCCTAAGGCATCTAAGCAGCGGACGTAGGTATCATTTTTTTTATAAAGAACACCATTAAGCATCACATATTTGATGGCTCATACAAATATATTTGACTCTTCGCATCTCAACCGGAACTTCTGGTAATGTATTATTACCCAAATAATTCATTATGGGCTCTATCCATCCAAGGTTTGTATCAATGTCCATGATTTTCTCCATAGGATCAATGGGTCTTGTATCTTTAATTCTAATGGAATCTCTTTAGTTAAATATGAATATATTGTTGAGGCCAACTTAGATAGTGCATCCGCATGATTGTTTTGTCTCGGGGTACTATGATGAGTTCTACCTTTTTGAACCTTGACTTCCACTTTTTCACCTCATCAAGTTATTTCTTTAAGACTACTCCCTGAGCCTCATAATTTCCTTAACTCTAATTTTCAACCAGCTATGAGCATAGTTCAAAGATTCGGCCGAGTCATAACTGGAATAGAGGTCACCACACCGATAACGAGCCGCTACATACTGGAATCACCAGAATCGGCATCGACTCGTCAAGACTCGGCCAATTTTAGACGATTTGCCTTATCGAGTCAAAAAGTTGCGAGAAACATCGGCCAAGTTTGTCCGGTTTGACTGTGAGAAAAGCTTGTTCGTCATTTACAGCAGTAATGAAGCCCTTCAGGCATGCGTCAAGAAGTTTATCTTGTGTTGGATCTTGCTCGATAGAAATTTTCCAATTGCATAGCAGGTGGGTTTCAAAATTGAAGCACCACATACTTGTTGGAGGATGGAGATTTACAGATTAGGATAGATAATTAACGCTAATTTGGTTGGAGTTGGAATATAAATTTTGAAATGGAAATTTTAATTTCTATGGTCAGGACTTTTGAGTGCAGTAGAAAGATGGAGAAATTTTTTGCAAGGGTTTAGCTGTTTAGGTTTTCTGATTGTCAAAGGAGAAAGGAAGAGGAGGGAATGTTTGGGTTAGAAAAGTTTTAGAATTTGGATTTTGACCCCAAGTTTCAGTCCACTGTGAATCAACCCCTTTTATTTTTTAAGTTTTTGTTATTATCCTCCAATATTTATTGTTTATATTTGTGCAAAACAAGTCTCCTAGTTTTTAATTAAAGTGTTTTATATATTTTTTGTTATTTACTTAAGAAACAACACTATTTTTAAAAGTTTATTAGTACTTTGTTAATTTTGTGAATTACTTTGTTCATTTTTCTTTACACATAGGGTAAATTTTGTCTTAAAAAAATCCCTAGATTTTTCAAATTTGGTATCTTAATGTTATAATCTTTTTCTGAAGAAATTCATAATTTAAGAGGGATAATTTTTTATTCGTAATTAATTTACTGTATGCATGTTTAATCTAAATTTGATTACTATTAACATTATTATTTGACAATTTTTATTTTTCAAACCCTTTTCTAGATTATTAAAACACTTTATATATCAAAAGCATATATAGTTCGACATACAATGCGACCGATACATCGCGTTCAATGTAGAACAATGACATCCAAGACCGCGACCGCAACCATGACTTTGAACCATGGCTGTGAGTCACTATAAATTTTCAATATATAAACTCCCATTTTGTGAACTATCTTCATTCCGTATATAAGAGTGCTTCGTATTCAGCCTCATTATTTGTGGATTGAAATTCAAATTTTAATGCATAAGTAAAATGATCTCCTTCTAGAGTTCGAATAATAATACCTGTACCAGATCTGGATTCACATAAAGCTCCATCAACATCTAGTTCCCAAATGAGATCATCTCTTGGTTTGTTTCTTTACTTGTTCTATAGACATTATCAACTCTAACTTTTTCGATCCACAATTTTTAGCAATAAAATCTGACAAGACTTGAGCCTTGATACTTGTTCGAGGTTTGAATTCAATATCAAATTCAAATAACTCCACGAACCATTTCAGCATCCTTCCAAAGACATTAGGTTTAGTCAATATATTCTTTAGAAGGAAATTTATTAACACAATTATTTTGTGACCTTGGAAGTATGGTCTCAACTTCCAAGCAAAGGTAACGAGAGCAATAGCAGCTTTTTCTACGAGTGGATAATTCTTTTCTGGTCTCTGAAGCACCTTGCTCGTGAAACATATAAGAAGTTGATTGTATTGCCATTTTCAGTCCCTTAAGAAGAACCAAACTGAATGCTAAATCCGAAGTAGAAATGTACAAGTATAGAGGTTCACCTTTTTGTGGAAGAACAAGCTTCAAAATATTTCCCAAATATTCTTTGAGCTTATCAAAAGCTTTTTGAGCCTCGTCTGTCTATTGGAAATCATCCATCTTTTATACAAGCTGATAAAATGGCAACTCCTTCTCAACAAATTTCTACAAAAATCAGTTTAGAGCTAACATTCGGCCAGTCAGCCTTTGCACATCTTTTACCGAGACTGGAGGCTTCATATTAATAATAACCTTGAATTTTTTTAGGTTTGCTTTAATATCTCATTGAGACACTATGAATCCTAAGAATTTTCAGAAGGGACCCCGAATATACATTTCTTGGGATTCAACCTCATTCGTATCGATGTTAATGTTTCAAAGGTTTCCCTTAGGTCGTCTATTGTTTTTTCGAAGATTTTTCTTTTGATGACCATGTCATCCACGTAAATTTCTATGACATATTCTGTCCTATTTGTGATTTGCAGACCCTATTGACAAGCCTTTGATATGTTGCTCTAGTATTCTTAAGTTTAAAAGACATCATAAGGTACCAATAAGTACCTCGGTCAGTGATAAATGATGTCTTTTTTCATCTTTCTTAGCCATATATATATATTTGATGATATCTTTTGAAGTCATCTAAAAAACATAAAATACAAAATCTTACAAAGGAATCAGTTACTACATCGATCCGAGGTAAAGTGTAATTGTTCTTTGAACAGGCTCCATTGAAATTAGTAAAATCTTGGCACATTCGCCATGATGAATTGGGCTTGGTTACAAGTACAGGATTACACAGCTAGGTCCGATACGACACTTCTCTAATGATTTTTACTATAAGAATCTTGCCTACCTCTGCTTCAATTATTAAACTACATTCTGGCCTGAAAAGACGCTTCTTCTGTTAATTGGTTTGCGTGTTAGATCATGTCGAGCTTCTGTTCAATAATCTCTCGAGGAATGCAATAAGGCATATCCTCCACTGTCCTGTCGAACACATCCTTGTACTAATATAGAAGCCTAATAAGAAGTCCTTATAGCTTGGCAGGCAGAATAGTGCAAATTTTTATTTTTCTATTAGGGAAGTTCGAATCGAGGCCACATCTTCAACTAGGATGTAATCCTCTGGCTCCATTTTAGCCTTCCCTTTTCTTCCAATTCAGGTAGTAATGGAAATTCATGTGCAACCGAGGTGGAAGGCACATCAAGCGTTTCAAAGTAGGCTTTGTTTGTTATAGACGTTGCTTGAGATTGAGATTGAAGAGACATCATATAGCAAGTCGGAGTTTCTTGTAGATTTCCAATCACAGTGCCTTCTGACCCATCCCTCAACATAAATTTGATACCAATGGAAGACTAAGGGTAAAATTCTATAGATGTATTGTGTAGGTCAGTCCAGAATCATACTGTAGGAACTATCATTTTTAACAATGACAAAGTTAGTCATTTCGACCCTATGCTTCGAGGTAGTTCCTAAGTGAAAGGTCAAAGGTGTTGGTCCAAAAGCAACCTAAGAGGAGGAGTGAATTAGATTGTCTCAAAAAATAAACCTTTTGAAGTGCTTAATGAAAATATAAACTTTGTGCAACAAATGAACACTTAACCATAAATGATCAAAGATAAATATTTAACAATTAAAACTTAAAAAACAAAATAAAAGATAGAGATAAAGAATATCAAACCAAACTCCAAAACTTCTCAAACTTGGAGTACATCCACTAGTAGTGCCTCTTCAAAGAATGCAAGGCAATAACCTTCTTGTACATAAAGTAGGCTCACCCTTGTACCAATTAAGTTCCTCTAGTTGAGCCAAAAGGTTTTACACTACAATCTCACTTTTGTGCACTTGTTATCCCTCCACTTTTACACTTGAAAATCACTCACTAGTCTACTCTTACTTACACTAATTCCCTCTAGTTGAGCTAAGAGAACTATACTACCAAAACCAATACAACCCACAATATTTTAGCCTATATCTCCCCTATTAAATAGCGCTTACAAGTATTTGTATTAAATGTAGTAGTTCTTCTCATCATTTGGATGTCCTTGGGTTATTTATAGAAGAAAGATGTGCTCAAATTTGAGCTCCAACGGTCAAAAAACTAACTGTTAAAAACTAGCCGTTAGGGGTTTAGACGGTGGTTCGGACGTCCAATCATGCATCCTACAGGTTCATGAACAGTGTCTCGGACGGTCATATGCATCCTACAGCTTGATGAACAGTGTCTCGGATGGTATATGTGTCCTACAGCTTTGACAGAAAATTTCTTCATTTCAAGCTCCTTTCTTCGGACAGTCATTGACGTTCGATTCTTTTGTCTTTTGGATTCCTTGTCTTGAACGGTCTTTGCGTCCGAAGCACTTTCTTTGGACAGTTATCTGCGTCCAAAAGATGTGTTCTTCTTCGGTGTTGTTTGGTCATGTTTCGGACGCTCCCTTGTGTTCGAGCTCCTTTCTTTCGGACACTCTTCATCGGTCATAAAGTGATTGTTCAACTTTTCGTTGTTTTTCTTGATTGTGTTCCGATGATCATTTTCGTACAAGCCTTCCTATTTTTCTGTATACTAGTTTTCAAGCCATTAGTACGATTTGGTTATCATAAAAATATGATTATATAATTGGGATCCAACAAAAGGTAAAATGATTTGACCCTGTAGCATAACTTAATCTCCAATGAATCTGATTAGAGAGGTTTTAAATGGCTTAATTAGGGTTGAATCAATATGCATTTTTTCCTGAACATCCCAAAATATGATGTTATCCGAGCTTCCTGTGTTCACAAAGACCCGATGCATCTCATAACCTGCTACCTAAACGTGGATCACCACATGGTCATTATGTGGCATCTGGCTAGGGATTGGATCATCAGATGTATATCCAGGCTCATAAAGGGCCTCAACATTTTTTCTCTGCCTTCGCCCTCCAGGATGTAGCTTGCATATTTCTTCTTTGCATTATTAGAGTCCCTTGTCATTGGTCCTCTAGTAATGATGTTTAGATCACCCCAGTAATGTCAATGTGTGGATCCACCTTAGGGCAGTTGTTATATCTATTTTGATTATTTTGATTCAGTTGACAAGGAGGATACTGTTGGGGTTGTGGCTGATTGTCCCCATTATTCTCATTTCATTGAAATCTGGCAGTAGCCTATCGAATAAATTATTGTAGATGACCTTCCTTTATGGCTCTTTCTATTCCCACTTTGAGGTGATTGAATGTTGTTAGCCCAAAAGCAACCTAAGAGTGAAGTGAATTAGATTATCTCTAAAAACAAACTTTTTGAAGTGCGTAATAAAAACACAAACTTTGTGCAACAAATGAACACTTAAGCACAAATGATCAAAGATAAATATTTAATAATTGAAACTTAGAGAACAAATAAAAAAATTGATATAAATAATATCAAACCAAACTCTCAAACTCCTCAAGTTTGGAGTACATCCACTAGTGGTGCCTCTTCAAAGAAGGTGAGGCAATAACCTTCTTGTACACAAAGTAGGCTTTTAGATCACCCTTGAACTAACTAAGTTAATCTAATTGAGCCAAAGGGTTTTATATTAGAACGTCACTTTTGTACACTTGTTATACCTCCACTCTTACACTTGAAGATCACTCACTAGTCCACTCTTACTCACACTAATTCCCTCTAGTTGAGTCAAGAGAAATATACTACCCAAACTAATACGACTCACAATACTTTAGTCTATTTCTCCCCAGATAACTCTTACAAGTGTTTGTATTGAATGTAGTAATTTTTTACATTAATTGCATGTCATTCGGCTATTTATAGATGAAAGATATGCTAAAATTTGAGCTCCAACGGTCAAAAAATTAGCTATTAAAAACTAACTGTTAGAAGTTCGAACGATGGTTCGGACGTCCGATCATGTGTCCTACAGCTTCAAGAACAGTATCTCGGACGGTCATATCATTCCTATAGCTTCATGAACAGTGTCTCGTACGGTTATATGAATCTTATAGTTTGACAGAAAATTTCTTTATTTCGAGCTTCTTTCTTCGAAACAGTCTTCAACGTCTGATCCTTTTGGCTTTGAATTCTTGTCTCGTACGGCATTTTGCATCCGAAGCACTGTCTTTTAGACAATTATCTGCGTTCGAAAGAGGTGTTCTTCCTTCGGTGTTGTCTGGTCATGTTTCGGACACTCCCGTGCATCCAAACTCATTTCTTTCTTTCGGACGCACTTCATCGTCCGTAAGGCATTTGTTCATATTTTAGTTGTTTTTCTAGATTGTGTTTGAACGATCATATACGTCCGAACCTTTCTATTTTTAATTTTTTTTGCAATTTTTTCAAACCGTTAGTACGATTTGGTCATCATCAAAACATGATTATCATAATTGGGGTTCAACATCTCCACTTAAATGATGATAACAAATCAATTGGACAATTCTAAAAACAACCATAAAATATGAAGCACAAGACGAGGTTTTATCCATTATTTCTCCTCCTTTTGACATCATCAAAACATTATAATATAAAGCAATTTATACCAGGCATCAAGTATCAAATACTATCTTCCCATTAAACTATGCATGCAATTCAAGTAAGTATATAGAGGATAAATCAAGTTTAAAATATTTCTTCCTTTCAAGAATAAATAATCAAGTAGAAACGAGAAAATTTATACAAAGGATTGACATCAAGGCATTTTTCGCTCATTCTTTACCAAAAAACATCATCAAAATAATAAAGTATATGTGATACAAATTCTTGTAATGAAAATTAATTTCTAACATATAATCTATTTAGAAAAGAGAATGCTCCACCTTTCTTTGACAAATAGTAACTTAATATAGACAAAAATTGGGGATACTTATATCCAAGCATTCTAAACAAATTCAATCACATAGTTAACTAACAGTCAAGATATCATAGTTCATAAAATGAAGGCACATTAAAATTTAATTGTTACCCATTTCAATGTCATCTTAGTTCATATGTCTTGAACACCCTCCATTGATAATCCACCTTAAATCCCTTGGTGCTTTTCAAGTATATACCTACATACAAAATTAGGCAATAACTTTTAGTACCCAAACTTTTTTGGGTTCACTTGAGTTAGTGAATTCACTTAATATCCACAAAGATTTCATTCTCAATTTTTCATTTCTTTTACATAGTAATCTTTCTTCACATGGCAATGTTGATGACAATAATAGCACATAATATTCTTATTGCTATACAAAGAAAATTTAGATTTGACAAAGTACAAATCATCCTTTCTAAAAGTGGTAAAATTTTTATTGATGAGCATATTTCTAGTCCTTTTCTTTTCAACAATATTTTCCTTTTCTTTTCCAAAAATACATCAAGATCATCTAATCTCTTTTTTTAATGAAACTTGTTCTTCCTTGATTTGGTTTTCACATCTAATCTTTCTTCAAAGCATCATTTTCTATAGTCAAACTATTATTTTCATGCACAAGTTTGAAGTTTGCACTCAATAAAGCATTAATCTTAATTTTTAACTTTTTATTCCTAACATATGATTCTTTTAAAGATATTCATGCATTTTAAAAATAAAAGATTCAACATCATCATCATCAACACAAGTATCATAATTAGAAGATACCTCATTATTTTCAAGAGCCGTAAAAGCAATTTGATCCACTTCATGTTTTTCTTCAACTTTTCCATCCGAATTACAATCATCCAATGTGATTTGAAATTTGTTGAAGCGGGACTTCCTTGAGAGTTTTCTCCTTTTTGATGAACACTCATTTGCAAGGTGTCCTGATTTGCCATTTTCATAATATTTTTCACTTGACTTCTTGCTTGTATCCTTTTGTGAAGCCTCCAATGCTATACCTCTTTTTGCCCTTGCATTCTCATCATCTTGTACTTTATATTTTAATTTCAATTCAAAGGAGTTTAGTGAATTAATCAGATACTCGATAGGTATAGAATTTAAGTTTTTAGAATCTTCTATGGCAATGGATTTAGGTTCCCATTCCTTAGGTAAAACATTCAAAAATTTTCTATTCTTTTTACCCGAAGAATATTGGGGAGCATCTACTTTGTTACCTAAACCTTCCAAATTTTTTACAATATCATTGAACCTACAACACATCTTGTCAATATTCTCATGAGATTCCATTTTGAAGGATTCATATTTAGCCACAAGAAGTGACTTCTTTTGCTCTTTTATATCTTCACTTTCTTCATAGATTTCTTTCAATTTATCTCATACCTCCTTAGCCGATTTGCAACATTTCAATTTAGTAAACTCATCTGCAACCAAAGCATTATACAAAATATTCATGGATTTAGCATTTAAAGATAAATTTAATCTATTTTAAGCATTTAACTCATATATAATCTTGGGCCTTAATCTATGTGTATTTTTATCATGAATATTAGTCTCAAAAGGACCTTCATCAACAATGTACCGCAAATCAATATCAATGGATTATATGAAAATTTTCAATCTTTCCCTCCAACTAACAAAAGTAATGTCAGTAAACATGAGAGGTCTAATAATGGAATGCCCATCTAAAAACAAAATATTATTGATTGTCATCATAAAAATCTTTCTCAAAAGCTAACTAAACTCAATATAAGAGACTAAACTCTGATACCAATTATTGGTCCAAAAGCAACCTAAGAAGGGGTGAATTAGGTTGTCTTTAAAAACAAACCTTTTGAAATGCTTAATGAAAATGCAAACTTTGTGCAACAAATGAACACTTAAGCACAAATGATCGAAAATAAATATTTAACAATTGAAACTTAATGAACAAATAAAGAGATTGGGATAAAGAATATCAAAGCAAACTCCCAAACTCCTCAAGTTTGGAGGACATCCACTAGTAGTGTCTCTTCACAGAAGATGAGACAATAACCTTCTTGTACACAAAGTAAGCTCACCCTTATACCAACTAAGTTCCTCTAGTTGGGCCAAAGGGTTTTATATTACAATCTCAGTTTTGTACACTTGTTATCCCTCCACTCTTACACTTGAAAATCACTAACTAGTCTACTCTTACTCATACTAATTCCTTCTAGTTGAGTCAAGAGAAATATAGCTACCCAAAACCCACAATATTTTAGACTATTTCCTCCAAATAACTCTTACAAGTGTTTGTATTGAATGTAGTAGTTTTTCACATTAATTGGATGTCCTTTGGTTATTTATAGATGAAAGATGTGCTGAAATTTGAAATCCAATAGTCAGAAAAACTAGCTATTAAAAACTAGCCGTTAGGAGTTCAGACGTACGATTATGCGACCTACAACTTCAAAAACTGTGTCTCAAATGGTCTATGTCCTACAGGTTTATGCACAAAGTCTCAGATGGTCATATACGTTCTACAGCTTGATAGAAAATTTCTTCATTTCGAGCTTCTTTTTTCGGACGGTCTTCAACATCTGATCCTTTTTGCTTCAGAATCCTTGTCTCAAACAGTTTTTTGAGTCCGAAGCATTGTCCTTTAGATAGTTATCTGTGTTCAAAAGAGGAGTTCTTCCTGGTCATGTTTCGAACGCTCCATTGCGTCCGAGCTTCTTTCTTTCTTTCAGGCGCTCTTCATCGTCCAAAGTAAGGTATTGTTCATGTTTTAGTTATTTTTCTTGATTGTATTTGAACGATTATTTAAGTCTGAACCTTCTTGTTTTTCTGCACACTTATTTTTAAGCTGTTAGTACGATTTGGTCATCATTAAATCATTATTATAATAAGTGGGGTTCAACAAATGCTTCTATGTCGTGACCATGTTGGCCATGGAAAGCACAATACTTTGATTTGTCTCTTTGGTTGGGGCTAGTTTGCATCGGGGAAAGAGGTTCAAGAATTCCCAAGTACTGCACTTGATAAAGTATTTCCCTCCATGAAGTGTTTAGAGGTTTGAAGTCTGAATCTGGCAAAATTTTTGTCCTTGGGGATCGGTCTATACTATTGTTATTCGGGAATACCATCCGATCCACCAAGGGTCGCCTGTTCGGGTAGCCCAACCTTTCAGCTACCTTTGCTTTTTTGGACGAGAAGGGGTGTAAACCAATTGTGCTTTTGTCCTTCTTGCACTCATAGAGCTCACGTTTGGTCTGTAATAATAAGTAAAGAGAATGTTAGACTCTTTTCCTCATATGTATTCTGAAACTCGCTCTAGAAGCTTGGAGTATGTAGTAGGCATCCATTTGGCCAATTTTGCATTGAAGTGTCTGGGTCGTACGCCAATACAAAAAGCAACTATTATTTTTTCATCAGCATTCTTAATTTGGGTCATCTCATCATTGAAGCGATCCATAAATTTGCTTAAGGATTCATCAAGTTTCTGCCTTTATTAAATATGAAGTGTCCTTTTGTATAATAGATATACTTCAGAATTGCCTTAAGAAGGACTTTGGTAAATCATGGAAAGTGGTGATTAAATTCATGGGCGGCTCCTGAAACTATTTTTATGCTAGACCACGAAATGGGTTGGCAATTAACTTACATCGGATAGCATCGTTGTAGCCACAGAGGCTAGTCACAGCCATAACATGAGAAACATGATCAGAGGGGTTCGAATTGCCTTTATATTTATCTAAGTCCAGTTGCTTGAACTATGCTGGTAGAGGCTCCATTTTGATGACTCTATTTAAATCGTGAACAGATCTTAGTCTACCTCTATTAGAAGAGAAGCATGAGTCATTAAGTTCTTCAAAATCTCTTGGATTTTCATTTTGAGGCTCTGCTCCTCAAGCTGCTTTGAAACAGTTAGGGAGAGGCCTCTTCGTTCAATAGTCTTAGAGCATTGTGGAACAATCTGCTCATGAATAGATGGTCTAACTGGTCGGCTAGTAGTGGTCTGTGACTCTTCAAGTCAGTTAATTGAGTGAGACCTCATGATTTTGTGCCTCAGGTCATTGCTGCTTGTGGTATTAACAGGTTGTTTGCCAGGGCGGTGGCTAGGGTACTGTTGAGGTTCGGCTCTTTACCGGTCTAATTGGCTTGGCTGTTCGGATGATGTATGAGTTTCCCTTTGCTCCACGAATGCTCGAAAGGATTCAAAATGGTCAGAAATATACTGCAGAATATTGCTCTGTTTCTGTTGAATGTCGTTTGATATTCCAGCTTCCTCCTCACTGACATTTTGAAGAAGAATGTTGACCGTCTCCTTTGGTTTCCTAGCTGTTTGCATGTTTGATAGGTCTCGGCTCTTCATTTTTGAAATTCTGGTCTGTGAAATCAACGAAATTTCGAATATTTTTTAGATATTTGAGAAGGATCAGCAAAAAATGAAAGAGAATAGTGAAAAGTTTTCACAAAATGCGCCAATTGATGAGAGTGAAAAATTGCAGAGAGAGAAAAATAGTGAGAAAGTAGAGAAAAATAGAGGAATTGTATTCAATGGAAGTTACAATTAAAACTTAGGAACCCCCTATTTATAAATAATGATGAGAGATGTTCGGGCCATTACATTGCCAACTAGACATGTGATCTAGTAACATAAATGTCGTTAATTAGATAGCCACGCAAGCGTTGCTACATAAATATTTAAAGACATGTATGATATAATTATAGTATCATCAACAAGATTCTATAATAAAATAAAAATGCAATTCAAAATTAAAAAAAAAAAAGATTTGTAAAGTACTTAATCTTACCCGCACGTCAAATCTTAGGAATTTTGAGCATTTGAACATGGAAAATAATTTACAAAGTTAAAAATTCAGAACCACTTTTCAAAACTATTTTACTCAACAAAATCATAATAAATTACAAATACCCTTATATTAAATATTCGACCGGATTTCATTCCTTTTTTTTTTCGGAGTTGGTAATATTTCAGTAACGTTATTACTTTGTTATTTTTTATAAATACACTCTCTTTATCACTTTATTGTTTTTATAATTGTACTCTTTAAACATTTTAGGCTTTACAAACATTGGACGAATCATCAAGTTCGGATGCCTAAACCTCATAAGCGTTTTAAACTCTAGCTACCCGTGACTCACGACATCAGGCAATTCATTAAGTTTGGAAGTGTGAACCCTATAAAGCAGCAGGGCAACTGTTCAGATGTCAAGGCATGATTTTCCAGCATGACATGCTCACCAAATATGCCGTGGAGACATGCTTAACCTGGTCCTTTACCATTTCAATCAACTAGCCACAACAACTATCTAGCCCTGGAAATTTAACAGGGTAACTACCAATTGCTTTGCCTGAAAATCTAAAAGCATTGGAGGAAAATAAATTGACCCAATTATAAACCTACAATTAATTAATTTACTAAACTTGTTTTTACCAATATCGGTCTCTGCTACTAACTAGTGATTACAAATGAAGAACACTGCACAGCATGCCTGAGATGCTAAGATAAGCCCATTAACAAGTCATATATGGCTATTGTACAAGCTGTACAGAATGCACACTAACAAGAAACTTGTGAATTACAAAGTTGCTTTGCATGAAGCTTTATTATGTCCTGGTTCCTTGCACCTGGTACATGTGACCGTCCTCCTATTCAACGCCTCCATTCTCGCCAGTTCCTTCTTCTGTTGAGTAGTTAATTTAGGGGGATTAGGAGGAAGCACCTGCACTGAATCAGAATCAGCCTCTTCTTTGTCCACCGGCTTGCCAATGTCAGGTATGGGATGTATGGATGCAGAATATATTGAACGGAACTGTGCTCTCAACTGTGAAATGTTTTGGGCAATAGTCATAGACACTTTTACCCCGGCAATTTAAAACAGCAATGACATGGCGACATGGTAACCCATCTTCTTTCCATTGAAGGCAAGTACACTCACGGTTTTCAATGTTCACGACATGAGTGCAATCATCATGAACCTCGGCAAGGATATCAGATGAGAACAACACTTTCAGACTATGTGCTTTAAGTTTATCTTCCAGTAGCTTTCTCTCTATAGATGGAGTCATTTTAGTAGACCACGTACTTGATTGCACCTGTCGATCTTTAACCAAATCACTTATCATACATACGAGAGCTTCAATCTTTTGCATTATTGTAGCCTCCTGAACATCTTCCATCAGTTTGGTATACAGTTCAGAGACATTTTCAGTGATATAGTTATGGCGTTCACCCTTAAACACCAAACTTGTCCAACACTCTGGCTCAATTTGGATTACCCAATCATATGCTTGTGAAGAAATCTGTTTTATTTCCTCAGGGTAGATGAGATTTTTATAAGCACCAGGCCTGCCAGCATGTGCAGCTGCAAGAAAAATACCAGGTAAAACACCTCTTCCATCAGCACCATTAAATGGACCTCTCAAGCTCCTCCTGAAGCTTTCCACAAGGTGGAAGATGGAATAGCCATGATAAGCATTCTCAAATACCTCAATCACAGAGTTCTTTAAACCTTTTTCTCTATCTGAGACAAAAGTGATGGAATGGGAAGTCGTTAATACAGATTTTATTTGCTCTAGAAACCAATGCCAATTATCATTATTTTCAACATCAACTATGGCAAATGCCAGTGGGAAGAACCCATCATCTGCATCAATTGCAGTTGCCGTCAACAAAATTTCCTGGTACTTCGATTTTAATGATGTTGATTCAAGAAATAGAAGAGGACGGCAACCATTTTGGAAACCATGTATTAAGCAATGAAGTGAGACGAGAAGGCATTTAAGCCTTTTGTCATCATTAGTGATAAGCTTGGCAAAACTACACTAGCAGGATTTGTCTCCACCACTTTCTCACAAAAAGAAGGCAACTGATTGTACGAGTCTTTGTATGAACCTTGAAGCTGCAGCCTAGCATGCTCCAGTCCCCGCCGTACTTGTGTATATTTCAATTCAATCCCAAAGTCACGAAAAATGCCATTAGCAATCTGCTTGGGTTTGTGATGTGGGGACTCTCGTAGCCTCTCCTTTATAATGCTCACCAACCAATTCCTTCCTGGATGAGCAGACTTCCAAGCTTCCCCACCACATGTATGTAAATTATCAAACTTCTTAATCCTAAATGATTGAGATGCAGCAACCCAAGATGCATGAATCCTCCAAGGACAGCCTTCAGCAACACAAATGCCACTAGCCCTATTTGTATCATTCTTTTTCAATTTGTAGGCAAAGCGATGAGCAATAGCATACTTCTGAAGGGCATCTCGAAACTCTTTAACACTTTCAAAATCCTGACCAACTCCAGTAATACCATCCCTCCATGAAGCAACTTGAGATTTTCTGGAACATCTTGATTACGGATAACAATATCGTATGGACTACCGAGATCATCAGTCCCTGGTTTAGGATCTCCTTGCAGTTCAATGCCATAATCCACCCTAATAAATTTGCCACCTCTATTACTCTTCTTACGTGATCTCCTTTCTCGTGTGTCATCTGCATCTGACACCACAATAGGATCCTTGGCACCAATTTTCCAAGGGGTGGTACGCCTTCTCTTTTTAACTGTTTCTGCTGGGGTGCTACCAGCATCAAAACTAATAAGGCTATAAGCAGTTGCATCAGAAGCAACCACATCGCGAGGAGCATAATCAGAATCATAATCAGTACTGTGAGCAGAGGAAGGAGTAGATGCAGTGGTGGTTCTGCTGGGGCTCTCCATAGTCACATTGACATCTACCAAGTTATCAGTAGTAGTATCTGGAACTCCACCATCAGCAGCTGCAGCAGTTTGTCGCCGAGTTCTTACCCTGGGGACAACACAATTAGCAGCATGGGGGAAGTACACGGTCCACAGTCTCGGCAACTTTTACACCAACTTCCCTGCAAATTTAATTATTTTGATGAACTATGCACGCAAGTAAATGCATTAACTAGCCACATACCAACGATCAACCAGAACATCAGTGGCATTCTAAAATGGAATATACAAACTTACCTCCCTATCTGTCTTCTGTTTTGATATGGTGTGCGGTAAGGGGAACAATGGGCATGTCATATGACATTTCCTTTGGAAAAATGGGGAAAAGTAGGAACATATTTAAGAATTTAAGAAAACAAGGTCTGAAAAAATTACCTCAAGGCATCAATCTTCAAGGCTTCACAATCAAATCCTTGCTTCCCAGATACAAAGACATCAGCTGTTACTGAATTCCCATGAAAATCCAGCATCCTCTTTAGGTCCCTTTCATTCTTTAAAGTAATGAGATTTCGCTGGTTTCCCGGAAGGAAGTATTTGACTGTAATTGTTTTCTGATCCAAATTGCACAGTTCAGGATACAATCTTCGACTTCAAATCATCATACAAGGTGTCAGTATTGATGTTCATTGCATTTGCCTCTCCTCCGTCATAAGAAAAGGTACCGTCATCATTTGTCACAAATTCACCACCACACTGGATAATTAATATAAGTTTCCCCTTTGCCATAGTACATATCTTTGAACCTCACAAGGAATCAGAATATAAAATAAGTTTCAACTATATCTTTACAGAGATTATATGAGGACATTACTCCAAATTCTACAAACATTATAGAACTGTACACTAATCTATCACTAAGAGAGAATTTTTTATCAAAAAACCACACATCTCATGTAACAGAATTACAGTTAAATTTTCCATACATAAAAGACTGACTTGGTATTACGATTATCTTTGTTAACCTCATGCGTTAACCTTTACTCTGCTTCCTTCCTTAAAAGGGACGAGCTGGCAGAAAAGACAATGAGGACGGTACGAATCAAACCCTGTCCTAAGACAACGAAACAATAATAATGACCACTTTTGAATGTCCTCAAATATATATACCAGTTACTCATTGCCTATAGCTGCTTTACAACATTGGCATCAACCGAAAAATGAACTAGAAAAACAACATAGTAATCGAGTGATAAGTCATACTAACTACCTTTCCAATATACTTTCAGCTGTTCTATCAACTGCTAAACAAAGTAAATCTCAAATTTCCCCAAACATTAGTCCTCAAACATCAAATACAGATTAAGAAAATATCAAAACTATCTTTAAAAAAACTCAAATGGTCTCTGAAAATAATCAACTAATACCCAAAATTCCAAATTTTGGAAACATTTTAGTGACCAATTAAACTGAAATTAGAGGTCAGATGAAGTCTACAAAATCAAAACCCTCCAAAACCCATCATCAAAATTGCCAACTTCAGTTACATATCAGCTGTAACACTGTAAAAATGAATCTTTTAATCAAATTCATCAATTCATGCAAACAATTATTCCCAAGAAAAAAGGGGGGAAAAAAACAGCAGCAAAAGCTCCAGCAATATGTAAAGATTTTAATCCATAAACAAAATTAATAGAGGTACAGGGGTGTGAATTGCAATTGAAAGAAGTTAAGTGTAGGAGAAATTTACCAGAGGATTGCCGAGTGAAGGTAAAACCTAGAAATTTGGGGCCGTTTCGGAATTAGGGAGAAAGGGGCGTTTTGCAAAATAATGGGCTCGGGAAGGGAGTTGGGTTATAAAAGGACTCAATAGTGGTTGACCATCTTTTTAGGGGTCATTTTGAAATTTCTTTAAATTTGGATTCTTTGTGATTGGGGAAAAAAACAATGTTGGCTAATTGCGAATTATTATCAAAATATTAAACCTTAGTAGGATATTACAATCGTAGAACTTCGTACAAATCTAATTCCTAGAAGTTCGACAATTTAGGTGTTTAGAATTCTAAGAGCCTGTCAGACTCCGTGCATACGGTTCAATTTGAATCGGTTTTAGGGATTTTTTGAATCAAATTTTTTGTATCGATTCTTAAAATTCAAAGAACTAAAATTAAATTTTTTATGTAAAAAATTGACCACTTAATTTGTTTAGGTTAGTATTTTTTTTTTTACAATATCTACGGTCCATAATAATTTATTTTAATTTTTTTCTATGATGATACTTCAAGTATTTAGACAAAAATCAATAAAAAAAATATTGCAAATGTCATCATCGAACAACTTATAAGTTAATTAGCGAGATTGTATAGTTATAAAACTATAACTGGATAATCTTTTTTCTATCAATTTGTGACAAAGCAAGGGCAAAAAGGCGAGCATCTTAGTGACTGGATTGAATATTCGGATTAAATTTGTATAGTTATAAAACTATAATTGAAAGATTGTTTTCCTATCAATTCGTGGCAAAGCAAGGGCAAAAAAACGAGCATCTCAGTGGTTGGATTGAATACCCAGATTAAATTATAGAGTTCGCACCGCTCACCTTAAACGAATAGGAAGCGCGGGCCACAGGTTGCGCATGGTATGGAGAATGTTATTTCTAATTGGTATTAATTCACACATCCACTTCTGGAAATGCCTTCATTCTAGCCTCCCTTGGCTTTAAGATCAGAGGATATACACCTAGTTAAGTGTCTATGTATATTATAGTTATACAGTAACTCTAGTCAAGCATCTATATATATTATAATTATACAGTGACACGTTTATGAACATTCATGTATCAAAATTACTTATTTTATCGAATTTTGAATAAAGTATAAGATAATAAAGTTACCTATGAATTTGTTTTATCTTGAAAAATTAAAATGGATATTGAATTCTTTTTCAATAATACTAAAGTAAATTTATTTGATTTTACACTAATTCCAAATCTTGAAAAATTAAAATGGATATTGAATTCTTTTTCAATAATACTAAAGTAAATTTATTTGATTTTACACTAATTCCAAAGGAGGTGAACTCTTCACCATTCTCTCTCACATAAATCCAATAGTACATATTGAAATAAATACTTATTTGGTTAGCAATCACATCTTCACCAATAATAAAAGTTGCTTTTATTGTGTAAATATTTTATTTCTAATCAAAGAAATTATTTAATATTATTTCACTAGACATTAAGGAAATATATTCGTTAAAATTTGAAGGTAAAAAACAAGAAAATCATTTTTTTAGTTAATTAATGTTAATTATGAATAGAAGTATAAACTTTTATAGAATTTGTCACAAAACTTATCACTTATTGTTTGAAATATTAAAAATATTTAGAAATCGGTTCGATTTATTTCGACACAACTTTCGTCCTTGAAAAAACCATCTTAAAAATTCAATTTTTATCGAGTCAGCCAATTTTTAAAATTCTTGAACAAACCCTACGTGCATATACACAAAGTAAAAAGTGACAAAAACTATTTATGTGTCGTTAAATCGAAAAAAGTAAATACAGCCGAATATGGAGATTTTCTATTATTTTGTCACGGCTGAGTATCTATACCATTTAGGAAATCTATTACTACAATAATCACGGGCGGACAATTAGGGAACTAGGGTGGCGACCGTTCCCCCAAAATATCACCTTAATTTTGGGGATTTATGTAGGTTATGTGTGTTTATAAGGGTTGAGTATAAAAAAGTATAACATTTGCCCCCAAATTTTTTAAAATATTGTTGTGCCTAAACTTTTATTTTTCATATTTTTCTTCACTTTAAAGTTTTTTAAAACTTTAGTTATTGCCTACAAAATTAGGTTTTAAACTCCTAAAATGTTATATAATTATGGAACACTAAAATAGCTAATATCTAAATAAATCAAAATTATAATATGATTTAACAATTTCAAGACATTTTTTCAACTGTATTTTTCTTATTATCTCTATAGTTCTTTAAATCTTTAAATAGAGTATCATCCTCAATTATTAATAGAAAGTAAATTATCTAATTAATTTTCTATGTTAATAATTTATAAATTAAGTTTTTTTCTTTTCAATAATTATTAGCAGGTGATTAAAATTTTATACCAGTAACGGGTAGGGTATTTATAAATTACTCAATTAAGTTAACAGTGTCCGAAAACAATTCTTCTTTAATTATTCTTTAAAAATACTAATAGTATTTTAATTAATAAAAAAAGTCGATGTACTATTTAAACATTATTCCGTACAGTTATATTTTGGTAAAATATTTTTTGGTTATGTGAAATGGAAGTAGGGGTCCAAGTTTTTGTCACATGAAAAAAAAAATTCAAAATAAGACTATTGATTGTAAATGAAATGATCTTATACTTTCTCGAGTCTTGTACATAATTAGAGTTCTATAGACCGGACAATCCATTCTCACATATTTTTATTTCCCAACCTTCATTTCTTTTCTGCCCTGACTATAATTTTTTTGGAGGTGAATTGATTATTTTTCTTCGTAGTCTCCATTATCTTACTTTATATAAGCTAATGGTATTTCTCATTTTTCCTTCTTTATGGCTTATTTTAATTTAAACTACAAAGAGTTTAGTGAATGTATTAATGTTTGAGAACTCACATCACAAAAATATTATTTTAAATTTTAAATGGATTTCGCAAAGTTTTATATATATATATATATGTTGACTCTAGAAAAGGTAAAGCAAAGAGCACACTTATGTATTTATTATGTGTGTTTTTTTCGTATTCAATATTATGTATGTTTCTTTCTAATTAGTTCCGAAAATAAAATTATACTTGTGTTATGCATGGAAAAAAAAAATACTTATAAATCACTTGACGTGACATGGAGTACTCGTGAACAATTTCTTTTCCCTGATAAAAAGCATTGAAAAGAAATCCCAACACTATCCTTATTAAGGAGGTGGCAAGATTGGTCTAACTTTGCTTGAATGAGAGTTGCATTGTCAGATTTCCCGTTACTAACCACTACAATAAACTTCGGCTCATCTCCATACTCAATAATTTTCTGCCTATAATCAAATTAATTTGTAATTTGAGGTTTTATGGACATTGCAGTTATTGATATATTGTGTGTTTCACCAGTATTCTGTTGTCAAAAAGATGTCAACAGAACAGTTGCAAGCAGCCATACACACCAACCCAGTTGTCTTATAGACATTGCGATGTGTTATGTGTGGGCACAACTGCAGCGCAAAAGACGCAGCAAATTTATTGGGACAAAAAAAATAAATAAATAAATAAAATGAACCAACAAATAAGGGAGGCAAATGCAGATAGATCCATATTTCATAAACAAGATACCACAGGTGCCCCTAATAATAATAGCTATAGCAAGATTACACTAATGGAAATCACTATTTAAGTTATAGCACCATTTGAAGAGAAGCAAGACGAGTTAACTGCAAAAGCAGTGATAAAAATCATGATTTTAACAATTGATAGACCACCCCAAGCACCAAAGAGAGAATCCGTTTTAAAATGCACCAATTTTTAAATATGAAAGTGTAAAAGTAACATCTGTAATACACAACACAAACTACTCAAATGCAGAGTCACCCTAAACACTTTGGTTGCATTGCCATCTTGACAGAATCCCAATCCATGTATGCAGCATTCTTGAGAAACATCTTTCGCATTCCTGCTTTGTGTTCCACCCCCATTGGGAGAAGCACAGATGTTATATGATCACCAATTCTTAAGAACAATCTCACTGTCAATATGCAGAGTTATCCACTTACAAGAAGTAAGGCACTCCTGTCCTGGGTCCTCTCATTTGATTGTTTTCCTCAGTTTCAGTGAAAAATTTCACCTCTCTCTCCTGATATAAAGAACGAGAATGGTGGTTATGTTCAATAAACAAAAGAATTTTAAGAAGATTTAACCATTAAAGATGAGCATTATATAGAGAAAAAAAAAATATCTCATGTATTGATTTGCATAATAATATGGAGAAAAGTCTAGTGATTTGCATTATTGCAGTTTAAAGATTCTCCCCATACCTATCTTTCCTTCTACCAGATTCCACTCACGGATAGATTGCTATTTTGCAATTCTTCACCCTTCAAACATTCTCTTCTCTCTTCAGTGTTTGAGGGTTGTATGAGGGAATGGATAGACAGTAGCCAGAAATTTTCTTTTCTCAAGGTCATCAATTTGGAGGACAAACATATCACACCCTCAAATACTAAATTGTCAGGCATTTGTCTACACGAGCACTTATAGAAATTGTTTGCTACTTTAGTACATGTCATCTACAGAATGTCACCCTTTATTCTGTTTGCTTTATTTTTTTTATTTCCCCGCCCATGTTGTACTAGTTCATCAAAATCAACTTTCTTCTTTAGTTCTCTCAAAGGTAGCCTTACATTCCTCTTTTGGCTCCAATGAAAACAACTGCTCCTCTGTCCACTTCTATAGGCAACATTTCCTTTCTTAGAAATCCTAAAAAAATTGGCCATTATTAAAAGTCAAAACTCATACCAAATTTTCCTAAACGTGCTTAATGTCAACACTTCAAATTCCGTCATGTTTAAACCAGAGAAATTTTCCCTCTTGTAAGAAAAAATGACGAATAGAGATGTAAACAGTTTTCTTAAACTACGTGCTTAGACAAAGGGACAATAAAAATGGAAAGGAGGGAGTATAAGAGCAACCTCCATCCTATTGTACAACTAAATCATGTAGTCACAGTAAAAGATAGGAGAAACAGGGATAATTAGTTTGGCATTGTACCATATTCTCATTGAAACTCAATATTGAAGCCACATTCCCACAACGGTAGCAGTAATTTGGTGCGGACCATACCTGCAAACCGAAAATTATCAGGCTAATGCAATGACACATTATTTTACACTAAGACGTCATGTCACAATCTCAGTGACACATTATTTTACACTAAGACATCATGTCATAACCTCATTGACAAAACAAAAAAGCAAACTTACAGTAACTAGTCCTTTATCCTGAAACATGTATTTTAGGCCTTCCTGCACTAGTTGGTGGGCCCGACACACTAGATCAAGTTTGTTAATATGATTGAACTGGAGAAAATAGATATATGGCGTTAGCATGGATTAAATGATAGAATATAGAAATTCACAACTTACTAACCTCAGAAGTAACCCTGGATCCAAAGAGCCAGCCTGCTCCTCGGGGACTGACAGCCCATGTTTCAATATCTTCAGGGTCACTCCACATTAGTGAGTCACAGAATGGCCCTTCATGGGGAATTTCACAATTCCTTTCGATGACCCTAATCTGCCAAATGGGGGAAAAAAAAGGAAGAAGAAGAAGCAGGATAAGTTCTTTAAGGCATACCTTACCAGATTTACTTATGAGATGGGAAAAAGGTTTTCAGGATCTCATACTTTTCGGGGTAAAATAGGTAAAAGAGAAATATCAACAATGATTCCCAAGATATAAGCTAAATCAGCAATCCTATAACCTAGAAGTGCCAAACAAATCTCAATGCCACGAAAATAACCAGTGAGAGAATAGCAGAAATTTCATTAACAGACTCTTATACACCATCATCATCAATGCAACTCATATAGCAAACTCGCGGAAGAATTTCAAAAAAAAGGAGGCACATTTATGTTAATTAGTATCCTTGTGCAAGAGAGATGAGGAAACAACATAAAACCTTCTGCTACACTGAGAAATGGCTTCAATTTTTGGAATCGATCACTCCTAACTTTGGACTGAACGTATATCCTCCTCAGTTGGGAGTTTTCTAAAGGAAAAGGAATAGAAAAAGGTACCATCCCTGGATACTGAACCTACACAGAACTTTTTGACCCAAGGAAAAGAAACAAGAGAGTTTCTGAGGGAAAAAAAAAAACCCGAGAGCAGGGTTTTCCAACACCTCTCTTCTAGAATATTCATGGAAATTTTCTTTTAATTGTAGCAGATGTTTTTGTCCAATGCCTTTTGTAGACCAATAAGATACTTGTCTATAGGCAACATCTGCTTGTTAACAGGTCTATGAAAAGAAAGAGAAGTATAAGCACCTTGACAAAATGGACTAAACTTGGCCATCTATCATTATTGGGTTGTATTCATGTTACCACAAGAGAACAAGTGATCGTCACAAATGAAGTTATGTTCTATTGCTTCATAACTTCCATAATTTTCACATTTCCTTCTCTATGGAATTAATTATAATCCTTAATTTAATCATATGATCAAGTCCCCAGCAATGCCTAAAACATTCTTTGTGGGGTAACAATGGAAATACAGAAGTCAGGATGTAGATCCACTTAGCAAGAAAAGAATCAAGGCGACATGAAAGATTGTTGTCCTTTTCTCTGGTTATTTCTTTTAAATGGGGGTGGATGATGAAACTAAGAACATTGATTTCGTCAATAAAGTAAGATTTACAATATCACTTCAAAGTCTGTAGAAAAACATGTAGCACATATCATGCACTATAAGTGCAAAATTGCCGTGTATTTATTCTAAAATACATTTCTAGTCAAAAGGTTGCACAAACTGCCGGTGCAACATGAAGCTATAGAATGTATAACAGTAAATATTTGATGTGATTGCAGAATCAAAACCTGGTCAATAGTTCTAATGTCAGGAGAAAGGCCACCATGGACACATAGTACCTGGATTCACAAAGGTAATGTACCCGTCAAGTAGAGATTGTAATCAATATCCATAATAATGATAGACCTGGACCCACACAAGACAGTGAGAGCTTACTGTTCCATTACACTATTATTGCTGACAGTGTTAGATAGTCAAACACGTCAGTACAATACCGCCAAGCATTAGCATTTCCATATTTTCTCTGGCATTCATCATAGAATCCATACACCTATAAAGATGGACAACAAAGCTCCTCAGAATTTTGCACTTTTAAAAGGACCTATTCATTCAAAGTCAGGCACACCATGAAAAAGATATTTAAAATTTAAATCCAAGAAGACATGTGTTGAGATAAATTTAAGAGTTATCTGGAGAGAAAACACAGCCTTTAAACATCCATTTAGAGCCTCGGAAACCCCAGTGCAACCAGATAGGGATAATTTGTTTCATACAAAGAAAGCCAAAATAGAAGGCCACTTAAATCAGATGACCCAAACAGTCTCAAAAAGTTCTATTATTTGACTAAATGTTCCTCAAGGACTTTACTTCCCCAAATCACTATTGAAAAACTAGAAATGAGGAACTAAGTAATCACAAGCTCCCTAAAAAATTAAGTTGCCAGCATTCATCTCTAGCTCTTAGAAAATTTAAACAGAACACACAAAAAACGGATTCATACAGTGCAGTACGAAAGCTACAAACAGCAGTCCTGTAGGATAAGATGCCAACAGGACAAAAACCATTCATAAGTTACCCGTGTACTGATCTAGCTATGCAAATAAGTGGCAAAGAATGAACGACAACATATCAGGTAAAGGCAAAGGCAGGGCAATATATACAAGCAAAGGGGTGTTTGTGCTAATATGATTAAACAATCTTGACAGGCATGAGGATGAATTAAACAATTGGGGGGGGAGGGGAGGAGGGAGGGATTGGAGGTGTGTGGGGGAAGAGAGAGAGAGAGAGAGAGAAAGAGAGACCTGAGTTAGTTGTCTGCTTTCATGATTTCCACGTAGTAGAGTAATATTAGCAGGGTATCTGGTACCAAATACAGTTCATGATATAAGCACAAGAAGTCATATTAGATTCTATAGTGCTACATTAGGACAAGTAATAATTCCACAGAAGTCCTGTAATTGATTCAGCTTATATTCCATTTACTCCAGAAGCAGACTATATCAAAGAGAAAGAGGGGTGGATCCTTTTTGGGTATTTATGAAACCTGGACGGCATAAGTTATTTACCCGCTTATTTACTGAAGTTCATCAGTAAAAAGTTTCAAATAGTGCAGTATATGAACTTTTTTTTTTATCAGTTGAGGAAATTATTTACTAGGAGAGAACCTAAAACACAAAAAAAGGGGGGGGGGGGAACAACTGTACATATCCTTGCTCTAATCAGCACA
This sequence comes from Cinchona pubescens, assembly GCA_025175665.1. Lineage (NCBI taxonomy): Eukaryota > Viridiplantae > Streptophyta > Magnoliopsida > Gentianales > Rubiaceae > Cinchona > Cinchona pubescens. The sequence continues at coordinate 1,157,669 of JANKKI010000281.1, read as the reverse complement.
AAAGAATTTCATTCATTATGAGTATTTAAGTAAGGTAATACAATCCAATTGTAGAAAAGAAAATCCATCAGAGTTAATCAGAAAATTCTGAACTCATAACACATTGTAAGGAATTAGCGGTTATTTTACAAAGTTACATCAAAAGCTATTAAAATGTACATTTTTTGAAAAAAAGCTACATCACTTTTTGGCAAAATTCCCCGTACATCAGCTGAAATTTATCAATATACTGAACCTAACTGTATTGTATTGGCATTAGATGAGTGAAAGTGTTACATGAGATAAATTATTACTACTCAACACATGATATTTGAATGGATTGCCCATTAAATCTATTATAACTAATACTACTCAGTGCTACATCATGTTAAGATTCATTAGATCCCATTTCTCAGCACTTGCAGCAACGTCATAACTCAAAATTTTCATTCTACTCCATAACACTATTTTAATACTCCCTCTGTCCTGAAAACAATGACATTTTTAGGAAATTGTGCATCTTATCAGCAGTTGGGGCACATGGTATCTTAATTTGCTCTAGTTCCAATTGTATCCTTCCTTATATTCAATAGCAACTTGTAGAATTTGAATGGCTCATCTTCAACAATGGAAAGCGGGAAAGATAGTGGGGTCAAGTAACTTGGTTTGTTTCGAAATTTGTTCATCCCATATTTCTGCATGTTTGCATGCTAATAGTAAAACTCATTTTCTCATACTTGTGTGCAGTTCAAACGCAAGTCTCAAAGTCTTTGATGCCAGACATAATATTAAACAATTTTAGGGTCCCACTATTTTAACTTTGTAGTCTGATAATGGGCAAGTTTGGAACAATTAGAAGTATATTCTTTGCTATTTTTGGCAAGCGACACAAATTATGGGACAAACATAAAAGGAAAGCATGACACTTTCAATGGGATGGAGGGAGTACTACTGAGAGTCACATGAGATCAAAGATTATTGAGAACCACTAGCATCAATCCCATAATTTCCATTCTAGCCTTGCTTTAGGGTGAACATATACTAGAAGGCGCTAAGCATTAGCAGAAAACGTATTTCTAAAGTTAGTTGATTCCGTGACAATAAGATAACCAAAAGTAAACGTTAAATATATAACAGTGCAAACACACACACACACACACAACAAAAAAAAAAAAACAAATGAATGCAAATGTATTTGCACATACCTCGCTTTTAGGAGCAACAAAATTGTGAAAACTTCTAGACTATTATACCCACGGTCAACAAAATCTCCCTAAAATTAAAATGAACATTTCCGTTGCTATTAAATCACTTAAAAAAGAAAAAAAAACAAGATAAACTTTTGGCATATATTCTGCACAAACATTACCATAAAAATGTAATTTGTCTCTGGCACGTGACCTCCAGTCTGGAAGAGTTTCATTAAATCATGAAATTGGCCGTGAATGTCACCACAAACTGTCACTGGACTGTTGACAGGCTGCACATTTGACTCCTCGATCAAGATTTCCTTCACCTGAAAAGTTAATAATCAAGGAATATATAAGGGCAAAAATCTGAAGCTGTTGATAAATTGAAAAGATTAATTCCCATTAACTTAGAGAGTTTGACAGTAATTGGATGCTAAACCTAGGTCATGAGGATCTGTGCAGGCACTTGAAATCATAGTAGCAGTGACAACATAATGAAATCTTGAAAGATATAATTTATTGTCATGTATCAAGCAAAGTCTACATGCAAAATATCTAATTGAATGATTAACCTAACAGCCAAGAATATCTGATTGCCTTCTAGATATTTGAACCTGATCTAGATATACATAAACAACTCATGTTTATACATCTTTACGTCTTGTATTGCCTTATTCAGACAACATCAGGTACTCTGATCTTACAAGGTTGTGGACACCAAGGAGCCTTTATAGTGTTGTATGAAAAGGTTCATTGAAAAATGCATATCCTCCTTTCATAAATTAACGCATTTGTCATATTCCACAGAAATTTATAGTTGCACAGATGGATTGATGGAAAAGGTTGGATAACTTAGTTACATGGCCCAATTCGATTTCTAAGGAGACTTAGAAACCTCTAAATTATATAAGTAAAAGTATTTATCCCCCAAAATGAAGATGGGAAAAAGAAAAACAAAAGAAGAATATAAATTCAAGTAAGAGATTCTTTTAGGGATTGGCTGAAAGGCTCACTATGTAACAAACTACCTTCATTTTCTTCAGTCAGAGAAGAGCTCAACATGAAAGTATCCGTGATGACAAAGATTTACCAATAGGGGTTCAGGTTGTTGCTACAATATAATAAAAAGTAGGTCCATTTCTGTGATTCAGACGATCATTTATGCCACGTAAGGGGTCACGCCTAGATAATCACTCTACTTACAATATATCTACACCTTTTTCCTTCTTCTTCATCCCCTGCGCCCAAATTTTTCCTACAAGGCCTAGTCATCAAAATCCACCAAGTAATTCCTCTCTTTTTTTTGTCAAACTTTTTGTGCAAAATAATTCTTTCTTCAAGTAAATCTAATCCAGCACATTTTAAGAAACCAATTGAAAATAATAAAAAGAAACAATTGAAACCGCATTCTGCCTAATGAACTTAGCTACTACTACTACCCTACCACTAACTCTGTTACAATACCGAAAGCGCCAACCAAAATTAGGTCTTCTTCCACTCTACCTCACAATTAATTAACCAAAAAACCCTAGTCGATTCAAATAAAACCACATTAATAAAACAAATAGCAGCAAGAAGTAACCACAAAGATTAAAAAAAAAAAAAATTAGTAACGTTGGAATTACAGATGAAATGAAGAATAATCAAGTAATATCAAACATGACAAAAAATAAAAATAAAAAACAAATAACAAATAAGGAACAAATATTTTAAAAAAAATTACGTATTCGCAGAGAAGCTGAAGCTCGTCCTCGGACAAGTGATGACCCTCTTTGACCTTTGATATCCATTGATCTAAATCCATCACCGTCATCTTCGATTTCTTCTTTCGAATTTTCTATTTTCCTTTTTTTCCCCTTTTTTCTGAGAAGAAAATCCGAAATCCCAATCGACGAGGGGACCGCAGCGGCAGAGACGAATTTGCAGCAAATGAAGAAAAAAAATAATTATAAGAAAATTATAAGACTAATATTACAGGATTCGAAGCAGGAAAAAATTGGAAGAACGGTAACCCTCTCCGGTTTGAAAACTAGGAAGGTTTGGATTTGAAGGAAAAGAGAAATTTCTTTTTTTTCTCGAAGTAGTTCTCAACTTTTCAATTATTTCTAGGGTTAATTCACTAAACCCCCGTGTGTCTTCCAACTTTCAACCAAGTTACACTTTACACAGAAAATGTTAATAAGAGATTGAAGAAAAACAAAGAGACTTGAGTCCAAATTATTTTCTATATCCATTGGATAAATCTAAATTATTCATTATTATTTAAATAATATTTTAAAATTATTCTTTAATACATTTTTAATTATATATCTATTTATATCACAAATACCAATTCTAAATGTTATTATTGAAATTATTCCAAATAATATTTTTAATAATATCATTGATAATACATGAAATATCACACAATTAGGTAGTACTACATGTCAAGCCCATTAAAGGTAAATTAATCAATTGTATACATATAATTAGGAATCTTATGATAATGGACCCTAACCCCTCATTTGTAAAGGATTCAATTCATTTACCCCAAATTCAAATACAAATATTTTCTCTCTTTAAAATTCTCTCTTCCATCTCTCTAGTTTTAGGATTATTTTATGGTTTATCAAGTGACACTGATCGTAGAACCAACTCACATATCTAGATGAGTTAGCCACCAAACACTTTGTTTGGGTGTGAGGTTGGGAGTTCGAATCCCCTCGCAGTCTTAGGATAGAGGTTAGGTTCTCTGTCCCTTAGTCTAGTTGGGCCTCCCATTCCCTCCTATTCCTTTTAGATTTAGATAGATAGGAGTATGTTAGATTGTTGTCGTTTAAAAAAAATGGCACCGATTGTAGGAGTATGTTAGATTGTTGCCGTTTAAAAAAAATGGCACCGATCATAGCAAAAAAATCATCAGCTATGTTTCTTTTTTGATTTTTTGTTGGGTTTTGGACATTTACATATATATTAATTGTGTAATATATGTTATCATATTTAATTGGCCCAATATATAAAGTGATCTTATATAGTTTAACATAAATGTGCCTAAATCATCTAATGAATATCGGTTTTTATGTGTAGATACCTTAAAATCTTATTTCCTGTTTTATGGTGGGCAAAACTTGGAGAATAAGGAAAGTATCTCTATATATAGGTTATGGTCCCCAATAAGGATTCTACGTATGTTACTTTTCTTAACATCCCATCATTAGAAAAGTGAGAACCCTATTCTCTAAAATACATACATAGTAATTTGGAAAATCAATAACTACAATATTCAAGAATCAAATCCGTAGGCTCAATAATCATATCCAGATATTCAAAAATCACATCAATTATGATGGATTCAAATACGCTTCCGCATCTAGTTTTTGATTTATATTCTTGATGATTAAACATGAAGGATCTGAGTTATGATAACGTTGGTTGTCATGATATTAAAGTTAATTTTGGTATTCCAACAACTGGTATTAGAGCATTTTCATATTGAATCATTGAGAAACAAATTTTTTTTGTTTGATTTATTATGTGATTATATATAGATTTAGTTCTTGAATTCAACAAATTTTTTATGTGATTTAATTTGTTGTATTTAAAAATAATTATGGTTATATTATGGATTTAAGGTTTTGGGTCCAATAATTTTTATATTTATTCGGATTTAATTGTTGGATTCAATCCAAAATGTTGGTTTTAATTTTTTTTCTTTTGAATTTGTTTAGTATTAGAATTCAAAAAAAAAAAAAAATTGGTACAGTCCTTCTTCATGCGTCCAAAATTTTTACAAAAGTAACAACCAAATTCCTTAGTTTGTTTCCTTTGCTATTTCTTTTGAAGTAGACCACCCGTAGCTTCTTTATCTTTTTTTCTTTTCTTGTTTTTGTCCTTAAAGGTACTTACTAAATGAGCACTTTCAATCTTTTCTTACTTCAACCTTTCCTCTTCTTGCACACAATGAGAAATAAGCTCATTTAAAGACCATTTATCCTTTTGACAGTTATAATTGACCTTGAATTGACTAAATTGTGCAGGAAGAGAGATCAAAACCAAATGCACGAACAAGTTCTCGGACAGCTCTAACTTTAGTGCCTTAAGTTTTGAAGCAAGATGAGACATCTCTAGGATGTACTCCCTTATATTTCCTTTTGCTTTATACTTTATTGAAATCAAGTTCGATAGAATCGTACTATTGTTTCTGCTTTCTCGTTTTTCACAAAACGCTTTTCAATTTCCATAAGGAACTTCTTGGCAGTTGCCTTTTCAGACATATCGCCCTTGAAGGTTTTCGGAATTGCACGTTTCATGATCATAAGACTTATTCGATTTGAACGATCCCACTTCTCATAGTCCTTTTTTTCCTCCGTGGAACTATTTTCTGTAAGAGAAGTGGATTGTTCAATCTTTAGCGCAAGATCTAGATCCATGCAATCAAAAACGATCATTGCGTTCTCTTTCCATTCCTTAAAGTTGGTTCCATTTAACATAGTGATAGAATTGATGTTGGCAGATATCATAGAAGCAGATGTATTAACTGAAAACAGAACAAAACAACTTGTTCACATAAGTTCCAAATAACATAAATAATAAAAAATTCAAATAATGGTAGGGCCCATTACAAGATACCTAACTCAACATTAATATTTAGTCTCTGGATAGAAATATTAACTTGTAAGTGGTATTCTTGGTGTAACAATCAAATATTGACATTAAATCCTGTCAAATAATAAGTCTTTTTTTGGACCGACTTATTATTCACATGGAATACCGAATAATTTTCATATATTTATTACCACAGGTGTATATGTAATTCGGCCAAATATTAACCTTCTTTTGGGCCGATAAATATCTACATGAATTACAAATACATAATCATCTTGATATTCAAAAATAAATTGACCTACACAAAAAAGGCTATTTTGATAACATGTTGTGTCAATCAATAATTTTTGAACATTAGACATTCTTAATTAATTTTCCAAAATTTGAATATAATTATTTTCCCAAAAAGTAAATAAACAAATAAAATGCCAAAAATTAAAAAAAAAAAAATTTAAAATGGGCCGTAAACGATAGTTCATGGCCTTATCGTGAGGTTCATGACCTTATTGGTCATGAACTAAACCTTACGGCCATAACGTCATGAACTAAACCTTATGGCCATGAACTAACCTTTATCCTCTCTTTTTTTAACACCAAATTGATTCCCAACGAGGAATCTTTAATGCTTAATTCCTTCAGGTCATGATCTTTCAATTCATGATCGCACTGTAACGCTTGGCATGAAAAGAAAGGTATGCTTCTCGCTTTGGTTTGTTCTAAGGTTAATTTAGCTTTAGTATCTAGACACATTTGGTGGATGGACTCCGGTGCTACTACTCTCATAAGTGTGTCTATTCAGGGTTGCCTGAATTACCGAAAGTCGAATAAGGCTGAAAGATTCATCTATGTAGGCGACGGCAAATCAGTTAAAGTTGAAGCGATAGGGATCTTTAGGTTATTATTAAAAATTGGTTGTTATTTGGATTTGAAAGAGACATATGTTGTACCGTCTTTTAGACGGAATTTGGTTTCTATTTCTGTTTTGGACAAATTCGGTTATTTTTGTTCATTTAGAAACAGTCTGTTTAGTCTTTTTTTGAATTCAAATATTGTTGGTACTGATTTTTTTTCTTGTCATGATAACCTTTATTTACTCGAAACTATTGCTTCATAACAATTACAATGAAACCTTGTATATAAGTTCACATGGTACTAAACGTAAATTAATCAATGAGAATTCCATTTCACTCCGGCACAAGCATTTAGGACATATATCTAAACAAAAAATTGAAAGACTTGTGTCAGATGCAATTCTTGATCCCCTTGATTTGTCAGATTTTCAAGTTTACGTTGAGTGTATTAAGGAAAAACAAACAAACACAAGGAGATTAGGTACCAATAGATCTTCGAACATCTTAAAAGTAATATATACAGACACTTGTGGGCCATTCCCTACGGCTTCTTGGAATGGTCAACAATAGTTTATTACATTCATAGACAATTTTTCTCGTTATGGCTACTTTTATCTAATTCAAGAGAAGTCTCAATCACTGGACATGTTCAAGGCTTTTAAAGCTGAAGTTGAGAACCAACTTGGTAAAAGAATTAAGGCTGTCAGATCTGACCATAATGGTGAATACTATGGCGGATATGACGAATCAGGTAAACATCCCGGTTCTTTTGCTAACTCAATTCTTAGAGAAGTGTGGAATCGTCCCACAATACACCATGCCAGAATCTCCTAACATGAATGGTGTTGTTGAGAGATGAAACAGAACTTTAAATGATATGGTGAGAAGTATGATTAGTCATATAACTTTATCGGATTCACTTTGGGGAGAGGCATTAAAGACTGTAGTTTATATCCTTAATAGAGTTCCAACTAAGGCAATGACCAAAACCTCCTATGAACTATGGACTGGTAAAAAGTCTAGTATAAAGCATTTACATATTTGGGGTTGTCCAATTGAGGCATGGCCATATAGGCCAAATGAAAAAAAACTAGACTCAAAAACGGTCAGCACCTATTTTGTTGGTTACTCTGAACAGTCCCGGTGGTTACAAATTTTATGATCCCATATCTAGATCCTTCTTTGAGACGGGAGATGTCCAATTCTTTGAGAATATTGAGTTTGGGGAGAGAGATAAAGTTAGAAATTTTGTCTTTGAAGAGGAATCTATTTCTCTTCCTATGATGTGTATAAGAGGTGTTATTGACAATGATCAAACTTCTATTCCTGACATTGTTCAAGAAGTAATACCAGTATTACAAGAGAATGTTGAAAATCTTTCTTGTTAAGAACAACAGGAACAAACTCAATAACCTCAAGAATAAATGCCATTAAGGAGATCCATTAGAGCAAGGAGAAGTGCGGTTCCGGATGATTACATTATATTTCTCCAAGAACATGATGATGGCATTGAATTGGTGGAAGATGATTTAATCAATTTTCATCAAGTCATGCATAGTGCTAATTCTGAAAAGTGGATTGATGCTATGAACGAGGAAATTAAAACCATGAAAGACAATGACGTTTGGGAACTCGTCACACTACCCAAAGGTGCGAGACCTATTGGTTGTAAATGGATATTTAAAACCAAAAGGGATTCGAAGGGTAATGTGGAGAGATATAAGGCAAGTCTTGTCATAAAGGGTTTTATTCAAAAGAAAGGCATTCATTATAAAGAGACTTTCTCTCCAGTATCATCGAAACACAAAGACTCTTTCAAGGTAATAATGGCTTTAGTGGCACATTTTGCTTTGAGTTACATCAGATGGATGTAAAGACTATGATTCTCAATGGTGACATTGATGAGACCATTTATATGGTGCAACCAGAAAATTTTGTGTCCAAATATATGAATAATATGGTCTGTAAATTAAAGAAATCCATTTACGGGCTCAAGCAAGCTTCTCGTCAATGGTATCACAAATTTCATCAAATTATCATCTCGTTTGGTTTTGAGATGAATTGGTTGATGATTGTGTATATCACAAGTTTAGTAGGAGTAAGCATATTTTTCTGGTTTTATATGTCGATGACATACTGCTTGCCAGTAACGATATATGTTTATTGCACGAAACCAAGAAATTTCTGTCACAGAAATTTGAGATGAAAGATCTTGGGGACGCCTCTTTTGTCTTAGGGATTCAGATACATCGAGATCGCTCTTGAAGTATCCTTGGACTATGACAAAAGAGTTATATCGAGAAAGTACTTTCTTACCAAGAGATTTGACATGCAAGATAGCAAACCAAGAGATAACCTTATGGCTAAGGAAGACAAATTCTGTCTCATTCAATGCCTTAAAAATGATTTTGAAAGTAAGAAAATATAGAAGAGTCCCTATATTTTAGTAGTGGGTAGTCTAATGTATGCTCAAGTTGGTACATGTCTGTACATTGCGTACATTATTGAGATGTTAGGCAGATATTTAAGCAATTCGAGAATGGATTATTGGAAAGCAACCAAACTGGTATTTCAGTATCTGCAATTATTTGGTATCTTCAGAGAACAAAACATTACATGTTCACATAGAGGATCGGATAAGGTAGAGATCATTGGAAATCCCGACTCCGATTTTGTTGGATGTTTATACAGTTACAGATCCACTCGGACTATATTTATCTGCTTACTGGTAGAGTTATCTTATGAAAAAGTGTTAAACAAACACTTATAGCTCCTTCCACTATGGCAGCTGAATTTATACCATGTTATGAGACATCCAATCATAGAATATGGTTGCGAAATTTTGTCACAGGGTTGCAAATTATGGATGGTATTGAAAGACCACTTAAGTTATTTTGTGAAAATAAATCAACAGTTTTATATTTCAACAATAATAGGAGCTCAACGAAGTCTAAACACATAGATATCAAGTTTCTAATTATTAAAGAAAGAGTTTAGAGTGGTCAGGTGTCTATAGAGTATATTGGCATGAATTCCATGATTGCGAATCCGCTTACTAAAAGATTACCACCGAAAGTCTTTCATGAGCACACTGCTCATATGGGTATTATATTTTTTTAAGGATATTCATATACTTTTTATTTTTAAGACACATTTTATGTTTACAAATATTTTCTGCAGAAATAGAGAATTCAGTTTCAGAAATAAAGTATTCGATTTATATTTCACTCTTACTTCAATTTCAATTTGATCTCTATAAAGAATAAAGTTGGATTAGTTAAAAATAGGCATGTTTAGGATCACATTTCATGTAATTTCCATGCTACAGACATTCATACTTGATCTATGTCATTTGGTTGTGTTAATGTTCATGATCAAGAATGGGTTTAGTTACGATTGATGTAACGAAAATTGTTTTGTTCCTATATTGACGTAATTAATGGACGAGATTGTTCAGAGATGACTATGGTCTTGATGGCAAAAGGTTTTGAGCTCATAAGATTTTATGCAATAATATATATGTAGTCCAAGTGGGAGAATGTTGGGTTTTGGACATTTACATATATATTAATTGTGTAATATGTGTTATCATATTTAATTTGCCCAATATATAAAGTGATCTTATATGGTTTAACATAAATGTGCCTAAATCATCTAATTAGTATGGACTTTTATGTGTAGATACCCTAAAATCTTATTTCCTGTTTTATTATGGGCAAAACTTGGAGAATAAGAAAAGTATCTCTATATATAGGTTATGGTCCCCAAATTCTACGTGTGTTACTTTTCTTGACATCCCATCATCAAAAAAATGAGAACCCTATTATCTATAGTAAAATACATACATAGTAATTTGGAAGATCAATAACCACAATATTCAAGAATCAAATCCAGGTATTCAAAAATCACATCAATTATTATGGATTCAGGTATGCTTCCGCATCTAGTCTTTAATTTATATTCTTGATGATTAAACATGAAGGATCTGTGTTATGATAACATTGGTTGTCATGATATTAAAGTTAATTTTGGTATTCCAAGATTTTTTGCGGGAAAAAAAAATCGATCGGTGGATTTGTTAAAAAAACAACAATTCGACCTCAACTCAAAAGGAAACTAAAGTGAACGCCAGAAAAACAACAATCGCGCCTCAACTCAAAAGGAGGTGAACTAAAGAGCAGGCTGGAAACTCAAGAAGAAAAGCTAAGTTTTCAGTTTACAAATTTAATATTAATTTTTCAATTTACAAATGTAATATTTGATAATTATATCTATAAATTCAACGATGCAAGGATATATTTTATCATTTTGTATTGTATTAAGATCTCAAATGAATAAAAACTTATGCGGGATGGTCGACGACAAACAAAAAACCGACCCTCTGAAATTAATTAATTATTTTGAATCAACAATAGAGTAATTTATGACTCTAAGTGGACTCTTAAATTTTGTATACTCTATTCAGAAATTGCTTAGTGTGTCTATAAATAAAATGACACAGATTCTTATATTTTATATATAAAAGACATTGATATTGTGTTTGGATAGAGAGATTTTGGTGGATTTGATTTAAAATTTTAATGTATACTAAATTATCCAAACAAGTTAATTGATTTAGTTGTGGATTTGAAATTCACCAACAAGTGGATGTTAAATGAGTGGATTTGAAATTCACCTAAATTTCATGGCATTTCAAATTCACCTATTTCAAATCTTTCTTTCAATTCAAATCCACCCATCCAAATACAATGTGAATGTATTGACACATATAGCAATTAATCACTTATGAGACATGAAATAGCACACAATTAGGTAGTACTATTTGTCAAGATCATTAAGGGCAAATTGGTCAATTGTATACATATATGTCGTTGGGGATCCTATGAGAATCTATAAATAGGATCTTAACCTCTCATTTTCAAGGGACCCAATTCATTTATCCCAAATCAAATAAAATCACTTTATCTAACTAAAATTCTCTTTTCCATCTCTCTAATTCCTGGATCATTTTATGATTTATATGAAAAGAAATAAGCTCGACAAGCCCAACAGGCCAATTAGTCTAGGAGGTTGAGAGACAAAGAAAAGGCAAAAAAAAGATCATCTGAGGTACAAAGCCACACGCAATGCGTTCGGTTGTCCGAAGGGATGTGCTCAAGTGGTTCGGTCCAAGAAGAATGAAAAAAATTTAAAAAAAAAGAAAAAAATGAGAGGGAAGAGGCCTACAGTTCCCCCCCTAAAAATGAAAAGAAATAAGCCCGATAAACTCAAGATGCCAATGAGGCAAGGAAATTTTAAAAAAAAATGATCATTTGAGGCACAAAGCCACATGCAATGCGTTCAGTTACCCGAAGGATCCGTTACCCGCTGATGTGCTCAAGTAATTATCGGTCCAAGAAGAATGAAAAAAAAAAAATGAATGAAAATGAAAATGAAAAATGAGGCCAAAAGACCCACTGGAGTGTTTAAATGGTCAAAGAGCCCAAAATAGAGGCAAAACATCGATTATGATCGGTAGTCCATAAATGAGCATGATAACCCGCTGATGTGCTCAAGAGTTCTAACCCAAAATAGAGGCATAATATCAATTAAGATCAGTGGCCCATAATAAAGGCCTATGAGACAAAAAAATCAAAATAGAGAGATTGTGATGTAAAAAAAGGGCACGAATTCAAACTCCAAAAATGATTGATTGGCTAACTAAGCCAACAATTCTTATGCAAAAGTTCGATAGCTCTGTCAAACCGAACAAAAATTGACAATTGGAGGACTAAAGAGCATATCTTGCAGACTAGATGGATCAGTTCGGTCCAAAAGCCTATGGTTTAGCACCCAACAGAGGGGACTATTGATGATAAATGAAATAGTATACAATTGGGTAGTACTACTTTTCAAGTAATCCCATTAAGGGCAAATTGGTCACCTACATATATATATATAATTGGGGATCTTGTGAGAATCTATTAATAGGACCCAAACTCCTTATTGTAAGGGGCCTAATCCATTTAACCCAAATCAGATAAAATCACTTTCTCTCACTAAAATTCTCTATTCCATCTCTTTAATTCTTGGATCATTTTATGATTTATCAAATATTGATGATACATAAAATAGCACACAATTGGGTAGTACTACTTGTCAAGCCCATTACGGGCAAATTGGTCAGTTACATACATATAGTCGTATGAGAATCTATATACAACAAATTCCCCAGAAGCTGTTGTTTAAGGCACTTGTTCGGATACTTGATCGGCAAACTCATCGCTGTTTAAGGTTCTTGTTCGGATACTTGATCGGCAGACTGATCAGCTAGGTTGTCAAACAATTCACATTAAGTGGCTTTCCTGGATCATTGTTTGTAAGCGCCAAAAGCAGCTAGCATCTTCTGCCGGTCAGTCTCTTCTTTTGTTCACTTGAATGTTATCAGTCAATCGTGTTGAACGTGATTTCATCGAAGCTGAGCCAAGAAAATGATCACGCATGGACGTAATCTTGCCGCGAAGAATACAATGTCGTCGAAGTTGGCCTGATCGGAGAAAACAAACTCCGATCGATAAAATTGAAAATATCAAAGAAGCTTTTCCAACATATCAAAATAACACAATCAATTCTCTTGGCTGGCTTACAACAAGCATATCTTTTGTTGGCTTTCTAAAACCTACTTTAACCAATCACAAGGAATGGTTTTTGCCAAATAAATCTATAGGTAGCTTGATCAATCTGTATGCAGAGAGGCACATGTCACGTGTTCAAGAAGACTTTGGCAATGTTCTTACTATAGATCTTAAGCCTCGCCTCAGATGGACCGTTAAGCTTCATGAGCACTTTGTTGATGTTGTTACCCTGCTCGGCATACCATTCAAGTCCATCCCAAACACTACCATGAGAGTTACTGGATTCAAAGGTTACTGCTAACTCCTTATCATCTCAAGAGATCATCACTGATTGAGGGTCTTCGATCAATATAAATAATAAGGCAATAGCACGCTAGCTTCTTATTATTAAAACCAAAAGTTCGAAAAAGGCAAAACAAGAATTTCAATTTAACTCTAGAAGGAAAAGATGAATATTGACAAAGAACAAAGGGATTGAGACAAACTAAGCTCGGAAGGCTGAACAGAGTGATCTAATTTACAAGTTAAACTTATTGATCAACTCTTGAGCCGTTCGGAACCCTTGAGTTGTTTGGACATTTTTGGCAACAACAGAGCCGAACTAAAAATGGGAAATACGATCTCAACAAGCAAAGCTAAGTTTTCTGGTTTACTAACTCAGTTATGTGCTACTTTATTTTATGATGGCAATTCATGGAGTTAAATCAGAACTGTGTGGCCAAACTGCGTGAGCATAAAATTGTGTGCTTTCTAAAATGAAAACTAAAGTGGCTGACCAGCTTCATGGGTTATTAATAGCTTGCTGTCTAAAAGCCTTTTTCTTTATAACTTGAAATACATCTCATGTTTTGGTCAAACATAAGATTGTTAGGTTGAACTTGATATTTTTGAAATAAAATATGAAGTTATATACTTCAAAGTCTTATTATGCCTATTAACAATGAATACTGTGTTTTTCTTTCTTATGGTGATTTCATTTAATGCAATTATGATTGAATATTATATTGAGAATGTCAATATGATCACAAAGTAACCTAATCAAAACAATCATGAAAGAATATCATATTATTATATATGTTGATTGTTTACGGGTATATTACTAAACACGTGGATTTTTGTACATCTTTGGCTTTGTCCTAACTGAATATGTATGCATTAATTGCATGTGAATCCATATCATTGACTGAAAGAAAGGTTGTTTGGCTATAACATGATTTCTTATCTGTTGTAGCTAAGCCAAAATGTAGATTAGCAAGGCCACTAAAATATAGAAGGCAAAGCGGCACTAACGATTAATGAGATCAGACGAAGCTGTTACGACAACAGAGTGAAATAAGCTTTGCTAAACTCAATTTTACATCCTAAAAGTTAGGGATGGAGTTGGTGCCAAATAACTAGTTATTTCGGGCTTCCAAGTGCCTGTCACGACCGATCTCTTTCGACAAAGGACCACATACGAGTGCTGACCAAAAGGATTAGTAGCTTTGCCAAGATCAAAAGTTAGTTCGGTCAAAAGCTCCTGTAGTAATTGAAAATTGGCAAACAACTGGGATTGAAAATTCAACTTCACAAATTTCTCTTGGGTTTCAATCTCCAAAGCTTCTTAGCAAAAGAAAAGCTCTCGATCTCAGATTTTCCAATCTCCTTTCTTAGCTTCAGACTTCATTTGCAAAAGGCAAGCTGGACAAATTCAATTATTGAGCTTATCAGCTACGATAAACAAGTTGCAGTTCAGCAAAGACAACTCTAACCTCCATTAATTCTATGAAGCTGAGCAACTCGCAAATTATAGGTCGGAGAGGGATCACTTCGATCAATGAAATCGATATAAGCCAAAGAACATCAAGATTAATGCGGCCGAACTCCTCATTTCGATAAAAAAAAAAAAAAAATGTGTTAAGCCATAAATAACAAGCTATACTACTTCTACGTGCATCAAGAATCACTTGATCCGTTCGATAACTTGAAAGTCTGCACTTCATAAGAATGCCGGGATAAAGTTACGCTGTCTATAGAGTTTAAAGGTCTCAACCAGAAGCCCAAGGAATTTAATCGAAAAATTTGAATATATCCTTGAAGTCGCTACAAATGGTTGTCAACCACTGAACTACAAATGGTCGGTATTCACAAAAGTTCAAATGGTCTTGGCCATCAAAAAACTTGGGGTTAGTTTAATGAAATTCATCCAACGTTGCAGTCAAATAATTATGGATGCATCAGCCAAATTGAAGGCTGAAACTGATTTCACAAAAAGTTGTCAGGCCTATAATAGCTCAATCTACAAATTTTTACAGAGCCTTTGGTGAGCTCAATCTTTGATGAAAAGGTTGGATCAAACCTCTACTATCAAAATCAAGGTCGAAATGACAACTACAGTTTTTGCTCACTGAACTCAATTTTGTTTGATGAATCTGAACCACAATCCAATTTTTCGACATTGAAATTGAAGGTTGGAAAATATGAACTTCGATTTTCAATTACTCAATGAAGACGAACTGTGAATGTGTAAGTCTGATAAAAAATTAATGCTATCAAGAGAAGTTCGGTTTGCTGATGTAATGCGATAGCGGAAATTCATGAATGTTCCAAGCTTGAAGCTGCTCGACCTAATTGAGTTGGAAGCCGTATTAAGTTTTCCAAGCTTTGAAGTAGAGCAAACTCTTCTACACGGGAAAAATGATTTGATGACCAAGCTCAAAATTAATTGATTTGATAATCAAGTCAAACAGCTTCTCAATTATTCTTTCATACAAGAAAGAAGAGTTTCTGAACTCAAAAAAGAGGTTAACATTAACTTTACTGTCAAAGTCAAGTGCACATCGTCATATATTCATGATGTGGGGACCACTAATCAGCCATATAATTTTCTTTTTTAGCAACTGAAGCTATTTTTTTTTTCACCAAAGCGACACGATGTCATTCATAATAGAACAATAATTACAATTATAAGGTAACTATCTACAGATCTTTCTGGGCTTTTCTAGTAAGACACAGGGGGAAATTGCCTTCCTACTTAACATCAAACTTGAGTTTAATAGCATATTTTGCAACTGAAGCTATCTCAACCTTGCCGAAGATGGTTCAAAGTTGATCAAATATCTTCACAAAATAAAAAATAAATAAATAAAAGAAACAGAGGCTAATAAGCCTACGAGTTTTGATGAGTCCGAAAGGCTGAAAGATTAAATGACCCTGTTAAGCCCAAGAGGTTGAGATGCAATGAAAATCAAAAAACAAAAATAAGCCCGTTATGCCAAGGAGGTTGAGAGGCAAAGAAAAGACAAAAAAAAGAGAGACGATCATCTGAGGCACAAATTCGCACGCAATACTTCTTCGGTTGCCTGAAGACATCCATTACTCGTCGATGTGCTCAAGTCGTACGGTTAAAGAAGAATGAAAAAAATGAAAAAAGAAAAAGAAAAAATGAATGAAAAAAAAAAAAAAAAAAACGCCTAGGAGTCCTCCCTAAAAATGGAAAGAAATAAGCCCGATAAGCTCAATAGGCCAATAAGCCCAAGTGGCCAAGAGGCAAAGAAATAAAAAGGAAAAAAAAGATGATCTTCTAAGGTACAAAGCCGCATGCGATGCGTTCGGTTGCTTGAAGGGATCCGTTACCTCGCCGATATGCTCAATTAGTTCAGTCCAAGAAGAATGAAAAAAAAAAAAGGAAGAGGCCTATGGGTTCTCCTTAAAAAAAAAAAAGAAATAAACCTGATAAGCCCAAGAGTCTGAGAGGCAAAGAAAAAGAAAAAAGAAAAAGAAAAAGAAAAAAAAAAAGATGATCATATGAGGCACAAAAACGCATGTGATGCGTTTGGTTACCCGAAGGGATCCGTTACTTGCCAATGCACATGCTCAAGTGGTTCGATCCAAGAAGAATGAAAAATAATATATGCAAAAATAAAAATGAAAAATGAGGCCAAAAGACCTGTTGGAGTGCTCAAGAGGTTTGACCCAAAATAAAGGCGTGTGAGCCCAAAAAAATCAAAAATAGGGAGAAAATGATGTAAAATAGAGGTTAAATTCAAACACCCAAAAGATGGCTAATTAGCTAACTATGCTGCCAATTCTTATGCAAAAGTTTGATAGTTTTGTCAAATCGAACAAAAATCGATAACTGGGGGACTAAAGAGCATATCTTGGGGACTATAAATAGATCGGTTCGATCCAAAAGTCTCTGATTTTGTACCCAATCGAGAGGACTACTGATCATACTTGAAATAGCACATAATTGGGTTAGTACTACTTGTCACGCCTATTAAGGGCAAATTGGTCAATTGTATACATATAGTTGGGGATCCTATGAGAATCTATAAATAGGACACAACCCCTCATTTGCAACTAAAGTGGGGACCTAATTCATTTACCCTAAATCAAATAAAATCACTTTCTCTCACTAAAATTCTATCTTTTTATGATTTATCAATGCCTTGGTGGACTTGTTTTTTGTTATTAAATAAATGTTTAAATTGCTTGTAATAAACATTGCTAATAAGCAAAAATCATCACTTTTGAGGTCCATGAAACGACTTGGCTCGGTTGAAGCAACAAGTGTCAATCAAATTCAGAGAATTGATATTTTGACCTCGCAAAGCAGACCACATGCTCCTTGACTAAGTTGAACTTTCACTGACACATGTTCCGAACGATTAAGCTAAATCACATGTTGACTTATTCAATGGCCAATCAATGGTTGAACTTAAAAGGAAAGATGACCAATCACTAAAATTGATCATTAATATGGCCGAACTTGAAAAGAAAGATGGTCGATCAATGGCCGAAAAGAAAGATGGTTGACCACCAAGAAAGATGGCCGATCAATGTGGAACTCAAAAAAAGGATGATTGATCAATTAAATAAAGGCAATCATAAAAAAAAAATGAATGATGATGAGCCCGTTAAGCCCAAGAGGTCGAGAAGTAATGCTGAAATGTAAGGAGCCTGTTAAGCCCAAGAGGCCAATGAGCCCAAGATGCCGAGAGGAACAAAAACAAAGATAATTATCTTAGGCACAAAGCCGCAAGTGATGCATTCGTTGCTTGAAGGGATCCGTTACCCGCCGATGTGCTCAAGTGGTTTGATCCAAAATGAATGAAAAAAAGAGATAAGAGACCTACGGGTCCCTCTTTAAAAGTGAAAAGAAATAAGCCCAATAAGCCTAAGAGGCTGAGAGGCAAAGAAAGAAAGAAAGAAAAAAAAAAGATCATCATCTACGGCACAAAGCCGCACACAATACATTTGGTTGCTTGAAGGTTTCTATTATCTACCAATATGCTCAAGTGGTTCGGTCCAAGAAGAATGAAAAAAAAGGGAAGAGGATGCAGGTCCCCTCTAAAAATAAAAAGAAATAAGTCTGATAAGCCCAAGAGTCCAATGAGCCCAAGAGGCCAAGAGACAAAGAAAGAAATAGAAAAATGAAAAAAATTGAAAAATGAAAATGAAAAATGAGGCCAAACGACCGCCAGAGTATTCAAGTGATCAAAGAACCCACAATAGAGGCATAACATCGATTATAATCGGTGACCTATAAATAATGTGATGATTTGCCGATATGCTTAAGAGGTCTGAACGCAAATAGAAGCATAATATCAATTAAGATTGATAGTCCAAAATAAAGGCCTATGAGTCAAAAAATTCAAAATAGAGAGAGAGAAAAAGGTGTGAAAAAAAGGAATGTCAAATTCAAACTCTAAAAGATGGCTGATCAGCTAAAGAGCATATCTTGGGGATTATAGATGGATTGGCTTGGCCCAAAAGCCTATGATTTTTCATCCAACCAAGGAGACTATTGATGATACATAAAATACCACACAATTCAGTAGTACTACTTGTCAAGTCTATTAAGGGCAAATTAGACAATTGTATATATATAGTTGATAGGAATCCTATGAGAATCCATAAATAGGACCCTAACCCCTCATTTGTAAGGGATTTAATTCATTTACCCCAAATCAAATACAAATCATTTTCTCTCTCTAAAATTCTTTCTTCTATCTCTCTAGTTTTAGGATCATTTTAGGGTTTATCAATCATAAATATTAATTGTGCAACAGAGATGTCAATCATTTCGTTTTGGGTTATTTTATCACATCTGATATCATGTGTATTTGTATGTAAAAGTTAGGGTTCTAAACCTCATGGGCAAAACTCTCGACTTGTAATTGGTTGGACTGAGGCAGTTAGCCGATCGAGCATCGATCACCTTTACTATCAGCTAGGGGTGTTCATGGGTTAGGATTTTAGGTTGACGGATATTTGAGTTTAGTTTTTTGGATTTTTAGGTCAAAAAATTAAAACCCAACCCAACTCAACTAATATAACAACCCAAGTAAACACAAACCAAGTATTACTCGGACAGGTTACTCAAGTTATCGTGTTATTTGGGGTCAAACTAATTAAAAATTAAAAATTTATGATTCAAAGACCATCAATTAAAAATATATGTTTTATAAAAAATTAAATAGTTAGGTCAAAATCAAAAGGATACAATGTGGTAAATAAGTTGTTATTTCAAGAATAAAAAGGAAAAACATTATAAGTTAAATGAAATAATTAGGACAAGAATGGAAAAATAAAAAATATAAATAAACCTTATTGGGTTGTCAAGTTGTTGGGCTGGGTTGGGTTTTAAAAAATAAAATCTAACCCAACCCAACCCAACCCAACAAAACTTGGGTAACCCAATCCAAGTAACCCGAAACTCGATAACTCAACCCGTTTAGCTCCAACTTTATTTGGATTGGGTTAGGTTTGAACACCTTTATTATCAAGCTATGGTTCTCTATTACAGAACTACCCTTAGTGGGGTTACTACTTATATTATACGACATGTGTCACTATTCTATTAGGTAAACACCTATGTATCATCAATAGTCACTTAGTTGGATTAATGCATCATGGTTAGGCTCAGCCAATCCCGACTAATCTATCTGCCCCAATAGCTTTTAATTTACTTTGTAACGTGACAAGGCAGATGTTTCTTTGCTCAGGTATCTGCTTCTTCAGTCCTTGTTATCAGTCTTCATAGTTAACTTGCACGAGTCCCCAAGCGGATTCATTTCCATTTTATTCCCCAAATTTGTTGGTTTTCGCATTTATTAATCTGGTTAGCCTGTATCCAGTTAAATCTTTATTAATCAGGTTAGCCTGTATCCAGTCAAATCTTTCTTTGCTATATATCTCTTCTTTCTTCTCATTCCATACTTCTACAACATTTGAATTTTGTGTTGATTATAGGCATCAACCTCTTTTCCTTTAAGGAATCTATAGAATTCGTTTTCAAGTTCCTCCTAGGACAATGTCTTCCAACCTCGGAGCTAACTCTAGCAAGATTCCCTTAGAGAATCCTGTTCCCAAAAAGAAATTTTCTTTTGGTCATAGTATTTATGGATTTGGGCGAAAAGTGGTCATTTCCAAGGTACCAATGCCTTCTATCACCCATGTGCCCATGGATCTGGCCAAGCTAGCACTGCGAAGGACAATAGTTGGTCGACTGTCTCCTACAGCCAACTGCCTATCTCATCCACTGCTTTTAGAGATTCTAGTACGGCCTGGTCTATCTTTCGTAGCTCCTTTACTTTTATCTTAGAAAAGAAAGGATTCATTTCTCATCGCTAGGAAATCCGTTACCTCTTATGCGGCTAAAGTCCTCCTTAGCGTATTTATAGACCAGGTTCCTGAGCTTGGCTAATCAATTTACTTACTATTTCAATCCACCCAACTTAGCAAATTTAGCACCATTATAGTTGATACTTCCATCCCAACGAAGTATGTTCTTGATTGGGCAATCATTACTCACACCAGATTAGATAATTCTAACTCAGTCCATGACTTCCTCAAGCTTGCTTTCCCTTAGAGAGGTGGAGTATCTGAAGAACTGTTCCAATAATGATCTTTATAATGGCGCATGTAGCATTTCACAACACAACTCCTGTTACAGCCACCAATGCCCTGATCCAGTGTCTGATCAAGTCCCACTTTATTTTTGTCTTTGTGACTTTCGGCATGACAAAAATGTCAAAAAAGTTACAGGAGCAGAACACTGAAATCTTTGCCACCTTTGAGGAGAAAATAAGGAAGGAAAAAGTTTGCTCTTAACACTCTTAGGGAAGAGTTGGAGAGTCATCATTCAGTTGAGGTAGAGAAGTTAAGGCAAGCTTTTACTCAAGCGTTCAAGGACTTAGAGCTTGCTCATACTAACATAATCTATTCAAAGTCCAAGGTTGAAAGGCTAATTATCAACCTTGAGGCATTGTGAGTCAAGAATAACAGCCTTTGGAGTTCGTTACCTCTCGAGAGCATAAACATTTTTCTCAACTCCTCTAGTTTAGCTGATGACCTAATAATCTTGGGTCGAGCAGGACGCAGGCTTGGATTTATGGATGCAGTGAAGTTTATCAATCAATATAAATTAACAGACCATAATTTGGATTTCTCCAGCTCCACTTTATATGTTCATTCAATTACCAAGGTTGCTGTGGATGCCTTAGGGAACCTATTCAGGGCTGCCTAAATAGGGTTGAACATTTTGCTAAGTGTGCTCCCTGGTCACCCAACTATGGCTAGTAAAGGTACCGAGTCCTCTATGATATATCTGGGGCAAACCCCTGAGGTAATTCAAGTTTATGTCTTCATTCTTTCTGTAGACTTTCGATATGGATAACTAATAGACTTCAGTTTTGATATTTTCAATCAAGTTTTGTCAGGGTTACCTTTTTCGTTTGATATTTCTTCTCCTAATGTTGATTAGCCTCAAGCTAATCAAACTCCGGACCAACTTGGGGACAATTTGTATCAAGCGCTTGTATAGCCTAGGGATTTGCTTGTACTATCTCCCATTAATATAATATTTCTATTGTTGTTTTATTTATAGCCTTTGCTCATTGTTTGATGCTTTTGTACTTTATTTCATAATAATATAATGATAATGGGGATTGAATCGTACCCATAATAACAATCTTTAAATTGTACTACACTTTTGAATTGTACTGTACTCTCGAATAGGAGTCTTTCCAAGCTTCTTGAATTTTGACTGAGCTATATCTTCGCCAACCTTTTTGTCCAATATAAACTAGGTTCAGACATTACTTGAGAGATTCAGTCATTAATTTGCCTTCTGTTTCATGGATAGGTGTTATTTCCTATGTTCAAGGCACAATCATGTCTTATTTGTGGCATTTACTAGATTCATGTATGGCTATAAATGCCAATAAGCACACATCTTTTCGCATTTCTCTACTTAATGAAGGGATGTTTCATCTTCTGTCACTTCATCTTCTCATTAATTCTCTTTCTTCTTGGTTATAAATTTTGCCTTTTCTTTGGATATTTCACTGTATTCATGGATATCTCTCTCGGCCAAGGTGTTTCCTCCATTGATCATTATTTTCTCTCTCTTTCTCTTATTTATTTATTTTTTATCTTTCCAGTAGCATTCTTCATCTCTTCTTTTCCTTTTATCCTTGGCACTGCTGGTCCTTGATACATGAATTATCTAGGTATAAAATTTATAAGATCCTAATCTAACTATTAACTGGATAACAAACTACAAGTGCATGGCGTCAATAGTATATAGCGGGAGTAAGGGTCAAACACACAAGGATTGGTTCAGCAATTACCAGTTATTTGACTCAAACGCTATTTGAAGAAATCATTATGGAAGAGATTTGACTAAATTAATCTAAGAACTAAAATTATAATTAATCTACGAAAGCAAATAAACTAGTCTAACCATTAATCTAAGAAAGCAAGTAAAGAAAGCATTAAATTTGAAAGCAAGGAAATATGCAACCATAAAAAGCATTAAACGATAAAAGAACCATAAAACGAGAACTAAATAGCATAAGAAAGGGTTTAAGAATGCTTCTTTAATGAAGAATCGCAAGTTCTCGGTCCAAGGTAATCAATCTTGAACCTCCTCTTCAATTCATCCTGACTATTGTTGAAAGGAAACAAAGAAAACCTTAGGCTAAATCAAATGAATTTCTATTCTAATGTCTAATTTAACTAATGGCTGATATCTCTCTTTCAAATCCCCTCATTATAGGGTATTTATTGGTGTTTTTAGGGTTTTGGGACTCCGGGATGATAAGTACATGATTTCCTACGCAAACGAGCCCACGGGAGGACTTTTCTTGCAAAATAAGCAAGCCTATGCAACTTATCCGGCGACCGGGGTTTGGGTACTGCGCTTTTACAGTGCCTGGGTGTGCTATCCAGAAAGTGAATTCAACTCACTGGAATTGGCGCCTACGTCTAGGCACTGATTTCAGGACCTACTCCAACTTCTTCCTTAATTTTGACCATGATGCGGGTCGAATTTGGAAAAACTGAAAACATGAAAGTTGTAGATCTATGTCTTAGATTTCCAAAACATCTTGAATTAAATAAATTGGAGCTTGGAAAAGAAAGTTATGCTCAATATATCAATCTATGTCAGAATCGCTCCTCGCGGTACACGAAATTCCAATTTTGCAATTTTCCTCCACTCTTGCGATCAATTTGGAATTTCAAACCCTAAAAAACTCAAAATAAATCATTTTATCTCATAATTACTCAATTTTTGTTCAAATTACATTTAAAACGGAGGTAAACGACACATAAAATATACTAAATTTATGAGCTTATCAGTCCTTAGATTTCATTCTTCTTCTTTTACTTCCTTTTTCAAGCGTCTCTTAGATAACATTTCCATGTGAACCTTCAAGAGGTTCGATCAACTTCAAGACTAGTTCTTTGCATATCAAAACTTATAGACTCAGCAATTTCATGTAATAGCTTTAAAATCCTTCAAAATTGGCTATCATTTGTAACTTTGCTTTGTAACTTTTGCTTTGAATAATAAAATTGTTCTTTGCTTTAGGACACGATCTTTTTTCTTTCATTTTTGCTTACTTTTGGCTAAATAGGTGAATGTGAATAGATCGCCCAATGCTATCTATCTTCATTTTTCCCTAAATCTTTTAATGCTGACTGGTCATCCGTCGTTGACAGATGCACTTGATCTTATATGATCTTAACCAAATATTTTAATCTAGTCGAAATAATTTTTCCCCAATGTAAGTGCTTTGGTGATTTCAATTGCAGTAACTAATTCATCTGAGTCATCCTCAACTTTTTCATCTGACGGCTATC
The DNA here is from genome assembly GCA_025175665.1 of Cinchona pubescens. Classification (NCBI taxonomy): domain Eukaryota; kingdom Viridiplantae; phylum Streptophyta; class Magnoliopsida; order Gentianales; family Rubiaceae; genus Cinchona; species Cinchona pubescens. The sequence continues at coordinate 1,133,318 of JANKKI010000281.1, read as the reverse complement.
TAGCCCCTATAAAGATTCTTTTCACTTATCATTTTTTTGTTTTTATTCTGCTTGCCTGGATTTCTTGGTGCACCTCGACAAACTCAAATTCATTTGTTCCTTTTATGTTTGTTCTTTCTGAACTTCTTAATTCCTTTCTGCGAGCTCAAAAAATATTCGCATATTTTTTTTTTTTGGCTTTTCTTAAACTTCTTAATGCATTTTGGCAAGTTCGAACCAAATTTATATATCTTTTGTTTTGGTTTTTCTTGTACTTCTTCATGCACTTCGGTGAATTCGAACCAAATTTTTCTACAGTCTTGTAGCCGATCAATCTCCTTGTTATTCTGGCCACAAAATTATTGTTTTGATATTATTTCTAGATAGTGTTTGCCTTTACAGCTATCGAATAGCTTCTGACTGGTAGGCAAAGGATTGTGCCTTTGATATCCATGCGCATCTAATGCCACATATTTTTGGTTTTTCTAGGGGCTACCTTTTTATTTTCTAAGTTTCTCGCTCAAGAAAAAGCGAAGAGTCATGATCCATCCCAACCCGTTCCAAGGTCCATGTTGTGAGGTCCTGATCCGAATGTCCTTAGAAACCTGTCCATTTCTTTCCTCCAAATAGTCACTTCTGTATCCATTTTTCCTTTTGTTTTTTATATCTTATCAATTTATAGTGGTTTTTGACTTCTTTTGAGTTGTCAACCCTTATCACTTTTGAGGATTACCCTAAAGGCTTTCTCTTTCATTTTTAACTCAATGGCATCCACTTCTGGAACGAAAGACATTATTTCAGAATTAAGTAGTAAGTTTTGAACACATCCCCGGAGTATCAGAAGCTATTGAGGTATCTTCGTCTATAACGATCAGGAGTAGTTCGACAACTGTAAATTTTGAGGCTATTTCCCTAGAAGATTGCATTTGTTCTTTCGAGATTCATTTTGTATCTCTCTTAGCATCGCTCTTCAGATTCTGAATGAGAGTGATCATTACATTCTCCTCCCAGAGGATTAGTAACCCTTTTTGTGGATCAACTAAGGACTAGGCTTCGTGTTCCTTTCCTTTTTATTTTTTCCAACTTTGCACTTTCTTTGGGACAATATATCCCAATTAGACCCAAATGCGATCAGGTTCATGATTTGTTTTTTCCTGTTGTTGTGATCACTTGAGTCTAAAACCTGAGACTGAGATGTTCAGGTTTTTTTATTAGCTCACTTCTTATCGAGATGAACGTTTCTTCTACTTTTTATTACAACCGCACAGTTCTTCGTTCATGAAGTGATATTCTTCTTCAGTTAAAGAATGGAGGAAAAAATTCTTCTATGCTAAATGGGGAGATATGAAGGGGGTTCTGTCAAAATGGGAAATTTTTGATAATGCAGGCATCATTTAAGGATCTGAAAAAAGACTCCATTCCTGAAGATCTTCCCTTTGTGGTAAAGATTGAATCCTTTACCTTTTGATTTTCAGGGGAAGCATGCCATCATGAATAAAGATTGAATCTTATAGCTTTCAACTTTCAAAGGAAGCATGCCATCATGGCACAAGGCCTTTTAATGTGGGAAGGTCTGGCACCTAGCTTGGTGCTTCGTGGTGACTATGATGCCACTTATGACCTTCAAAAGCTTACTGAGTCTAAGTAGATAAAAGTTGCTAGGAGGCTAACCAAGGAAGAGGCTGTGGATGCTATCCCTCTTTAATCGAGCCCATCTCTTCAACTCATTGGTCCTATTTCAGCGCTAGAGGTTTGGCAGACTAGAGACGATTCCAGCTCTCTACTTCAACTAAGAAGAAAAAGGGCCATAAGTGGGGGATATTTAGGGCCTTCCACCCTCCAAGAATAGATGAGAAGAAACAGTTATTACTAAACCCTCATCCAACCCAGAGAATAGTCCCATACAGGATTGCCAAAAAGAGCCTCAGTGCCCTATGAGAAAGCGTACGAGATTTGCTGGGATATCAAGCAAGTGACTTGATGATAACGTACCTCCCCAGGCTCGATTCACTTCATGTAGGCAGAGCAATGAGCAGCTCAAGAGGGCCATAAATAGCCATCTTCAAGGCATAAGTTTTTATTGACAGAGTATTCTTATTCCCATCAGAGAGTATTCTCACTTTCTAATATTTTTCAGCTCAACACAAACATGCTTAACTTTGAGTATCGTTTCTTTTAAAATGAAATGCGTATATTTGACTTGAAAATAGAACTGAACAAGCAAAAGTCTTTGATGGAGGCACTTTCTACTAATTTGGAAGCTAAAAAGGCTACTTTGAAATCCTAAGAAATTGATCTGCCAAACTTTGAGAGAAATATAATACTGAGATTGAGTATTAACTAAGCAGGTAAGTCTTCAGACAATAGCTGTTGAAGATGCCAAATGAGGTTTAGACTAGTTGGCCGAGGCTCTTGATTGCAGGCCAAACAATCTAAACTTACTACCATTACTGGTTAGCTGAACCTCAAGAAAAGCAAATCGGTGCCTATTTACTCAAGAGACTTGCCTGAGAAAATTAATAACTTCATAAGTTCCAATACCTTAGAGATGCATTGGGAAACCTTCTGCTGGTATGCTGGAAGGATAATGTTCAGTAAGGCCCTTAAGTAAGTTCAAAGTAGATTTCTTGACCTCTCTTTGGATTTTTCCTTATGAAAACTTCAATGGTTCTATCTTTGTGAATTTACTGGACGATCTTCGAGAGCATTTCAGAGAGCCTCAGACCATTACCAATATTTTCACTCCTATTTTGTGGACTCCATGGGAGTCAAATGATGAGGATGGCGCTCAATAATCAAGCAAAGGAGAGTACTATGAATAATCTTGCTTTGTAATAGACTAGACTCTTTTTTTAACAAATTGTACTTCCTTCATATGAAGATAACTTATTTGTGCATTGATGTACTTATGAAGAATAAAAAATTATCTAACAAACATTGTTGGTAACTTTTCCTATTACTTAATTCATTGAGTAGTATTTCTTCAAGTTGATAATATTTTGGGTTCGAGGAACAATCTATCCTCGATGGTCAGCTAGGTTGTAGAACCCTGAGTGATGAGTCTCAACAACTTGATAGGGTCCTTCCCAATTAGTGTCTAATTTGTTAGTCCTATCAGTTCGGCTAATCTCATTTTGTCTAAGAACCAGGTCACCGGGTTGAAAGTACCTCTGACTCACCATAGTATTAGTGCTTAGCTATTTTTTGCTTGTAGTTGGGCTGTTGAACGACTGCTATGAGCCTTCTTTCTTCTAGTAGATTTTGGTCTAACATGCGTTCTTGGTTAGTTCCAGTTGCTTCAGGATATATTGTCCGAGATGTGGGCATTCTAATCTCAACTAGAATTACAGCCTTTGCCCTGTAATTGAGGTTTAATGTAGTCATGTCATTTGTAGTATGGGGTGTCATTTTGTAGAACCATAGCACACTTGGTCTCGAAAATTTCTCGATCCATTCTTGTTTAGCTCGATTTAACCTTGTTTTTATTCTAGACAAAAGTATCCTGTTAGAAACTTCAGTTTGACCATTTGCTTGTCGATGCCCGACAAAAGTAGTATGTAGTTGAACCTGTAAGTCTTCACAGAAGGACTTAAATGGTTTTCCCACAAGTTGAGTTCTCTTATCAGAAATAAGTACATATGGCATGTCGTATCAACACACTAAGTTTTTCCAGAAGAATGTTTTGATGCTCTTTCATGAGATAGATTTTAGCAGCTTTACCTCGATCCATTTAGAAAAATAGTCGATTACTACTGCTAGAAATTTATAGCCTCCTCTTCCTTTCGAAAGAGGACCTAGTATGTCAATCTCCTATTGCTGAAATAGCCATGAGCTAATAATGGAATTAAGATCTGTAGATGATTTTTGAGGGATTGGTGCATGGGTTTGGCACTTGTGACAACTTAAAATCAACCGATGTGCATCATTTTGCATAGTCGGCCAGTCTAGTATCCTATTAGAATTGCTTTCCTTCCTAGGCTCCAAGCACTTGGCTTCCACAAATTCCTTCATGTATTTCTTGGAACACGTATGTAGCTTCATTTGGAGATAAACAACTGAGTAAGGATTTCCTGTATAGCATCCCTTCAATAATTTCATATTTCATAACTCAAACTTTTAACCTCTAAGCTTTCCATCTTCCTTCTGGGAGAATGCCATGAAGGATATAGTCTCATATTGGCTGCATCCATCCCAAATCTTCGTCGATGTCTATAACTTCTTCTTCATCGAACGTTCTTTAGGACTAAACTTCAATCAAAACTTCTTTGGCTAAGTGCGAGTAAATGGCTGATGCCAGTTTCGCAAGTCCATCTATGTTACTTTTCTTTAATCATGGAATCTTTACAAATTCCACTTCTTTAAAGCTTTCCTTAAGTTGATTTACCTTTTGGACTTATTTTTGTAAAATCGCTCCTCGAGTCTCAAAATTGCCTAAGATTTGGTTGATCGCCAACAAGGAGTCATTATTAACCTTAACCCTGTATCCCCATCTTTTTGGCCAACTTTAGGCCAGTGAGGATGGCATCATATTTAGTTTCATTGTTGTGGCTTTAAAATCAAACCGAAGAGCATAAGTATAACATTTCCCTTTTGGCGATCGAATGATTATTCGAACATATGATCTTTATTCACAAGATGCTTTCTTAAAATGCAATTCGTAGGCCTGGTAATTTGGTTCATTCTTTGGTGAATTTTGAACATGAATGACTTGTTCGATCTGGTCAGGATGCATTGTGCTTTCCGCTATGAAATCTGTCAAGACTTGAGCTTTAATAATTAGATGTAGTTTTAACTTGATGGCATACTCCAGAAATTCTATCGACTATTTGAGAATTTGCCCCAAGACATCTGGCTTTCCTAGAATGATTGTCAAGGAAAAGTCCGTGTAAACCACAATCTCCTATCCCTGAAAATATGGCCTAAGCTTCTAGGTGGTAATTATCAAAGAAATGAGCTTGGCAATCTATTTTTTCGGTTGGTGAGTAATTTGCTTAGGGGCCTTAAAGGACTCGGCTGATCCAGTTAATCAGTCTATGAGTTTCATCCCTCTCAAAGATCAAAGCTGCGTTCACTACTTTTTTAGAAGCTGACAAGTAAAGATATATAGTTTCACCTTACCATGTCATAACTAATCTCGCAAAGTCAGCCAAGTATTCTTTTAACTTCTCGAAGGCTTCTTGATCATACAGAAGTCAGAGAAGGTCATTATTTAGCTCGGTGTTAAGACAACACAAATTCTTAGCTTTCGATCTAGGTAGGAAGGATCAAAGATTACCTCTTCAATAGGAATTCCGGACTCTGGTTCAATCAACTTCTCTTTTTTATTGTTTGGCCCCATATTATTGGTTGGGATTCCTAATATTGACCCTTCCATTTTGCCCTTTCCTTTGACATCCGTATTGGCCATTGCTTGGTTACCTGTTATTTCTTGAATTTTAACGGTTGATGGCCAATTGCAGAGTGACACTATATAGTGATGTGACATTCTTGGGTTTCTTGCTAATTGCCTCAAATGCTTCCTTTCGATCCATCACACATTGCAAACTTGATTCTTAAGTAATAGATCGAAGGGAAGATAATGAGAGCGTATTGGGACGATCGCCCCATTATCATGTTGTAGGAAGAGGGCTTTTTGACCATTTCAAAATTGATCCTTTTTGTTCAACACTAGGGAGTTCCCCAAGGGTTAGAGGTAAGGTAACAGTCCCCTCAGGCATGATAGGATCTCTTGACCAATATAAAATGGGTCTAATATGTATGCTGCTGATTCCTATCCTATCCCAAGTGTGCCAATAAATAATGTTAGTTGAACTTTCTCCATCCATAAACATTTTGTGCACTCTAAAGTCTCCTACCTTAACATGAATTGTCATTGATCGGTATGAGGATACTAATCAAGCAGGGGGTCATTATCTTTTAAAGAGATACTCAGATTGTTCCGAGGCCTTTTTTGGCACCATCTCACCAAGAGGGATGGGTCTGGTGGCAGTCGAGTCTTTGCCTATTCCTTTTCTGACTATGGTGCTAACAACTCCTCATTCTGAACTTTCTTCCCTATTGCTTACAACAAACTCTTCTCCTACTATCTCCTTAATCACTCCTGCGACATGACCATCATTTGCATATGGTCCCCTTTGATGAGGTCATTGATTATGATAGTAAGCCCTAATTGGTCTGTTATTGTTCTAGGATTGTTGGCCATACTATCTAAACTGATCAACCACTTTCAAGAAATATCCCTGGAGGAATCTTTCCTTGATAGCTTTCTCAATACCAATGTTTAGATTATTTTATTCTTCGGTATCATGGATATGGTCCCTATGATGGGTACAATAGTAAGATTTATCCAGCTTATGCTACTCTGTTCACATCGAGGGAGGAGACTGGAAGATCCCTTCATTTTGGATCTAGAATAGGATTCCTTGCGGGTAGCATTGAGCGGAGTAAAATCTGTATCTATGAGGACTGGGGTCCTTGGCGGTCGAAAGCTATTAGATTTTGTCTCGAAAATACAACTAGGTCAACCATTAGTCCTTGATTATTGTTTTGATTGCTCTGAGGTACAAAGTTATGATGGTCATTCTTCCTGGGTTTCTTTCTATTTTTCCCATTGGAGGCTTCTTTTTGTCACTTCTCATCTTCTAGCTTAATGTCCTCTTCCTTTTATTTTTTAAATCATAAATTTCTCTCTTAGTTCGGTTCGATTCTTCGCCTTTAATGTAACTTTCAGCCTATCAAATGAGCTCGTTAAAGGTCTTTAGGACCTTTGAAGCGAGATCTACATTAAAAGATCCAATTTTGACTCCTTTCATGAAGGTAACAATCATGATCGTCTCTTTAGCATCTCGAACCATGACAACTTTGTCGTGAAACAACCAATATATTGTTTCAAATATTCATTCTGCTTTTGGTGGATGTTCATGAGATGTAAGGGCTCCTTTTGGATGGTTTGCCTGCTCATAAAGTGCTAAAGAAATTTTTTTGCAATATCGGCAAAACAGTTTAATAGAATAAGAAGGTAACTTCTTGAACCATTTTTAAGTTGATTCCCTCAACGTAGTAGCAAAAAAGTTTACAAGTGACATCATAGCTTGGTAAATACCGAAACATGAGCTATATGGTTAGCGGGATCAATGGTCTCTTTATTGGGATCTAGATCCAACTATTTGAAGTTGAAAGGAATTTGTTCTGCATAAATGAAAGATGTGAATGGATCTCTATCGACGAATGCCAACTCAGCAAGACCAGCAGTATTTTTTGCTAGGAGTTCATGAACTTTTAGCTCTATTTTTGCCATTAGCTCGTCCACCGCTTATTTTGGGGTCTTAGTTATATGTTCTTCCAATTTGTTGACAAATTTTGGGTTAGGATCTATTCTATCAAAGACAAATTACTGCTTTTGAGTCTGTTGTGCTGACGCTTCCAGTTGGACTTTGACAAGCCGATAGCAATTGCTACTAGCAGTATCCTCTTATTGTAGTTGTTTTTGTCCCCTTGGGAGCTGGCTTATCTTATGTCTTGAGCTTGTTTCACTTGTATTTCCACAAACTTTTGAAAAGCTTGGTAGTTTTTGGAAAGAAATGAAAATATTTCTTCCTTATTGGCTCTTGAGCTTCTTCCATTGGATTTGCAGTTTGCTGTACAATTCCGGGGATTGATACATGTGGCATAGTTTCATACGATGATTCTATAGTCTTGTGTTCACACTCTACTTGTTTTACCATTTTTTTCTTTTCACATAGAAAAAATATGAGTTTTTGCCATTTATTGTTATGTTATCTAGAGTAAATTTATAGTATGACTTTTTGTTCGATTTCCACAAACTGTGCCACTTGATGATTCCTAAAAGGTTCTAGAGAGAGAGATAGAGAGACAATAGTTAATGTATTGAATCTTACCTTGTGTTATTGCTATGTTGCCATTTGGGCCTCATTTTTGTATATCTTATATCTTGTGTATTTCTAGGTAAAGGGTGGGGCTCTAGGCCTCATGGTTAGACCTCCTAACCGATACTTGGTCGAACGAGCAAGGCGGTCAGTCGATCGGGTATTACCTGATCATCTCCACTGTCAACCTATGGCTCTATTATAGAACTACCCTCAGTGGGGTTATTACTCATATTATATGACATGTATCACTATTCTATTAGGTGACCACTCTGTGCATCATTACTAGGAAAGAAGTAATTACAAACACAAATAATGACAAAATCACATCAGACATGTGAATGAAATTTTGTGAATTAACACAAACAAAATTATGAATTTGGATGTGAAAGTTTGATTACTATGTTTAGTTTAAAAGAGTTTAGACAAGATTCTAAAGTTTAGACGTCAACACTTCCTTTTAGTTGGAGCACGTGAATTTGGGTTCCTTTGCCACTACTTCAGACTAGTGAAGTTTGGACAAGCTTTTGATGTTCACACATCCAAATTTTTATGTAATATAATTGGATAATTGGATCATCTTATATCATACTATCTTTAATTAATGGAAAATGGTATTGCCAGAGTTGGATAATGATTGTTAATGACAGAACAACAGTTAGTAAATTATCAAAATCACCCTCCAATAAAATCGATCATATCACAAATTTCTGAGTCCCACATCTAAATATCAAATCCTAAGTCCTAACTTCCTTGTTTGTTTGTCCTTCTTCTCTCTTGAATCTAATCAACCTTTCTGACTCTCCTATCCTTCCTCTTCTGCCTTCTGGTCCTCCTTTCCTCATTTTTTTTTGTTTTGTTTTCATTGTTCTTTCTTTAATACTCTCCTAGTGCTCAAATAAGGTAGACTTTGATGTAGGTTTCTAGTTTCTTGCTTCTTATACACCTATAATTAATTTATTTTAGATTAGATATTTTGTTTTGTTAATCTGATGGAAATGTTGTGAATTTACTTCTACTAGACCTTCATTCAATTTTTATTTTTTGGGTAAGTATCTTCAATTTTTTCTCCTAGACTTTAAATATTAATCCAAGCCAATGTCCTAGGTAGATTTTGTTTGAGGTTGTAGAATGGTGGGTCTTCTTGAGAGGGGAGCTTGCAATGAGCTGTCTTCGAGGAAGGGAGGAAGAATGTGATGGATCATTTTTTTTTTTTTACTTTGGGCATTGTTGTGCCTCTCGAGTCTGGGGGGGGAGGATTGTGGGGACTTGTGGTACTGGTGGCTTTCTAGTAGGGCCCATCAAATTTGAGAGTATTTTCTAGCTTTACTTTTATAAAGGGTTGTCTTGGAATAGTTATAAAAATTGCTCTATGGATAACATTTAGGCTCTGACAGTATTAATAGCCTTAGTTAATTATGGCGAACAAAGTTAACATGTGTTGAAATTTTAAGGATTAATTAAATTTACCTCCTCTGAGGTTTAACCAAACCACTAATCCAACCTCGTAATTTGGCCAAATTACAACTACCCCTTGAATGGTAACTTATGCGTGAAAAGACCAAAATGTCCAAGATCAATCACCAAATCTTTTGTCTCCCCTTCAACTATTGCCACCATCTTCCTCAATCCCACATTCCTCCTATCTTTCTCTGTTACTCCTTTCCCTACTCTCCTCTACCAAAGCCCTACAGACCTAGAATCCCACCACCTACTCCTCCCTGTAGTCCCGCAACTTGCTAATCCTCACCCTTTCCCATAGAACTTGTAACCAGGACCTTTCGCTCTTCTGCAACACATCACCTCTATTTTCTCTCCTTCGCTACTAACAAAAAGTCAATAATAGTGGAATTGTTCTCCAAGGACTTCAATTGCAATACTAGGTGCCATACACTTGCCTCACTTTTCAATCTTATACTTGACAATCGACACCCTTTTTACACCCAATTTTTTCCTCCTCGTGGTACCACCACGTGAACCTCTTTAGTCCTTCTCTCCCCATTAACTTAATTCTTTTTTTAAACACAATAACTACACAAACAGCCATATTGATGCTTGGGCTTTAATTTCTCTGTGTAAGTTACAAAAGATATCAACCACTTGCACCTAAAAAGAAGGAATTTGTTGGACTAGCCGTATAGCCCACATCTGACATTCCTATATGCGCAAATTGCTAATAGAAATTAGGAGATGAAATATTAATAAAAGGAAAGTTGGAGAGAGAAGAATCATTTTTATCTAAATTTAAGCTTTCTATTGGAACTTGACTTCTTGAGTATATTTTATTATTAACAAATTGGAGTACTAGTATTCTGTCCATAGTATCCCTTCTCATTTTTATCTTTCATGACAAAGAAAAGGCCATTAAGCCAAAAAGCAAACAAATTTCCCCTTTGTCTCGATCTACAATAATCTTTTCTCTGTGTGGTTTCAAAACTCTAGTCCAAGTCTTTAAGCACAGATTCTCCACTCCCCAACGAACAACAACACATAAAAGGTAAGACATAAGCAATTAGTCGTTAATTTTTTTTTCATTTTAGTTTATTTATTTAATTTATTGTATAATATTATTTTAATTTTTTTATTCTTCTCGTCATTTAAATTAAATTTCACTTAATTATTATTTGTCCTATATATTTTTAGTTTGTTTACCTATAATATCATAACTAAAATGATTTAATGAATTTATTTGTTCAAACAGGGATGGATAAATTTGTTACAAGAAAATCAATGACACATGAAGAAAGATCTCAAAGAGAAACAAATCGTCAAGAAAATTCACAACATACCTCAAAGAATTCTCGACTGGAGATTAATTTGGATGATCTTCAATCGGATCCAAGTTTAAGAATAAAAATTTCAAGCGATGATCCTAATGATTGAGACAAAATAAGAAGGGCGTATTTTCAAAGAAGGCCTTGTCAACCTAATAATTATGATTTTCCACAAACAAAAATTGGAAAATTTTCAAGAAAAATTGTTTATTCTTGGTTTAAAGAAAATGATTGGTTAGAATATCGCATAAGCAAAGATGCTACATTTTGCTTTTGTTGCTACTTATTTGGACCCGATTTTGGAAACAAGGAGGTAGAGATTCATTCGCTACCACTGGATTTAGAAATTGGAATAAGAAAGAAAGATTCACTAAACATATCGGAAAACCAAATAGTGCACATGCTTGATAAACAAGCTTGGGAAAAGTGTGATAACTTGATGAAACAATGGCAACACATTGAAGTTGCTTTCTCCAGGCAATTGGAATAAACCCAAAGCATATATAGGATCAGATTAACTAATTCTGTTGATTGTATTTGATTTTTGTTACACCAGGGCTTAGTTTTTTTAGCACAATGAATCTAAAAATTCTATTAATCAAGGTAATTTTCTTGAACTTTTAAAGGTCCTTGCAAACCATAATGAAGAAATAGAGGGTATGGTTTTATAAAATGCTCCGAAGAATAATCAATTATCTTCCCCAGATATTCAAAAAGAAATTGCGAATGCTACTGCTCGTGTAACAATTAGTGCAATTATAAATGAACTTGGAGATGAATTTTTTGCTATTATGTTTGATGAGTCATATGACATTTCAGATAAAGAACAAATGGCAGTTGCTTTACGTTATGTAAACTCTAAGAGCATGATTATTTAATGCTTTCTTGGGATTATTCATGTTAATGATACTTGTGCTCAATGTTGTCACTCAAGGTAGTAGTGGAATCACTACTTTTAAATTTTGGGTTAAGTATGTGTAGGATAAGAGGACAAGGCTATGATAGTGCAACTAATATGCAAGGAGAGTTTAATGGTCTTAAAAGTTTGATTTTGAAAGATAATCCTTTTGCTTTTTATGTTCATTGCTTTGCGTATTAACTCCAACTTACCATTGTTGCTGTTGCAAAAATCATATTCAAGTTGCTTCACTGTTTAACCTGATTGCTATTCTAGTTGAGGTTATTGGAGGTTCATGTAACAAGCACGACATGCTTCAAGAAAAACATCTGATTGAAATTAGAGAAGCACTTCAAAATGGAGAAATTTTTAGTAGTCATGGTTTGAACCAAGAAATTGGACTAAAAAATGCTTGGTGATACTTGTTGGGGTTCAACATTACAAGACACTGATAAGTTTGATTGTGAATTTTTCTGTAGTTCTTGATATTTCATAGTACATAATAGAACATGTTCTACTATGGAGCAATTTCAAAACTGAAGCTGCTGGACTTTTGAAATATGTAGAAACATTTAATTTTACTTTTGTGTTACACCTAATGAAGAATATTTTAGGTATAACAAATAAACTCTCGCTAGTTTTCTAGAGAAAAGATCAAAATATTGTTAATGCTATGACTCAGGTTAGCGTTTCCAAAGTAACTCATTTATTTCATTAATTTTGTTTTCTATAATTTTTCTTATTGAACTTATGAGTAGTTTATTTAACATTGACTACGTTATTGTTTTTAGGGGAATTCTACAGTACATTTTAGGAAACCATTCATTTGGTTTTAAAAGCTTGTATAGTATATGATGTTGTACTGTACAAGTATTTAAAGTACAAGGACATAGTTCCCTAAAAGAGACTGTAGAATTTTCCTTGTTTTTAATGCCATGATTCAGGTAAGAATCTCCGAAGAACGATTACAATTGATGAGAGATGATGGGTGGGAAGCTTTATTGGATGAAGTTACAATATTTTGCAATCGAAGGATGATATTGAAGCTCCAAACATGAACTAGGTTCGTGTCCTCAAGGGTAGATCAAAACGTAAAGGGTTGTTACTAATTTGCATCACTGCAGAGTAGATTTATTTTATGATGTTATAGACATGCAACTTCAAGAGCTTAATGACCGTTTCACAGAGGCAAATTAACTACTTCTTTGTATGTAGTGTCTTAGTCCAGAAAACCTTTTCTTATTTTTGACAAATATAAGTTGCTTCGCTTTTTTTGAAGTCTATCGTTGGATGAATAAATGTTTGGCTACTTATATTGAAAATGATATATTTGATGCCATTGATAGTGAGCTAATTTTGCAATGCTTTAAGAATATGAGTATTTGTCGCGGAGTTTTGTGAATTTTCCATAAGACTAAATATGTTTTTATTTGATAGAGTATCGTTTATTACTTTTTTGAAAAAATATTATTTATTTTACACAAACATATATATAACCCCTTTAAGTACGAGGTCTTGACTCGGCCCCTGGTTCCTCCATCGAGTGTTGACATTGATTGGGGGCAATATTTCCATAGAAGGAGAAGGAATAGCAGCCCTCGGTAGTATCCATAGTGGCAACTATTTTCAGGAAGTCTAAGGCTTTTACAGAGAAGGAAGGATAGAGTTTAATTCATGGTATTTTGGTATTAGATTGGGGATATGAAGATCTAGGAATGTGTTAGTTGATTGGTTTCCCAGCTTTGTTAAGCCAATTAGTATTTTCTTTTCAACGCCAAATCATAACCAATAACCCTTTATTCTTAGAATCTAATGACGGTAATCTTCATTTCCATGTATTAGTGGTATCATTCCGTTTCAGATCTTTCATCTTTATGCATTTTTTTTATTTTACTTTCATGGTCCTTGAATTAAACACTTTTTCAATCCCAATCTCGTAAGTGTATTTTTGGTCTTTCATGTCATTCTTTTGTTGATATCACCTAGATCATTAAGCTCTTAGATGGTAGGGGGTGTATTTCTTAAGCATTTTGACATTCTAATAAAGGGGTTGACTATTATTTTGCCAAACTATGAGGTTCATTTGGTAATTTAATCAAAATTTAGGAGAGATAAATGTGATTAACTCAAATTATAAATTGCATTTAGTAGCATACTCTAGTTTATCATGTGTTGTTTTAGTTTTAGTCTGGAAAGTTAACTAAAATCTCAGTTCTCCTCAAAAGGTAAAAATGTTCCAATTTAGGGATAATTTCACCAAGTTCCCTCGAGGTTTATCGTAATTACATTTACCTCCCTTCGAGTTTTAATAATTACACTTACATCCCCTATTTTGACATTTTTAGTGACAAAAAAAAAACCCAATTGATGATTTAAAGGCAAAAGCACAATGGAATATCCAAAACTGGCCCGCTATTTTTTTTTTATCATAAACAAAAAATAATAAAATAAATATAAAATCATTTAATCCTCTAATTAAACCCTCAAAAATCAAAATTCCATATTTATCTCTCTAATTAGCCAAACGCTCAATCATCTTCTAGTACAACCAATCTCCAACAATTATCATCATCTTAAAGGCTCAATCTAAAATCCAACTTGTTGATACAAAAATTTTGGGTTAGGGTTAGCCTGTGTGCAGTATCATCTAAAGTAAAAGTTGGACCGCACGTAGTACCCTCGTCCGGATCACCTAAAAATAAAAAGGGCAGGCTTTGTCCCTCGGGGTAGACACCGACACTCAAGTCAGTACTTAGATCAGAGAGTAAAATTCAATAAAAATTTAGAGCTTGAATAATTAGGAAAATAATTAATTGAATCCGACCTATAACTTTGATATTTATAACTGAAATCAACGGGTCGAATATATAATACTTGACCCATTTGGGTCTATTTGAACTACAAGGATAAAATTACTAAAATACCCCTAGTGGATCCGGGCTCAGAGCCACGTGTAATATTGTCATTGGATGTACTATTTTGGCATCATCATTTGCCCCCAGTCTCTATTCAAAATTTTTCAGGTTGAGAGTGCCAAGTCATTGATGCCGTAGGGATTCACACCCCGATCGGAGCCGTAGTATTGATCAGAGCCAATCTCATGACTTAGAAATTTTTTTTTCTAAGTCAAGACTTAGATTACTATATAGAATTTTTCTTGGAGTAAAATAACCTTGGAATTTCTCTATCACTAGTAACAATACTGCTGTAGAGTTCCCTAGTACTGTAGAGTAGTGCCATGGAATTTCCTACTACTGTGGAGTTCCTTACTGTTGTGGAGTAGTACTGTGGAACTTCTTATTGTTGTGGAATAGTGTTGTGGAACTCCCTACTATTGTGGAATTCTCTTTACTGTTGTGGAGTAGTGTTGTGGAATTTCTTACTATTGTGGAGTAGTGTTGTGGAACTCCCTACTACTGTGGAGTAGTGCTGTGGAACTCCTTACTGCTATAGAGTAGTGCTGTGGAACTCCTTATTGCTGTGGAGTAGTGCTGTAGAACTTCTTATTGCTGTGGAGTAGTGCTGTAGAACTTCTTATTGCTGTGGAGTAGTGCTCTGGTGCTAACTCTTTACTACTGTGGAGTAGTGCTGTGGAACTCCTTACTTGATTATCCCATAAATTTAGAATTTTGGACTACTTCAGTACTACTACAACTCCAAGTCTAGGGTACTCTACTATCACAACGATTGTGCCAAAATACTACAGTGCTACTTGTACCACTCCAATTTATTCATGACATTCCAAGTAATAACTTAATTTTTTTTAATAAGACCGTGCATTTTTTTAAAACAAGATTTGCATTTTTTTTTTTTTTTTTTAGCAAAGATCCCACGTAACTTGTATTGTAGACCCCAGTCGTGCCTTCATCCCATTAACACAGCTGGATTTAAACATACCCGAGGAACTAAACTTCAAATAATTAGTCCGCAATCGAATAAAATTTCACTCCACAAATTTAATCCTTAGGCTTAAAGACCATAGCGAAAAAGAACAATACCATGAAAAATTCTACGATAACAAGTCCCAATTCCACAACATCCAAAATAAACCACAACTTTCCTTGTGGTAATGATCTATGCCTTTTTTCTCAGTCGACCATGATTCTTCTTCAAATACAGATGTCGCAGCTTTCCCAATCAATCTTGACCCCAATGACGATGCCTGGGATGACCATACAGAAATTGATGATGACCAAAACTTTGATAATGATTGGGACATTAACAATAATCTTGCACCGAAAACTATTAATACTTTAGATTTTTTTGACTTCAACGATAGAACCGGTTGGGATAGTGAGAAAGACATAGTTGATGCAGAGGGTGTCCCTAAGTCAGATGGAACTTAGCAACCCATACTCAGTGATGTCTGAGGTCTTCCACCATATAGACATAGGGGGCGTGATTTTCTCCTGTATACACCCAAGGGGTGTAGTTTTTCACCGCTAGACCTAGAGTGAACTTGTCTAATATCACTGTCTCATGTGCAGGCATGCCTCCTTTACCCCCATACCATAGTTGAGATAGGGAACAGTCACACCAAAATTCCAACATGGTAGTTAAGAGCGAAGTAGTGCAGGGTGAGTTAAGGCAGTAGGGGTGGTGCTTCTCTGCCTTACCAGGGCAAAATTACAAATGATTCGGGGCGAGCCAAGGACCCTAATGATATCTACTCCAAGCTTCTGGTCCTTCGGAAGGTTGTATTGATAACACTCGGAAGAGTAAGTTCTCCTCGTTGAAGTACGTGTGACATGGGTATTTCACTTTTAGAAGACCTTGGCATTGCTTCTGGAGGGGTAAGTCCTACTCTGGGGAGTAGGTAGTATCTAGATACTTCACATTAGAAGTCCTTGAATTTTTCCAGAGGTAAATCCTACTCCGGAGAGTAGGTATGACATAGGTACTTCACTTTAAAAATCCATGGAATTTCCCCCAGAGGGGTAAGTCTTACTCCGGAGAGTAGTTATGACATAGTTACTTCATTTTGGAAGTCTATGGAATTGCCCCCAGAGGGGTAAGTCCTACTTTGGAGAGTAGGTATGACATAAGCATTTCACTTTGGAAGTCTATGGAATTACCCTCGGAAGGGTAAGTCCTACTCGGAAAGAGAATGTATGACATAGGTACTTTAGTTTAGAAGTCTATGGAATTGCCCTCAGAAGAGTAAGGTGATCTCAGAGGATGAGATATTTGACCCTCGGAAGGGTGAGTCTTACTCTTGGGGTGAGACTTAACTTGTAAGAGCTTTCAGTCGGGAAGATTTAGACTTGCCCCCAGAAGGGTGAGGTGATCTCGGAGGATGAGGTATTTGACCTTCGAAATGGTGAGTCTCACTCTTGGGGTGAGACTTAGTTTGTTATCCACTTTAGTTGAGAAAATTTAGACTTATCCCTGGACGGGTAAGGTGATCCCGAAGGATGAGATATTTGACTCTCGGAAGGATGAGTCTCACTCTTGGGGTAAGACTTAGCTTTTGCTTCTAGAGACGTAATTTGACCCCAGAAGGTACTTTAAGTCCCGAAGAACAAGTGCCTTTGAAGAAATTGAGTATGTGGAATCCTTTTTGCTCAACCTCCTTTGTGTTGAACTACTTATTGTAGAGAGTATGTAATTATACTATTGAAAAGATAAAAAAACTTAGAAAACTTTCATTTATTGAAAATAAATTGTTTGTAAGGTACACAAGTAGATTTCACCTCAAACAGGATGTAGCATGGCTTAAAAAAGTAAATGAAAAGTTATATAAGATATTAGGTGAACTACTCTTTAGGGCTTAGCTGGTAGCACCTTTTCTAGGTTTTCAGTTGGGGACTACCTACTTCGTTCTTGGACTTGGATAAATTGTTTCAAGTAACCTCTTCCGATGAGTTCTTCAATTACATTTTTCAAAGAAAAATAATCACTGATATCATGCCCATGGTTTTTGTGGAAGCAACACCACTTCTTCTTGTCTCTATGCTTTGGGTTGCTCCTCATTGGAGTTGGCCATTTCACAAAAGGCTCTTTCTCAACCATAGCTAAAATATGAGCCGGGTAGAATTGAGTTAAGTATAAACTTTAGGAAAGTCGGAACTCCTCCTATGGGGCACGATTACAGATAGTTGGTAGCTAAAGCATTGCTTTTCTTAGTGGGTTATACTTCATTAATTTCTTCATTGTCATTTCTCTTCTTCCTTTCTCCCTTATCAGCCTGAGCAAAATTTTCTACTCTAAGGCAGAGAGCAGTGAGAGTGGTTGGAGGTTTGAAGTTTAGGTTAAACGAGAATTTTCCTAGCCTCACCCCGACTTGGAAGGCCATGATTTATATTTTCTCTGTGACTCCTTGGATTTCAATCATCTCCTTCTTGAACCTATTCACATAATCCATGAGTGATTCATCTAACTTCTGCTTAAGAGTAAGCAGATGTGTTCTTGTCGTTGGGATCTTTTTCTAATTTTCAAATTTATTCAAAAATAAATCTACTGGTTGATCAAAGTTTTTAATATCACCCATCTTGTATCCTCTAAACTAGTCTGAGGTGGTGCCTTTAAAAGTACCGGGGAATCCTCGGCAGAGGATGGTGTGGATCAATACGCTCGCTATAGGAGTCAAAGTTTTGGGTTTACCACCTAGATCCTCGAAAGAGCTCCTACATGATATCATCAGTGAAGGGAAGTGAATACTTGTATCTGGTATTCCTTCATCCTCTTTCATCCATTCTATCCACTCTGGTTTGTAACTCCTCCAACCTCTTTCTCAGGTCCTCTTCCCTTTCTAGGACTAGCAGTATGATACAATTCTTCTCCTGGTATCTTATTTTCTCATGAGCAACAGATGAAGTTTCACTTGAGCACCTTTCCCAGGTACTACTCGGCCTTGGCGAGGCCTCTTTTTGTGATTCATGTCGGGCAGACCGACCTGCATGCTCCCGCTAGGCGAACCTAACTAAAGTGGGCTCATGTGTCCCTTGTTCATTTAGCCTTTTCTCTCCTTGGGTACTCCTCTCCCCCTCGTAGGCATTAGGCTAGGGGTGGACAATCTGGGGATTACCACCTGAATTGCACAGAGACTCTTCACCCTAGGAGAGGTGACACTCTAGTTGTTGTCTTATGACCATCTCCTTCAGCAAAGCATTCGATTGCCTTGCTCAAATTATGGATCTCTTCATCCTTGTCCACAACCCGGGGACCGGAATCCTCTTCGTGTTCTCCCTGCCGATCCATCTCTCGTGGATTGACCGGAGTGATGTTGAATTGAATTTCTTTTCCTTTGTCGGCATTGTTCATGTGAGTGTTACGCGTGCAAGGTGCCATGTCCTAGTATTGACTTTTACTTCAGTGTTCTAACAGACGGTGCCAAATGTTGAGACAAAAATTTTGGGTTAGGGTTAGCCTGTGTGCAGTATCGTCTAAAGTAAAAGTTGAGACCACACGTAGTATCCATGTCTGGATCAGCTAAAAATAAAAAGGGCAAGGCTTTGTCCCTCGGGGTAGGCTCCGACGCTCAAGTCAGTACTTAGACCAGAGAGTAAAATTTAATAAGAATTCAAAGCTTGAATAATTAGGAAAGTAATTAATTGAATCTGATCTTATCACTTTGATATTTATACCTGAAATTGATGGGTAGGATCGATCCGTGGGTCGAATATAATCTTAATACTTGACCCATTTGGGTCTATTTGAACCACAAGGGTAAAATAACTAAATACCCCTAGTTGATCTGGGCTTGGAGCCAAGTGTAATATTATCATTGGATGTATTATTTTGACATCATCACAACTTAAATAGACATCCAAACACTTTGGGATTACACATAGTGCAAAATGGCAAGGGTAATAACTAATCCCAAGAGCTTCATTTCGTTCAAGTCAAATGCTTCGAAGATTTTCGTAGTATTGTTCCCAGCCCCAACCTGTTTTGTGCAAAAAAAGAACAAAGCCTCAAACTGCTTCAAGTCAATGAAACCGTTGTTGTCGGTATCGATCTTCTCAATCAACCATTTCACATCATCCTATGATGTCGTCGAACGTACTGCAATCACAATCATGCCTAAATTAGACAACAACATTTTTCCGTCTTCCCCTTGGCCTCAATGCACTTCACATCCCTCACTAAATTATGAATCATTGATGCCCTCACCACCACCAACAAAACCTCATGCTAGTTCAACCCTATCTGCTCCTATTTCCACACCATCAGCACAAATACCAATCCCGCCAAGGCCATTCCCATCTCCATCCATTAATCCAATCCCACCTCCAATTTTGCTAAGCCTCCAGCACCAAATCTTTAACCAACACCAAAGCCATTGCACCTACCTTGTCTCCTCCTCCATCCATCGCTTTCTCTCTCTCAACCGACACCAAAACTAAACCTGCCAAGGCTACCCCCAACATCAACCCCATCTCCAATTCCTCCAAGCCTCTAGCACCAAATCTGTAACCACCACCAAAGCCACTGCCCCCACCTTGTTCTCCTTTTCCTTTCCTTCTTCCATTAGCTGGATTTCAACTTTTATTTATTTATTTTTTTGTAGTGATGGATCATAGCTTCTTGAGTATGAGTTATTGTATGATAGGTTTGCTAAGTGAATCAAGTTGGGCTTGGAGTTTCCTGAGGATGATTTGTTGGTAGAAAATATGGATGAATGAGGGAAGGGAAGGGGGAATTTGATTGGGATTTTTACATGAATTGAAGTTTTGGGCGTTAACAGGTGGAGGAGAAACTAGAGAAAGGAGAAAGAGAGGAGGAGCAAAATAATAATAGTAATAATAATAATAATAATAATAATAATAATAATAGTAATAGTAATAGTAATAGTAATAGTAATAGTAATAGTAATAGTAATAGTAATAGTAATAGTAATAGTAATAGTAATAGTAATAATAGTAATAGTAATAGTAATAGTAATAGTAATAGTAATAGTAATAGTAATAGTAATAGTAATAGTAATAGTAATAGTAATAGTAATAATAATAATAATAATAATAATAATAATAATAATAATAGTTAAAGTAATATTGAGGGTTATTTTTGTCATTTCACATGATAAAAGGGAGGTATGTGTAATTATTCAAACCACAAGGGAGGTCCTTGATATTATGCTTAACCTCAGGGGAGGAATATTAAATTAACCCTTCAATTTTTCCCATCAACTAGCTAGAAAGCAACATATGCACCACATCTAACCTTCTAAAAGTAATAAACAAATTTAATTGAGCTCAGAAAGGCAAAAAAAGTTCCAATTTATCCCTTGAAACAAGAAAGTTTGCTTTCAATCATTTTTTAATGTCTAGATCAATATTTATGCCTCATGTGACTTCATCGAAGCTGATATATGAAGTGAAAATAACATATAAGGACATTTTATCACGACGCTTAACTACCATTGATGATGCCTAAAAATATTATCCAATAGCTCACAGACACGTGGTCAGTCTGTCAAAACTATCAAGACCTTCATGGGCCCACTAATTATTCCTAAGCCCATGAACCAATCAAGCCCATCCTAGAAGAGTATAATAGTAATTTGGAAGGTAAAATAGAGAATTCTGAATTTCATTCTCTCAACTCCAAACTTTACTAATCCTTGCTTTCATTCTATTCTCAATTATCTTCTTGTTACCAATTTTGACTTGAGCGTCGGAGCTTCTCCCGAGAGACATAGCCCCGCTGTTCATACATTTTTTATTGTCCCAAGTTATCATTTTGTGGGTTCAACACGTGTCAATACTTTTGCTTTAGAGTATTTTTGTAATCGAACTTTGAAATTTAATTTTTATATCTTGGTGAAAAATCTATTACGCATCAACATTTGGCACCGTTTGTGGGAAACTGAACAAGAAGCCATCCTAAGTCATCTTTAGTTATAGCTCCTAGTACGTGTAACACTCACCGCAATAACCAGCACCAAGGAAAAGAGATTACCCCCAATATCAGTCACATTGATCAATCAAAGTATCTGATCGACTTGGAGGCAAACTGGGGATTTCGATCCTAAAGATATGGACAAAGACAACCAAATGCTATGTTAGAGGATATGTTCATAAGACAACAACTTGAGCATCTACTCAAGAGAATAACCCTTGCTCTTGCCCTCCGGGGTAGAGCCCCTACTTACTCTTACCCTTTGGGGTAGAATCCTCAATTGTTCTCGCCCTCCGGAGTAGAGTTATCTAACTTGCTCTTGCCCTCTGGGGTTGAGTTCTTAGTTGTTCTCTCCCTTTGGGGTAGAATTATCACTTGTTCTTGCCTTCCAGGATTTAACCCTTACCCTTATCTTTCGAGGTAGAGTCCTTAGTTGCTCTCGCCCTTTGGGGTAGAGTTACCACTTGCTCTTGCTCTTTGGGGTAGAGTCCTCAATTTTTCTTGCCCTCCAAGGTAGAGTTATCACTTGTTCTTGTCCTCCGATGTTGAACCCTTACTTACTCTCACCCTCCAAAATAGAGTTCTCAATTGCTCTCATCCTCCAAGGTAGAGTTATTACTCAAATGGTGCCTACAAGTTGAAGACCAAGGATAGAAAGTTTGTGCCTCGCACTTGGAATGCCAAAAACTTGAAAAAGTTATATTTGTAAATTTTCTTTACTTTGTTTCTGTTTTTTGAAATTCCCTAAACCAAGCAATACCTTCCGAGGTGAAACAACCTTGTGCGACTTGTAAATATTAGCTTTTGATATCAATTACGAAAATTTCTAAATCTTTTGCCTATGTAATGGCTCAATACTTTTAGAATAGCCATCCTATCCCTATCCAACCTCCAAGTACAAAACATCCTCTAGGATATCACGACTCTCTAGGGTCACTAATTCCCTTCGGGAAACATCCTCCGAGATACCATGACTCTTCGGGGTCACTTATTCCCGTGGGAAACAAAATTAAAGACCACTCTCCAGAGTCGACATAACCCTTCGGGGGGAAAAAATAATCTTATCCATGGAGAAGTAGTTCCTTGGTTAAGTAGGCTCAGAAGAGCAACCATAGCCCTTCCGGGGACAAGAAGAAAATTTCTTTAGGAGATGTGTGTCTAAGAAAACCTTAGTCAGAACATTAAGGCTTTACTTGGGAGATTTGTGCCTAGCCTTGTAGTCTTGAGAAGCAAGGAACTACGGCAAGGCAACACGCAAAACTTCTTTACCTCACTCGAAAATTAAATTTTTGTTTTGAAGCTCTTGGTTCTTTGTCCTCAACTTTGACGATCTCTTGGAGGTTCTCTTGATTGTGTTTGGATGAACACACATAGCTTGGAAGTGTTTTTCTTTTGCTTCTTTGGACTTTTTAAGCTTAGCCTCCAAAGCCGAAATTTGAGAAAAATGGTATTCTTGAGCTTTGTTCAAGTGGTAGTAAATCTAAAAATCATGAGGAGAGAATGATGTTATCCACAAGTATAATAAAAAATATTTAGTCATTTTATGAAAGAAGAATGAACAATTTACTTGAGCAATATGTTTAAACATGGCGTTGGCATCGGCAACACAAGTAGAGTTCAACGATTTGCCGGCTCAATTCTTTTGCGACTTGGGCAATGCTAGTGCTTCTACCAATAGGCGGCTTACTTCTTCGAAAGAGAATCCCCATAAACCTCCCAAGAAGGAGTATAGAAGAATTAGAGGCTTCTACCCGTGGGGGAACTTGTTCTTGAGGCAGTTTTGAATCAAGACTTAATGGGGTTGAAGTTTCTTGAGTAGAAGCTCTCTACTTGAGCCAATGGTGTCAAAGTAGCCTCTTTGGAAGGCATTGCCTTCTTTTTAGGTGAAGATGGCGCAAAAGCTTTTTGTACCGGCCTCTTTGGCCCCAAGATCCCAAAGGTAGATTTCTTGGGAGCTTGAGATGAGCCTTCATGCCTTTCTTGCCTCATTTTCAAAGCGCTCTCACAAATGGTATCCTTCAAAGCATCCACTACAAGATCAAGAAGAACAAATTAAGCTCAAGTTGAATATTAGTACAAGATGAAGATTAGGAAAAATTGGTGTGAAAAATACTACGTAAAATGCATATGCATGGGAACCTAGAGGGACAAGAGGATCAAGATCGGCCAGGCTCAACCTCGCCGATACCAATACTTGTTCATCAACCACTTTTTGCCAAGCAAGTGGTTCGGCCTCCATAAGCAGAGCAAGATTCCCACTCTCGCGCCCATTAAGAGAAGAAAGCTTGTTGATCTTTGAAACCTTTAAATTATAGCTCCAAGTGATGGATGGTGAAAATCCATTCGGGCAATCTTTCGATAAAAAAGTAATGACTTCTCCAATCAACTAGCTTGGGATGAGCTTCTTAGGCCAACATTTTGTTAGACCACCAACTAAAGGTATACCCCACTCCACTCGGCACAAGTCAAAAATATTTCTTAAAGGTGCCGATTGAAGGTTTTACCCCAAGAGCGGGACAAGTGATCAAATAAGCATTGATGCTGTGGATGGATTTGGCTTGTAATTGTCCAAGGCCCACTTGGTAATGCTCCAACACCTTGTGGAAGAATAAAGGCAATGGGAATCTCAATACCGCTTCTAGTTGCGCCAAATACACTGACACATAATGCAGAAGAGTTTATGCAAGGTCTATGGTTGAGAGGAGGAACCTTAACCTTGTAAAAATTGGGAATATGATATTTCTCCATCCATTTCCTAATCAACTCCAAATCGACACTCGAATGAGGCAATTGAGAGTATACATATGCGGGGTCATTAATATAACCATTAACTTTCTGTTTTTTCTTCATGCTTGGGAGAACTTTTGATCTTTTTCCTCTTGGATGGGGGTGGAACCACAACCTCTTCACTAGAAGACTCATACTCATTTTGAGAAAAATCATCTTCGTTAGAGCTTTCCCGCTCAAGGTGTTGCCCTTTAGCCCAATGCACTTGAGGGAATCCCGATGACACAATTGTAGATGGACTGGTAGTTCTACTCATATTCACCCCCACCTTGGAAGATGAGGCGCCACCAATTAAGGGTCTACCCACAAACATACTTTGCCAAAATTTTCTTGGTTTTGGTCTCATGACAAGGTCATCTTGAAGAAAATCCAAGTCCAACGGTTCACGCAACGGTCTAACTACTTTAATTGGGATTTTACACTACTCACCAAAAACATGCTCAGGGATATCCCCCACCTCATTCGAAGAGAGTTCCCCACAAGGTTTAACCTTATCAAAAGTGTCACACAATTTATCAAGATCTCCTCTTTGTACACAATCAATTTCAACATCATTGGGGTGGCAATCCCATGATAATTTAAGTCGTCAATAATAGCATTATCTAAATTTTGGATACTATTTCCCCTCTCTTGTACTAACTTTGGCACTTCCTCTAAATCATCAATGTCATGTCCCCAGGCATAATTAAATTCACCATCATCATCAACCATGTTCGTGGTGTTAGAATCAATTGAATGGAAATCGTTATCACCATGAGTCAATTTTTTCTTACCACTTATACCCTTACCTTTCTTATCTTTGGTTCGCGTGGGTAAAGCTATAACCATGTTCATTTCAAGTCCTTTCGACGATGAATTTTTCCCCTCCATGGAAGAAAAAGATATCGCAGCCACTTCATTTCCCTTTTCAGTGCGTGGGACTACGACGTCGACATTAGCATCTCCTTTGCTAACTATTACAAAAAATTGAAGAGCCATAACCGGGTCAATATCAGTTCCTGTGTTTTGGGGCTTGCTCGGTAGTAGCTTTTGCTTCTTTTCTCAGCGAAATTGTGGCTGCTATATCACAATAATTTCAGTGGTTGTGGTAACTAAAATAGCAACCCGCTCAGCTGCCACATCAAATACATCTATTTGAGCAGTCCTGCAAGTTCAGGGGCAATAGTGGCGCTTGAGGATGCTTGAGCTGATGCTGCACATTCTTTACTTTGATGAGCAACAACGATGATGCAAGGCTCTTGTGCAACGCCAAGGTCGATAATATTTTCTTGACCAAAAGAAACATCAACAGCATTGCAAACGGTAGTACTGGTGGTGAGCTCGAGTTCTAGTGTCATCCTTGACCAAATCATTACCTGCAGTAGTAGCGTGGATAACTATTTTAGAGGCAGCGGCTCTAATGGCACACCTGGGAGCTGTAATAGTCTAGGCAACAACTTCAAGAGTAACAGCACTACCAGTGATGAAAAGTTCCTGGTCAATAACAGCCTCGGTATTAAGGTCCTGAATGATTCTGCTTTGTCTTTGTGCTGTTTTCTCACTATAAAAAATAGCTACCACATTTCCTTTTCGAATGAGAGGGTTGCTATTGAAGGAAGAGAAGCAACAGCATTTGAGTTTTGTGAGCCTTGTACAAACTCCTCGGCAACATTCTTGATTGAGTTGTCAAGAGGAATATTGCCGTCCATGGTTCATGCTGATGTGGTGTAATCAAATTTAGGAGGAAGAATGATGATTTTGCCTTCACCTAATTTGAGATCTTTTGGCTTTGGGATTCGGGTGAGAGCCCAATAGAATGCTTTTTCAATCCAAGTTCAAGCAAAAGAGGAGAAGTGATGTTTTATCATATGCACACAAGGTGTTTGACAAAATGCCCAAGAGAGAAATGAAGAGAGAGAAATAAAAAGGAAGTGCAAAGTGTACTTACTTGATCCAAGACTTAAGAAAAATGCAAGATAATCTTAAAATCTTGTATGTAGGTTTGGATTTTGGGTTTAATGGGTAAGAGTAAAATGTTGAAGTTTGGGTGTAAGGAATTAAGTGTGGAGGGTTTTTAGGTGGAGTGTTGGATATTGGCGAAAAACAAAGTGAAGTAGTAAGGGTGGAGGGTTGAGGGTAGAGTGTTGGGTTTTGGCGTAAGGGTGGAGTGATAAAGGTTGAGGGTTAAGGGTTGGGTTGAGGGAAGAGTGTTGGGTTTTGGCATAAGGGTGGAGTGACAAGGGTAGAGGGTTGAGGGTAGAGTATTGGGTTAAGGGAAGAGTGTTGGGTTTTGGCGTAGGGGTGGAGTGACAAGGATGGAGGGTTGAGGGTTGAGTATTGGGTTGAGGGAAGATTTTTGAGTTTTGGCATAAAGGTGGAGGTTTGAGTAAAAATAATTATTTTTGAGATATTAAGTACAAATATCACCAAAAAAATGAGCAAATGAGTATCACTACTCAATTTATGGAGGAGTAGTGCAAGTGTTAAAGAGGTTGGGGGTCAATCTTTCTCCCCAATAATAAAATTCAAATTTTTAAATTTTTGGTTCTGGCCAAAATCGTATTGACTCCGGTCGAACCCTTATTAGCTTTGGCTAAAATATTTTTTCAACTCCATGTTGAGAGGATAGTGTTCTAATCAAGACGTAAGTCAAAAATTATCGTACTACTCTCAACCCGTACAAATTTGACTTGAAAGTGGGAGACAAGTGATGATGCCTAAAAATGTTATCCAATAGCTCACGGACACGTGACCAGTTTGTCAAAGAAGTCAAGACCTTTATGGGCCCACTAATTATTCATAAGCCCATGAACCGTTCAAACCCATCCTAGAAGAGTATAAATAGTAATTTGGAAGGTAAAATAGAGGTTCATTCTCTCAACTCCAAATTTTACTATCCTTACTCTCATTCTATTCTGAATTATCTTCCTGTCACCAATTCTGACTTGAGAGTCAGACCTTTCACCGAGGGACATAACCTCGCTGTTCTTTTTATTGTCGCAGGTCATCGCTTCGTGGGTTCAATGCGCGTCAATACCTTTGCTTTGGAGTATTTTTGTAATCATACTTTGAACTTTAATTTTTATATCTTGGTGCAAAATTTTTTACGCATCAACATTTATTCAACATAGCAAAAGAAACAGTAAATGAAAAAATGCAAAATAAAATGTTTAAGTTCAAAATTTTCCATCTCTTTATGTCACCAGTACAAGAAAAACTAAGTGAAAAATGCTTGAATGGCATTTTTAAATTTTTTTGTTTTTGGTTCACAGTACTTCCCAACTAATTTAGATGTTAAATACTAGTAATAAAAACTAGAATGGAAGGCTAAATTAAAACAAATTGGGATTGGATAACAATATGGTTTCATAGTAGGTTGGGCTACTATGATAGTGGGATTAGAAATGTGTAAAACGGAGGTGTTCGAATTTTGATCGTCCTTTATGCAAGAAAAGGGACCACCCTCAAAATCTAAGTATTCTTTAATGACCGACAGCAAAGTAGTATCGTAAAGAAAAGGTGAAAAGAACACTATTTAGAAAGTGTAATAGAGAATCTAACATTCAATATGAATAATTTGAAATGTGAAGAAAAAGTGAAACAAACCCTATTTAGAAAGTGTAATAAAGAACTTGAGATTCAATGCGAATAATATTTCAGTCAAATGAGTGGAGCTTACAACCTTTACTTTCTATTGGTAAACGCACTCACTCTAACGGCATACTTTTTGCATGATAGGTGGCGAAGGTGGAGTTATAAAACAAGAATGTATACTTTTGCATGATAGGTGGCAACGGTGGAGTTGTAAAACAAAATTGTATACGATAAATTGGATGGTAAAGGTGGTGGATAGGGAAGAAAGTAAGAATTGGTACTTCATCATGCAAGATTCATATATCTATATATTTGGAGGAACAATATTATACCTTTTTTCTTTTTTCTTTTTTTTTTAAAATTTTAGTGGACAAAATACATTTTTTTTTTCTAAGGGTAAAATTGAAGTTTTAAGTTTTTAAAAAGAAAAATGTACTTAAATTCTTGGAGGCTACCCCCACTCGTCTACTACGGTCCTTGGTGATGGGATGGAAATATGACATAAGAATTTGTTGATTAGTGTACAATATAGATAAGATGAAAAGGGAAATTGGCTCAATCACCCTCTGGGTAACAAGTACTATGAGAATTTAACATAGTTAGAGGGCTGGCATCATTGTCAGAGTAATTTACATCTTGCCAGAGCAATTTTGCATGTTAGGACATATATATACCCCTAATTGTCAAAGGCTTTTCCAATTTGTCCTCTTCACTCTCCTCGACCAATATTCAATCCCATAGGCCCTACTCCTTTTATCTACAGGAAGTCTCCGAGGAAAGAAAAAAAATTTAGGATAAAAGAAAAGTAACATAAAAAATGATGTTAAAGATAAATCTCCACCCTCATCCAGGAACCAAATCCATTTGCAAAAAAGTGACCAGAACCCATTGCATCTCAATAATTCTTGAGCTGCTCAAGCCTTACGCTTCACCGAACAAATGTTGCAGAGATCTCAGTGGTTGGTGAATCTGATTTGGCCAAAAGCATTCAACTTAAACCAGAGGAAACTAATATTTTATGCCATAATCTGTTTGATTAAATGCCTCAGAAAAATTTTAATTACCCCAAAGATTATTTTCTGATTTTGATTTGTGTTTTTGTTGACTAATTGATGCTTAATCGAGTTAAAAACAAGAGCCATTGATGATTTATTATGACAAATCTAATGTTTTCAGATGGTCTTGAACATCTCAAAAAGAAAAGGTAAAAAAAAAACAGGATGAAGAAGGTGGCAGATTCTATAGACGGGGAAGGTGGGTTGATGAAGAGAGATGAGTTAGAGCCCTAATGGTGTCGCAGTGGTCATGAGAGGGAGGATGAGCAATGGGATTGGTTGGGGAGAGGGCTCTGACTTGTGAGGGTATATTTGTCTCTGGGATAATATAATTTGCTCTGGAAATAACATCAGTCTAGTTAGAGTTGAGGATTTTGGATTTTAGCCTTTAAATTTTTGTATTTATTCAGCCTAATTACTCTTTTGGTGTCCAATATCATGAAAAAAAACAAAAAATTTGGTTTTAATTTACCCACTCCTTACATAAAAAATTAAAGGTAAGTCCATTCCATCAATTGTTTTTTGCACAACTATTTATTAGTTTATCATTTAGGTTACTCATATCGATAATTGCTAGAAGAAATAAAAATCAAATTAGCTTAAAACAATGAAGAAAATAAGGAATTTATTGAAGAGAAAACTAGAATATGAAATTCACAAAAATAGAACACATTCCCTTTATCTGTGTTCTGTAAAAGATTTAGACTTTTATATTTAATGCAAATACAAACTACTGATACATAAATTTTAAATAGAAAAGTTGATGACGCATGAAAAGTTTGAGTAACAAAAGTTGCAAAATAGAAGTTTAGAGCGCAACGCGGAAAAAACTGTTTTATGATATTTTGCATTATGATTATAAGGTGGGAAAAACACCAAATTCGTCCTCAAATTTTTTTATTGAAATCGTAAAAGTTTTTGAACTGTAATTTTGGCCAATTTAGTTTCTTAGAGGAGAAGCCACCACAAGTTTGACTTTTTTGATTATTTTAACGAACTTGTGAATATATTTAACTTTTACTTGTTTATATTTCGAGACAAAATCAAGAACCCATTGACAAACTTTTATCAAATTGAGTTTGAATCGGGATCAGATAGTTTGAAAAATTTACATACAAATTTAAAATTTTAAACTTATTTACCGAACTTAAAAATTTAACAAATGCGAAATCCTGTTCAAGTTTTGATTGATTATTGATGAATCAAATTCGAATGAGGTTCTACCAAATTGATTTCAATTCGAATATCAAATAACTTTATTTCATTTACTGCTATATAAGACTTTAAGGGAAATTCTTACATGGCTATGCCATGGACCCTTAGTCGATATTGAATAACATCACCCACACGAGTGATGGGAATAATATTGAGTGATATAACTCAATATATAGTGTTATAAATCTCAATATGAATAGTGAGATTTATAACACTATATTGTAAATTAGTTCTATGTAAAAATTTTCCATGACTATAGTATCTTTTTTTGAACAAATGCCTGTCCATATTTTAGTGGTGGATGTTCATCTGTTAAGGAAAAAAAAAGGTTTGAGGTGGCAAAATGTAACAATGTTTGAAAAATGTTTACATAAATCTGATTCATGACATGGTGTCATAAAATATTTAGCCTATATTATTCCACATTATCCTATATCACTTAATTAATTAATATGAAACAATATAAACTAAAGATCTATCAATGTAAGAATTTTTTAAGAATTTTTCCCAGAGTTGTAGTAATAGTAATTTACTAGTACATCAACAACAACAAACGAAAAAAATAAATAAAACAGACAAAGGAAGATAAAATATCGGAAGGCTGAGACAAATAGTAAGAATAGGACACGGCCACCGGCGTCGTATCTTCTCTGTTTTTAAAGCATCAGAAGCTAAGCCAAGTAGTACAGCAGAAGCAGCAGCAAAAGAAATTGCTAAAATGTCTTCAAAGATTCTTCTGAATTTCCCTCTATCCTCCTCATCATCTCCACCGCCACTTTATCACCCTGTAAGTATCTGTAAAAGTATTAGTAATAATTGATTTTGGTTTTACCTTTTTTTCTTAATTTTTTATTTTATTGCTTTGAAGGAGAAGGTCAGAATTATTACCTTTACCTTCTTCATCATTTTCGTCCTTTGCAAAGCCGCCAAGGCTCCATTCTCGTCGCGGGTTTCGTGTGGGTGCATTTCTCTTTGATCCGAACCGAGACCCCATTCTCAAAGATGCCCTTAAGGTATTCACTTTAATTCAATTCACAATCACTGGATTTTTTTTGGGCAAATGGATAACTGTTAGTGTAATTTTGTTGTTGGACTTGAATGAAATTTGAATTAATTTTGATGGGTTTTCGAAAATTTTCTTATTGATAGCCTACATTCTCTGTATTTGATTTATCATTTCGGCTTTTACCTTGGACCATTATCTGGTTCTAAGGTAAATTAATGTTCCTTAGTTTTGCCTTTTGTTATAGGATTAATTTTTTATGCACCATCTTTACAGAATTTATAAATTTTAAAATTTGAATGTTATTTTTGCATATGTGACATGTATTGGATGACATTTGTTTAAAATAAATGTTATATACTAGGATAAGACTGATTAATACTTTGTTTTATGGCACCCTTGCAAAGACTAATAGTTGAGGCTGTTGAGCCAGGAAAAGAAAATCAGAAAAGGACTCCGCTTCAAGTGGATGATTTTGTCAAATGATTATGTAAAATAATTATTCTGTCAAGTAGTCTTTTTTGAATGATTGCTGTGATTCAATGCTTATGCATCTGTGGTTTTATTACATCATTTTTGTATTGGCTGTACAATTTATTCTGAACAACTTTTTCCTTTTTGTGAATTCAATGAAAAATCTTATCAAGAGGTGGATCAAAAATAATTGTTGGGTAACTAGGGATCAAGTTAGGGTATGATAATCGCTATAGACTTGATGGTGTTACGAATATCATATCTGAACCTCCTGATATTTTGGACCGTAGTACCACATAAGTAAATATTGCCTTGTGCACAAAAGTTTCCTTTCGGAATTACAAAAAAATTAATTTCTTTCTATACCCATCATCTGGCGTGTTTCGGGCGGAAAAGGAAACAAGATCAGAAAATAGAAGCACCCTACTTTTTAAGTTGTTTGTCGGTAATTTGATGAAATGTTCTCAGATGTTGTTGTTGTTTTTTTTTTTTTTTTTTTTTTGTATTTATTTTAACAAAAGTACTTAATGGTAGAGAATATGATAGCTTAACGTGATTGCTAACAATATCTTTGCATAACTGAACCCTTTTACCCTGAATAAAGGGCCAAAGGGAAAATGGGGTTTTCAAGTTCTCAGAAAGTGACATGTGACTTTCCACGCCTATCTTACACTGTTCTTCGGGCCCTGTTTTTTGCTTGGTTCTAGATATAAGGGTATATGCTATTGCTATCTATGTACGAGGAAGAAAGAGTCCTTAAAGCTTGGATATGTTGATTTCCTATTGTGTACTGCCTTTCATTATTTCAAGAAATACATTGTATGTTCTGGCTGACCTTTGGTCATTTAGATGGTCGTTTTTCTTCTTTTTCTCCTTTTCCAGTGGAAAAACCACCTGTTGTGATGAAACATCTGCCTCTAATCTTCACATGTTACATGCTGTGATCTTCAGCACTGATATATGCATTCTTATACGTGCTTCAGAAGGACCAAAAACATGTATTTCATTCTTTGCTTGTTAGGTTCAGCCCCATTATCGAATATTTTCTTGCTATGTGTTTCTTTTTCACCTTTTCGTTTCTCATTGTTATGTTAACTGGAAGAGATTTTTCTCCCAATCCTCAGCATTTTCTAGAGATTTTAAAGAGACAACTTATGTTTTTTTATTCTCAGGAGCCCATTGCCTTCATGGGAGGGATGTTTGCTGGGCTTCTGAGGCTTGATCTAAATGAAGATCCTTTGAGGGAATGGATTGCTAGGACAGCAGAAGCTGCTGGGGTTACAGATGAAGAGATTGGAAATGATGACGTTCAGTCTGAAGAATCCCCCCAGCAAATAGAGATTGAATAGTTTTTTTTTTCTTTTAGTGTATGGCATGTATACTTCACTGGGTTCCCGAATAAGCAGATGAGTGCTTCTTATTGATGCCGTGTTTGTAGAAAGAAAAGTTACCCATATAGAAGGCGGCACCCAATTACTTTATGTTTTTGTTGCTATTCTCTTATTTTGTTTGCATAATTGCATTGAGTTTCAATGAAGTTGTTAGGTAAAATATGCATTGGCTGATTTTTTTTCTTTTCCATGGGGAGCCAACTGTTCGTCTTCTTGAGAGGAGTCTGTCACCCTATGCCACTATTTGCCTTTGGGCAAATTATGTTATATTTCTTCACTGTGAATTAGGCATTACGAATCACTTTTAGGTTGTATTTGGATGGGTGGATTTGAATTAGAGAAAATATTTGAAATAAATAGATTTAAATTGGATAAATTTGAAATGATATAAAATTTATAAAATTTGAGTAAATTTTAAATCTACTCATTTAACTACTATTTCTATACCAATATGTTTGTCACATTTGATTTTTTTTTCAGTCAATAGATCAAGTTTTGAAGGCACAATCTCGTGGATTTTTTTAAATTCTTTTTAAAATTTTAAGTTTTATATCATAATACTTTACATAAATTTTATTTTTGTTGAAATTATTTTATAAAAAATCAAATAAATCTATATGCATTCTTGACTATAAAATTGATTTCATTTACCAAAAAAGTCAAACTATAACAAAATAAATAGGACGGAGGGAATATTAAAATCACACTCTCACTTGTTGATGAATTTTAAATCCACAATAAAATCAATTAATTTATTTAAATAACTTATTATAAATTAAAATTTCAAATTAAATCTATTCAAATCTCTCCATCCAAACACAGTGTTAGTTTTATATATTTTTGGTAAAATGCTGAAACAAACTTAACAACTGCAGATAAAACATACTACTAGTTTCATTGAGACAGTAATGCATTACTGTACTTGCTTGTCTTACTGTTAGCTATAAAAGCATTTGCGACCAGATATCGTTTATGACAATGAAAATTTCTAGTCCATCCCAGTAGGTGACTGTTTTACAGGATTTCAATGTTGAAATGGCTTCACTAATTTTTCTTAGACACAAAAATTCCAGATTCTTTGTACTGAAAAGAAATCTTTCACATTCTTTGAATGTTTAGGATGAATTATAAGGAGGTGTTTGATCTATGGGTATAAGAGGAAGGAATGTGAATCAAAGTTAATAATATCCATAGATATTTTTGATTAATTACTATGAAAATGAAATTATTAAAAAATGCCATATTTGTGACTTGAGTTTCAAATTAATTAACTTATTAACATATAATAAAACAAATACCTTATATAACTAAACATGTCAGGAGATATGATCACATAACTTATATCGATAATAAGGTTAACAATTTCCATTCTGATACTAATTTCATAATGAGAACCAAACATCTCACTAAATCAAATCTATGAAGGTGTTAAGCCAAATGCATTTTATTCTTAAAATTCTTTATTGAAACAAAAGAAAAAACACAAAAGTGTTGAGCATAAGGTTCTAATGCAAGTTTAATTGTTTTGTTAAGCATGATATTAATGACAAGGAGTTTTTTCTTGTCAACTAATAGGCACTAGTTATTGAGGATACTCAATGAGCGTGATAATAGGGTAGATAGTTAAAAAGAAATGATAGAGGAAAGAAAGTGAGTGAGGTGATTGGTTAACTAAATAAAGTTAATGACTATATTTAAAAGTGTATTAATCTTGACATTACACTAACTTTTAGACTTTATATATATTTAGATTACAAAATATAAGATAAGGAGAGAAATACAAAAATCGTCACTCATTCAAATACGTCATTTTTTGGTCAATTGTACTCAATACATACAAGTATAGTTTTGTATAAAATAGGTCATTGGATAGTAGACTCCATGTACATTGCTTTTTTCTTTGTGTCGAAAAATATGACCATGGTTTTTTTTTTTTTTTTTATTTCCAAAAACGATAACTAATGTATATAAATTTAGAGGCCAAAAGCATACATTAGGGAAACTACTCTCTACACATTTGAGAATTGGGTAACTGCCCTTTCTCTAACTGGCTAGTTTACTTATCTAACGTTTGGCTAAGCTAACTTATTTAGCCATAGGAGAATAAAACCTCCAACAAAGCATCTTTTTATCAAGTTTAAATCAAATTTTACTTGGTTATGACTAATTATATTATCCTCTCTTTTGACAAAAAAGAGAGAGTAGGAGTGAAACAAGTTTTTCTGAGCTTTGACATTCTCCGAAACGCTTCCTATCCTTGCTTCATCATAGCTTGCTGCATGAATCTTTCAGACGACATTTAGGCAATTTGAATGGATTTCTAAGTTTTGCCATCCTTGCTCAAGAACTTTCAACAATGTAGTGGGAATGGAAATGGCTTTCTCCGCTACTACTTCCCCTGTCATGCTTTCTTGTAATGCCCAAATCTTCACTATCTTTCCATTGCTGTCTCCAACTACAATCCCCATACTAGTTTTTCTCTTTCTCAAGTCTATTGTAGTATATGTATTAATCTTTACATATCCCTTTAAAAAGTTCTCCCAACTGATGTCTAATAGAGATTCTCCTCTCTCAATTATGCTCTCCCTCTCTTTATCTTTTCTTTTTCTTTCCTTAAACTCACACTATTCGAACAGAGCTTTCTGAACAACCTGTCTTTCTTATTTCTATTTCCTCTTAAATTGCCAACTATTCATGTCCGTCCAAATTTACTATGGGATAATGGCTGTAAGGCAAATATGTTCTTTTGCTTCTACTCTACTTACAGCTTCAATGATTCCTTTCCACTATCTATTGAAATTAAAATTAAGATGCTTAATTCTCTCCCATCTAATATAGGTACATGTTTTCAGATTCTCTCAATTGCCATCCAATGAAACAAACAGTGTTTAACAGCTTCAGTATCCTCACTACACCTATAGCATTTTTTTTTCCTCCTTTTTTCACTCTTTTATGCAAGATCTCATTGACAGGAAAAATATCAAGAATGCTTTTTTTCAAATGAATTGTTGGGCCTTATGCTTTAGTTGAGGCTCCATAGAAATTTTCTTCGTTTAACTCTTTCCTAATTGCAGCTTGTGTCTCAACATTCCTTTTGTTTTCCTTTTTTTCCCTTTCCTTCTACCCACTCCATCCTTAACTAAGATATATAACCTAATTTGATAGTGAAGGGCTCATTTTCAGTTAGAATAATACCATCACATACTGTAATTTTGATAGTAAAAATGTTCAAATATACTCTACTTATAATTCTTTTGGATAATATTTAATTTTTCATGGAAGAGATAGTCTAAATATTAAGGAGGAAAATTTGAGAGACAGAAGTAACTAGATATACATATATGTGAGATAATAATATGTTATATTCCTATTTTTTCCTTTCAGCTATGCTCCATATCCGTCTGTCTTTACTACCTACTACATTGAGTTTGTCTCCTGGTTGAAGTAGCTTCTCA
This sequence comes from Cinchona pubescens, assembly GCA_025175665.1. Lineage (NCBI taxonomy): Eukaryota > Viridiplantae > Streptophyta > Magnoliopsida > Gentianales > Rubiaceae > Cinchona > Cinchona pubescens. The sequence continues at coordinate 1,096,985 of JANKKI010000281.1, read as the reverse complement.
GAATATCTTTATCCTACATGTACTATTTAATTAGCTCCCTAACTTTTTCTAATCTATACTCATCAGTTCTTGTGGAGCTAATCCTTCAATTACTGCTATCAAATAACGAACAATTCTCCCAAATCCCAACAAGAGTCTCCCAAAACCAAGTTTTGTTCCCATTCCTAATTCTCATTCTCAATCATTTTTCCCCCAACCATTTTGCACTCGTGAGACTCTTCCATAATCAAGAAGCACTTTGCAATACAACTCTGAGTAATCCATTTTCTTGATGTATTCCTCTCTCAGTACCTACTTACCAATAAATTAGGATTGTACATTGATAATTCTATTACATAGAGTTATTTTACCTTTATTTTCTATACAATTTTGACTGTTTTAGTCGCGTTCGGTTTGATTTTGTATGCTTTTTGTTAGATTTTATGTTTATTTATGTTTATAAGAAACTTAGATATATATTATGATTTTTTTATAGAAATACACACAAACTTGGATATAATTTCTATATACTATAATAGGTATATTTTAATTTATAAGGGATGGTATGTATTTGAAGGTAATTTCAAATTTTAAAAACTATTTGAAGAGTGGAAGAAGCTAGGGACTAGAATGTAATTAATTGGATCAGTCAAAGCCAGACCTCAACTACTTCAACACCTTGGTTTAGATTTACATGCCTTGGGGAGTAAAATTGCAGTTTCCACCCTTTAGCTATAGAGTGCACAGACTGCGGTCCAATATACGTACGTAAAAATTTGTTAACCGTAGTTCCCAAGTTGGAACAAGAACTTATAAACCGTGGTTTCTATATTGGTATAGGCAGAAAGGAGACCGCAGTTTTGAGGACAAAATCAACACTTTGACTTAGCTAAAATTTTGAAATTAATCCTAAAACTACACCTACCAGATAATAGTAGGTGTAGTGTAGTTTTAGTTGGATAGGATAGAGTAGTCTTGTCAAGAACTTCTTTTCTATTTTTATTCCATCCTTAATTTTAGCTTAATCCTTAATAGTAAAACTCAAACTTTTAATCTTAATTTATTGGGCTTTCTTTTTTCTACAGATTGATATCCATTTTACTTGCTTTCATCTAAATTGTTTTTGCAATTCATTAGTAGACTAGTTCTCCTATTTTCATGATGAAATTAGTGTAATCTTGCATCTTAGTAGTTAATCTTGCCTTTGATCTTGTATTTTCTTCATTTCTAAGCATTATTTAGTAGTGTGTTTTCATTTAACATCATTTTCTTAATTAGATATTCATCTACAGTTCTAGATCTTGCATTTCATCTCTTTTCCAAAATAATAAAAAATTGTAGAACATTCATATGCATCTAGATAGAGACATCCATTTAGGGTAAATTCCTTCACATTCCAATCATCTTTCCAATTATTGCATAGTAATACTTAATTGCTTTATTAGGGTAGTACTTATTACAATTTGCCTCTTTATGTTATTTAATGCTTCACTTTCCTAGTTAGTAGACCTTTTATTATTCTAGCGAAGTAGAGTAATTTAGTTACTTTTGAGCTTTAGTTAAATATTTCTTAGTTTTAAAGTATCATTTAGTATAAGTTTGCTCATCCAACTACTTGTATTTAATTAAATTGCATCCTTAGATAGTAAAGTAATTTAGTAGTAATCATGATATAGTCTAATTGTCATTACTCAATACTCATATTTCTTTATTCATTTGCACTTAGATTAATTAGAAACTCTATTATTCTTAGCATGCCTTGTTATTTGTTTGGTAATGATAAATTTGTTACTCTTGTTGTTAGTATTTTAATAGCAAGTAGGACCACATATCTCATTTTGTGTCATCTAATTAGTGCAAAGACCTCTTTTAGACTAGTAATCACCCCTCAATCCTCGAGGAAACAATACCCTTTCGCTGTTAACTTATAAACCTACCCCATATACTGGGGGTGTAGGTGTTGGTTAGTCATTACTTAGGGATAATTTAACTTGTTCCATTTGATTTTTGTGAGTTAATTAACCATTAGGTAAACAGAAACAAGTTTTTGGCGCTGTTGTCGGGGATTGAAAAGGGCAATAGTGATATTAGTGATAAATTGAGTCATACTAAATTAGACATATTTTTATTTATTGTAATAACAATTATTAGCAGTAAGTACTTGGTTGTTTAGTTGTTAAAGACAACCAATTTCAAAGATCCTTGTGGTTATCTTTGGCATTGATTCTTGTCTTTTATGATGTGTAGTATATGGTTGTAAGAAGAAAATCTCTTCGCCCATTAGACTTGGAACTTGAAAGGACATTGGCTCAAATTTGAAGGGATAAGCGATCACATCAAACCCAAGGCAAGAAGAAATGCGTTTACATCAAAATGCCCGAAATAACAATGAAAATGATGAAAATGATTATCAAGAAGAAGGAATTAGGAATAATATTCTTGGAGGCAATGGTAAATGGAAAGAACAGATAGCTTAGGGAGTACGCTATGCTTATTTTTTATGGGACCAATTCTAGTATTACTAGAGAACCGGTGGCGGCGAACAATTTTGAAATCCAACCGGCCATTCCAATCGATGCTATGTTTGGGAGAAGACCAAATGAAGATCCTCATGCTCATTGAGGAACATTGATAAAGTTCTTGACACTTGAAAATTCAATGGAGTTCTTTGGATGCCGTGAGGATGAAATGTTTTCCTTTCTTTTATGAGGGAAAAAGCAAAAGCGTGGTTACAAAATTTTGATCCAGGTACATTCAATACATGGGAACAACTAGCTACAGAATTCTTGATGAGATTTTTCCCTTCAGCGAAGACGGTGAGGTTGAGAAATGATATTACATCTTTCCAACAACAAGATAGGGCATACTTAGTGAAGCTTGAGAAATGTTCTCGGAATTATTAAGGAAATGTCCTCATCATGGGATACCATTATGGATGCAAATTTTTACCTTTTGCAATGGGTTGCTCCTAGAATTTAAGACAATTTGAATGTATCGGCTAATGACTCTTTTCCCTAATGACACCGAGGATACTAGAGAGTTGCTGATCACAATGGCTTCCAATAATAACCAATATACTTCTCATGAGATTGTTCAAAAGATAGGAAAGGGAATGCATGAGGTGGATCCCCTCAATGCTATTCTTGCTTAACACCAAGCTTTGAATGCTTAGTTATCCATTATTGCAAAGTCATTGAATAACCTTAATGTTAGATGCCATGTAGTGAATGCTATGTTAAATCATAATCTTGGATCTTGTGAATCTTGTGGAGGAAATCATATGGATGGTCACTGCTACATGGAGGAGCCATCAAACTATGAGCATGTTCACTATGCCAACCAATCTCCCCAACCAAGACCTCAAAACAATCCCTATTCAAACACCTACAACCCTGGTTATCTTGGAGTGGAAACCAATCCCAACAACAACATCATCACACTCAAGCACAATATCTTCACCTAAGGCCACCATTTAACCCAAACCACCAACACCAAAATCAACCACCCTAACCCCAATTTTATCCTGGAGAATCAAGTCATAGTCAATACCATCCTTCACAATTTCATCATGGTGAATCAAGTAGCTCAACTATCCAACCACACCAATATTTTCACCATAACAACCCATCTCAACCACCAATCCAACCTCAATTCTAAGACTTGCTCATGCAATTCATGAAAAATCAAGAATCCTCCTTCAAGAATTTGGAGAACTATATAGGGCCAAATTGCAAGGCATCTATCCAAGAGACCACTTGGTTACCTACCAATTGACACAATCCCAAATCCTAGAGAACCAAATCATAGGGAGCATGCAAAGACAATCACTCTTCGATGCGGGAAGGAGTTGATAGATAAGACCCAAGGAAATATGAAAAAAGTTGATAATAATTAGGAAGAGAATTCAATAGGGAGTAACAAGGAAGTTGGAGAAAGTTCCAAGGAAAATGACAAGGAGAGTAAGGAACTTCCAAGAGAAGAGGGCATGAAACATGATGAGCCCAAAAAGCACAAAATCTCTACTAGAAGAATACAAGAGGACAAGGACCCTCCCAAGTTTCCGACTAATAACATTAAAATTCCATTTCCCCAAAGGCTCAAGGAGGAAGAGAAACAAACGAAACTCAAGAGATTTCTAGAGATTCTTAAGAAAATTGAGATCAACGTCCCTTTCATGGAAACTTTGGAGAATCTATGGAGCTATGCAAAGTTTATCAAGAAAATTGTTAACCAACAAAAGAAAGCTCACGAGGGATGAAATCTTATGCCTCAATGAAGGTGTAGTACAATTATTCAAAAATACCTTCCACCAAAGTTGAAGGATACGGGATCCTTTTCAATTTCTTGTGAGATCGGTGGGACACATTTTGAGAGGGGCTTGTGTGATTTAGGGGCATTAATCAATCTTATGCCTTATTGTCTCTTCAATAAAGTCATTGGAGAAAGGTTGAAACCAACCAATATTACTCTTCAATTAGCCGATTGAAGTCTCAAGCAATCGGTAGGGATCATTGAGGATGTTATCATGAAACTTGAGAAAGTCTATCTACCGGCCGATTTCATTATGCTTGATATAGAAGAGAATGTCGAAATGCCATGGATTTTAGGGAGACCATTCTTAGCCACCAGAAAGGCATTGATCGACATGTAAGAAGGGAAGTTTCAACTAAAAGTCGATGAGGATATAATGTCTTTTAATGTGTTAGACTCTTTGAAATTTTCATCTTTTCATATGATGATGTAATGAGAATTGAATTGATTGATGAAATTATTGATGATTTTTGTAGGGACATCCTTGGTGGTATCCATAAGGATAAGGTACAAATGCAAGAAAAAGATAAAGTAGAGCATGAATGTAGCAATGAAGAGAGTTTGAACCAACAAGTAGGGGAGAAGGTGAAGGAAGAGGAGAAATCCACAGAGGAAAAAAGTAAAGGGGGGGTCTCTAATTAATGAACCCTCCAAGGTTGAGTTGACATCTCTACCATCTCATTTACAATATGCATGTCTTGGTGATGATCATACTTATCCAGTCATTGTTAGTGCTTTGCTCTTTAGTGATGAATTGAATAAATTGCTTTGCGTTTTGAAAAAGCATCGCAAGGCCATTGCTTGGAGTATTGCCGATTTGAAGGGTATTAGTCCTACCTTTTGTATGCACAGGATCCTTCTAAATGACAGTTTCAGGCCTTGTAGATGATGTCAGTGTAAGTTAAGTTCCACCCTAAGGGAGATGATTTGAGAGGAAAGAGGTTCTTAAACTCTTAGACGCCGGTATTATTTTTTCTATAAGTGATGGTGAATGGGTGAACCCAACTCAGGTAGTTCCAAAGAAAGTTAGGGTAGCGGTTGTTGAAAAAGGGAAGAGTGAATTGATCCCTTCTAGAGTAGTCAGCAGGTGGCGAACGAAGCCACTAAGAATGATCATTTCCCTTTACCATTTATTGACCAAATGCTAAAGTGTTTGTCTGGGCATGCATTTTATTGTTTCTTGGATGGTTATTCTAGTTAGTTCCAAATAATCATAGCCCCAAGGACCAAGAAAAACCATTTAATTTTCCCTATGGACCTTTGCCTATAGGTAGATGCCCTTCGGCTTGTGTAATGCTCCAAACACTTTCTAACAATACATGATTGCTATTTTGCATTATATTCTTGAAGAATTCATTTAGATTTTTATGGATGATTTTAGCATGTTCGGTGATTCATTTGATTCTTACTTGAAAATTTTGATTTGTTAAAGAATAAAGACAGTGCTTGCTAGATGTGAAGAGACCAATTTATGCTTAAATTGGAAACAATGTCATTTCATGGTCAATGAAGGAATTGGTCTAGGTAATGGGGTATCATTTAAGGGCACTGAAATGGATAAAGCCAAAGTGAAAATTATGGAGAAAATACCCACCACCCACTAATGTGAAAGGTGTTAGGAGTTTTTTAGGTCATGTCAATTTTTACCAGTGGTTTATTAGGAATTTTTCTAAGATTTCTAGACATTTTTGTGCTCTCTTTCAAAAAGATGTACCCTTTGTGTTTGATGATGATTGTTTTCTTGCCTTTAATTACTTGAAACATCCTTTGATTATCGCTCCGGTGATAGTTGCTCCTCATTGGGATTTACCATTTGAGCTTAGTGTGATATGAGGGATTATGCTATTGGGGCGGCTTTGTGCCAAAAATAGATAAAATCTTGCATGTAGTGTATTATGCTAGTCACACCCTCAATGATACACAAATTCATTGCTTCACTATTGACCAAAAAAAACTTCTTACAGTGGTTTTTGCATTTGATAAATTTCGATCTTATGTGATTGGTAGCAAGGTGATCGTTCATACCGATCACTCGGCCCTCACATATCTTTTCCCTAAAACTGATGCTAAGCCAAGACTAATTTGTTGGATTCTACTCTTACAGAAATTTGATTGGAAAATTGTTGACAAGAAAGATAGTGAAAACACCGTGGCTGATCACCTTTCACGCTTAGACGGCCCAACGATTTGAGTGGGAGAAGCGATGTTGATTAGAAAGTAATTTTCGGAGGAACAACTCCTTGTTGTTCAAGGGAATTCACAATGGTACACGGACATCGTCAACTTCATGGTTTCCAAGGAGATATTCTTGAACATGGACTAAAATTGGAAGAAAAAATTCTTATCGCAGATGAAATACTACATGTGGGAGGATCCATATTTGTATAGAAGGTGCAAAGACCAAGTGATCCAGAGATGTGTGCCAAAAGAGGAACTTCTAAATGTATTGTAGAAATTTTTATTACCACTCCTTGCCAGTCAGAGATCATTATGGGTCTCAACATATCGTCGCCCAGCTGTTGCAAAGTGGCCTCTATTGGCCGACTTTGTTTCGGGATATTAGGGACTTTGTCATCCAATGTAACGAGTGTCAAAGGTCGGGGAACATCACTAGGAAGGATGAAATGTCGAACAATATTTTGGCTTGTGAGATCTTTGACGTGTGGGGCATAGACTTCATGGGGCCATTTTCACCTTTCCACAACAACAAATTCATCTTTGTGACAATAGACTACGTGTCAAAGTGGGTTGAGACCATAGCTCTACCAACTAATGATGTGAGGGTGGAGGTGAATTTTGTGAAGAAAAACATCTTTGCAAGATTTGGAGTCCTCAAGGCGATCATAAGCGATGGCGGGACACACTTCAAGAATGCTTTGTTTGAATAAATTATTTCCAAGTATGGGGTCACTCACAAAGTTTCACTTGCCTACCACCTTTAAACATCCGGTCAAGTTGAAGATTTCTAACCAGGAGCTCAAGAGAATATAAGAAAAGACCGTCAATTTGTCAAGGAAGAATTCGTCAAAGAAACTTGATGATGCTCTATGGGCATACAGGGCTGCTTTCGAGACACCTATAGGCATGTCCTCCTATAGGATGGTTTATGGTAAGACATGTCATCTTCTGTTGGAGATTGAACATAAGGCTTATTGGGCTATCAAGAGCCTCAATTTTGATTCGAAGGAGGCGGGGGAAAAAAGGCTTCTTGACTTAAATGAACCTGATAAATTCCAAAGAGAGGCTTATGAGAGTTCTAGACTTTACAAGGAAAGGACAAAGGCTTGGCATGATATACACATTTGAAGGAAGAATTTCAAGGCCGGTGACCTAGTTTTTTGTACAATTCAGGGGTAAGATTGTTTCTCGGAAGGTCAAGTCACGATGGAATGGACCTTATGAAGTAGTGCAAGTGTTTCCTTATGGAGTGGTAGAGTTTAAAGGAAGTAAAGGAAACTTCAAGGTCAGTATGGTCACCATCTTCAGCTCTATTGTGGAAGGGTGATCGAAGAGGGATGGGAAACCATCCAATTTACCTCTACTTGATCAATTATGGCCATAATCAAGCTAGTGATTTTAAATGAGCACTTCCTAGGAGGCAGCCCAAGTTTTTTCTACCCTTACTTACTTGTGTTTTCTTGAATTAGGTTTAGATACATTTAATTAATGTAATTTTAGTGATTTTATGTTTCAATTTCAAGTTAGAATTGATTTTTGGTTGAAATAGTATTGGAATGACTCTTTAATCTCATACTTATATGTGTGCAGGTAAAGGGATGCCAAGGAAGGAATGGTGAAGAATTTGACAATTTTCTTTATAAGTGAGGCAAACTGCAGTTTGTTGATTTTTCATACCACAGTTTGCAAAACCCCCAAGTCTCTGAAAATTAAACTTCGATTCTAAACTGCGGTCAGCTAGTGATTCTTGTTGAAGAAATTTTTCTAAGTAAGGTAGACCGCAGTTTAACCTGTCAAGATCATAGCTCTCTAAAAAGTAAACCGCATTTTTAAACCGTGGTCTACTAAGGACTCAATTGAAAAAAAAAATTTCCAAGTATTTTAAACTGCAGTTTGCCAATTTTTTAGACACATCTATTTGCAAATAAGAATGATGTCTTTGGAAAGTAAACCGCATTCCTAAACTACTGCCTCCAATTTCAATTTCAAAAATTTTCTATCTTTTAGACTACGATTTGATTCGTAAAGAAGGAATTTTACAGATTGCGGTTTGAAGAGAAAACACAAGACGTATTTCTAAACCGCAGTCCAGAATTTTCAGCTGGAAAAAGCAAACCGTGGTGCCTGTCCTTGTTACTTTAAATACATTTTGCCAATAGTTTTATGAAAATACCTTATTTTTCTCTCTTTCTTAGCCAATTTCCCCGACCTTTCTCCCCTTCATCACCCACAAAAACTCATATTTTCCTTAAAAATTTCATCCATCTCATTTTGAAACATCCCCAAGCAAGGAGTGATGGGGTTTTTGGGTGAAGATTAACTTCATTAGGAATAAGCCTTCTACTTCTAATTTTCATAGGTAACTTTGATCCAATTCACTCTTTCAAGCTTTATTTGTACAAATTTTTTTTTTTTTGAATCTTGGTGCATATTTGTTGATTGGATGACTAGTGTTTATTGGATTCAATTGGATACATTGTTGAGAGGTAATTTTTCTAAATTGTTGACAATAATTGTTTGTTTAATTTGCCAAACAGAATACAAAGGGAAAGGAAAAGTTGTGGTTACGACTCTAGCTAGTTAAAAAAGAAAAACTGGACCTGATGAGTAATCTAAGAGATAGAGTAGTGAGGCATATGATGAGAATACCTTTGTGAGTCTTAAAGTGGCAAAAACCTTTAAAAAGAGGATAAAGTTATTATTATTCACGATAAGGCTTTTGATACATCCGAAAGTTGGGGTGGGTATGCGGGTATTCATATAGAAATTGATAGACAGTTAACTTGGGTCAAATTTAACGAATCGGTATAAAAGGGGTACGTGAAATCAGTCTCAGACGTGAAGGAATTCTACTATAATTTGAGTAGAATGGATACTAGTAATGATAGAGTCTTTGTTAGGGGAAAGTGGATGTGTATAAGTGTTAGAAAGATAAATTTAGTTTTGGGTATACCGAGGCATAATGGCACAACCTATGTAGATTTGATGAATCCAAAACATGGGGGATTGAATTATACTAAGGTGTGGGCTAGGCTTTGTGGAGAAGAGCCTAAATGGGAGTACAACACGACACAAACTAGAATTAGAGGGCTTCCTAAGGAGCACATGAAATTACTTCCCAAAATTTGGTTATATTGTGTTTGCTACCGAATCATGGGTACCTCTACAATGAGCCTTGTATAGATAGACAAGGCATGTTTTGTGTTTGGTATACCGGAAGGGTTGAGCATAGATCTCGGAAAAATTATCTACCTGAAATTCTTGAGAAACTCCCAATCAGCTAAACTAGTTTTTGCTCTTCCTAGTCTGGTTACTAAACAAAGTTTAGATGTAGGTGTCGAGACTTAGAAAGGCTTTGTCTATCCAGGAGACGAAGAAGTCCACCAGAAGAATCCATTCAATGGGGCATGTGTGCGAAACATGGTGAATGAGTATAGGAGACATCATCCAGGCTAAGAAGCTTCAAGTTTTGGATCACAAGCTGCTCAAGTCCCTCCTCCACAATCATAATTTCTCAACATGCAGGGCAAATTTGTGCACAATCCTCCCTAGACAGAAATCGAGTAACGGGAGCTGCAAGCATACTAGACTTATAGTTAGATGGCCCTCCACAACAACATGATTTTACTTGGTCAAGCTCTCCAAACTACCATCCTCAACAGTTGGATTCACTCGACACCTCCATCTAGTTGGCACTTTGAACTGTCACGTGGCCAGGTGTACTTCTATCCACATGGTAAAGCTTAACAACAAGGAGGCGATGAAGGAGTAGGCAATGTGAAAGAAGGAGATGGTGACGAGGCCAAACAGGAGTATTCTGAGATAGCATGTTCGACATTTCTAGAGAAGAGTAAGAGAATGAGGAGTAACACGAGAAAGATGACGATTGAATTCTACCACAATTGCCCTATTGAGAAAACACTTTCCCCTTTCTTATTTTATGCTTTTACCCCATCCATTCATCATTTTTATTAATTTATTTGTAGAGAGATAGAGAGATACATTCCCAAAACTATTTCTTTTACTTTCTTTGGTTGCTTGATTGACGGATATTTCATAGTCATGTTTAATTTGAACCAACCTGTTGGTTGAGAGGTTGTAGTTGGATGCTTGATTGGTTTGACCACTCAACATAGTTGGTAGTTTTAAAAGGGCAACCGTTGGGCCATTTTGGTATGGTTAACCCTTAGTTTATAATTTATTGGATTGATATGTGGATGTCTTGTCGGTTTAGTCCAACTTTGGTTTATTATTATGTTTATATTTCTATCTCAACAATGAGCAGTTGGATAAGTGGAACTCATCAACTTTAATAAGATAGAAAGTGTGGTAGTGTTCTATGTAAAATTGTGCCTGGTTTGTATGTTTGGGTGTATTGTTTGAAATGCCTTAGTAAATTTGTTGCACTACTTGTGCAAAAATGGCTTTTAACTTTGTAAACTCTACCAATTTTCTATCACTTGATTCAAAATGTTTTTCATTGGTTAGTTTAGATGTTATACTTTATTTTGATTGCAAGTATTATTTGAATGCTTATTCATTTCTTAATTCAATTGATCTAACTATGTTGAAGTTTTTAGAATTTGGGAGATAGTGTAGAGAGAAATGATCTAAGCTTCTTTGGTTATTTGCATGACTTGCATAATTCGATGTTTTGTGGGTTAGTGAGGTTTAGTCTAAAACATTAGTCTAGGTGTGTAAATCTCCTAGTTATTACATAACCGGATTTTGGAAATGAACTAGGCTTTTCCTGGATCGTTTGTGCCAAAAAGCCTACCTAAGAGTTATTCTAACCCTAGTGTCCCCATTTGAGCCTCCAAACCTTATTTCTTTGACAACCATACAATTAAACTATCCTTCTTTATTGCATTACCAAAATCTATTTTCACCCATTCACTTTAGTTGGAATTTGACCTAAGTGTAGAAGTGAAAAGTAATGGAGTAAATCATGTCTTTTGTTTGGGTTCGGATGTTGAATTGTTGTTGATTACATTCGGTATCAATTTCCTTTATGTAAGTAAACATAATAAAGTTGAGATATCTTGTCATTTCTTTTATCTTCAAAAAATATTGTTTTTATTTCTGCAATAATGTATATGCATTATGTAATAAAGGAGAATCGAAAACATCTCCTTAAACATCAATGTACCATTTTAGTGATTCAAATGATGTTCGATTTTTGTGTGTGTGGGGACTTTTGTTCAAGGGTTTTGGTTCTAGCATTTGTGTATTGACTAAGATGAATTTGAGTCACTTTTTGTGGTACCAACTAAGGTGAATTTGAGTCACTTATATCTAAATTTATATTCTCCCTTCACCCTAGCCTACATTACAAACCTACAAGTCCTATGAGATCCTTAATCTAGGTTATGATAAAGTTTACGAGAGCTGTATGGGGTGAAACATCGCCTTGCTTAATGATTTTAGCTAAATCACATGGTGTCCATAAATGTTCTTGTGTGTTCACTTGTATTCTAGTACTTCTTAAAGTAAGTCTTAGTGATCTTTCTACACTTGAAACCGATATTTGAAAAAGTGGATCTGTTTATACTTGTTTCATCTCGAAATCAAATGGGCATTATTCAATACTTTATTAATCAATGTGAGCCATGAACTCGAACAAGCTTCTTACTTTTTCACATTATCAAATGAGTGAGCATGTTTAGTTTGTTTATTTAAATCGTCATTTGCACATGTTGAATGCTTCTTAGTTTCCGTTAGCATTTTGTTTACGATCTCATTAGTTGTGTATTTTTAGTTCTATTCTCTCTTGTTTTACTCAAGACTAGCAAAATGCTAGGTTTGAGAGAGTGATAACTCTATTAAATAGAATCATTTTACCTTTATTTTTTATGCAATTTTGACTATTTTAGTCCCATTCAGTTAATGGTTTTCTATGCTGTTGGTTAGATTTTAGCTTTATTTATGTTTGTAAGAATTAGATATATATTGGGATTTTTAGTAGAAATATGCACAAACTTAGACATAATTGCTATATATTATAATAGGTGCATTTTAATTTATAAGGGATGGTGTGTGTTTGCAGGTAATTTCAAAATTTGGAAACTATTTGAAGAGTGGAAGAAACTAGGGATTGAAATGTAATTAATCAGATCAATCAAAGCCAATCAACTGCATCAATACCGCAGTTTAGATTTGCAAGTCTTGAGGAGCAAAACTGCAATTTCTACCCTTCAGCTACAGAGTGCATAGACCGGCGGTCCAACATACGTACATACAAATTTGTAAACCGCGGTTTCCAAACTGGAACGATAACACTTATAAACAACGGTCTCCAGATTTATATAGGCAGAAAGGAGACCGTGTTTATGAAGACAAAGTCAGTACTTTGACTTAGCTAAAAAGTTTGAAATTACCCAAAACTACACCTACCTGCACAACTAGATGACCAGCACATAGTAGTAGGTGAAGTGTAGCTTTAGTTAGATAGGATATAGTAGTCTTGTCAAAAACTCCTTTTCCATTTTCATTCCATTATTAAATTTAGCTTAATCCTTAATTGTAAAACTCAAACTTTTAACCTTAATTTATTGGGCGTTATTTCTTCTACATATTGATATCCATTTTTTTTGTTTTCATCTAAGTTGTCTTGCATTTCATTAGTAGAGACTAGTTCTCCTATTTTCATGATTTAGTGTAATCTTGCATCTTAGTGATTAATCTTGCCTTTGATTTTGTGTTTTCTTCATTTCTAAGCATTATTTAGCAGTGGGCTTTAATTTAACATCATTTCCTTAACCTAAATCTTGATCTATAGTTCTAAATCTTCCATTTTGTCATTTTTCCAAAATAGTAAAAATTGTAGAACATTTATATGCATCTAGGTAGAGACATCGATTTAGGAAAAAATCCTTCATACTCCAATCATCTTCCAATCATTGCATAGTAAATCTCTCTCTCAATACTTAATTGCTTTATTAGGATAACACTTAATGTAGTTTGTCCCTTTGTGTAATTTAATGCTTTATTTTCCTAGTTAGTAGACCTTTTATTATTCTAGTGAAGTAAAGTAATTTAATTACTTTTGAGCTTTAGTTAAATACTTACTAGTTTTAAATTATCATTTAGTGTATATTTTCCCATCCAACTACTTGCCTTTAATTAAATTGCGTCCTTAGATAGTAAATTAATTTAGTAGTAATTACAGTCTAATTATCATTACTCAATGCTCATATTTAATTGTTGATTTACACTTGATTAATTAGAAGCTCCATTAGTCCTACAATGCATTGTTATTTCTTTGGTAATGATAAATTAGTTACTCTTGTTGATTACTCACTTGTTGTTAGTATTTTATTAGCAAGTTGGACCACATCTCTCCTTTTGTGTCATCTAATTAGTGCAATAACCCCTTTTAAACTAGTAATTACCCCTCAATTCTCGAGAAAATGACACCCTCTTAACGCCGGTAACCTATAAACCTACCTCGTATATTTGCTAACGTGTAGGTATTGGTTAGTAGTTGCTTAGGGATAAATTAGCTTGTTTTGTTTGATTTTCATGAGTTAACCAACTCCAAAGTATAATACGAAAACACATCACCCTCCAACATTATTTATCTAAGAGGGCAGTGTTAAAATACTATCCCTGAAACATAGTTATCGAATATATAGTATTGTTTGTATACGTGATACGGATATCAAAATATAATACTTCACTTTTTTTCATTTTTAAAAATATATGCATATGGTATATTGATACCCAGTATGTGTACCAGTATGCATGAATTGATACGTAATATAGAGAGTTATATAGTAAATTCGGTAACTATACCTAAGATTGTCAATTGGGCCGGGCTGAGCCTGTGTTAAAGTGAGTTGGAATGAGTTTGACCCTAAATATTAGGCTCGATTAAATTGTGAGCCGAATTTGGGATTTATTAGGCTCAGCCCGATTAAAACCCGACCCAAGATAGAGAATATATATATATATATATATATCTTACATTAAATAGTACTCCTTAATTTTATGTGGATAATGGTAAATAATTCTAGTATTCTATTAACTTACCTAAACTCGGGTAATTAAAAATAATAACCTAACATCATTAGTCAATTTAGTTGAAATATTGTGGTTCAATGATATAGTTAATAGTTGTTTATTGACATAATACATATTATTCCATATTATATTGATCGGGTGAAAAAAACAAAATTTTAACAAAAAAACTATAAAATTTTTTATTGGATAATGTGAGTTTGGGCTAGCCCGATTAAAAATCGAAACCCGAATAATTTTGTGAGATGAGTATGAGCTTCACCTTTGTGAGTTTGGTCCGGCCTGATTAATGCTCGAAACTCAAATAAATTTGTGAGCCGAGCTTGAGCTTTGCAAAACCCGGCCCACAAGGCCCAATTGACAGTCCTATACCTAAACCCCATGCCTTATTTTCCTTTCACTTCAATTATTCTTTTCTAACTCATATCTAATGAATTTTCCTATCATTCCCATGATTTTCCCATCAAAAATTTGCCATGACTATGCAAACTGTTTATCATCAAAAAAAAAAAAGGAAAATTCTTGTATGGATTGGGTTCATAGTATAGTACCATGAACCCCTTAGTCCAAAACACTTCACATCAACAAGTGTTGTGATGTGAGTTGATGTGGAAGTTTTTGGACTAAGGGGTCCATAGCATTATACCACGGACCCGGTCTATGTAAAAAATTTTCCAAAAAAAGATGATCAGAAAGTTTGCTTAGAAAAATTTTCAAAAAAAAAATATTGCTAAAAATAATGAAAACCAACCAGGTCAAAATCTTCTCAATAGATGATTTTTAAATTCATACAAATTAAAAAAGGTTTAATAGCACTAAATCTCCTTAAACTACACATTTAGTTGCACTTTGTCCCCTCCAACTCATTTTACTAGTACTTAATTCTTTATTTTGTATGTTTGGACAAAAATATCATTGTTAAGTAATTTGTTTTTTTTTCCAACTATTCTTTCACATCTTTCTTCCTTTTTATTCTTTTATTTTTATTTTTCTCCTTTCTCGTTTACCATTAGCTACTTTCTTCATTTTGCTATAAATACTTGTACACTTAAAATACAATTTTAATTTTCTTTAAATAATTATTTATTTTGTTGTCTTTGTTTATTTTTTAATTTTTATTATAACAATATATATATATTTGTTATATTAATAAAGTATTTTTTTATCTAAAATTAAATTATAAAAACATATATAAACAAGTTAGATTTATAATTAGTCAACTATAGTAAAAACAAATAAGGAAATTAATCAACTAGTAATATTCTTATTTGTTGTTTTTTTACATTGATAAATTATTGACCCTTATTTATATTTTTATCTATTTATTTGAATTTTTAAACTAATATCTGATTGATTGAGACTCAAAATTTTGAATTATTGAAAATAGAAATTTCTTTATATGTATTTAAATATTTTAATTAACATTTTAAATACATAACTTTTATGTAATTAATATATATTCTACTATAAAGGAAATTGTAATGAATTTACAACAATAAAATTTAAGAAACAAATGAGTTATAAAAAAAGAAAAGAATAGTTGAATTTTCTCCGTTTTTTCATACCAATAGCTAGGTCATTTCCTATACTGTTATTATTTGTATAATTAGGACATATAAAATTTTTAATTTGATTTAACAAATTATTTTTTTATAACTTGTTTGTTTCATAAATTTTATTATTGGAAATTCATTACAATTTCCTTTATAATAGAATATATGCGTTACTTACATCAAAGTGTATTTAAAGTATTATCTAAATTATTTAAATGTATTTAATAAAATTAGAGTTTCAATTATCCCTAAAAAATTTGAGTCTCAATAAATCAAATATTAGTTTAATGATCCAAATAAATATATAAAAATAAAAATAAGGCTTAATAATTTATCAATGTAAAAAAAAAAAAACAAATAAAAATATTACTAGTTGATTAATTTGCGTTTTCAATATAGTTGACTAATTATAAATCCAACTTGTTTATATATAATTTATAATTTAATTTAAATAAAAATACTGTATTAGTATAACAAATATATATCATCTTATAATAAGAATTAAAAATAAACAAAGACAACAAAACAAATAATTAGTTAAAGAAAATAAAAAATTTGTTTTTGGCGTATAAATATTTATAGTAGAACGAAAGAAGTAGCTAATGGCAAGCGAGAAAAGAGAAAAAGAAAAAATAATAAAAGAAGAAAAAGGGAGGAATGGAAAAGGAAAAAAAAAAGGTGGGAAAGAATAGTTAGAAAAAGAAAAAAAAAACAATTATTTAACAAGTGTATTTTTGTCCAATCATATAAAAAGTAGGGGTTAAGTGCGTATAAAATAAGTGCACAGAGTAAGTGCCTATAAAATAAGTGCGCAAACTGAAACTAATAGTGTAGTTCAAGGGGGTTTAGTGCTATTAACACATTAAAAAATATTTAAAATATTTCATTTTATACTTTTAATTTACTAAGTAAATTTAAAAATTCATTCATTTTATTCTCATAAATCCTTTCAAAAAATAGATAAATTTCAATTTTTTTTAGAAAATCTATCAATCCAAATACCATATTTAAAATGACATTTGTGCACCATCATTTTGTTGTATGAATCACTTAATTTATACACTAACTCTTTGCACAGGTAAATTATGAATCGGATTCACGTAATGGTTATTGTCTTATGATAGAAGAGGATAAAACCTCTCCATAATGATTTGCACATCTAGAGGAAGTTCAAATGAAAGTACACAAACTCTTTAGCAAACTTGGAAGTAGGACGGGGTCATTCGGCAATTTCTTCTTATTATCAAGGCAACAACATAAATCCCATAAGAACCAGGAAAAGAGAAGTTAAAGAAGCAGAAATTGATCAACGTTCAGTAAAAGGTTCGTCCGCTTATTCTCCTCCTCCTCTTCCTCCTCTCATGTATTTTCAGTTTCTTCCACCTTGCAGATTACGACTTATAATTGCAATCTTTTGATATTAAGCACTAATTCCATGATTTTTGCAGAATTTAACTGTGTAATCACTGTAGTATTAAAATCAAGCAGTGTAATTTGAGTCTTGGACTTGGTGTTGATTGGAAATGATTATTGTGTTTACAATTGGCAGTTGGTTTTGAGAACCGAAGCTTTTGTTGTTTGCTGTTTGGGAACAAGATGAATTTAATTCCTGTATCGTTCAATTCCAATCTGTTCTTTATCTAACAGATTAGTTTGGTTCCTCACTTTAAAAAAATTAATTAATTTAAAGTGGACAAACTAACGGCGCATATTCCATAATAATTACACTAATTAGTTAACTTTTTTTAAAAAAATACGACACTAAATTGATTTTTGTGATAAATAAAAATCGATAATAATCATTTTATTAAGGATCAAATTGACCTTTTTACCTTGTTTTAACTTAAAATGGAACTTAAGAGTTTTGTCGTTGATTGAGAAACTTGTATTGACTTCGCACCTTCACCCCTCGGTTACAATTTTGTAGCTTTAATTGTGCCTAAGAGCCTACTGTGGCTGCTTCAGTACAATAAGGATGTCTTTGTGGTCAAATTGCTGAGAAGAGGAGCCTTGGTGCAAGGTAAAGCTGTTGTCCTGTCATGTGGAGCCTTGGGGGTCGTGGTTCTGAGTTGTGTGGAAATAGCTTCTTTAAAAATACTAGGAAATGTCGTGAACTATTGACCAAATTGCCCGCCTTCCCCTAACCCTGTGCAAAGTGGGAGCTTTGTGCACCGGTCTGCACTAGATGAATGGTTGTTGATAAAATGCAATAACTGTAGACAGATTCATCCAACCGACTTAGTAAGATGAACAAATGTTGTTGTTAATAAATAATTGTTGAGATGTAGTACTAATAAATGTAGTATGTGCCTTCCAACTGTATGTTATATGCTTTCCTTTTGACATTATAATTTATTTGTGGTGATTTAAGTTATTAAGAGATAATGGAAAAAGGTAGATTTTAAAAAGGGAAAAGGGTAGATGTGCGTTCATCTTTCTTAAGTTTCTCTAGCTTAGAATAAGAAATGTAATACTTAAACAGTGCCACAAGAAAATGCTGAACACATTGAAATCTTTACGTAGTACATTATGCATCTAGAACCGAAGCTTCAAATATTTTAGATGTTCTACACCATTAATATTAAAATGAGAGAGTTAATTACAATTACACAATTTGTTACACTAACTTCTCTTGGACGGATAACAACTCGAATTACCTCATCCTACCATATAAGCTTGAGGACTTTAGGATTTAATAAAAAAGTTTTTTTCCTCCCAAACTTGTGGTGTTTTGCATTTCTCATATTGCAAAGATATATATGCTTTGTAAATAAAGTGATTATTGTCAATTAGAAGGTAAAAATACAAAAACACTAGCCAAAGTTTCTCCAGTTTGGAACATTACATGCTTGGGACATAACACATTTACTGTTATTATGTGTCTCGATTATGAACTTCTTCTTATTCCGAGCCATCCTTGTTTCAAATTCTTGATTTACATTTCGTGCTTCTGAGCTCGTAAGAAATGTTACGGTGTTTGCCAATATTGTCCAATCATTCAATTGATATTAAGAAGGTTTTGTAGTTGAAGGTTGTAACGGTTGTCACCAAAGATGCTATGGATTTTGCTTTACTAATTGGTGGGAATGATGGAATTTGTTACTGGAAGAGTTTCAAAAATATGTCTCTTCTTTGTATTTTTTGCGTGGTCTAGGAATAAGCAAATTGTTGATTGTTTTCATGTCTGCCTTAGAGGAATTAAAAGACGAGTTTGAACAGTCATTTGATGCTGAAAAGGGCTTTTCATCGGGGTCAAAGTTGGACCCTTCTGATTCTTATCTGGTAAGTTTCTCTATGGATCATTTTCCGGGATCGAGAAAGGTAACTTAACCAATATGTTTCGACACTCATGCAGCTATCAGATGGTAGAAATGTGAAACATATTTGAGTCAATCTTATGGGAGCAACAATATCAATGAGCTTGGATTGCAAAAGTGCTCACCCTTCAAGGCCGGTAGATGATACGGATTATTAGACATACAGGTGCGCATTCCATGAAGTGAGTATCTTTGGCGGCATAGGATGCGGTGCAAGTGGCGTTGTTCAGAGAGCTATTCATATACCCACCCAATAGCCTTGAAGAAAATCAATATTTTTTAAAAGGATTTTTTTTTTCTTTTTTTTTTTTTTAAATTTTTATCCTCCCTATCTAGCTTTTTGATGCAGCACATTTGGTTTTTGAAGTTTGTTTTCCTTTCCTGAAAGATCATTACTCTTCAAGTTTAGGGCTTAAGGTTTTTGAGTCATGGTTTAGGGCTTATAATTAGCATTATTACTTATTACGATTCACCGCTCGCATTCTCTTGGTGAGAATTTTATAACGTATTTTGAAATTGTTAAGGGTTTGAATTTTTTTTTTTTTTTTTTGATAAATAACTTATTTGATATGATTATTTGACCCATAATCTTATATATTTTTAAATATACCTTAAACATACTATAAAGTAAAATGACAGTTCAATAAAAATCATTCAATTTGATGATATTTGAAATATAAACGCTCTAAACACTAGTATTTAATGAAAAACACAACTTTTCTGAAAAAATCAAATAGGGAAAATTGCCAAAATAGTCTCTCAACTTTTTACTTTAGCCAAAATAGTCCCTTAACTTTTTTTTTAGCCAGAATAGTCCTTCAACTTTTATTTTTTAGCCAAGATAGTCCTTTTATGGTGGAGCCACCATAAAAATCTTTTTCTTTTTTTGATAAATTTCACATACACCTTCTAAAGTTTACTTATTTTTTATATAACCCCTATATAGTTTAAAATGGGAAAAATAAGAAAAAAATTAATTTGAAGGGGTGAAAAAAAACTTCAAAACAATTTAAAAAAAATGAAACTTTATTTTTTACCAAAAAAAATCTTATAATCAATTCTTCCCTCTTCTCCTTTTCCTAACCGAAACTATCACCCACCCAACTCTAGAACCACCACTTTAGCCACCCAAATGCCTCCCCCCACCCACGAGATACCAAATATTGCCACCTACTAACGCTACTGCCAAATCTCCTCAGTCAACCACTAGGCTTTTTTTTTTTTTTAAAAAAAAAAAAAGTTGCCTATAATGTTTTTGTAAAATTTTAAATTAGTCCAATGTGAAAAATAATTAAATCACAGGGGGTGTATGCATAATTTATCAAAAAAGAAAGATTTTTGTGGTGACTCCACCACAAAAGAACTATCTTGGCTAAAAAATAAAAGTTGAATGACCATTTTGGCTACAAAAAAAGTTGAGGGAACTATTTAGGCTAAAGTAAAAAAATTGAAAGACTATTTCAGTGATTTTCCCTAAGAAATTTGTACTTTTGTTTCGATTAGCGCATCGAAAAAATGAATTTCTGCTTCAATTTATAAGCAAATTTGTAAAAGAATCCAAAATAGACAATCATTTTGGCCAAGAATTTATGGACACCAATTCAATTGCTTGTGTCAGTGCACGCCAACAAGTTAGGACCAAGGATACTGCTTGTTGAAAGACAATACAAAATGGGCTCTTAGGCAGCGGCACAAGCGAGGCCAAAGTTGAAAGAAGTTCATGTTCAAAAGGAAACAGGTTGCAGCCTTGCAGTTTAATTGAGAAGGAAAATGGGATTCATGAGTTTCTTTTGGGAGACATTAGACACCCTAAACCAAAAGCAATCTATGAAAACTAATAGTTAAAACATGTATAAAGTTTAAAAGGTTATTCTAAATTACATAAGTGATTTCTTAATTTGTTGGGGGTGAAGAGAAAAAATGGGCTTTACCCATATGCAATGAGAGGCTTGTGATATGCTATGGAGTGATTCCACTCAATCACATACCACAATAAGGGCTGTAAAAAATCTGAGGGCTTGCAATGACTGCCATTCTATGATCAAGCTCATTACAGAAATAACTGGGAGATTCAAAGTATGTGCTCAATTCTTATAGTCATTTATACACACCCTCAAAAAAAAAAAAAAAACCCTTACTGTTTTTTGTGCCTCAATGTGTGTGCATGTTTGTCTATGTGTATTTATTTCTAAAACTTATTCACTTGTTTGACTCTTAGTCCTTGCTTTGTTAAGCTCTTCTTCTTCATCTTGCTTATTCTTTTATTTATTCTGTCTTTTGTTTGACTTTCCCCAGGAAGAAACCATAAGGAATACGCATAGTATTATTGCATAAACTTCACGAGGCAAAGTAGTTCAATATGGTGCTACTTTTATACTCACAACAGATGACTTTTACTCCATTTTGCGATGGTATTCCTTCTATCTCAACACTTCATAATAAAGCACATAAGTCATATTGACGGTATTTATAGAAAATGAACAAAAGAAAGAGCAAAATAAAACATTGTTGAAATATAATTGTTCCTTAAAAGAGTATTGACTTCATCTTCATGTCATCATTTTATATTCTCCTTAACTGAATTTGGAAGCCATTTACCAACCGGGCTGACGGGAAGAAAGACATTTTATCGTCCTTGAGTTGGTTCCACCTGCAACCAGTGTAACAGATATTGTTGCTAGTACACAAACATAACAAACCAAGCCTTCTATGCTATTGACTCTGTCATGAACTAAAGTTACTAGCGCACGTTTAACTAGTAAAGAATGACTTTTTTTTTTTTTTTTTTTTAATGTTTTTTGAGCTTCTTAGTCATTTCTTATAGTTCCTTCTTGAAGTCATGCATGAATCGGAACTGAGAAAAGGAAAGGAAAGAACCTAAATGTAGTTACAAAGTAATGAAGAAAGAGTGCTATTTGAAGGCGAGCCAACTCAGCCCCAGGACAAAAGCGAGCGCCTCCACCAAATGGAGCAAAAAATGGACTGTTTCTCCAATTTCTCTTCTCCTTTATCACAGGATAAACAAATGCATGTTAGAATAACATTAGTCTTTAGGAAAACAAAATGGAAATCCTTAATATTGTGCTTTCCCATTGGAATAAATTTTTTGTAAGGTCTCTGAAGACTTGCCTGATTTTCTGGGATCATCCACCTCCAAGGACTAAAAGTGAGTGCTTCTCCATAAACTCTTTCATTTAAATGTGACTGCAGATAGAAATGGAACGACAAAGCATCCTTTGGGGACAACATAATCTGGAGAGTAGCATAAGAAATAAGAATAGAGCTTTATTCGCTTGACAAATTTCTGATATACAATCTTGTCTTTTGAGACTAGAATCAAGGATTTCATGAAACCACAATTCATATATATTCTCCTTGCTTAGATGAAGTCAATCTGTACACAAGCAGCTAAGTTTTTGTTTTCTTCCTTTTGCATGATTTTTGGCTGTAAAATTGGAATAAGAGCTCTTTATTAACATCATACTTAGTAAAGTGGAAAAAGAAAATAATGGAACAACTGGCATAGAAAAGAAACAAAACACTTTCTGACTTGGAAAATAACTAGATATTTATCTGTGTCTTGTGCCTTCAAATAAAGACAGAACCAAAAGCTAATCGACTAAACTATAAGACAGATTAGGTTGGGGGGGAAAGCATTAGTTGCCTTATGCTGATATCTTCCATTTTCATTTAAATTTTTTTTTTCCCATCCTCCGAATTGACTGACTGGGGGAAATTTTTTATTCCTGGACATGTAATACGTTGTCACTTGCATGTGTATGGTCATTGCCAAATGCATGGAAACTCTATATAACATACCGTGGTATTGAATATTATCTTTGGCTTCTCTCATCAACCAAATTGCTATCCCCCCCAATCGAAGAGTTTCGTCTATTACCTGTAGCACAGAAAAATGATTATCTAGGATATTGTTTTACTTGATGCTTCCTGATGAAAAAAGGTTACAGATGTTGTTTGTTTTTCTCTAGCTAGAATCTTTAAACTGGAAACTCATCACTGCAAATGCAGAGGTGTTCTACATCTTACTATCAGAAAGTTAAGTGCTTTATACATATGTAGCAATAGTATATAACTCGGCCAAATTCTACTTGAATAGTTAGCCTTTGTGGTTTAAGCAGCAAGAGTTAAAAGGCATGCAGGCCACTTGCCACTTGATCAGATTAACTTGGATTAGTCACTGCCTTTCTGCAGAGGAATGTAAAAAGGAATTTCATGCAGGAAAGTAAATATAATGAAAGTGCCAAAATGACGTAAAACAACAATATGACATACACATTGAGTAAAGGGCATAGCCTTATAATCTTGCCATGCTAGCATCACTTCTCCTCCAAAGCTAGTAGTTGCTGTCTTCAGCCTTTGTTGCTCATCCTATTCTTGTGGAGAACAAAATAAGAATTTGAAATCATTAAGATTTCGTGAAGATATTGAATGAGGTTTGGAACTGCACTCACCCAACTCCCTTCCCCATATCGCAACAGATTTTTTATTTTTTTATTTTTTATAAAAAGAGAGAAAAAAAACTGCTGCCCCGTAGTAAAAGAGAATTAAGTAGTGTGGAAGTTAAATGCTTGATATCTCAAATAATTTGAAGCATTAAGGATGCACTGCATATATTAATATTACCAGGAGTTGCTTCATGGCCTTGGGACATTGAGTGAGAAAATAAACAGCAAATAGCATGGTTTTAGCTGTTGTCTCATTTCCAGCATTAAAGGCAAATAGAAGATTGATAATGAAGTCAGCAACTGCATCATCAGGTAAGCTTTCTTCCTCTAGTACTCTCCAGAGAACACCATTACCGACTCCTGAACAGGGTTGTTGCCTGTGGATCTCAATTGTCTTATTAATTTTGCTTATTATACATTCCCTTGCCTGTAAAACAAAAGGCATAAAAATGAAGATTTTTCAACCATCTTTTCAGTAAGGAAGCATTAATTGTTGCACAGAATTGGACATTAATATCTTTGTTCTTCTTTGCTCTGAATGCAACCATCTGGTTAACTGCCTGCTATTTCATTTCATGATGCTTTTACCATTGTTGCAGAACTGAAAGCAGTTCCGTATATATATATATATATATATATATATATATATATATATATATATGTATGTATATGAAATATGAAAACTCAACTGGCAGAGCGAAGAGTAACTTATGAAACTAAAGTAAGCAAAAGAAATTGAAAGAATATTGGGACGTTTTAGGTTGGTGTTCTAGATTTGTCCCTTTAGATGCAATGCAAGATCTTGAATGCACCAAGGCATATTTTGATGAAGTTAGTTCATAAGTGAGCAGGGGCATCATGTTTGTGCTACCCATTCAAAGGCTACATCAATTCCACACCAGGAATTATAGAAGTGATGCAAGTGATATTTTTGGATTTTCATGATATTGTGTCAGCAGGTATGAAAACATGCCAAGGTGAAATTTTGTGATAACTGCATGCAGCTTGTGCTATACATAGTTATAGGTGAGAGACTAATTAACTGCAAAATCTTCTGACTAGGAAATATTCAGGGAGTGAAAGTAGTACTCTTTCAA
This sequence comes from Cinchona pubescens, assembly GCA_025175665.1. Classification (NCBI taxonomy): domain Eukaryota; kingdom Viridiplantae; phylum Streptophyta; class Magnoliopsida; order Gentianales; family Rubiaceae; genus Cinchona; species Cinchona pubescens. The sequence goes on along the minus strand of JANKKI010000281.1, from coordinate 1,072,065 downwards.
GAATAAAGTGTTTCAATTTTCAGAACTTTCATATGTATATATGTAGCAACAATATTGTCTTAGATTCTAGATGCTTTAATGATATTACAAGGAGATTTGATTTAGGGCAACAGATTGTATGTATCTATTGGAGGTGTTACCTTCATTGCAGTGTAGTAAGCAAAGCCTGGAAGTTTGTTGCATTGGAATAGAAAGACATCCATCAACAAAATCAGAGAACAACTGGGCCATCTCATTCACTTCTGATTCGTTGGACACTCCAAGAAGTTGATTAACCATCAAATTAATGGCTAACTGAAGCATAAATTGATTATTAGATAAGACAGTTCAACATAGTGATTGCCAGGACATGCACTACTGCCGCAAATAACAGGTATTGCAGATACTATTATGAACCTTATATTGGAAAGAAAACTAACCATAAAAGTCAGAAGGCTATGATTAATTACCTTTCTGCAGATATCCTGTAGACAAATGATTTGACTATCGTACAAGTTATTCAGGGTGTGTCTTATTACCATCTGTATGTCCTGTAAGAAATGGTATTTAAGCTTCTCTAAGCGCATCATGTTAGAGGCTATTGAGTGGAGCTTCCTCTGCTGCTCTCCTTGTGCAGTGATCACCCCATTTTTCCCCACCAAATCTCTGAAAGACTTGGGATAACTTGACTGGAACATTTTGCTAATAGCTTCATTTTGCATCACAAACCGGTTAAAGTTTGGATCTGCAGATACAATGGCCCGTTTTCCAAATAGATTACATGAGAATATTGCCCCATACCTGTTTAGTATGAAGTCTCAGGACTCTTGACTAAGATATAAGATTATAGAAACAGTACAGAGTAGAATAACTAGTCTAGGACCATCAGAATTAACTAGTCAGACTTACTAGGTGGGACAATATTCTGTAACAAGTTAGAAGAAGTTAAACCTCTGGTAATCAAGTTCATCTGTATGAATGAGAAGATGAAAGGGATGGACAATTACAATGAAAAACTTGTTTTATATATGGAACTAGATGAAATTTTGGAGGATAGGCATATTCTGCATAGACTTTTAGAACCAACAGTTTTATATATGTAAGCTAAAAGGTATAACAATGGGGTGGTGTGGACCTATGTACCTTTGAACCTGGCGTTCAACAAACTGGGGAGGATGGGAACTTGCAGCTGCATTATACCAGTTGATGATGGCCATCCCCTATTATTGGCCAGCCTCTTCTTCCTGGTGGTAACTTAATATTGCTATTGTTCCTAACTTTGATTTGTAGGAACTTTGCAAGAAAAACTACGAGCAACAGGGTGCTGCAAATAATAGGCCATACATGGTGATCAGTAGCTTCTTTTTTCATCTTCTATCAGCTTTTGGGTATTGGCAGAGGAGAGCAAACATACAAGAGAGGTAAAACCTTCCTGCAGGAATCATTGTATATATTCAATGGCAGTAGTACAATCAATTGATGTAAAAAGTTCAACTCTAAGCTTTGTTGACTTAAATTCTAGAGATCTATTATGTAAGACTTAATTAGAGCCACCACACCACGTCTACAATGGAATATATGTATATTGTATGTATATAAGCAACTGGAGTCTACATTATTGTTCACAACAAAGACATGTAAATTAAGCTTTCAAATTTTTTGGATTATAAAAAAATGGGACTGATAGCTCCCTATCTTATTCTGCTGTTTGTAGTTCTTGATACCCCTCTTTCTGATAAATTTTCATACGACATTTTTTAAATTCAGATGATCCCACTTTCAAATTATTCTCTTTAGTGTAAGATTTCTTTTCTTTTTTCTATTGAGCTCCAATCATTCCAAATTATATAGTAATACTAACTGATCAACCTTCGGTATCTATCTGCTGGTAAAATTTGACAATTCTGGTGCAGAAAGAGAGAAACACGCACCGCACACGCACTCGTCACGCTCAGAGACACACAGACATGCTAAATTAAGTACTATATCCAAGATCAAATATGAGCAAAACTCTACCTATAAGGTACATATGGAGTGAGTACATGGTATCATATTTATATACAGGGACAAGAACTGTTGGACAGCGCCAAAATTCGCCTTTTCTTATACTAAGAAAATTAGACGAATCCAAAGTTACATTTGATTTTTTGCCTTTTCCAGCATAAGACCAGCAGCAAATGCAGGTGATTTCAGTAAAAGTTCCACGTTTAATTGACAACTTAATCGATTGAAGTAGACCCATGTTATGTTAGATAAAGTTGAGACAGCCGTTTGACCTAATATTTGTTTATATGGTAGTCTCATTGTTTGTGTCTGTCACTCCCAATTCCATTCAACTCTCAAAATGGTGACTTCTAATTTCTAATTTGCCAGCTCCTTGGCCTGGCATTCACAGCTTTGACCATCATTTTTTTAAGCTCGAGGTATGAAATGGATTTATACTCTGACGATGAAGTGCATATTAATGTAGATTAGGTGATAAGACGTTTCCTTTATAATGTATTTATAGATTCGAATTATTATAGGATAGGAAAGAGAGAGAGTTTTTTTTTTTAAAGAAAAAAGAAAAGAAAAGAGGATTTATACATTTTTATCTCTTCTAAATATATAAATATGTTTGTTATCACTGTTTGTCAAGTTTTCAGATCTTGCAGTTAATGTGTAAATATGCTATTCGGTATATGTATTGGGATTATATGAATGTTGATCCCGTGTAAATATACTCTTTGGTTGTGCGTAGTTTAATTATATGTACATAGTATTAACTTTTGGCAGGCTGAATCAGCACTAATGATTCATTACAGAGTTACTTGTTTTCACAGCTGGATTGACAGAAAATTAGGAGACCTATAGGTAAAAACAAGGGACTCCCTCTTGATAATTCTGTAATACTACTAGTTTTTAATGGTGTAGACCTTCTATGATACTTTTTCGTGTAATATTTGTATGATATTACTCAAATGAATGACATATATTTTTAGAATAATATGTGTCATTCATTTGAATTGTATCACACAAATATCATAACAAAAAGTGTTCCAGAAGCCAAAGCCGTTTCTGATATTGGACTTCCAACTCAAATGTGAATTTATGGAGCCACAAAACAAAACGGTCAAAATGGAGGCATGCCATTCCCGTTTGATTGAATGCCTTAATAATAGACCCTCATCATTTGTCTTGCCTTCTGTTCGAAGCTCCAGGCCCTAAATTTCTGCCTTCATGGCTCTTCCATCCTCGACCAATAATTTTTTACTTTTTTTTTTGGGCTTCGTTTATTTGAGGGTGAGGATGTTACAAATTTGAAATTTGTATAAGTTTTAATTTTTAGGGTTAAATGCAAAAAATCCACATGAACTTACACCTCAGTTACACTTTGTCCCCTCAACTTATTTAATAAGCACTTTATCCCCTATCCTTTACGTCTTTATGTTTTGAGACAAAATTGCCCTTACTATTTTAATATTTTTTTCATTTTTTTTCTTCTTACCAATTTATTTATTTTCTTTCTCATATTTTTCCTTTTATCTTTTTATCCATTCTTTCTTACTACTGTTAAATTATTATATTAAGTAATTACTTAGTTAAAAGTTCTTATTTTTTTTGCATATTTATAAATAATTTGTAGATTAAATAATTTTTTTTTAATACAAGCAACGTATATTAAATAGTATAATATAGATATTATGAGTTTTACAAATGCTATAATTAACAAATAAACAAACTATAAAAAGATAAATTAATTTTTCATAAAAAAAAAAATTAAAATATTTATTCTAAGTATGCAAACAAAAATTTTTTTGGTGCCATATCATTCACTATCATATTTTGGTTGAATTTACTGTAATTCCAAAATCTCTTATATTAGGCAGCCGTAATATTTTCTTACTATATTTTTTTCGACATTACACCGTAAATAAAATGCTTTACATATTTTTTCATTCTATAATTTTATTTGTATACTATAAATTTTAATTTCCTCGTGCTCAAAAATTTTATTTTTTATTTATTAATCTTACTATTAATAGTTAATCACAAACTTTATATTACAACAAGGTATATTTATTGTATTATATTTATTGTATTAAAGGATGATTAATCTATAAATTAAATTATGTAGGCACATGTGAAAATTTAAAACTTTAATTAATTAATTATTAAAAGTAAAGTAATTATTTAGTAGTAGCAAGAGAGAATAATGAAAAAAAAAAAGAAAAAAAAAAGATAGAGAAAATAAATAAAAAGTAAAAAATAAAAAATAGCAAAGAAAAACAATAATAATTAAAATAATAGGGCTAATTTTGTCTCAAAACATAAAAGAGGGTGCAAAGTGTTTATTAAATAAGTTGAGCGAGGAAAAAGTACAATTGGAGTGTAAGTTCAGAGGGGTTTTTTACATTTAACCCTAATTTTTGTTGGCTTCTATATACACTAGTATAAATCAAGCGGATGGAGAGTAATGTAGTGGTTTAGTTGGATGCTAACTTTGTTACCCGTTGTTTCAAACGAAATGATAACCCCAAGGAAAGTAGGGTTTTTCATGCCAAATTTAAACGATTTTTTGCCATGGTTTTATGTGTTTAGTTTTATAATTCAGGTTTTAACCTAGTTCCTTCTGGAATTAGAGTTTTGTGTGAATTTATTCTTAATTAATTTTTTCGAAGCTTGAACTCACTTTAATTAGTATTTATGTATTTTAATAATTCATTTCAATCTCCATTAATGGATATTTACGTTGTTTTAGGGTTTTGGGTAGTGCGGAACGGGCAACGAAGCAGCTCGACATCGGCAAAATTGCCTAGCAATTAGATCTTCCATAGAGCGGCGAGGTTCACTTGGGAAGCGGGATTTTAACCATTTTGAATCCTTTTTCAAAGGTATTTGTGTCCTTTCACCCCCAACCCATAATCTTACTATAAATATACATTAAAATGAAAGCCACCACTTGTTTTTTTGCTTCTTTTCTTGAAATTGTAGTTCTTCTTCCATCTTCATTTTTATACTAATTTTCCAATTAAGTATGTAACTTTGCTCTACAACTTTGTAAAACTTTCTTTATGTTTAATATATGTCTTTTATGCATTTATTTCATATTTATCTAAGTTAATTTGCCTTCGTTTATTGATTCCATCTCTCTTTACAAGTTTTAATATTTCCTAGTTTTGCTTACACTAATTGTTTTCTCATACCTTTAATTGTTTTCTTGTCTTTAAATATATTTCAGTTTAGTATGAGTTAGGGTTGTATGAAACCAATTTAGTGCATTCCCCAAGTTGAGACTCATGAGTCTTCTGCTATGTACTACACACTGAAGCTCACAAGTGAATCCAGACAAGTGGCAGATGCATATATCAATAAATAAGAAAGTGGAAACAATCTAAATTTTTTACCTTGTCCAAATAGATATTTATGAGCAGAAAGTTGACAGCGAATTGTTTCATGTGTTTCATGACGCTAAGAATTGTTGTGAACTTCTTGATGCCAAGTATTATTATGATAGAGGAAAATTTGAGAATGCTGATAAGGATCATAACAACCATAGAATGATAATACTCCATGACGTCCGGCAAACACCATTTCTAACAGTCAATTCTTTATCCTAAAAGCACTACTGAATGTGAGAAAAAAACGATAACTGAATAAAAATTATTACTATAATAGCATGACAAAAAGATAGTGATTATTGTCATATTAATTCTACCTCAAATCAAGAGACTCATAGAACGATAGAGGCAAATAATTAGAAACACTTCAAGTAAAAGTGAAAATTGCAATTTGTTAGCTAGATTCACATAAAATAAACATAGGCCGTCTATATAGTCTGAAATAGTTTTCAAAGTTAACAGAGCATTTTAAAAGATAAATTTGCATACAGTAATAACAGATGTAGTCTAAGGAATATACTACTAATTTAAGATGAAAATGAAGCAAGGTTGATATTAACACGTAGTATTAATAGGAACAAAGTCATTTATGAAATTAGCTGACTATATAAGTCGCATGATTATAGAACTTATGAAATTAGTTTTGACGTATTTGACAAATTTAATAATCTATTCCAATACTAATTCTCTTTCAATTTTACTATTAACAAGCATCTTACTAATTTGACAGGGATGTGATACTATTCTTTTCTTTGAAGCTTTTATTTTCGTGAGATACCTTTTGAGGTGTGTTTAGGAATTCATGATAATTAAACAAAGAAGTATTTTTTGAGATATCATTAGGAGCTCCACTTTTGAATTAACACAAGGCCTTTAGTTTCAACTTTCAACCAAGATTTCGGATTATAAGCAAAATTCAGTATTACCTCTTTCCTATTGACACAATATTTCAAATCACTAAACATTACTATTCTCAAAAAGAATTTTCAAACGTTTTAGTTTATCCATTCTAAACACCATTTTTTCTCAAATCACAACTATTATAAAATTAATCAATTATCCCGACAAAGTCGCATGTTAATAAGAAGTTCATTAGGAATCCACTTAAATGCATATGTCACACAATTCGGGAATATACCTCTAATAAGGACTAAGTAGTATGAGATTAATAATAACTATTACAAACATTTCCTCCTCAACTTATTGATATACTAAAACGTTATCCCTAATGGCTTAATTCAGAAAAACAATATAGGTACATATCGAAATTCCGTATTCACCTTATTATTAACAGCAAATTTTTTTTTTTTTTTTTTGCGAAAAAAGAGCCCTAAACCAAGGAAAAGGAGTGAAACGTACTTAAAATTTATCTCAAATACCAATTATTCACAAATTAAAAGAACATTTCCTATGAACAAACATATAAATGTCCCAATTTCTTTCTATTTAACTTAACCTACTCTTTCTGAAAGATAAATCAACTAACAAAATAATATTGGTGATTTGATCAAAAATAATATTTCAAATAAATTTTCTCCAAAATTTTAGTACTTCTTTTTTGAAAAATAGTAACACCAAGTTTTTGACATCTTTATATTGCAAAAGAACTACTCACTCACACTTAAATTCATGAAATGACCACCCAATCAAATACTTTAATAATATAATATTGTAAATCAAATATCATCATCGAGCACTCAATTGGTCAATTTTCAATCTACTCGTTATCAAATTACACCAATACACATAAAATAACCATTCCTAAAACAAGAAATAAATACCCCTAAACTTGTTTCTTTTATTCTGATTAATGAATAATTCATCCTATCACTCACCCAAAATTCTGACATAAAAACATAAAAGAAATTATGCAAGATCAAAGTAAACTATTACAAAATTTTATCTCAAACCAATATCAATTTGAAAATACTAAAGGCACTTAACTAATCCACGTATTTAATCAATTAAACTCTAGAAAAATAAATATCCAAGTCAAAACATCAATAAAATCAAACATGGCATCAATTTAAGGCGCTTAACCAATCTACTATCATCAAGCAATAAAAATGACCAAAAACCAAACCAAGTGTTTAGCAAATTAATCCTCAAAACAATCTACTCCATCAAGTCATAAAAAGAAATCTATTTGGCGTCATCTTAAAGCCATTAGCCAATCTAGTTTAAAACTAAAATATCTCAAAGTAAACTAACTAGAAATAAAAATAACTAAAGATAAAAGTGCTAAGTCATGAATAATAAAAATTGTCAATCTTCATAAAAATCCTTCAAATGCTTGTAAAAAAGTCATCATTATCCGCGGGTTGCTTAACTTTCCCGTTCCATGTCTTCTCGACCATTTTCTGCCTCACTAGACTGAGCCTTCTCATGGTCATCATCTTGAACTCCTCCGGCCTCTCCAACTTGTTGGGCTTCTGGTTGATGTGCATCAACTGCCAGAGGTATGTAATATTACCCACGAGGGGGGCCCATAAGGCCAAAGCGAAGGTGGCAGCGGTCCAACCCATTTATCAAGTGTAGTGGTCCTGAGGACTTCTCCTATCACTACTGCCAGATTATTGTGCATTACCAACTAACTATAGGTCAATACCCCCGCAACTCATTCCACTCTTTTGCATTGATTGGTGCATTAAATACATATCTGAGTGGTACAAGGATATATGATGCTCCCTGAGATGGTAGTGGTGATGGGATATGGCCTTTTCTAAGGTGATGCTTCTCATACTTGCGTACCATCCTATTAACATATTCCTGATTGATCCTACCCTTGGAATGTGTCATTGGCTTTGCCGGGTCAATGTGGCATCCTGCAATTGTACATGAATAGTGGATTAGATTGGGGGTATGAAAAATGGGTCTCCCAAACTTGCCACTTTTGAGAAACCCCTGTCTAATCAATTTGCCAACATCCATATTTACCGGCATTCCTATTAAAATCGCATAAACCAACAACACTCTATCCCTCTGAATAAAGCTCAAAGAATTGGAAACCCAAATTCGACAACTAATAAAATGAAATCACAATTTAGCCACAAGTGATAGTTCACGACAAGGAAATCTTAATTCGGTGCTACTTGTAGTGCTCTGAACCCAATCCACATTCACATCACAAATAACATTTTTAATAACATTCCACATCCTTCTTGTCATTTTGCAAAATTTTGGATACTCATTAGAATGCACAAGAGGTATGTTAAAGAAAGAATTAATCACTTTAGAATAGAAATCAACCAAAACTTCCGGAACTCTTATCTTCCCATCCTCAAGCTCACAAAGGTTGCAATAAAATTCTTTCACAAGTTGTGTACACCCAGGATCAATTGAAGAATTGAATCTTTGCCAATGCCCAGCTCCGATCTGAGTTTCTATCTCCTTTCTAGCCTCTTCATACTATCCCCAATGTATGGATAGATTAAAATTTTTTACTCTCTTTAATTACCTCATATTTTTCATTATTTTTAAATAGTTGGTGAGCTCTATCACTAGAGAATTGAGGTTCTACTTGCTCACCACCCCCACTAGGCTGGCCTACTTCCCCTTCTCTACTCGTTCCTTCATCGGCTTTCCTTTTTCTCTAACTCGCCCCTCTCCTCCTCATTCTTGCTCTCCTCTCAGCACTCCCATATACACCTCTTGTCATTTTTCATAGCAATTTATCAACCAATTTAACAAATAAGCACTGAAAATTTTTGAATTCGCAATCAAGCTAAAATTCTACCAATTTTGTCAACAAAATTTCCTAATTTCTCAACAATAATTCAAATAATCCAACCACAATCCAAGTAATTCAAAGAATTAATCAGTTCAATATCCAATCTTGTCCAAAAAATTCTGTCCAAAATCACCCAAATTATTTTCCAAAATACCAGATGAAAGTTAACATGCGCCCACAAATTACCTTTTACAATTCTCACCAATTTAATCACAAAGCGTTAAGAAAGGTATTACCTGATTGATGCCAAAAATTCCCCAAAAAATGGAGTGCAAATCCCTTCTTGGTGTTCAACTTTTCCAAACAAACTCCAAAGTGTTCCCTCTTTGATGCTCCAAAGATGATATAGAAAGATTGTGGTGGTGAATTATGGTGTTTAGAAAGGACTTTTATGGAAGAAAATAGGAGAAGTTGAGAAAAGTGAATGTTTTGAAGAGGAGTTGTACGGTTATTGCTTAGAAGAAATGAAGAATTTGGAAGAAGAAGAAGAAGATTTCTTTTTAGAATTGGGTTTTGATCGTGTCGAGGTCACAACATGGCCTGATGTCAATTGCTAGTACGTGACTCCTTGCTGCAATTTGGCCTGGTTATGTGCCTTGCACATGTGTTGATGTTGTGACATGGAGAATCCATGTCGTGATCTCGACTCGGGAAAAATTTTCAGAACCTTGAAGACGTTTGAAGTTGATGTCGCAACCTGGGATTTCCATGTTGCGACATGGGACCTGAAATTCTGCAAAGTGTATTTTTGACACTTAGCCAAAATTTCTCCTTTCTTCACCACTTTTCTTCAAGTCTATGCACAACCTACAAATACAAAATCAACAACTTTATATGACAATTTTCACTCATTCTTTAGCACTATATATTCAATTCAAAAACACATATTTTAAACTAAAATTTGTAACGTAATTCAAACCAAATCACTCAAAATGCCATCTAACTAAAACTCACACCAAAAGAAAACAAAAAAAACTAAATTAAGAATTGGGTTGCCTCCTATGAAGTGCCCTTTTATAGTCACTAGCTTAACTATGGCAGGTGCTCATTCTTGGACAAATTGGATGATTTCTCGCCCTTCTTCAATAATTCCTCCTAAGTAGGGTTTGAGTTGGTGACCATTGACCTTAAACGTCCTTCTTTCCCTTTTATCACTACCGCTCCATGAGAAAAAGTTTGAACCACTTCAAAGAGGCCATTCCACCATGATTTGAGTTTTCCCGAGAATTAAAGGAATTTGAGCCTTGAATTGTAGAGCAATGCCAAATCACCAGTTTTGAATTCCTTCCTTAAGATGAGTTTGTCATGCCATGCCTTAGTCCTCTCTTTATAGATCAAGGAATTTTCAAACGCTTTTCTCCGATGTTCATACAACTTATTAAATCAAGAAGTCTCTTTTCACTTGCCTCTTTCAAATCAAAATTCAAACTCTTAATTGTCCAATATGCTTTATGATCTAGTTCAACCGATAAGTAACATGCTTTGCCATATACAATAAGGTACGGAGACATGCTTATGGGAGTCTTGAATGCCGTCCAATAAGCCCACAATGTATCATCTAATTTAATTGCCTAATCTTTTGTTGTACTATTCATCATTTTCTTCAAAATTCTCTTCAATTCCTGATTCGATACCTCAACTTGACTCGAAATTTGAGGATGATAAGCTAAGGCAATTTTGCACTTCACCCTATACTTGGCCATTAAGGTCTCAAAATACGAATTCTTGAAGTGCGAATACCCCCATTACTAATAATAGTTTTAAGCACTCCAAACTGAGAGAAAATATTCTTTTGAAGAAATTTGGTGACCACTCTAGCATCATTGGTTGGGGTGGCTATTGCTTCAATCCATTTTGACACATAATCCATAACAACCAAAATGAATTTATCGGAATAAGAGTTTGGAAATGGTCCCATAAAATCAATGTCCCAAGCATCAAATACTTCCAACTCCACAATGCCATGGAGAGGCATTTCTTGTCTTCTTGAAATATTACCTACCCTTTGGTATTCATCACATTTGAGCACAAATTCCCTTGAATCCTTGAAAGTAGTTGGCCAATATGAACCACATTGAAGGACTTTAAAAGCTGCTCGTTGAGCTCCATGGTGACCTCTTATGGGAAATGAATAACAATGTCTTAAAATGACGGTGAATTCACTTTCTAGAACACATCTCCTTAGAATTTGATCATTGCATCTTTGGAATAGATACGGTTCTTCCCAAAAGTAAAACTTGAGTTCCGCTAGGAACTCTCTTTTCTCATTGATATTAAGCATTTTTGGTACTATCCTTGCAACAAGATAGTTCATAATATCCGCATACCACAGGCTTGCTTCCTTCACCTCAAACAATTTCTCAATAGATAATTCCTCATTGATGGCTCTTTCTTCATGATTGACAAGTCTAGATGCTTCAATCCTTGATAAATTGTCCACTACCATGTTTTCAACACCTTTTTGTTCACTACCTCCCAATCAAACTCCTGCAATAAAAGTATCCATCTTAATAAACGTGGTTTGGCATCTTGTTTACAAAATAAGTACTTTTAATGCAGAGTTATCGGTGTGCACAATTATCTTAGACCTAATCAAATATGATATAAACTTGTCAAATGCAAAGACTATAGCAAGGAGTTCCTTTTCTGTAGTAGAATAATTAAGTTGTGCTTCATTCAATGTCCTACTTGCATAGTAAATGACATACAACATTTTATTCACCTTTTAACACAAAACGGGGATGTACCTATTGCATAGTCACTAGCATCACACATAAACTCAAACGGAAGAATCCAACTGGGTGCCACAATGATAGGTGCAATTACAAGAGCATATTTTGACTCAGTAAATGCTTTCAAACACGAATCATCAAAGTAAAAAGGACAATCTTTTTGAAGTAAGGAGTACAAAGGTCTAGCTATATGTGAGAAATTCCTAATGAATCTTCCATAAAAACTCGCATGACCTAGAATCTCTTCATCCTTTTCTATGTGTAGCACAATAAAATCGGCCGAAAGGTAGAGTTTGTCAATTTTAATAATTACATCCTAATGATTCCCTATGGAAACTTTTTGCTACGATCCGCAAGTTGCAATGAGACACTTATGGGCTTCAATTGTCCTCTATTTAATTTCTTGAACACCACATAGCGTATGAGGTTTATTGAAACTCCCAAATCACACAAAGCCTTCCCAAATTGCAAATCTCTAATCTCACAAGGTATGGTGAAAGACCCGGAGTCCTTGCGAGCTTGGGTGGTATCCTCTTTGTGAAGAGAGCACTACAATTCTCTGTTAGACATAAGATTTCATCTCCATTTAATTTCCTTTTTGAAGTGAGGACTTGTTTCATAAATTTAGGATAAGCGGACATGTTCTCAAGTGCCTCCAAGAAAGGAATGTTAATTTCAAGCTCCTTGAATATTTCAAGAAACTTTTTGAACTTTTTCACCTTTTCTTTATCCTTCAATCTTTGAGCGATTGGTATGTTCATTGGCTTCAGCTCTTGATAAGTAGGATCCTTGCCTTCATTGCTTTGCACACTGGGCATGGTAGGCTCATTCATCATTTTGCCTTGTCTTATTAAAGACTCCCTTTTTTACTCCTTTCTATCTTCAACCTTTTCTTTTCCTTTACCCTTCAATGAGTGTCTCCCAACCCTTTCTTCCACCTCCTTACTACTTCTAAGCGTGATGGCCTTGCATTGCTTCTTGGGATTTGGAATAGTATCACTCGGTAATGCCCCTATAGGATAGGCACTTTCATTATTCAATCTTGCCAATTGACCGAATTGAATTTCCAAATTTCTTGTTGATGCTCTCAAATTCTCAAAGTCTCTTCTATGTTCTTCCTTATCTCTTCTTTCTCTTTCCAACTTCCTTCTTAAGTACTCCGCCTCTCTTTTCTAACCATCTTCACATACATTCTCTCTTAGAGCAAATTTGTCATTATACATAGGTTAGGAAGAATTTGCATGTTAGAATGGAGGCCTTGGTTTTTTATTTTGAAATGGAGGGTTGGAGGGAGATTGATAGGAGTTGGCTTGGAAGTTTCTTTCATGTGGAGGTTGATAGGGTCTAGATGATGAACTTGAAGTTTGGTTGTAGAAGTTTTGAGGTAGGGGACTTGGTTGATAGAGAGGGTTAGATTGATTGTTGTATTGCTCTATGAAAAGTTAGGATGATTCTTCCAAGAGAGATTATATGTGTTCCCATACACTCCGAGCAGATTCCTTGGAAAATGTGGTTGATTAGACACGCTAGTTGAGTTACTTATTAGAACCATAAGGCATTTCACATTGCCCATTTGTATGTCCGCCCCCACAAAAATCACACACCATGGGTGGTTGGGTTAGAGAAGAAGATATTGCATTCACACTACTTGGCTTCCTTAAGTTCTCCAACACTTTTGCAACATTGTTCATGACATTCATAAACATACTCTGGTGAGCTAATAGAGCATCATGCATATTTAAATTCAATACTCCAATTTGCGCATTAGCTTGATGGGCTTGGTATTGAGCTACTGATGGAGTCATTGGTCCATGATAGTAATGGTTGTAGGCCATCCTATTGATCAATTCTTAAACTTCTTCCGGTATCTTGTAGGATATGGAACCATCGGCAGAGGCATCAACTATTGATTTTGTCTCTTGTGTTAATCCATTGTAGAAGGTTTGAATTTGAATCCATAGTGGAATTGCATGATGAGGGCACTTTCTTAACAAATCTTTAAACTGATCTCAAGCCTCTCCTATGCTTTCATATTCACACCAACATCTTGCTTAAAGAAAGTAATCTCATTGCACAATTTGGCGGTCCTTGAAGGTGTGAAATGTTTTGCCAAAAATTCTTGTGCAAGTTGGTTCCACATGGTGAACATCCCTTGGGCGTGAGATTGAAGGCAAGATTTCACCCTATGCCTTAGAGAAAAAGGGAATACTCTTATTCTCATACAATCCGGATGCACATCATTGAATTTAAAAGTTTCTAAAACCTCTTCAAAGTTCATTATGATGTTTTCCAAACCTTATTTTGATGATGACATAAACACTTAACTCTGTAAAACAAGCTTTTGCAGGAATAGCTCTTTCGGACGCACAGAACCGTCCGAACTAGGTCAAAAGCTCCTCGGACGCATTGCATCGTCCGAACAAATTGGCAGAAAGAATGGAAGTCTACTGCCTTTTCTTCGGAAGCTCAGGACCGTCCGAAACCTCTGTCGGACGAAGGACCGGACGCATGCACGGACGTCCGAACGAAGCATCTCAATAAACTTAGATATAGAAAGAAGATCGGACGCTTCCTCGAACGCATTCAATCCTCCTCGGACGTCCGAAACCCCAACGGCTATTTTTTGGGCATTTATTACTTAGCCGTTAGGAAGTAGTTGAAGGCTCTATTTATTGCTCTTATAAATAGGTGCTTTAAGAACCTGTAAAAATCATCTAATACATTGAATACAAGCCTAAGACAAGAGTAATTTGAGTGCAAATTGACTATAGTGGTTTGTTGTATTAGTGTGAAGTTGTGAGTGCAATTCAACTTTGAGTGGAGTGATAATCTTGTATGAAAGTGTGGTTGTAAGTAAGAATCTTGGCTCAACTAAAAGAGTTTTAGTGTGAGCAAGAACTTACCAACTTTGTAAAGATTATTGGCTCACCAAGTGTGTGAAGCATTCAAGAAAATTGATACTCTTAGGTTGCTTTGGGACCAACAATTGGTATTAGAGCTTGGTCTCATTATATTGCTTAAACTACTATTGAGAAAAGAACTATGGCAACCAATTAATTAGCAATGCTCTATTTTTTGAAGGCCAATCTGTTACTAGGCCTCCCATGTTTAATGGGACAAATTTTATTAGTTGGAGAGATAGAATGAAAATATTTCTGCAATCTATTGACATTGAGTTGTGGTATGTTGTCAATGAAGGTCCATTTGAAGCTTCTATCATTGATGATCACACAAATATAAGAAGAGAAAAGACAAGAAATGAGCTCACTCCACAAGACAAGGCAAACTTGACGTTAAATGCAAAAGCCATGAATGTATTATATAATGCCTTGGATGCAAATGAATCAACTCGCGTGAAGGGTTGCAGTTCTGCTAAAGAAATATGGGATAAGTTGAAGAAAATTCATGAAGGGAGCGATGATGTTCGTGAGCAAAAGAAATCTCTACTTGTTGCCAAGTATGAGTCCTTCAAGATGGAACCACATGAGAACATAGACAAAATGTACTGCAGGTTCAATGACATTATCAAAGATCTTGAAGCCTTGAGTAAGGAGTACTCTTTGAGAACAGGTGAGAAAAATAGAAAAATCCTGAATGCTCTATCCAAAGAATGGGATGCCAAAACAATTGCCATAGAGGAAGCTAAGAATTTAAATTTAATGCCTATTGAATCACTAATCAATTCTGTTACATCTTATGAACTCAAGCTAAAGGCAAAGGTTGTGGATGATGAAGAAGCAAGGCCAAGAAGGGGCATTGCTCTAAAGACCTTTCAAGAGGAAGATGAAAACAGCTCCATCAATCTAGAAGATGAAGATCTTGATGAAGGAGATCTTGCACTCATCACTAAAGGATTTCTTAAACATTACATCAACAAACGAAGAATGAGAAGAGGCGGAGCTGCAAACACAAATAATTTCAAAGGGAAGTCAAGACTAGAAATAAAGAAGCAAAATGACAAATGCTTTGAATGCGGTCAACTCGGGCATTTTGCAAATGAGTGTCCTTCCAAGAAAAAGAAGGAAGGAAGAAAACCAAGATTCAACAACTTTCAAATCACTTGGGACGAATCTTTTTTGCAACTCCGAAGGAGAAGTTGAAGAAGAAATGGAGTTGGCACAAATGGCCTTAATGGCTATTGGAGATGATGAGGTAAATTCTAACTATGACTCCAATGATGAAAATGATGAAGATGATCTTGAAGCTTTCATTTTAAAATTGCATGATAGCTTAAAAGAATCATATGCTAGAAATAAGGAGTTAGTAAAAAAGTCAAATGCCTTATTGAATGCTAACTCTAAACTTGTGAATGAAAACAATAGGCTATCACAAGAAAATCGTGATTTGAAGAAAAGAATGCATGTGAGATCAAAGGTCAAGGAAGAACAAGCCTCCTTGAAGAAAAGAATGGATGATTTGAATGCTCTCTTAGCTAGAAAGAAAGAAAATGTTGTTGATATGAAAAGAAATAGAAATGTAGCAATCAACAAAAATTTTGTCATGTTTAGAAAGGATGACTTATGTATTGTAAAACCAAATCTTCCTTATATGGTAATAAAAGCATTGTTTGTAGATATCATCGTGCCAACAACATGGACATACTAAGAATATGTGTTATGTCAAGAAAAATGAAAAACTTGGAATGAAAGTTGCATGGATAGTAAGCAATTTCACTAACACTCATGGACCCAAAAAGATATGGGTACCAAAAGTTATCAATTGATTTATTGTGTAGGTACTTAACATCGCCAACAATGCTAAGTGGTTATAGATAGTGGATGTTCAAGGCACATGACGGGTGATGCCTCTCTCTTCACAAACCTTACATCCAAAAACAGTGGAAAAGTCACTTTTGGAGACAACAACAAAGCAAAATCAATCGGCATTGGTGATGTAGGTAAAAATGGTGAAACCTTGATTAAGAATGTACTTCTTGTTGATAATTTGAACTATAATTTATTAAGTGTTAGTCAACTTTGTGACAAAAATTTATATATTTTCTTTACCAAGCATGAATGTCTTATCCTTGATAAAAATCATGTTGTTTTGTTCAAAGGCACTAGGCACAATGATGTTTATGTGGAAGCGATTTATCTTGATAAAATTAGCAATAGCAATGTAAAATGTCTTACCGCTTCCATAGATGATCCTTGGCTTTGGCATAGAAGACTTTGTCATTTTAATATGGATTTGATTGAAAAAATAGCCAAGAAAGATTTGGTAAGAGGCTTGCCAAAACTGAAATTTCTGAAAAATAAAATTTGTGATGCTTGTCAATTTGGTAAACAAGTCAAAGTTTCTTTCAAACCTAAGAATTTTGTGTCTACTCATAAACCTTTAGAATTGTTGCATTTAGACTTATTTGGACCCACTCAATATGCTAGTCTAGGTGGTTGCAAATATACATTTGTTATCGTAGATGACTATTCTAGGTTTACTTGGGTATTATTTCTTGTTCACAAAAATGAAGCATTTGAAAAATTTGTAAAATTGTTTTCCAAAATTCAAAATTTATTGGATACAAAAATTGTTCGGTTAAGGAGTGATAATGGTGCCGAATTTAAATTTGGGGGGTTTCTTTGAGTTTTGTGGAATGGCTCACAACGGTATCTTTCATGAATTTTCGGTTGTTAGAGTTCCTCAACAAAATGGTGTTGTTGAATGGAAAAATATGACTCTTCAAGAAACGGCTAGAACTATGATTAGTGAGTGTGACCTTCCACAATACTTTTGGGCCGAAGCGGTTAACACGGCTTGTTATGTCATGAATCGAGTTTTATTAAGATCTTCTTTAAATAAAACTCCTTATGAACTCATTTTTTGTAGAAAACCCGTTGTGAGCTATTTCAAAGTTTTTGGTTGCAAATGCTTTATTTTAAAAATCAAAGAGAACCTTGGAAAATTTGACAAAAAATCAGATGAAGGAATTTTTCTAGGATATTCTAGTGACAAGAAAGCATATCGAGTTTACAATAGAAGAACGCTTTAAATTGAAGAAGTTGTGCATGTTACATTTGATGAAACTAATGATGTTATTTCAAAGAATTTATGTGAAGATGAAGATACAGGTATACTAAAGGAGCTCGAAAAGCTCGTTATTTCATAAAGATCATCAAGAGATTACATCAAGCGTTGATATCAACAACCATCAAATTGATGATGAAAAGAATGAGGATGCTCAAAACGATCTTCCGAAAGCTTGGAGATTTGTCTCTAATCATCCTCAAGATTTAATCATAGGTGATCTATCCGATGGGGTAACCACTCGTTCTCATAAACCCTTGAATAATAATTGTGCATTACTTTCTCACATTGAACCCAAACATATAGATGTTGCTTTGAATGATGAATCTTGGGTTAATGCTATGCAAGATGAACTTAGTCAATTTGAGAAAAATAATGTATGGACCTTAGTTGAAAGACCTTCTTCTCATCCCGTTATTGGTACTAAATGGGTGTTTAGAAACAAATTAAATGACAAAGGTGAGATCATAAGAAACAAAGCTAGACTTGTTGCAAAAGGTTACGCTCAAGAAGAAAGTATTGACTTTGATGAAACCTTTGCACCCGTGGCTAGATTAGAATCCATCCGCATGTTTCTTAAGCATTTGCATGTTTCAATAATTTAAAATTATTTCAAATGGATGTCAAAAGTGCTTTTTTGAATGGTTTTATCGACCAAGAAGTTTTCGTCGAACAACCTCTGGGCTTTGAAAATAAGAATCTTCCAAGTTATGTTTTCAAACTTTCCAAAGCTTTATATGGTTTGAAACAAGCTCCAAGAGCTTGGTATGAAAAATTAAGTGGCTTCTTGATAGAAAATGGTTTCAAAAGAGGTATAGTTGACCCCACACTTTTCACAAAAACTGATTTGAAAGGATTGTTAATTGTTCAAATTTATGTTGATGATATTATTTTTGGAGCAACTAATGAAAGTTTGTGCAAGGATTTCTCACAACTAATGCAAAAAGAGTTTGAGATGAGTATGATGGGCAAGTTGCAATTTTTCCTCGGACTACAAATTCATCAAACTAAGGAAGGAACATTTATTACACAAATCAAGTACACAAAGGAGCTGCTCAAACGATTTGGTATGGAAGATTGCAGGAACAAGTTGGTACACCAATGTGTACTTCAACCAAACTTGATAAAGACAAAGAAGGTAATAGTGTTGATGAAAAACACTATAGATGTATGATCGGAAGCCTACTTTACTTAACTGCCAGTAGACCAGATATCATGTTTGCTGTTTGTTTATGTGCTAGATTTCAATCTTGCCCTAAAGAATCACATTTGACGGCAGTTAAAAGAATTTTTAGATATCTAAAAGGAACAACGGATTTTGGTCTGTGGTATCCAAAGTCTTCTACTTTTGATCTGATTAGCTATTCTGATGCTGACTTTGCTGGGTGTAAAATCTGATAGAAAAAGCCAAGGACTGTGTTATTTTCGGGAAATTGTCTTGTGTCTTGGTTCAAAAAACAAAATTCCATTTCTCTTCAACTGAAGCCGAATACATTACTGCCGGAAATTGTTGTGCTCAACTTCTTTGGATGAAACATACTCTAAAAGATTTTGGTGTAATTTTTGATTGTGTTCCTATATTATGTGACAACACTAGTGCAATTAATCTCACAAAAAATTCTGTTTTACACTCTAGAACCAAACACATTGATGTTAAGCATCATTTCATTAGAGACCTCGTTTGTAAAAAAGAAATTCGTGTTGATTATGTGCCTACTTCAGATCAATTGGCTGATATTTTTACAAAACCCTTAGCTCTAGATGCCTTTGAATCACTCAGAAAATGCTTAGGGATTTTACAGATAAATTTGGCATAGGTTCATAGTTCAGACGCACTCCTTCGTCCAAACCATTTCCCTTTCGGACGCTCTGGATCGTCCGAAAGCATCTGTTACCTCTCGGACGCTCTTATTCGTCCGAACGATATTCCTTTTTTTAAAAAACTCTCTGGAAATCTTCCGGACGCTCAGAGTCGTCCGAAAGAACTTCGGACGGACTAGCTCATCCTTCGGCCGTCCGTTCTTCAGCTTTCGGACGCTGTGTCGGACGCACACTAAACGTTCGGCCGTCCGAACGGTACCCCTGTTTCATTAAAACCACCATCCAAATTCCCCTTTTCGGACTTACCCTTCCCCCCGAAAACCCTTAGGCGATTTTTCTTCTCTTCCCTACCCCCTCCAAATTCCCACTCTCTCTTCCAAAATTGATTGCAAAATCATCCTACCCATAACCCTTATCACCTAAATCACATCTCATTTCCCCTATTCACCATCTCATTTCCTCAAAATCTCACCAATCTTCATTTTTTTTAAATTTTTTCAATTTTCTCTTCTTCCACTACAATGGTGAAATCTCATGGCGGTTCATCTACGGCAGTTCGGGGTCACAAAACTAAAGGGAAGGCTCCTGTGCGAGGAGAATCATCGGCAAATCCTCAAGTTTTCACCATTCCAACTTTATCCAAATTTATCGATGCCAAGGCATCCGACCAGTATACTTCTCTTCTCAGTAAATCCATCATTGTTCAACGTCCTACTTCTAACAGTCTTTTTGATGAATATAATCTTTCAATTATCAAAACCTGTTTTGAAAAACAAAATTGGGGTCCGGCATTTAGTGCATCTTGATTTACCTGTTTATCATGATATGGTGCTTCAATTCACGGCCAATCTTCGGAAAGGTCCTACTATTCGCACCCTCATTTCTCGTGTTAACAACACTGATCTTGAGATTTCATCAAACATAATCAACACCATTTTTGAATGTGAAATCTCAAATCCCTCTGATTTTTCCTACTTCTTTTCACTAGATAAATGGCCCGCTGAGGATACTCAGTTTGATATAGATGAAGTTCGAGCCATTTTTAACATCCATTTTAAAGATTATTCGGAATCAAAAACTACTATTAGAAGCCCCTGAACTTAACAATGATGGATTTACTGAGAAGAGAAGTATACTGGTCGGATGCCTTGGCACTGTCTCTGAACCCGGAAAAATGCAACTATACTTATTTTTGTGTCTTCAAGGGTATCCCACTTGACTTTGGGTATCTTTTTTGTTCCCTATGGGAACTCTTTCTCACTGATACTCGCAGAAACATTCCTTTTGGAAAATTTCTCACCAAGGTTTTTGATGTCCTCAACGTTCCCTTTACCGGAAACAAACAATATCCTCCGTATTTTAATAAATCCTACATTGAACGAAAAGGTCTCTAATTTTTTAATGATCAATGGCTCATTTAAGGCAGCCTTTGATATTGCTCAGTCACAATCCCATGCCTCCACATCTGATTTTGCTATCCCTCCTTCTCCTACCCCTCAACCACCTCCACTCACATCTGCACCATCTACTTCTGAGCCATCTTCTGAACCATCCCTTTCACATATCTGTGGACTTCTCCAATCTCTGAGCACTCAAGTCAGTTCGTTTCAACATCGCACAAATCGCAAGTTAAAACGACTTGAGACTCATCAAATAATTCTCCAAGAGGCCCTCAGCCTCGGCATGTCTGCTTCGGCTCAAGTCCAGTTTGCTGATCTTGTCTCCCAACATCCACTTGAATCATCTTCTGACAGTGATGAACCTGAAGATGAACATACACGTGACGACAATGCAGAAGCTGCTCAAGAAGCTCAGCCGATGACGATGACAACGATGATGAAGATATTGACGACACATTTGAGTTTATCATGCAACGTCGTATCGGGGAGGAGGATGACAGTGAAGCCACCGCTGAAGATGTTCCATCATCTAGATAAAAAGAGACAGTGCTCCAAAAAGCGCAATCAACAGCTTTAAGTAGATGTTGTCTTTTACACATCTGTGGATGTGTTAAGTATTCAGGTCTTGCACCATCTAGATGTGTTAAGAGACAATGAATTAAACTTGTTTCATTTCTGTCAAAATACCTGCAGAATCTAAGGGGGAGCCTTTTTTGATTGATGTCAAAAGGGGGAGTAGTTATATGTCATGCTTTGATATGGTTGTTATGTTGATATCCAATTATGCCTTGATATATGTTATGCTTTGATATGGTTGTTATGGTGATAATTGATATCCAATTATGTGATATTGCAAATTGATTAGTCATATCCAATTGAGGTTTGTCATCATCAAAAAGGGGGAGATTGATAGAATTTTTCAAACCTTATTTTGATGATGACATAAACACTTAACTCTGTAAAACAAACTTTTGCAGGAACAGCTCTTTCGGACGCACTAATCGTCTGAAATAGCCAAAAGCTTCGGACGATGCAATCGTCCGAACATTTGATTAAAGCAGAAAGAATGGTCTCTTACTGCATTGAGTCTTCGGAAGCTCAGGACCGTCCGAAAAGGGGGATTTGGACGGTTCTGTGCGAATGCAGGGGCTGTCCTGCACGAAGCATCTCAATAAAGAGAAAGAAGTTCGGACGCTTCCTCGAACGCATTCAAGAATCGGACGTCCGAAACCCCAACGGCTATTTTTTGGGCATTTATTACTTAGCCGTTAGGAAGTAGTTGAAGGCTCTATTTATTGCTCTTATAAATAGGTGCTTTAAGAACCTGTAAAAATCATCTAATACATTGAATACAAGCCTAAGACAAGAGTAATTTGAGTGCAAATTGACTATAGTGGTTTGTTGTATTAGTGTGAAGTTGTGATCGTGCAATTCAACTTTGAGTGGAGTGATAATCTTGTATGAAAGTGTGGTTGTAAGTAAGAATCTTGGCTCAACTAAAAGAGTTTTAGTGTGAGCAAGAACTTACCAACTTTGTAAAGATTATTGGCTCACCAAGTGTGTGAAGCATTCAAGAAAATTGATACTTCAAGCTTGCTAGCTTGGAAGTATTGTTTGTTCAATTTTTCTCTCTTTACTTTACTGTTCTAGTAAATTTATTATATCTGCATTTGAATTTAAAAAGGTTACTATTTTCTGAAAGTATAATTTTTAGAAACCTAATTCACCCCCCCTCTTAGGTTGTTTTGGGACCAACACATTAGATGTGTGTATGGATCTTCGTTAGGACCACTCCCAAACATTGCGTGAGCTTGTAGAATTTGTGTCAAAGCGGACTTAATCTCAAAATTATTTTCTTGCACAGGCATCCATGCAATGCTAGAATTTTCTCCATCAAAGTTTGATACGGCATATTCTGTCAACAGTCTACCGATTCGTGTTCATACTATTCCCATTTCCATAACCACCCATTCTATAATTTCTGGCAACTTCTTTTTCATCATTCCTATTTTTCAAATTTCTTTGATTTTGATTGACATTTGCCATTTCAATTCTCTCTATCTCTTGTTACATTTTTTATGCTTCCAGATTTTCCTCAACTCTTTTTCTCTCTCTTTGTCCAAGCTAATCAAAGTTCCCTTGTCTCTTCTTACCATGTACTACAAAAGCCAAATCAAGTCATTAATTCAAGTGCCAAGACAATTCAACAAGAAGAATTACAAACATAAACAAATAAACAAAAATTAACAACTAAATTAAACAAAAGTACCTAATCTACACGATGGGTAAAGCTCTCAATATTGCCAAGTACCAAGGACAAACTCCGGCAACTGTGCCAAAAACTTGATGTGCGTTTACCTTAGGTAAGATAACACAAAATCGTACAAATAATAAAAACTCACAAATCACTATTCTCTACAGCACAACCGCAAGTATACAATTTACTCGGCGCAAATAGTAGTATAAGATGAGTGGGTATTGTCCCATGAAGATTGCATGGTGGACAATTACTGAATTTCGCGAGTCTTTGTATAGTTATGCGAGTAAATTGAGAAGTGATGGTTCTAAACTACCCAACAACTTGATAAAAATGCATATTTCAGGTTTCAAATTAAGATAACCTATTTAACAAAGTAAGTAATGAGAACAATTATCTACTCAATTAAAATACTAAATAATCTAAGCATGGGAAAGTAATCAAGTAAAAGCAAGTAAATGAAAATCTAATCTACCAAAAAGACTAATTTCATACTAGAGTTGAAATATACACGTAGTCCTAATTTAAACTAAGGAAAGCAATTAAAGAGTATGAAAACAAAGAAACATTCATTTTCTACTACTTAAAAAGAAAACTATGGATTTTGGAAGGAAACTAAATTTAACTAAATATTTTTGGATTTTTGGATTTTTGGATTGAAATAAGAAAACCTACTAAATTATTAATGCAAAGAGTCTCAAGATTTGAAAAGTTTCAATTAGGAAGCACTAAATTATCAAAAAAACTAATTGCTCTAAGGAAACTTGAAGTGAAATCAAGGAGATTTTTAAGAATTTAAACTAGAAAGCAAGTAAAAATTATATCTACTTAAAGCTGAAGATTAACCCACTACAAATATGTAATCAAAATCTAAACTTGCAAGAAATTAAAAGCCAGATCTAATTGAGAATTAAAGAAGATTTGTATTAAGAAGATAAAACATGAGAGTCAAGTCATTCTATTCTGTTCTAATCTAATCTAAAAACTACTAACTACACCCTAAACTATATGTACTAGCATACATCTAAAGTAACTTAAATCGTAGAGTATTACACAAGCCAAAATTAAGAATTGATCGTTGAAATGTTACAAAACTGCCATTACATTTTTCTGAAAGCAAGTCCATGTCACGACATGGCCCAAAAATTACATTAGCCTATATTCGTGTCCGTATCGTCATTTGGAAAAGTTGATATCGCGACAGTGGACACTATTTTCAGCAAATTTTCAATTATTCTCAAATTGCATATTGGCCTCGTACTTTGTTTATTCCTGTAATTTGGACCTGCACAATATTAAATCAATTATGCTATCAAGTTAACTAAATTTCTAATCAAAGCTTATCATATTTAACAATAAATAAAATATAAACCCATAATATGAAAATTAACTAAAATCTTCAATTAATTAATCAAAATTCAAAATTTAAACTAACAAAATCCCATTATTTAGAGTAAAATAACTCTAGTTTGCTAGAGTTAGTTATCAAAACACATCTTCCTGAAAATAAAAAACAAATCCAGAACCAAGTAGAAGATATGAACAGAAGAATGAATTGGGAGAAAATAAACGAAGAAAGAAACTGACCTCCAATTCACTCTCAGGGACTAAAATAGATAGCAATGTCACAAAGTTTTCGTTATTGCCTTTAACTCTGAATAATCAATGATCATCAGAAGCCTAGGTTGTGTACTCGTCTACAGCCTCAATAATAAGAAACTTGGTCAATAACAATCACAAAATGAAAAAGCCATTCACCAAAGCACGTTCAATCTATTCTTTTTACTTTGGTTGTAGTGTTCTGAAAGAATATTATAGTTAATTCATCTTCTATTTAATTCTTGATTAGTTATCCATTTAATTATGTTCATGCACTTACCACCTATTCTTTTTAACTAATTTGGTATGTCATCATCGGGCTGCTTCACGATGTCAAAACATATTGTCTAACAAATACTTAGACTGTAGTAAGCATCCTTTGCAATATATTTACATACAATTAAATTGTGATTTTAGTGTAGCAAATCTTTTTCCAGGTTCATATATTACAAGTGAACAAGAAACAACAAAATCAAATACAACTAACATCAAACAAGTAGGGTGGAAATATAAGACAGCCAAGTTCCTAAGCTCCGAGAAGTAAAAAATACAACATTTAAATGCGACTATGCAATTGCTTACATTCTAAATTCACACAACACCAAAGCTGTAGTTAGGGGTAAAATTTCTACTACAAATTGGAGAACTAAACCTAAAATCTTTTA
The DNA here is from genome assembly GCA_025175665.1 of Cinchona pubescens. Classification (NCBI taxonomy): domain Eukaryota; kingdom Viridiplantae; phylum Streptophyta; class Magnoliopsida; order Gentianales; family Rubiaceae; genus Cinchona; species Cinchona pubescens. The sequence goes on along the minus strand of JANKKI010000281.1, from coordinate 1,046,477 downwards.
TGCAAACGGAATCGGGAAATAAGTGCATAAATTACCGTAAGTGCTCAAACAGAGCTGGTGAAAATTATTTAACTCCAATGGAAAGAGTTAATAGCCTCGGTGTCTATAGGAAATTAATTGCTTCATTGATGTTTATCTGATATATGTAATAAATAAAACCCCTACTAGAGTTTTGGTCTCCAATATATAACAACCGAGTGTTTGCCTCATGCCTGATAGCAAGCCTAGTGTCCAAATACCGACAATGATTACGATGTAGATATATCTAGAAGAATTGTAAGTGTAAAAAGATAAAAAGAGGAAATAAAAGATAGAAAATCATATCCAGGCAAAATTACAGACATGTTATGTCAATAGGATTCCGTTGGAATTAAAATCTAGAGGGAATATGAATAAGGGCAAAATTGGAAACGCAGCCAAAGAAGGTGCAAAATAGAAACTTCTTGTAGCTTAGGTAGTGATTGCCATATTTTATATAGGTATAGATTTATGGTTAAGTCCTTTAGTTGCTTATAAAATGATTTTTAGACTAAGTATTTGTACACTTTTGACATGAGTAATTATGAGATATCAAAAGCTTATTTTTTGAAGTAACAAAATAAATTACTTTTGAAGGATTAAAAATCAGAAATGATACTTTTGAAATATTATACTTTGGAATGTTGTGAGAGGGGTTATTCCTAAACTTTTATTTTGGAAATTATTTAATGTGTTTCAATATTTTTGAATAAATAAGTATAGTACTATATTAGTATTATTTTTGTAAAATAAATATGACAAATATTTTCTTCCGATAAAAAATAAACGATTAGTTTACTACTATTTTAGAAAGTAAATATTTTTGAAAATTATTGAAGTTAAGGGAAATACTTTGGTTAGAATATTTTTGGGTTTCAAATAGTTTTGTAGATGACATGATAGTCTATATACGAGTAAGATTGTTTTGCAATTGAACCATAAGTGATATGTGATGAACTTTTGTATAAGAAATCGATTAGAGTTTACCATGATTTGTGTTTTGCTACATCGAAATAAGTGATTTCCACCCCTTTGTGCTTTTGAAAACTATTTTTGTATCAAATGTTACTGTTTAGAAAATATTATTTTTAATATGGAACATGGACCTTATGTAGATATTTGAATTGTTTGACATTATAAATTTATATAAGTGACATTGTTTTGAACTTCATATGATTGCTTAACATATGTATGTTTGAATTATTTGCTTGGTAATTAATAATGGACCAAGACTTCTAAAATAGTTATGAATACTTGGTAGGGACTACAGTTGACTTTCTGTCCGGGTGACCTATAACCTGGTATTCTGTTTGGATGACCTAAGACCCAATGTTCCGTTTCTGAGTCAAAGTAAATTTTGGTTAGACCACTTGACAACCTTGTCTAGTGGGTTCTCTTAGTACTGGGTTAAGTCCAATAAGTCGATGATAACGTGTTTGTTTTATGAACCTATAATGAACCATGATATGAATTTTGAACTCCGATAAGAATTTGGCTATAGATTTCTAATTTTGAATTTCTGAACTCTAATTATGAATTTTGGTTCTAATATTCAATTTTGAACTTTTGATCTCTGTGAAATCTATTTTGTAAACTTTTGATATAATGTCACTTGCTCTAAAAGTATATACATATTGTTTTGAGAAGATATTTTTAAAAGAAACTTTTGTCATTATGGGAAATAAGATTTTGCTTTGATTTTAATAAGAACTTTTTGAAACACTGATGTATGACTATGTCATAAAACTTTGTGAAGTGTATATATATGCAACCTATCTAGTCCAGCAAATGCGGTGTTAACTACTTGCTGAGCGACTTGTCATTCACCCCATTTAACATTTTTGCAGAATTGGGGATTGTACAAGGATGATCATGTGTACAAGGAATTAGTGTGTGCCGACGGTTAGACTTCCAATTTCTAAGGGAAATGAGTATTAGATTAGATGGTTAAGAATTAGAGAGAGATTGAAATATTTTGGAATTTCATTTTGTATTACCTTGGGACCATTTGATGGTTTAGTTTATATTTGTTTATCCGCATATTCAAGTCATTAGTGATATGGATTATTTAATAATTTAATAAAGTTATTTTGATTATATTTCATTTTGATGCCTTATGCCCTTGAGGGGTAACTCATGAGGGTACGGTAGTTGTCACATGCCAATGTATACGAGCGCGAAGCATGACATGGTTTTTGTACTATTTATTGATAAAAATAATGATATAATTGAAAAATAATGATAACTCCAAATTATTTATTTTTATTAAATCTGAATAGTGAAAATTTTTCTTGTTTGTGTATTGTGATTGAGGACAATAATTGATTATGGCATATACCGTATGAACATTAAAATTTGGATAGTTTGAAATTTTTGATAAATAAAAGCTCCTCATCTTTTCGGGGTAAGTGACTCATCCTACCAGGAGCCTTTGACTCACGACGCTACTCATAGTTCAGCCTGCAAGTTTTATTAGAAAAAATGACCAGATGACATGGTGTACGAGTTGAAGAGTTTTGTATCCTTTCAAATAAGTCCCAAGGGATTGGTATACTAGAAATAACTGTTATTTTATTTCTCACGATTTTCAGATATGTCCATATAAACAAACTTTATATATTAAATCTTCTGCGCGTGATGTTGTTATCGTGTATTTGTATGTGGATGATAAGATTTTTACAGTAATTAATCCAAAGATGATTTCTAAATTTAGGAAGACCATGATGAGTTAGTTTGAAATGACAGATGTGCGACTTGGTATTAAGCTCTTCCAATCTGACATATATATTTTTAATTTCAAAGAAAATATGTAGGGGATATTTTGAAAAAAAATCAAGATAGATGGAATTATGCTAATTCTAACTATGACTGAATTGAAATGATTAAATTTTGACTCCAATTCTAATATACGAAGAAATTTTGACATGTAAACAATATTTTATTTGTTATTGGCAACTTCAAAAAAGAAGAAGAAAATCAGGAGATGGAAGATTGAAAGCTATGTTAGTTCCAAACTAATCAATCAATCAGTCTCTCTCTTTCTTATTCATTATGTGCATTGAAAAATGTTTTGAATTTTCTTTTGGATGGTAGATGATCATGTTCTCAAGATTTTATGACAAGTGCAATATGTATTTAATATTAAAATACTATTCAGTGATCATGTTCCAAACCCTTTATATTTATAACAGTAAATTTCATTTTTTTAAGTTTTTATATTTGACCTTAATAAAAGAGGAATTACATAATCCATTATGAAACTATATCACATGTTGCCAATGGTCAAAAACGTAGATAAGACTTCAAAACACATAGATGTAAGAACTGTCCTTTAAGACAATTACATGGTTAATCATCTCAACCCTACTCCTTGGCGTGTCATGGAGCCTCAAAGGAAGGGTAACCTGCCCACCGAGCATGAACAAATCTCCTATGAATCTGACCAAAGAAGAAGTCTTGAACGATTAAGTCTGAGAATAATCCATATTAATCCTTTCCCAGGCATGCAAATATATTATGTCAAATAAGCTTCCTGTGTTCACAATGATCTTATGCATTTCACAACCTTTGACCCAAATATGTATCACAACTGGATCAGAGTGTTGTGTACAAGTTGGCAACTAATCCAAAAATGATTTATGAATTTACAAAATCCATGATTAATTAGTTTGAGATGACATATGTGTGACTTATGTATTATTTACTTTATATTGAGCTTTTTTAGTCTGACAGAGATATTTTATTGTTCAGAGAAAATATGCATGAGATATTTTGAAAAAATTCAAAATGGATGTAATTAAGCTAATTCTAACTCCGACTGAATTGAAATGATCAAAATTTTTACTTTAATTCTAATGGATGAAGAAGCTTTGATATGTAAACAATATCTTCTCTTCATTTCAACTTGAACAAGAAAACCAAGATTAAGAAATGAAAAATCCAAAGCTATGTTAGTTCCTCAAAGGCTCTTCAATCTATCAGTTTCTCTCTGTCTCATTTATTATGTGCATTGTAGAATGTTTTGAATTTTATTTTGTAGACTGGCAGCTGATCTGTTCCCAAGATTTCATGACAATGACAATATGTAGATAATATGAACAAACTATTCAGTGATTATGTTCCCAACCCTATATATTTATAAAAGTAAAATTCATTTTTTAGGTTGTTATATTTGACCTTAACAAAAGTGGAATTAACAATCCATTATCAAACTATATCACATACTATCAATGCTCAAAACATATATCAGTGTACTGGATAAGACTTCAAAACCCATAGAGGTAAGAACTATCCTTTCAGACAATTACATGGTTAATCATCTCGAGCCTGCTCTTTGGCCTGTCACCGAGCCTCAAAGGAAGGGTAACCTACCCATTGGGTATGAACGAATCTTCTATGAATATAATCAAAGAAGTCTTTAACAGTCTGGCTAGAGAATAGTCCGCATTCATCCTTTTTCCTCAGGCATGCCAATATATTATGTCAATTGAGCTTCCCGTGTTCACAATGGTCTTATGCATTTCATGACCTCTGACCCAAGCATGTATCACCACTAGATTGAATTGTTGCATACAGGTTCGCACTAAGTTGTCTGAGGTAAATCAAGGATCAAGAACTGATTGAACCTCTTGTCTTGGATTTCCCTCTCTAAACATAGTGGACATACTTTTTTCTGGCATTGCTCGAATCCCTACAAGCAGGACCTCCTGCAATCATTTATTACTCCATCTATATCATTGACTTGCTCATTTTATGACTAGGACAGATATAGTTTACCTCGGTCAAAAGTATGGTCGGGTGGGTCTCTGTTATTTAGCCCATGTTGGTGTTGATTATTTCTTTTGAATCTCGCCGCAGTTTTTTTGTGTAAACTACTAAAGGTGGTCATCTTGTATGGACCTTTCGATGCCCACCTTCATATAGTTATATTACTCAGTATCATGGTCATATTTAGCATGAAAACAAAATGCACCATATCTAGACTTATCCCTCTGCTCAAGATTGGTTTGCATATATAGTAGAGACACTAAGAACCCCAAATATTGAACTTGCTAGAGAATTTCCCTCGTGGTGGTGTTCAAGGGAGTAAAAACCTCATCTAGAAGCTCCCAAAGTTTAGACTGGTCGTTGTCTTGCACTCATTTTTTTGGGGGAAAATTTCTAAAAATATACCCCTTTTCAAATTTGTTCTTTTTTTATCCCTATTGCAAAATGTATTTCCGGACCAGTGGAACTCGCATTCGGAGAATGCAGATTCGAGAAATTTAAAAAAAAAAAACAAATTCTTCGAAATTCGAGGTCAGTCAACCTCATTTTTTAATTTTTTTTTTTTTAACCTCGCATTTAAAAAGAAATGTTGTAATGAATTTTTTTTTTTTTTTATTTAGCAAATTTGACTATGTACAAATCTTATATCTCAACAATATTATACACATCTAGATGTGTATAAGAGACAGATTTAACTATCCTACATTGCATGGAAATCATGAAAAATTAAAAAAAATGAAGGATTTAGCAAATTTGACTATGTATATTGCGAATAGAAATTGTGCACTATTACAAAAATAGAAAAATGAAGGATTTGACTGTAAGATAAAATCATTTAAATACTAAACCGTAAATTATAAACTATAATATTAACGAAGTAGTACGATATTTGGGAATAGTAAATCATTCGCCTTTAAATCATAAACTATAACATTAACGAAATAGTACGCGAATGAAATGTGTAAACCCGCAAATTTATTAATTTATAATATTTTTGATAAAATTGTGACATAACCTCCCTTATTTTACGAACATTCTCCCTGTCAGACTATAAATTCAACAAGAGTATAAGAGATCATTAAGATAAAAGCCCGACAAGGACTAAAAAACATAAATGTGTTGTATTGTTTTTGTAATATTGCGAGGAGGAGGAGGAGGAATTTTATTTTTTTTTTTTTTTGTATTTGGGAATTTATCTTCTGCGAGGCCAGAAGGCCTCACAGAAGATAAAGGCCTTGTTGACCTCGCATTCCTGGAATGTGCGAGGTCAATTTTCATTGACCGACCTCGCATTCCGTGAATGCGAGGTCAGAAATTTTTTTTTTTTTTTTTTTTTAAAATTTTTTTCTGGAATTCACATTCTCCAAATGCGAATTTCACTGGTCCAGAAATACATTTTGTAATAGGTACAAAAAAATAACAAATTTGAAAAGGGGTATATTTTTAGAAATTTTCCTTTTTTTGGGGTATGTGACTCATCATATCAGCAGCTTTTGACTCAAATATGCAAGCTTCTCAGATACGTTTGACTTTTTGGGAGTTGAAGGAGTAGATTCAGAGTTATCTTTTTCTTTGCCCCTTTTGACATGATCATATAACTCTCATTTGATTCTATTCGACTCTTCTCCTCGAATGTACTCCAAGTTCCCTCAAGTAATTCCCAGTAAAATTTGTGGCACTTTTCGTGCCAGATCACCAATGAAGTTTTTGGGCTTAACTCAACCGCAAAATTTTGCAGTTATTAACTTCTCATCAACATCTCTGACTTGAACAGGCTCATCATTGAGTCGTCCTATCCTATGTGTTTAGTCAGAGTCTCATCTCATCATATTTTTGCCTGACTTTTATTAGATGAACTGTCTCTTTATAAACAACGACCTAGCTCAGGAAGTGGCTCAGAAACCTTTGTGCCAACTCATGGAAAATGACAACTGATCTCATAAATCCAATTATGCACGACCCTCGCAGAGTGGTGGCAAAAAAGATTGCATTTTGTGGCGTCACTATAATCATATAAACTGGTTACAACAGCTACATGCATGGAAAGGTGGTCAAATGGGTAGGAATCTCCTATATGCTTGTCCAAATCTGATTGTTTGAGAAAAGAATACTGTTTAATGCAAATGGTAAGGGATCCTTTCTCAACTTCCAACAATGAGAATCATCGAATGATGATACTTTTCTTTTGGATTTCTTGAATTTTTAATTCCAAAATTTTCTCCTTGAGTTGTTCATAAAACTTGGGGAAAGAACAGGTTTTGGTTCCAATCAATCATGAAGTGATCAAGGCCTCAGCTTTCTCATGACCGAAGGAGACTTTTCAGGTCTAGTCAGTGATCAAGACCTGAAAATGCAATGACGCAAATCCATGCTACTCATGGCAACGTCAGGTTGTTTGCCAAAGGCGATATCTCAACTGCTTTCCCAGTGTAGGGGGAGATTCTTCCTCTGCTCCACAAAATATTGAAATGACTCAAAATGGTCAATGATGTAGGCGAGAATGTTTTCACACCTCTGCTAAGCTGTGAGGGACGTGTCAGCCTCGTATTGAACCTCAATCTGGTTCAAGAGATGCGGGTTGTTAGTTTAAGCTTCTTTGCTGTTAGCCTTACGATTTTCATTGCGGTTCTTCATTTTTAGAGTTTTAGGTAAAAATCAAAGAGACACAGTAGAATCAGATTATAAACAACATCATTTGTTGAAAAAATGTAGAAAGAGAAAGTAGAGAGAAGCTGATTGTATTAAGTGAGAATGAAGTAAGAACCCTCTATCTATGGTTTTCAAACAGGAAATCTTAACAGTCTTTTAACTTATATAACCACTTTATCTAAGTTGGTGAAATTATAATTATACTTTTAACGAGATTTTTCATAGATGTGACGGGCCACGTAAACCATCTTTTATATGTATCATCAGGAGACTTTCTGTGATTGCCAATGAAGTGAGATACGGTGTTTAATTACTTTAATAGCTTTCGAAATCAGCGCCATAGCATAAATGTAACTATGTTATTTGGTTGTTAGTTATATTATTTTATCCAATAACATATGCATGTGTAACATGTTTGTGTTGGATCTTGGATAGGTTGCAGTTGGATTTGGTAATAGGAAAGACAACGTGCATTGCATTTGCTCATGGCTACTAGGCAACGGTAGGCGACTGCTGGAACACCAAGGACGAAGACATGACTTGTTCGTAGACTGCTGGAGTATGGTGGGCTCTCAAAGACTTCAACATGTGCATTTTTTTTTTTTTTCATACGGTAAAAATCTAATCTATTCTTATCTATTTAAATACAAAGGGAATGAGAGCCTAACTGGACAAAGAGACAGAGAACTTAACATTTACTCTAAGAATGAAAGGAGATTTGAACTTCCAACCTCACACCCAGGGGCAGATTTAGAGGGGCGGACCGGGGCCACCAGCCCCCCAAGATTCTAAAAATTAGAAATTTTACCTTTTTAAAATTTTGAAAATTTAATTTGTATCCTTATAAAATTTATATTTCGCTCCTCTAAATTGTTTAGAGAAATATATATTAGTTTTAATAATTATGTGACTATTAAGTCTTGTCCCCTCAAGATACAATTCCTACGTTCGCCCTTACTCACACCTAAGTAAAGAATTTGGTGACCAACTGCATCTAATGTGAATTGGTTCAACATGTGCATTTTGGTACCAAGGCAAGTATGATGTGGCTCCGTCAAACGAACAAAATCATGATGTATTATAAAAGCACATTTTGGTATGGAATGCCACTCCATCTTTAAAATATGTATATACATATATAGAAGGAATGGACTACCACACCGCAATCCAACCTTGTTCGCATTAAATGACTTGTGACATTTATTTGACTTGGTTCTATTTCGTGAAATTTTTAGGTTTTGAGTCCCAACTAGTCACGATTAAATATTTTTTTAAATTTTAATTTACATTATAAGATTTAGAAATGATGTAAAAAAAAAAAGAAATATCTATGTGTTTTTCATTGAATAATGTAATTAACCATTTGAATAAATAACCGCCCTTCTTTATTACAATACCCTGCCGTAGTCATACACTTCTCCCCCAATCTATATTATATTAAAAGAATCCATGTGATTTAGTGATTTAGATTTTCTTTTTGAATTTTCTTGTACTATAAAATTTAATTACTTTGTTATGTCCCCTAACTTGAATATCTTTTCTATAATTATTTAGAAGCTATTTATGTAAGTACTCCTTAAAAAGTAGAAGAGGAAATAGACCTACTTTTAAGGTTCATATTAAGAAATAAATTTTTATGTAATAGAATATTAGGAATGAGTTTTAAAATTAAAGAAGAGTGAAAAATAATTTTACTGGGATGGATTTTAGAAATCAAGTAATAATAGAAAAATAAATTTATATATTTCATTTATACTCTTGGACCTTTAATGAGAAAAAAATCCTAAAAGGTACATAGGAAATAAAACTAAATTTTTTAGACTTATCTTTAGAATTAAATTTCATTGAAGCAAATTTCCTCATAGAGTAGAAGTTTAGGATAGATTTAAAAAAGTGCAACTTATGTGATAAAATACTTCCTCTATAACCTAAAGCAAGGTTATTTTAATTTGAAAGAGTTAAATACCATTTTGGCCTTTCACACTAAGCAAAAATCTCAATATAACTTTTTAAATTGAAAATGTTTCGATTTGATCCTCCAAATTAAAAAATATATATATCATTCTAATATAATCCTTCAAATTCAAAGAGTCTCAATTTGACCCTCAAAACTAAAACAACTGTCCTAATGTGGCCCCAAAACTGAATGATTATGAATTTGACCTTCCAAACTAAAAATCTATTTTAATTTTCCCTTCAAATTATATTCCGATATAAAAAAATACCATTAACCCTTTAAAAGCACACAATTTTAAAATATATTTTCAATCTTATTGATCACCTATTATTAGAATAAGATTTTTGTATATAATAGAGAGTTCCATTTGGTATCCGTTTTTCAATGATGAATTTTTAAATTATACAAGTATGCAAATAGAATTTTTTTAGGATTAGAAATTAAGTTAAAGTAGGACTTATTACATACAAAATTTTTGGACTCTTTTCAGAGAATAATTTTGAATTTTTCTTTTCTATTTTTGACATGAAAAAGAAAAAATAAAAGAACAAAGGAGACATAAAATGGCTTAAAAGCCTCAAAACCATCTAAACTTAAATTAAAAAAGATATAAAGTACCCTTTATAGATATTGGAAACATTTTCACCTTCCTTCCGCCAATGCCATTTATTTTGTCTCTAATGTTGTTGTCTAGACTTTGTAATGAAAAAAGAGATTTGTTATCCAAACTATGAAAAAAGTTTCTTTGTGGTGTACTAAAAAACAAATATAATGTAAAACCTATCTTTTCAATTGTTAAACTGATTGGATGAGTAAGAAATAAGGCGAACGATGTGATCCACACCTATTTTGTGTTTCTTAAAAGAACACAATCCTTATCTTGCAATCTTACTTTACTTTTAGTTCCTTTTTCATGCATATTTAATATAAGTTCCGCTTTTCCTATAATAAAAAATTAGTTCCTAAATTATACTCCCTCCATCCTAATATAATTGTTATCTTACACATTTGCACAAAATTTTAGGTAACTATATATTTGTGTCAAATGTCCACAAATACCCTTATTAATTTTAATTGACTTCATATCACTAAAGGATAATTATTTGAAATGGGAGAGTTGTATATTGGGAGGAGAGAGAACATAAGAGAGTGGAATGATGAATTGATTATTAGGGCTATTGGTGATCAAAGTTTGGAATATTTTGAATGTTTGGGCGGGGTTTTGATATTTAAGTAATGAAATCATCCATTTTAAGTAGTGTGATATTTTTAATAGGAAATCCTAATATGGGAAGTGTGACAATATAAATGAGACAGAAGGAGTACTAACAAAAAATCTTAATAGATAATTATTATCCTCCTACAAAAAATTATTATTATTGTCTTTAGACCTGTAAATATCTAATGTTGAATATTAGTAACGATATAAGTTACATACTAAAAAATAGGGATATCAAATCAGTTAGTAATTAGATTTTAATTAAAGTGTACTTTGTTTAATAAAACCTAAATATTAAATGTTTATTGTTCCTTTTGAATTATTACTATACAAGTTGATAGCCACTACAGCCAGCTATATATTATTGACCTTATTCTATCAAATAAAATTTATAATATTGAATATCTTACATTTTTTTTTAATATTGTACAGGTTGATAGTTTTAACAAAATGAATTAATCCCTAAATTTCACTCCGTCAATTGTTAAATGGTGGTAGATTATTTTTCACTTTCTTCCTATTTTCATGATAGAATTCCTTTATTTGTGCAAACTATATATTTAAGAGAGATTTTATTTCTTAAATTATAAATTGCTATTTAGTATTCGCACATAAATAGTTCCTTCATCTAGTTGGTTTCAAGAGATGTATAGGGATTCAAGATAATGAAATATCTTGATAAATCTAAAGTTGTCAAGATAGAACTTGAATAACTAAAGAGAATAATGGGTTGCAATAAACACTATAAATTATCAACATTTGTCAAGACTATATTACTCTCTTTAATTACTAAACTTACAAAAGGGATATAATAACAAACTTTTATATATTTCATGTCATGCACTGTACTCCAATTTGATGATATTTTAAAATGTCTTATTTTTTGAAATTAAATAGAGCACCAATGAACTCATTGTAGAATATTTCTATAATTCTTATTTGAGGAAATGGACTTCTATTTTAAAAATTGAAAGGTAGATGTGTTATTAACAAGACACAATTATTTAGATTTTATGAAATTGTTTAAACTATTAAACTAAACAAATCTCTTATATTTCTAACAAAGTATTCTAAAAAAAATGCATAAAAATTAGTTATGAACAAATATTTCTCAAAACGCATACGAACTAAAAGAAAATGTTTTGGTTTAGTTAAATGTTGAAACAAAAATTATATAAGCGAAAAATTAAGTGGATTAAAAAAACCAAACAGTTGGTATCTCCAAACATGCTTCACTTTTTAATTCATATCAATAAAAACATACTCCCATACTAGTTTCTAAAAAACCCTCCTGATCTTATAATTCTATGTCTTCATTGAAATATTTTTTCTATCATTTTAATTTAAATTGGTATTCTAAAAAAATTTAATTGGTATTACTCAAAACAAAAAGTTTTAGTACAAAGGGAATAACAAAAGAATTACTCAGAAATTCTTTATACACACAATAGTTTATACTTTATTATAGTTTGTGAATATTTAGATGAAGGAATAAGAGGCAAGGAAGGGGTTTGGGAAAAGGAAAATGCTTAGATGGATCTAATTTACAGGGCCAGTCAGTTGATAAGTGATATAATCATGGGCTATTGGGTAATATCAGTTGACATTATATATACATAGACGTACGCAAAAAGATTTATTTTGAAGGGACAAAATGCAGAATCGGGTGTTTGTAAAATTTTACATGGGCAAATCTTTAATTTCAAAATTAAAAATTTCAAGGGGAAAAAACACTGAATCTTGGGATGCTCCCTAAGTCTATTTACATACATATGCGACTGCTTGACTTGTCACAAGATTTATACTTGAATTCCATAATCAACTTCAATAAAAAATATCTCGTTATGTCCTAACACTAGCTATTTAAATGATTATAATGTACACTCATAATTTCAAAATATATATATTTAGCAAGACAATATCTCGAATTTTTTGTCTCACTCGTATCTCATCCACTCTCATACTATCAAATGAATTGTTAAGATTATTTTATTACAATTACATCACAACAATTTATTTAGTAGTTTGATAGAGAATGAAATAAAATATGAGACAAAAGATCATGCGGTCATTTTTATCCCAAATTATTTATTGAATCACAATTATTCACTCAATCAAAATGGAGTAACTTACACAATACAAAATACAATATATATATATCTATCATAAAACACGAGATTAATATTGAGACCTTAAGTTACTAGGTTTTTGTTTCCAAATTATATATTGAATCATAGCTATTCATTTAATGTAGTGGAAAATTTGACCTTATATATTAGAAACGAGTGATTAATTGAGGCCTTTGTTTCAATAAGAGAGAGTATATACTATATAGCAATGATTGTCATAGATTGGTTCAGACAATAAACGATAAATAAACTGATCAAATCACTAAACTGTTGTTACTTTTGCTGTTAATCCTCTGCTCAATGTGTTGCGTGCGTGGTGTTGGAGGAATGTAGCAGTGCTTGAACCCGTGAGCAGTGAGAGTGATGGATATTCTCTCTCTCTCTCTCCCACGGTTCATCCAGTCTCAGTAACTCATCACTTCCCACGCAATTCCCCAGGCCTTAGCAATTAACTCTTCAAACTACAGCGCAGGGTGAGCTGTTGTTGCCATGTCGGTGGTAATGTGTAATGATCCACAACTCATAATAGACTCATTCCCATTTATGTTTGTATTCTAGTCTACGGATAAAGAGGGTCCGTCCAACAAAAAACCAAAGTCCAATCCCAATTCCACCTGCAGTCGAGTTGGCTCTTGGCCTTCGGTCCTCAACGCGCCTTTCCCAATTAATGTTGTAGCTTTTGTCAAACGGGATTTTTTAGAATTATCCGTAGAGTATAATAAAATATTCAACAAAAGTTGTGACATGGTAAAGTACAATTTTTTATTAAAGAAGTTCAATTTCGTTTATTCTTTCGTGAGTTTATTTTAAATTTATAATTTTGTATAAATATATAATTCAAACTAAATCCTGATGGCAGATTATAATTACCACAAGCATAGGAACTCGTACCATGTTCTCTGTATTATAGTTTGTACTGTCTCCCTGCCAAATATAGTAAAAGTAGAGATGAGAGATTGGTTCCTTCAGAGTGGTTTGAAGTTATTACCCACTGAAACTAGCAGTACTCTTTGTTTAACTCGAAATTTTTTTAAAGAGATTAAATTTATGATAAATGTTTTAAATTTTATTTTTATTTAAGTCACCTGAACGCACAATTATTTGTTAAAATAGAAGTGAAGTGTAATAGTTTAGTACGACACATTTTTATTTAGATTAAATTTTTGATAGAGATTAAATCCGATAAAAGGATTTAATCCCAAAAAATTAAAGAAAAAAAAATCTACATTTTCCTTGACGTGTAGACTTTCTCATGGACACCATTTTTCCAGTAATTAGCAGTGGTCATAACTAGTAGACGGTTAGATTTCGGCTCCAAAAAAAGAAAAGAAAAGACTAGAAGATAGTTGGATAATGAATACTGGATAGTGGATTCTAGTTAATATCTTAATCTATGGTCACTTTCCCTCCTTGCATTATTACTAAAATATATATACTTCATAATCATACTTAAGAGATACACTACTACTACTACTACATTAGTTCAGTGGCTTTGCTTTCCCTCTTCTTATTCTTTCTTTTCAAGAATGAAGAAGAAGCTTTGCTCTCTCTTCTTCATCCTAGTTTCTTGTCTATCCACATTTTCATCGGCTAATTACAATGTGACCTACGATCGACGCTCTCTCATTATCAATGGCCAGCGAAAGCTCCTCATCTCTTCCTCCATTCATTACCCCCGCAGTGTCCCCGCCGTCAGTGCTTCTATTCCCTTTGCTTCCCTATTTCTTCCATCTACTAGTAATTTTTTTTCTTCTTCTTATAATTAGCTTTTTTCAGTACTTGTTAGATTCTATTCTCTACGATACTTACAAAATTAGATTCTAGTATGTACAAGTGATGTAAGGAAAATTCTTAAAAATCATACCTTTGTGTTTTAAATATTTGATACGTTATACGAGATACTGGTATATAATATATCATTTTATTAAAAATATATAATGTATATATACATTTAGTACGTGATGCCTTATATGCAATCGGTATCTAGTGAATTTGATAAATGTTTATAGTGTAACATTATATTATATGAAAGTTTGTATTGTATTAACTTTCGGAACACTTCTGTACCAATGGCACGCGTCTAGATCCACTCTGTTAAAAAAGAAAATATATGTCGTCCGTCATTTAATCTTCCCTTTACTTGGAAAATTCATAATTATTTTGAGAATTCATGAAGAATTGTCTTGTACATTGTTTTAGTTTTGCTTTCCAGTACCTAATGATTACCTTTTAAATAAAATGGTTAGGAATTCAATTTTTAATAATGCATATAAAAATTGTTGAATTCTTCTCAAAGATGTGGCCAGGGCTAATTCAGCTAGCAAATTAGAGGAAGGAGGTGTGGATGCCATAGAAACCTATGTGTTTTGGAACGGTCATGAGCTTTCACCGAATAAGGTTAGTAATATTTCTTATTTAGATTCATAGAGTACAAGTGATGGAGAACAATGGCTCAGATGTTCCTCTTGTCTGTTTTTTTGGACTCGATTTCGGAATTGCTACATGTAGTACTATTTTGGAGGAAGGTATGATCTGGTCAAATTTTGCAAGATTGTTCAAGAGGCTGGCATGTATTTGATACTTCGAATTGGTCCATTTGTTGCAGCTGAGTGGAATTTTGGGTATATCAGCTGTTTACATACACTTGAATTCTTGAATTTTATGAACTGAAAAGACACATTTACAAACTGTAGATATCGAGCTGTCAAGCTAGAGTTTATCCTTGCAGTGTATAAATGATACTCGAGAGATCCTAACCCATGTGAACGGTATGTACAGGGGAGTGCCTGTTTGGTTGCATTATTTGCCAGGCACTGTTTTCCGGAATGATAATAAGGTGAACCATTCAAGGTCTGTTTATCATCTTTACTTTATCCGCATATTAAAACTTAGAGATGCCACTCCTTGCGATTCGTCATAATTTAATTAGTTCTTTTTTGCAATATATTACAAATCCTATTTCCTTATAACTGGTGATTTGCTGCTTGGGATTCCAGTACTACATGGAGAAGTTTATGACTTATATAGTGAATTTGATGAAGCAAGAGAAACTTTTTGCATCACAAGGAGGTCCTATCATCTTGGCCCAGGCAAGTAAAGCCTTTTCAGTTCATTCCATTTAGAATAGATATGAATGAGCTTCTCTTTATGCTTTTGAAATCAGTATCATTCCTTGTTTATATATCTTTTTACTATCTCTGGTTAGTTATAGGTTTCTTTCTACAGTCATTAGATTTTCGACCCAAGTGCCAGCTCTAAGGTGGTATGTAAGTTCTATTTCAATGAGGAAGGGGGAAACTTAGGAATGTGATGTTTTGGCTGTATATAAATGTTGGAAGAAAGGCTTATTCACCAAAATCCTTGAGTCTGGTACTCTGGTTTGGCACTTTAGGTGACTCTAGGGCATGGATGAGATGTGTTTATTTGTTTCAAGAAGAAAGAGGAGAAAAAGGAAATGGATAATTGTGAAGTTCCATTTAAACAGTCCAGAAAAATGAAGAAACTTTCCAGTTACTCTGTATTTTGTTTGTTCTTGATTGCATTTGGTGGTATTGATTTCCACATACTGAAGGTTTCTGAAAATTTTGAGATAATTCCACATCTATAAAGTTCTTCCCAAGTTTATGTAATAAATATTAAGACATGTACCTATTCTTTTGTTTCCCCTTTCAGTTGAAACTGAATAGAGCCCCATAAAGTCTGACTGAACTAAGTAATAAGACTATAGCTGAATGTTACACCAGTGTATGAGGAACAGGACCAAGAGCAAATGCCAAACTACCACCTCAGTGAGAACATCGAGCATAATTATATTTTTTCTTTTCATGACTAAAATGAGTTTTTCACGCTGAT
This sequence comes from Cinchona pubescens, assembly GCA_025175665.1. Classification (NCBI taxonomy): domain Eukaryota; kingdom Viridiplantae; phylum Streptophyta; class Magnoliopsida; order Gentianales; family Rubiaceae; genus Cinchona; species Cinchona pubescens. Next base: position 1,029,886 of record JANKKI010000281.1, on the reverse strand, counting down.
GGTTGAGCACCATATTAGAAGCAAAATACTTGCATACCTAAATACTAATAAACTGCAATAAGGACTGTCATCTCGTTTTATGACAAAACCACCACCCCTCACAGAACTGAAGCTTCCTCTATTACTCCCAAACTCACGCAGACCTATCAGTTCCTCTTAGTCATACATCTACCAGCACTGGGTGTTCAGGTAGCTCTGGTGGATTACATAAAGTAGGAAATATTCTTGCTTTCCTTTCCCTATCTATGTCATACAGAACTGAGTCTAAATCCAACCTCTGCATTGGTTCCTCAAAATTATTATGCTTCATATATTGATGTTTTGCTGTATATGAGACCCATAAGGTGTAGATGATTGACTGATCCCGCAAGCAATAGAAGAAACTACTATCATCTAATGGAATTCCCCACTTCTACTTTTTATGTTGGGAATACAATCTTCTATTGTGAGCAAACATAAAGTAAATGCAGAACTGGGAACTTTATTCTTGCTACACAGACCAAGGAAATGCAAGGTACATGGATGCATCTAGTTTCCTTGGAGTTTTAGGAGAACAGATCCTCAGCTATACAGCATTAAGGTCCCCAACACCAATGTTATTGAAAAATCAGGGTGCTATCCATCAAACTTCTCGCTTCAGCAGTCAGTCTTTTCCCCACTAACCATTGGTTATCTAACTTATCTTCATGGAGTAGATGCAAAGGAACTTATCTGAGCTTGCAAACTGTTCAATATGATTCTTAGAAAAAGTAAAGGGTCCTGAAGGATGTCAATCATGAGAAGCATACATTACTTATCCTTTGTGAAAAATGACTTCAATTAACTTCCACAGGGTTCTTAACCTCTATAAGTATCATCTAAAGTCCTGATTTGCCTCATTTGCGATAATTCTTACCTTCCTGCAATCATAGCTCTATGCTAAACTGCTAACTGATTTGCCACACCACTGTCACCTCCAACTTGCCATTTCCATTACCACTAAACTGCTATTATTTAGACAACTTCCATGAGTACAGAACCAGGAACATCAGTATATTTTCTAGTACCACCATCATATCAGTAAAGCTATTCCCATGACTTACCTCTTTCACCCATGTTTGCCACCAGTATTACCTCTGGACTAGCATTATTGGTGAAGTGATCAATACTAAGTGACCCCTGCCAATTTCTGCCATCATAATACTTGCTGCAAGTGTACTTAAAAAGTTGATAATATTACAATAGAATAAAAAATTGTGTAACATTTCTTTGTAAAATTTCCTTGACTGTTTTGTGTTGCGATCCTCTCTTTCTTTCTATCAGAATTAAATTTGCTACTTTGTTTCCTGCAGGTAGAAAATGAGTATGGGTACTATGAAACAGCTTATGGAGAAGGAGGCAAAAGATATGCTTTATGGGCTGCTAAAATGGCTCTTTCCCAAAATATAGGTGTACCTTGGATAATGTGCCAGCAATATGATGCTCCAGATCCTGTGGTAAGGTTGTCATGGCCCACCCTAAGTTAAAAAGGAGGAGGAATTCACTGGTAGTTTAAGTTCATCTTTAAGAATTTGAAGTTTGGGTGATGATAGGACTTCATCTATATGGTAATATGAAGTTAACATCTAAAAGTTTAGCTTGTTCGTAGAATGTTAAAGTGAAGAATCTAGCGTGTACCTACAAGGTTAAGAAAGGATATCCTTTCTCCAATCTCATATTCCACTAAAAAGTTTGTGCTAGTTATGTTTGCATACACATATAACATATGTAGGTGGCAATAAAGCATTTTTTTACTTCTTTTTAAGTCAAAATTCAAACTAAATCTGTCTGTCAATACAAGAATCACCAAGGCAGTGCGGAGTAGAACTAAACCTGCTAGTTCTCATATCTTACTATTTGCCACTTAGACTATGATCTTATGTAAACTTGAAATGAATCTCAATTTAAGTTTGAATTAAATGTTCTTTTGTTAATTTGTATCCTTCTACTGATTTCTTTGCAGATTGATACTTGTAATTCATTTTACACAACTGTGATCAATTCAAACCAATCTCTCCCAACAAGCCAAAAATTTGGACAGAAAATTGGCCTGGATGGTACAGTTTTACTTTTCCTTCAGCATATATCAAGATACTTGTATATCTGAAATTAATTTTGATGCTATTACATCATTACTTCCAATGAAAGATGGTTGTTTGTTTTATAAATACATAAAGTTTTTGCTTAACTGCCTTTTCCATTTATCGATTTTGTACTTGTTATCTAGAATTTAAATATAAATAAAGAGTTGAGGCAATAAAACCATGATTCTGTGATTATATTAATAAAACTTCTGGTAAGTAATTGCAAATACTAGTTGGGTTGTCGTTATTTATAGTTAGATTCCTGTCTAATTTCATGGTTGTAATCTATTTCTATATGATTTTGAAATGCTTTTAATTTTTAATCACAGAACAGTGTACTCAATGTATATGTTGCATATGCATAAGGAATATAAAAGTTTGAAATGCCAAGAACCGATCATGAACCCTAGTTGGATCTGACTTTTTCTAGAAATTTTCGATTTTTGATGACTTGAAAGGGGCTAAATATAGCTCATAAGTTATTTTCAGGCTTTTCCCCTATCAAGATTCTTTATGGTTTTTACTGAACTTCTTGCTCTGATGTTTAATGCTTGACTTATTGAAAGATATTTCAGATATTGGAATCTATTTAAGTCCTGGAATTTTCTCGTTGTATGATGTAATGAATTCTGTTTAAAGGTTCAAAACATTTGGGTCCAGAGATCCCCACAGACCTGTGGAAGATGTTGCTTATTCTGTTGCTCGTTTTTTCCAGAAGGGAGGAAGCTTACAGAACTATTACATGGTATTCTTCTTCAGCTTCAGATTTGATCATTCTTTAATCAACAGGAAGGTTTCTTAGCTAGTATCTCCTTGACCAAGCAAATATTTTTGTTCTCATAACTTGTCTTTTGTTCCTAGTTCTATTCCATTTTATTAGTTTCCTTTTCCTGTTCAGTACCATGGTGGGATGGAATACTAAAGATACAAACTTTGGTCGCACTGCAGGTGGCCCATTCATAACCACTAGTTATGATTATGATGCCCCTATTGATGAGTATGGTGCGCCTCTGTTTCTGCTTGATAAAGATAAACTACAATTGTTGGACTTGTGAAGTATCATACTTCAAACATTAAATTCTACCACAGATTAAATTTGATATGTTCTCACGTGAATTCCAGGGCTAGCAAGGTTTCCAAAATGGGGACATCTTAAAGATCTGCATAGAGCTATAAAGTTATGTGAGAATGCTTTGCTCAGCAATGAACCAACACTGCTTTCACTAGGTCCTTTACAGGAGGTTATTGCTGTCCCTTTTCATCCATTATTCTTTAATGGCTAGATTGGAAGTTTTCTCTTGCTTATCACTAATAGTACACTAAGATGTGATGGAATTTATGTTAGCTTGTTTGGATCAATTTTGTCTATTGGTTTCTTCATCAATACTTTTTAATTTCTAGCTTTAATACTTGTTTCTTTAGAATAATTTTGCGTAAAATTTATTTTGACTGTTCTATAGTGTCAGAAAATGCAGAGAATTCTGACTCTTGGAGGCATTTTTCATGTTTAGTTTGAGGATATTTAACTCTTTTGCTTGCAAAATGTACAACCCCATTCCCATTCTCTTTGTTTTCTTTATCTAATTCTTCATTGCAAACCATGGAGAGACTCAACTAAGGCCTCAAGCTGGCTTCTTCTTTACATTTGTCTTTATTGTTTTTGGATCAGATCCTGTGCAGATCTGAATCTTGTTGAATGTGTACTTCTATCGTTTCTTTCCTATTGAAATACAAATCTTCTGTTTATGGGAAAAATCAACCAAGGTGAATGTTTTGTAAAGATGTTATCAATCATCCACAATAATGACCCAAATTCAAAAAAAAAGTTGCAAGCATTTCTTTTGCCCAAACATAAAATATCTCCTCTTGTGGTAGACAATCTGGCGTAGGAAAATTGGAAAGAAGAGAAAAAGGAGAATTTTGGTTGAATTTGCAATCACACTTGAGAGCAACTCTGACATATCTACAGGGTTGCCATTGCATTGAAGCTGCTTTCTCATGCAAATCCTCTTAATTCCTTTGTTCCCGAAGGAACTATTTTTATCTATTAGTAAATTGTATTTTCAAAATTCTTCTGGCAGCTAAAACTTTTTAACCATTTCCCGACGAAACTACATATTTTTTCAAAAAAGTAAATGGTGGCTTCAAATGACGTTGTCATGGTTCAAGGACATTGGGTTTGAAGTTCAGGAAGCAAGTTTGTCTATGTTTGGGGTGTGGATATTTTTCAGAAGTTTCTCCTGTCAAAGTACAAAGGAGCACTAGGTCATCATGGTTCCAAATTTTCATGAAAGACTCTTGAAAATATTTGCTTCTTTATGCAAACTCAACTGCAGAAGCCCTGTTTGTTCTTAGCCCCCCCCCCCCCTCCCCTGAAATTGGTTTATGATTAAGCAATAATTCTTGTGAGTAGCAACTTTTTGCTCATTGAAATGCCAACTAGAATACCACATTTCTGTAGGCCGATGTCTATGAAGACAGATCAGGAAATTGTGCTGCATTCATTGCTAATATGGATGATAAAAATGACAAGATAGTACAATTCCGAAATATGTCATATCACCTCCCCGCATGGTCTGTTAGCATTCTGCCAGATGCAAGAATGTGGTGTTCAACACTGCAAAGGTATTTTTTTCTCAGAATCTTTTGTATCTAATCTGAGTAAATTGTAATTGCTTCAAGGCATAGTTTATTACCATGATAATGATAAAAAATCTGCTGAATGAATAAAATTTGTGGAAGCACCTCAAAATTTATTTGAATTGTAGATTGTAGTCGAGAAGTAACATTTGTCAAGAGCTTCAGTAATTGACATGCCAACGGGGAATATTTTCAATCATTTTTTTGTTCCAAACAAGTCATGAAATGCAAAAAGAGGAATTTTTCTTTGTTTTTTTCCCCTGTTCTGCGGTTACCACCAAAGTCTGCAGAGTGAGTTTGCTAGTTTTCATTTCTTTTCTTTTTTTTCCCGGGAACAATAAGAGACATTTGACATGTTGAACCACAACCTGATCTGGAAACATGAGCTGCTAGGCAGAATAGTAACATATTTAACTGTATACATGCTTAAAATACTTTCGAGTGTCTGGGCTGCAATCATATTTGTTTTTTCGACATGGGCTAAGCAAGCGAAGCATCATAACATGTGGCAGTCAGAATTGAACTACAGATATCTTTCCACTGTAGTATCATATATGAACCAACTCATCCAAGAGGTTCTTAAGTTATGATTGTGATTCATTTCCTAATCTGACAAAATGCAGAACCTTTTTACCTGAACAGGTTGGATCTCAAACTTCTGTAGTTGAGATGGTCCCATCAAACTTTACGGTATCAACATTATCACCCAATAAGGACATAAAAGGTCTTACATGGGAAGTATTTGAGGAGAAAGCCATGATCTGGGGTGAAGCCGATTTCACTCAAAATGGCTTTGCTGATCACATCAATACCAGTTGTTACAAAAGATACAACAGACTACCTCTGGTATAGCACAAGGTTGGTCTCACTTCATAAATTAGAAGTGGCATATAGCCTCATCCAATTGCTGATTTGGTAATATGTATTTGCTTTGTCATGATTTTCTCATCCATGAAATTTCAACAACTATATTCAGAATTTAATGCAGACTTCCAAATGAACAATGTCTTTTCTTCCTTAAGTGAACCAGAATTTTAACTTTAACTGGAGGCCATGATCACATGTTGGAAAAACAAAACCAAAATTGAAGGTATAAAATTATAATGTGAGTTTTGCTGCAGACTTTAGTAGTATGTGAACAAATAAATTGAGTAATAATGTGTTTCATTGTTGCTGATCTTATTGGGGTTTCTCAGTTATTTCTTTAGTTTGTCATGCCTAGATGTGCCGCTTCTACTAAATTACTGGATTATTTTCAGCATATATCTCACACTACCTAGTGTTCCCCTCTACTCGCATTTACAAATACTCTTCTACCGGATAACATAGATATGTTCAGAACATCAATTTTGCCAACAATAGAGATATTTGCTGTTTTGACTATACTTCAGATATTTTTCCTTGCTAATTTCATGATAATTTTGAGGCACAAAAACTAATATGTTTTAATTTGAGGTTAAAATTTCTGAAACTATTTGTCCTTAAGTGTACCATTATATGGAATGTGCCAGAAAATAGTTAATAAAGAATTGAAGTGGTTTGGAACTTTATTTCATCAAGGACCTCTTTCACTCATAACTAGTCTCTCATTGTTGGTCTTTTTTTCTTTGGGTATTGCATAGTCTACTTGAGTTGGCTTGACCCTTGAGAGTAGGGAATTTCTCAAATCTTATGGGAGATGCCTGGCTAATTGATTTATGGTTTCTCGAAGCTTATAAACAAATAAACAAACAAACAAACCAACCCTTAATCCCACTAAGTAGGGTCGAATGGCACATGAATCCTACTACGCCATTGCGCTCTGTCATGTACCATATCCTCCTCAATTCGTAGATGGGCTATATCTTTCTTGCAAGTTACCCACCAAGTTTTTTTTGGTCTTCCTCTACCCCTCTTATGTTGACTACTCTCTCTAAAATCTACTCGCCTGATAGGCGCTTCTACTGGTTGTCTTAACACATGACCTAACCACCTTAAGCGTGTTTCTCTCATCTTCTCATTAATAGATGCTACTCCAATCTTCTCACGAATATGCTCATTCCGTATCTTGTCCATCCTAGTGTACCCACACATCCATCTTAACATTCGCATTTTTGCTACTCTCATCTTTTGCTCATGTGTGTGATTCACTGCCCAACACGCAGATTCATAGTTAGTCACTGGCCTAATTGCCATTCTATAGAATTTACTCTTAAGTCGTAAAGGAATTTTGCGGTCACATAATATTCCCAATGCCATTCTCCATTTAGTCCATCCCGCTTGTATCCGATGTGTAACATCTCGATCTATACCACTATTACTCTGAATATCTGATCCTAAATATTTAAAATTTTCACTTATGCTAGGTATCTCTTGATCTCCGATACTAACCCCTATTCCATTCCTACGTGCACCCTTGCTAAACTTAAATTCCATATATTCTGTTTTTGGTTTACTAATTCTAAACCCTTTTGCCTCAAGTCTCTCTCCAAACCTCGAGTTTAGCATTAACCCCATCTTTTGTTTCATCTACTAACACAACATCATCTGCAAATAACATACACCATGGTATTTCCTCCTGTATGTGCCTTGTAAGTTCATCTATGACCAAAGCAAATAGATAAGGACTTAGAGCTAAATCTTGGTGTAAACCTATATTTATAGGGAACTCTCATGTCAACCCTCTTGGTGTTCTCACACTTGTAACCACATCCCTATACATCTCCTTTATTGATTCTATATATGCTACTCTAACTCCTCTTTTTTCTAAAACTCTTCACATAACGAATGGTGAAGTAGCATATTGAATAACGAATGGTGAATTTCATGACTTTGTTTGCCTCTGATATGATTAAGAATGGGATTTACAGAAGTTGACAAGATTGTTATATCTGTTCCTTTTGGCAGTTTCCATGTCGATGAAAATGAGGAATGCTTGAGAAATGGAAGCACTGCAATGCTGTTAGTTGAATCCAGTGGTCATGCACTGCATGCTTTTGTTAATCAGAAACTTCAAGGTTATATTTCATCATGTGTAATCTTTCTGTTTTGCCTATACTATTCCAGTAGTCATGGTTAATTGCACACTTGTTTCACGTTTTATGCATTTATCATAAGTTATTGCTCCTACGTGTGTCATTTAACTTATGATTCATGAATATGTAGTTCTTGATCTGTGTGCATCATTCATTCAAAGGTTTGAACTAGTATGTTACATGTTGTTTTTCAGCTACTGGTTGTGGAAATGGCACAGTATCTCCTTTTAACTTTACGAGTCCCATAAATCTCAAGGCTGGAAAGAATGATATTGCTATATTGAGCATGACCGTTGGCCTAAAAGTGAGTTGCTTTCACTGATTTAATGTGTCTCTGCCTGCGTTTGCTAGCATTCTTAATTAATTGGTTCTGGATGAGCTCAAAACTTGCTACATTTCCTGCATGAGCAAACATGATATCAATTGATAAATGTTCATTGTGACTACAGTACTATGCTTTGATTTGCACAAGAAGAGAAAAATAGAAGTGTAGGATTAGTTCTGTATTAAATTCTTTTTGAAAAATGGTTTGAACAGTGTAAGTCTCATTTTTACTGTCAGATTAAACATAGTTGGACTAGCCCCTAGAAATCTGAGTTTACTACACTGGGATAGTCCTTTTTCACGAAGGCCTGAGTTCATAAACTTGAAAATTACTGCTCAAGTTTGAGACAATTGACACTGCAAGATATCTTTTAAATTTCGTAACACATTAGTATTTGAATCTTATGTTATTGTCCAATTCTCTTTCTAGACTGCAGGAGCCTTTTATGAATGGGTTGGAGCTGGTCCAAGCAGTGTGAAAATTCTGGGGCTCAAGAATGGAACTGTAGACTTGATACATCTAGATATACTTGGGCCTACAAGGTATTGCAACTATCTTAGGAAACTTGAGTCCTCCACTATACTACTCTGTGTGCTCAGCTCTAATTAAATGGTTGATCTTCTATGAACATTTTCCAGAGAGGAGTTTCTATCAAATGGTATGACACATCTGTTTTTCAGTAACTTGCATAATCACTTCTGGAGTGATTAAGTCATTTTCCCGCTTCTATTTAATGGGTATTTTCTATTTGATTGGAAGCCTTTTAAGTGATGGTTGCGCTTGAGAATAAATTGGTTAAATCATTCATTTTGGTGATCACGTGGTATGAATTTACAAGTACACAATGATAATTCTATTAAAGTAAATCTTGTTAAGAATGTCATATTCCATTTTTTACACATTTTAAGTATTCCTTTTTACCTATTATTATTCTTCTTTTAGTTCCTTTTGCCTTTGCTTCGATAGTGCCATGCAGTAGGTGGATGTTGATGATTAAGGAGACAACTTTTGGTTTCATCTTATAAAGGCCATACTTTGCCTTTGCCTTTTCTTTTGCTAATTATTGCATTCACAATAGGTTTATGATAATCACTGATCACTTTGTCCAATTGTTAATGTTGGTGATGATTATTCTATTATAGAATTGAGACTCTGAGCAAATTCAGGCCTTAGACAAAAGTGAAATTATATATATGGAAATCTGATTAAAAAAGTACATTTATTAAATATTTTTGCCTCGAAGAATTCTTAGAATCTTTGATCATCATTTTCTTAAAATGTTTTCAGATTGGATTGCAAGGAGAACATCTAAAGATATACCAGGCAGATGGTTTGAAAAGTGTAAACTGGGTGCCCACTTCAGACCCACCAAAAAGACAACCTCTGACATGGTACAAGGTATAAGCTAGAGAAGATTAAGGGACTAAATGAACTCTTGTTCTACTGAAAATGGATTTTAGTGCCATTTAATTCCTGCTACACATGAAAACTACTGTCAACTATCCATTAGAATAATAACAAACTTTTAGAAGGTATTAATCCGTTAAATTTCCATATATTTTCCATAATAGAAACTTTTTTCTGCTTGCATGACACTTCAATGTAAATGAAAAGAAAAAATCATCAAACTAGTTTTCTGATTACATACCTCTGTATGTGGCAAGATCCCTTGAAGCTTACATATCAACTGAATGCCTACTCTTGCATGAAAAAGTTAACATACTAAACTCTATCCAAATCTTCAAAATCTTCTAATACCTTTCCAGTAGCAAGTTTGGTTTATTTGTGCATATTTACTTCTTCAATTTTTACTTTCTTTAGGTCCATTAATTCATACCCCAGATCTTAATTACCAAATTAGAACATAACCAGTAATTGAAATTCCTCTCTAATATGTAACACCACAAAGGGTCATCTATTAGGTAATAAGGATATTATATTGTGGAATGAAGAGCAACCTAATTTTTGAAATTCTGATTAAATATTAAGAATTCTTCAACATCTGTATATTGATTATGAAATTGTAACCTACTTCATTGATTATATTGTAGATTGTAGTGGACCCTCCTCCTGGAAATGAGCCTGTTGGACTTGACATGATCCATATGGGGAAAGGGATGGCTTGGTTGAATGGAGAAGAAATTGGAAGATACTGGCCGAGAAAAAGCTCTAAACATGAAGAGTGTGTCCTTCACTGCGACTATAGGGGCAAATTTAATCCCGACAAGTGTAGCACTGGATGTGGAGAACCAACACAAAGATGGTAAGTTACACTGTAGAAATTTGTGTATATCTTTTTTCTGTGTAGATAATGTCACTACTGGAGATTTGTAATGCATATACATTTGGGTCTGCTGATGGAAGGTAAGAAAACTTGCTGTTTAAGGAATGAAAAAGTATAAAAAAGTATGTGTGGTAATTGTCTACTTGGATGTTACCTTAGGTTTGTTTGTTGCCAGCTGTCAAAGCTTCTATACTAGATTGTACAATCCTTTTGAATCTATGGGCTTCTATTACCCTTATATATCATATATAACTATGACCAATCCTAGTCCTCCCCAACCTCAGGAGTAGAAAAGGTCAAAAGGTAGAGAGGCAAACAAAATTAATTTGATTTAGATTCGTATTTGTGGCCCTGAAGTAAGAACTGTAAACTTGCCCAAATAGACTGTAGATCCTTTTTTTTTTATATGTATACTTAATGGTATATAATAAATGACACGCTTGCTTAGTGGATGCCTGAATTTCTTTGAGCCACACTGGCCAAAACATTGCTTCTGAAACTTAATTGGTTATTAACAGTACTCTTCTCATTTGAAAACTTCTTTTTAATATAACCTTTAACTCTGATCTTGAGAAAAACTGCAGATAATGTTATAAGATATAGACTTCTTTCTCTTGTATCTTTGCTCCTTATCGCTTTTGTTTGCATGTTGCATTTTAAGAAGTTTAAAATGTTCTTCGTTATAAGGTACCACATTCCGAGGTCCTGGTTCAAGCCATCAGGAAATGTATTGGTGATCTTTGAGGAGAAAGGCAGTGATCCTACTCAACTCAGATTCTCCAAACGAAAAATTTTAGGTGCCTGTGCTCGTGTTTCAGAGGATCATCCTTCATTTGATCTCGAATACTTTCAGAAGGCTGGAAATGAGAATTTCAGAAATAAAGCAACAGTTCAGTTAGTGTGTCCAACTAGCACTCGCATATCTGCTGTGAAATTTGCGAGCTTTGGCACACCTACAGGGAATTGTGGATCCTATGCCAAGGGAGACTGTCATGACTCTAATTCAGCTTCATTAATAGAAAAGGTAAGTGAAAAAGAGTCAAAACTATTTCTCTTATTACAGGATGTTTTCTTTCCATCCTTCTTTTAAGAACATTTTCAAAGAGGTCCAATAGATCCAATACCTAATGGTGGTTCAGATTTGGATAATTGATAAAATTGCAATGAGATTGGATATTATGCCATACATGTATTCTAATAAAATGCTTCATCTTAGCGTGTTTGATGCCTGACAACATCTCTAAGCATCAACAAATTGTTCTTTTGGCGTAGGTCACCGTGATGATAGATTGATGCACTGTATGACTTTAGATTTCAGGAATTGTAGATATTTTATTCTTTCTCCATAGTGACATTTCCTGGATTGTGGTATTCAGGCTTGTTTACACAAAAACAACTGTGCTTTGGAAGTCGCCAAACAAAATTTCAACATGGGATTGTGCCCCGGAACAGTGAAAAGACTTGCTGTTGAAGTAGTATGTAGCTGAAATTGCCTACTCCAGCCAAATTGCTGGAAATGAGTTACAAAAAAATTTTCTGAGTTTTGCCATTTGAAGGAGATTCTTTTGGGGCCAAAAAAATGGCTGTAATTCTGTTGATTGTAGGTATAGTCATCTTCATTTGATATAATTGGATTTTCTCAAGACCCTCGCAAGATGGTTCTTATTTACTGGACACCATATTTGAAAAATGAAATCTCCAAAATTCGTTATTATTCTCATTCACGAACATATGTATATATAGGTGTACAAGCACAATTTAAGACCTAGTAAATTTTAGGCTATTACAATCAATTACAATTAGAATAAAATCAAATCAATTAGGAAAGATATTCCTATAATTATGCTAGAGAGAATAAGTTAGCATCCCTATAATTACTAGTGTGCAAATATGGCATGTACAAAAAATCCTCCAATAATCCCCCATCAAGTTCGAGCATGAAGTGTGGAGATGCCCAGCTTGACTAATAATTCATAAAACCAATCACGCCTGAGTGATTTAGTAAATATGTCAGCCGATTGATTGTGTGAAGAAATTAAGCGAGTGAAGATTATCTTTGACTGAGTATGTTGTCGGATAAAATGGCAATTTATTTCAATATAGTTTGTTCTCTTGTGGAAGACTAGACTTGTCGTAATGCGAATTGCTGCTTGGTTGTCACAAAAGAGAGGAATCGGAGAAGTGCATGTTACTTGGAGATCACATAGGAGCCTTCGGAGCCAAATGATTTCACTAGTATTAGTGGCCATGGCTCGGTATTAAGCCTTAGCGGCTTAAGAGCGAGAAACAATAGCTTATTTCTTAGAGTGCCAAAAAATGTGTGAATCACTAAGAAAGATAATGTAACCAGTTGTAAATCTATGTGTCATTTGACACCCTGCCCAATCTACATCAGAGTACACTCGCAACGATAACGAACCTTTGGATGGAAGGAATATACCTGTCTTGGATTGCCTTTGAGATATCGTAACACTCAATATGCTGCATCCAGATGTAGTTTTCATAGTACATGCATGAACTAACTAAAGATCTGCACTGCATAGTGAACTGTACAACATGAAGGTCATTGTTTCGTAGAGCAAAGACGCATAGCCAACATGATATGAATGTGGCTAAGTCTCTTCTCGCAAGTGAGTTTTGACTCCAAGTGTATTAAATGTGCTATCATCTCGACTTGAAAATCTTCGCGGTTGTCTAATCTTCCCATCTGGGTTTTGGGTAGATTGGGGACAAGATGCCTTCCTTAGCCTCTTAGGCTTTGGCCGTTTGTATACACTTTATGGACTGCCTTTGAACTAAAAATCAATCGACTGGTTGGCATAAATTCCAAACTTATTAGTATCTCCACTATGGAGATGGTGAAAAGTAGCAAATAGGTATTCGCATTTTTGTGGAAGGAATTTAGATTTTTTTAGTATCATACCCTGTCAGTTCAGCAGTAGATGGAATAACCTCCTCGTAAATTCCATTTATGAAAAGGAGTCCACCTATCTTGTATAAATCCTAGAGAGAAAGTGACAACTTTCCAGTTGAAGTGTGCAACGTATTCGTTTATGAGTACCATGCTTCGCAAAATGCTTGAATGACGTTGGGATTCCTATCATAGATGAAAAGTGAAGCATACGGTGCTTCATACAAGAAGGTGTCACAAAGAACCTTCTTACATATCTCGAGGATGTCTTCAAGCCATTCCCAATATCTTTCAGTGAATGTAAACTTACCATTGAGTTTTAAAACAGTGCCCCAATGTGCATTATTAGAGATAATTCATCGTCCAAGGGTTTTGAAGATGCACATTAAAACCAGTTCGAGGCTCTTTAGTATGGATAAGAGATATCAAAGAATGAACTATTGTGCCATTGTCTTGATGAACTTCCTATGACCACTCATCAAAATGAAGATGATTTTGTGAAGGCCAATCTCCAGCAAAGTTGCCATGAATAGGATCATGTACCAACAATTGCGTCCCCTTGTTGGCATCATCACCATCAGGATCAACAATTAACAAGTATTTCTTGTCGAAGATTGTAAGTTCCTTGAACATCACTGTAGACACCTATTTTTGTCCCTTAAGTTGTCCCCTATTTTCCTTTTAATTTGTCTCTCAATTTTCTTTTAATTTTTGCTTTTCAATGTCTTTTTTAACCTGCACTTTGATTTTCTTTTAATTTACCCTTTAATTCCTTCTTAATTTATGTTGTGATGTTTAATTATTCTTATGCATTTTATGTTTTTGAAATACTAAGAATAAGTTCTAATATTATTGAATTTTTAGATTTTTTTTTTCTAAAAAAAAAAAAATTTGTTAATTAATTAATTAATTATTAATTAAAATATTATTAACTAATTAATTGGTTTAAAATTTTATAAAAAAAAAAAAAAAAAACTTTCAGCGCGTGAAAGATCAGCATCGCTCACGATCGATGTGTTTTGGCCACGTTTTCTCTGCATTTTTCACCCATTTTTCACCAAAAATTTCAGATGGCCATACTCCCCACATGACAAGCAATGGTCTTTGACCATTTTTACACTCAATCCAATTCGTTAAAAGCACAAAAAATCAGTTTAAAGGGGAGAGAAAAAATTTTCTGCAGAAAAATTTTATTAAGCAAAAGAAATCTGCCAAAACAGCCAACTTAGAGCCAAAATTCCATACGATCAGAGAGGAATTAGAGTAAACTCAAAGAACAAAAGTTGTAGAAGGTCCTTGGAACTACAATTTCTCTTCTGAAACCCAAAGAAAAATCTTCCATTTCGAGGGTCAAAAACGTGGTAGAAAAAGGCTGTTGGTCCAGAGGATTTTCCAGAAAAATTTCTAAGTCTGGAAAATTTTCCAGACAACCAACTTTGAGCCAAGATTTCAAGCGATGGAAGAGGAACTGGATTAAACTCAAAGAATAAAAGTTGTAGACCATTCCTGAAGCTACAACTTTTCTTTTCAAACCCGAAGCAAAATCGTTCATATTCTGGGTCAAAATCGTGTTGGAAAAAGGCTGGTAGCCCATAAAAATCTGCACAAAAAAAAAGAAACATTAGAAAATTTTTCCATTTTACTCCCCCTTATATTTCAGTTTTCTTGTGTTTAGCCCGACAATATTTTTTAAAATTACATTTAGGCCCTTCTGATAGGGCCCTCTTGGTGCCACGTCATCGATGACGTGTCACCCCAGATTGCGCCACGTCATCCGTGACGTGGCGCCCCCAGATTGCGCCACGTCATCCGTGACGTGGCACCACCAGATTGCGCCACGTAGATGTGGCGTCTCTGGGGGCTGTCTAAATCCAGAATTTCAGAAAAAATTTTATTTGCTTTTTGGCCCTCCAGATTTCATACTTCTGCATTTTTAGCCCTCAAGTAATTTTTTTTATTTACATTTAGGCCTTAAGGAATTTTCTTTAATATTACTGTTTATTTTTATTTTTATTTTTTATTTTTTTCTTCAAATTTCTTCCAAATTACATGTTTTATGTCAATAACCACCAATTTTTGCTTTGATTTCTGTTTGGCATTTTAATATATTTTAATTATCCTTGGATTGTGAAATTACTGTTTTGCCCTATGAGTGTTTAATTGTAAATATACTTTGATCTTTGCACATTTTTTATTAATTAATTTTGTGATGATTGGTGCTTTATTTTAATGTTTATTGGTCTCATTATAATATTTATGCCTTATCTTATTTGTTAAATTAGGTGAATTTACTCTTTTGCCCTCAAATTTTGGATTTGTTGAACAACTAGAAGTTAAATATTTGAATAAAATTCAATTTAGCCTAGGACTTAATAATTGTATCAATAATATAAAATTGGGCTAGAAATAAACCTGTCAATGTTAATATTTACTATTTATTTTCGTTTCCTCATTAACATGTACATATTTTATTACTTTTAAACTATCTCAAAGCACACGTATGCTACAAAGCCGGCAATAATGAATACTAAAATTGAAAAGCGAAACGCGATAAAATCACGCAACCGGTCCAACGCCGGTAAAGTGGGTGCCGAGGAAATTCAAATACATCTAGATGTGTATAAGAGACAGTAGTTTAGATTGACTCCTGGTCCACGTAACTCAAGAAAATGAGTTCGGGAATCCTGTTATGTAATAATAAATTGGTGATTCATTTTATTTGTAATAGTAAGTAGGTAATTTACATTTGTACAATTGTAAAGAGACATTTTTGCATTCAATCACCTATTTCACGAGCACCACACGTGGCGACAGTGCCGGTACCACCGGTGCCGGCCAGACTGCGGGTCGGTAGGCGCGACAATCACCATTGCAGGTCTAACTGTGATTAAAAAGAGAGAGAGAAAGCAGGTTAGAGAGGCATGATCAAAAACTTTAAACGAAAATAGTGTCTTCCAAGA
Organism: Cinchona pubescens; assembly: GCA_025175665.1. Classification (NCBI taxonomy): domain Eukaryota; kingdom Viridiplantae; phylum Streptophyta; class Magnoliopsida; order Gentianales; family Rubiaceae; genus Cinchona; species Cinchona pubescens. The sequence continues at coordinate 1,013,650 of JANKKI010000281.1, read as the reverse complement.
TTAAAGTGTTTGTAGAAGTTCTAAATAACACGTCATGCTTGCAGTGACAATTGTTTGTGTAAAGTGGTATGCACATGATTTCTCAAGCCATTGAAGACTATCATTGAAGTTTATGCCGTTGGGCCGCCAAGGAAGGACTTCTCAAGCCAGCAAAGGCTATCATTGAAGTTTTCATCACCAAGGCCCTCTCAAGCCAGTAAGGTCATCATTTGAAGTTTTCATCGCTAGGTCTCTGAGAACTAACAATTCTCAAACCAATTAAGGTTATCATTGAAGTTTTTGCCACCGGGTTCTTGAAGACTCCTCAAGGCTGTGATAGTTGTCATTGAAATTTGTGCGGTCAAAGTCTCCAAGGACTTTTCAAGTCAATAAATGCTATCATTGAATTTTATGCCTCTAGATATTCGAGTCTCTTCAAGCCACTCGAGAATATCCTCAAAATTTATGCACCCAATAGGTATTCTTTTGGAACCTACGAAGTTTAGAAATAGTACAGCAAAAAAAAGTTGTACTCAAGGGGGGCATTGTTACTGAACAAATTTGTTAGTCCATGGTATAACTTTGGCTTGAAAATATACCTTTTTTTGCTCAATTAGTAAGATTCTGTACAATTGGAATCTGCCAAAACAGACAAGAGAAGGTTATATTGGGAGAAACGAAGTCTTATTGTATCTTGGGAAGCTTCTTAAAATTCATATCTAAAGAAAGGTTAGTTTTGAAACAAAGTCCGATACGGAGTTGGTTTTCCAAATTTTCATTTGGTTCTCTGGAAGTGGACTTAGTTGTTTATGCAAGTTGAACTCTATGCAACAATGAATTAATCAATTTGCAAAGAATGGTTCCAGCAAAATAGATTCCAGAAACAAGATTTGCCCATGCATTGTTAAAAATCTGTCCTGTAGTGGAACATAGAGGCTATGCATATCAAATATATAAATTAATGATATTTGGAAAGCATGAACGAAGGGGACACGGACCAGGAGCCAAAATATTTACCTGCCAAATTGTTGCGGGTTCAAGAGTCTTGCAACTTATGACCAAGGCTTCACCTCCACTGCGAGAAAGTAGCGCAACGTATAAACAGTAAAATTTGGCAGAGGCAACAAAGCAGTTGAAGCGAACAAAATGCTGGAACAAATATTTTCCTTCTAGTTTTCACTATTGCTGCAGCATTTTGTTTGCTGCAACTACATTGTTGCCTCTGCCAAATTTTGCTACTTATACGTTGCCCTACTTTCTTGAGGTAGAGGTGAAGCCTTTTAGATGCTCATAAGTTGCAAGACTCTTGAACCCACTACAATTTGGTGGGTAAATATTTTGCCTCCTGGTCCATGTCCCCTTCGTTCATGCTTTCCAAGTATCATTAATTTTATATATTTGATATGCAAATAGCCTCCATGTTCTACTACAGGACAAATTTTTAACAATGCATGGGAAAATCTTGTTTCTGGAATCCATTTTGCTGGATCCACTCTTTGCAAATTGATTCATTCAATGTTGCATAGAGTTCAACTTGCATAAACAACTAAGTCCACTTCCAGAGAACCAAATGAATTGGAAAACCAACTCCGTATCGGACTTTGTTTCAAATACAACCTTTCTTTAGATATGAATTTTAAGAAGCTTCGCAAGATACAATAAACCTCTCGAATTGAGAAAATTATGATTCTAATCCCACAAGAATTTGGATAACATATTGTTATAGGAACAAAATTTAATTGTTATTTGCTTCCCATATCGAAGTAGATTGAGTAACCATAAATTCCTCGACATTACATATGGAATTAGAAGACTTAGATTTAACTTGAAATCAGTTCCTTGAAGAATTGAACTATGAACTTTTCCAGAAACAGCATATGTAAGAGGAAACATACTTCCAGAAAACCATCATTCTTCATTTGAATCCCAATTGATAGCCAACTGTATTAGAACCAAATTGAAACTTTTTTTTTTTCAGATCAGATTTGAAACAAAGTTGGAATTCTGTCTCACAAAGTGTCGAGACACCAACATTTGTGTTCATATAACAAATCCACGCTCTATTTGCCAAAGCTCAGAATTCACACGCAGAAGGCTTGAAGGAATTTTCTGTTCGGCAAGACTCGCCAACCACCACGGTAAGCAAGCCATCCTTTTGCTTTGTATTGTATCGATTTTGTCTTTATCCATGAATGGATTCATGCCAATTATTATTTTGTCAAGTAAACTACTAAAATTCTTGATAGATTTTAGGATCTTTCTTGGAAACATGAGACTTATTCTGCCAACAAACAGAACTTCAAAGATGGACCAGACCATCCTCATTGTTTTAATATTCCAATTGGATAACCTTGACTCAATTTAAGATTAGCTAATAAAACTTGGGTAGGAATTATTGACTTCATTTCTCCCAATATAACCATCTTCCAATTGTACAAAATCTTACCAATCGAGCAAAAAAAGGTATACTTCCAAGCCAAAGTTATACCATGGACTAACAAATTTGTTCAGTAACAATGCCCCCTTGAATACAAATTTTTTTTGCTATACTCTTTCTAAAAGTACAACAAAGACACATATCAAACATGATATGGATGAACTGACTAAGGATATGTTGGCTATGTGTCATAGTGAACTTTTTTTGCCGTATCTTTGTTGAACTATTTTTTCCGCAGTCTAGACTAGTGATTGGGAGATAAAGTAATCGACCTACCAATTGGGGATAGTGCGGGAGATCACTGCAAGCCATACTAGACTCAAGACAAAGTTTGTGTTGTTGATCCAAAGGAAAAGAAGTAGGTTTGCAGCCTTCAAGTCAATGTGAGACCAGTCTTAGCTAAGATATCAAGGACATATTTCTGTTGACTTAAAGTAATTCCTGTGAAGGAACGTCCTACTTCAATTCCAAGAAAATACTTAGAGTTTCTAAAGATCCTTGATATAGAATTGTGTATCCAAATAGTGTTTCAACTTAGAAATACGAATGGAGTATGTTCCTATGACTATGACATTATTAATATAGATGAGAATTGCTACAAAAGATCCTCTACGAGAAAAATGAACAAAGAGTGATCCACATCTGACCATCGAAAACCAATGTCAAGAAGAGAGGTTGTGAACTTGTGGTACCAATTCTAAGATGCTTGATGAGAGTCCATAAAGAGATTTTTGTAGACGACAGAGTCGTTGCTCTCCTTATTGGCAAATCCCTGTGGAATCTTCATATAAACTTCGTCTTCCAAATCCCCATGTAAATGGGCATTATTCACATCTAATTGGTGTAATTCTCATTGTCTAATTGAAGCAATTGCTAATAAACAACGTACGAGTAACTAATTTTGCAAAAGGAGCAAATGTCTCATGAAAGTCGACACCCTCAATTTGAGTGTAACCTTTAGCAACAAGTCGAGCCTTGTAGTATTCAATGCATCCATCTGGATGATATTTAACTTTGTGGACCCATTTAGAGTCGATACCTTATTTGCCAGGAGGTATTGGCTGCAAAGTTCAGGTATGGTTGGCCTCCAAGGTAGAAATCTCCTTTGCCATAGCATTTTTCCAATGTGCATATTTAACTGCCTCATAGAATGACCGTGGTTCATCGGTAAACGAGATGGTCGCTAAGAAAGCAATGTGCGCATGAGAAAATTTGGAATAAAAAATTAATAGAGAAAGGGGATGTACTGTCGAGTTGGCTGAACGAGTGGTTAAGTGTGATATTTTGTCTAGAAAACTAGGATAGGGGGTAAAACATAATCATAACTAGATAATGAACAAAAAACTTGTCTTTGTCTTTGTCTTTTTCCTGAAACAACTGGAGCTACGGGAATTATATACAGTGTGTTTTGGCTTACCAATTGGGGTAGGCTCAATGGGATCAGAAGGTGATGTTGCGGTTGTTGATGGATCTGATATAATTTGCTCAGGACTTGTGACTATCGATGGAAATGACTCTGTCGAAGACTTGAAGGGCATGGGTCCAAGTGCAGTCGATTCATCTGTAATGATGGGTGATGAGAATTTGGTGACCACAAGCTAAAGAGTATGTTTGTGGTCTAATGTTGTGGCTTGATCCAAATCTGTGACTGAATGATTTGCAAATTGAAAGGCGACTTCAAAAAACTGGACATCACAAGAAACATAAATCATCCTACTCTCAAGATCATAAATTTTGTATCCCTTTTGTCCATTAGGATAACCAACAAAAATCTCTGGTTTGGCACGCGGGGCAAACTTGTCATGTGGCTTGCTATTCACATGCCCATAATAAAGGCACCCAAAGGTCCTTAGATGACCATAATTTGGAATCTTCCCAAGTAAAATCTCATATGGTGTTTTATTCTGTCATGAAGTGGCATATGGTTAATCAAGTATGTGGTAGTAAGAGCACATTCTCCCTAAAAGGAAATGGGGTGTTTCGCCTAAAATTGTAGTGCACGTGCAATTTCAAGAAGATGCCTATGCTTACGCTCGACTACAACATTCTGTTGTGGTGTATCCGTACAACTAGATTGTCATTCCATGCCATGTTCAAGATAATATGCCATTAGATCACCATGCAAAATTTTTGGTCCATTGTTTGTGCATAGGATCTTGATTTGCGAGTTAACCGTGTGGAAACCCAACTAAAAAACTACAAAAGATACATTTTGGTTTTTGACTTTTGTTTCATAAGAAAGACCCATTTTGTTCATAACTGAAATCATCTACTATGGTTAGGAAATAATGAGACCCAGAGAAAGACTTTGTTTTGTATGGACTCCAAATATCATAGTGAAGCAAATCAAAAGCGCACACAGTTTTATTCATACAAATAGAAAAAGATAGCCGCGTCTGTTTTAGCTTACAACAGTGCATCACAAAACACAGTTTTATTACAATCAAAAGTTATAGATGAATTTGGAACCAAAGGAATGCGATTCACAGCTAAATGCCCCAAATGACGATGCCATAAGCTTATATTAACCAGATTGTTAACAGTTAATGCCTTTTTTCTGTCATTGACTCTAAGTAGTATAGACCATTTCTCTCTCTACCCATTCCAATTAGCGTCTTCGAAGGTAAGTCCTGAATCACACAATTTCAGCCCGAACATCAACATAAAATTTAAATCCTGTGTCAATTTACTAGCAGACAATAAATTGAAATAGAAATCGGGAACCCCAATGACTCGTTCAAGAGTCAATCTTTTCCCAAGAGTAACCTGACCCAAAGCATGAATCGGTACTAGTTTTCCATTAGAAATTTCTACTGGTGAAATATCAAGCCGTAATAGTGTTTCAGATAATGAATTTATGTTATGGGTTATGTGGTTTGTTGTCCATGTATCAATCACCCTTTCATTATCTAGTTTACCTGAAGGCAAGTAGAGCCTGTCATGTTTGCAGTTGGACTACCACCTAGAAGAGCCATCAATTGTTGATGTTGAGACGAAGTCAGACCAGGAATTGGTGATGAGAATCCATCCGTGGTTGTAGTAAAAGCCGTTCCAGAAAAAGTGTTCAGAGTTGTGACATTGACCTTGTCGTCTCCTTGCGATCTAGTCTACTTCTAGCTTCGCTTCCCAGGTTTGCACCAATCCGATGGATATCCAATTATCTTAAAACAGTGTGATTTGGTATGATTTGTCTTCGTACAATGCACACAAGAAGGGAAATAACCACGATCTCCATTCTTTGATCTTGACTCGTTAACTTTAGTTAGTAGAGCAACGACTTCTATAGTGGGGAAGTGATTTGTAGCAACGAGATGTTGTTTCTCTTCCTGTGCAACAATGGCATAGGCTCTCCCAAGGATCAGCAACAGATCAATGCTCAAGATGTAGGACTCACAGTTTTGAACTTTTCGTTAAGTTCTATAAAAAAATCAATAAAACCTTCTCCTCCTCGCGCATGGACTGCGTCTTCTTTGCTGCACCACATGTACATCTACATCTACATCTGCCCACAGGTACTGGATTAAGACCATGCAACTCACCCCAAATGGCTTTTAACTTATTGTAGTAAGAGAAAATCGACGATTTCTCTTGTTGTAAGAGAGTGATGGCTCGTTTCAAATTGTTGACTCGAGGAGCTACTCTTTGGGTGAACTTTTCCTCCAAATCTGCCCATAATTCTACAGCAGTGTCGATATAGGCGGCGCCTCCTTGAAGTTCCTTTGCAAAAGCATTGGTGAGCCATGAAATAATCACCGCATTTGCACTGTATTCGTGATTGTAAATTCAGGAAATCAGTATGCCATCTCTGCAGCATCCCATCCACAAAGCATGCCTTGTTTTTGGAATAGAGCGCATTCAAAAAGCCATGCCTCCAAGCGAAGTAATTATCTCCACTTTCACTGAGAGGAATAGTCATGAAAATTAAGCCAGGATGATCAGATGCTGAGTGCAAGTAGTATGGAGAAGTGGTAGAAATAATACTTTTAACCAGATCCACAGGTTTGCTTTTTTTGTTGTTGGTATCCCTCTCTGCCATGTTAATAAAGAATAGAAAATAAAAAAAAATCTTTGAGGTACATAACCTACTCTGATACCATTAAAAATGAAATATCCAAAATTGGTTGTTATTCTCATTCATGAACACATGTATATATAGGTGTACAAGCACAATCTTAGACCTAAACTTTAGGCTATCAGAATCAATTACAATCAAAACAAAATCAAACCTATTTGGAAAGATGTTCCTATAATTATGCTAGAGAGAATAAGTTAGCATCCCTATAATTACGAGTGTACAAATATGGTATGTACAAAAAAAACTCCAAAAAAAGTTAAGTAAGTTGTTTATGTATTTTTTATTTTTCTTGGAGTGCCTTTATACACTAGAAAACGAATGTAAAGTAGCTTGATGTTTGTTGTTTCTTCTATTGTTTGCAAGCTAGTGGTGTTTAAAGAAAAAATAAAAAATACCTTCCCCTACCCACTAGTAACTTAAACCATGAGTAATAAGTCATAGAAAAAGCGTTTTACTATCTAAGTTACATTTCATTGCCTCAAGTTACTAGCTAATTAACAAAGGGAATAAGATGAAGATAACAAGAAATGGAGAGAATGATTGAAGTTTGTAGGCTACTACATATTAGTGGGTGGGGTTCATACATGGTTAATGATGAACAAGAAAACGTTCGGGAGTATTTAGTGAAAAGATTCTAGAAAGAGAAAGTAAGGTCAAATGTATTTAGTGCGTATGCATTTGCTTAGAGTATATTAGTTACATTTTTTGGGAAATAAACCCATATTTATAGACACACGGAAGGGTTAAAACCTCCTACTTACAAGTCTTTTTACATTTTTTCTTTATTGAGCATTTCTGTCTAATACTTATCTATGGGACCATTCCTGTATATCAATAGCCCCTTTGGCTGGTTTTTCTGGCAGAGACCGAAGGGTAAGCCGAACTCAAACTTAGCTTCTTTAACAAGTCAAATAAAAAAGGATAAGCCCAGTAATAGGCTAAAGGCACTTTATGAAGTCGATAGTGAACTACCCAAGAAGTCAGCCCCTCAGCTAACTTTTTGTGAATATTCCCACCTTATCACATTCAATGCTTGTTTAATTTTGAACTTTTAACCAACTCCTCCACGTGTCCAGCTGTTCTTCTTCCACTTCAGGCCTTTTTATTTTCTCCTAGAAGCTTTTCGAATATCCCCTCATCTACTTTACATTGATTACCCACACGCACCTTTTGATTATCCATAACCATTTCACTTTCTCTTATACTTTTATTACTCCTTTAATCATTATCATTTCTACCTTTTGCCATTTTTACCATTTTCTACTTGTTAGTGATGTGTGACTCTCGTAAAACTCTCAAAAACTTCTCAAAATTATACTCCAATATTTACCAAAAAGCATTGTTCAAACACCTTTTTTTTCTTGTAATTCCATATTTATCACAGCAATGCATTTGCAGAGTCAGTCCGGCAACCTTTCTGGTGCTTCTGGCAACTTCTGCTAGTCTGGACAACCACCATGTAAGTCCTCTTCCTCTAGATCATTTGAACACAAGACCCCTGAGCCCCAAGTCGTCTTTCTAATCAAAATAGAGAACCCATTGAAATTCCTAGGATTCATAAGACATATAACATCCCTTCATCTATTTTATTAGTATACCCAAGCCTACAGGGCCGAGTCCACCAACCCTCTTAAGGGTATTTCTCCATATATGAGAAACAGGTAATAGTTGGCCTTCGGCTTCCTCTTCCTTTTCCTTTTACGAACCTATCTAATTACTAGAATATAAGCCCTTCACAATTTAGTCTGAATGCTATTAGGCTTGCAATCGACTATTATATATTATGCAAGCATTTGAATATTTGTCCTACTCATTGGGCTTGCCTAGCTTTCTATAAGCTAACATTATCCAAGAACTAGGATTTTAATATATCCTAACCCAATCCGATTGCTGTGGTCTAGTGAGAAGATTTTGCGACCTCCAACTATAATTGGAAATGTACATTTTTCTTTGCCAAACAAGAAGACATGACCATGGTACAACCTGAGTGGCAATTAGAAGGTAAATCCCCTGATAACACCATTCCTTCCATGTCTGAAACAATTCAATCCAAGGTCAAGATCTTAGATAGCTCGTACCTTCTTGTTAATTTTGACAAAAAGAAGTTTCTAATTGAAGAGCATTTCCTTTTTGGGCTCAACTCCTAGTGTCATCGGCTCCTGTTGAAGGCTATGACTTACGGAAAGTTCAAACGCTCTTGACCCTCATTTCTACCTCACTTTATTCACTAAACTTAATTCCTTGTCAATTCTTTACAGGTCAAACCCTTGGCTAATTGGCTCGACCCTAGAAAATTAAGCTGGCTAAGAAGAAGACCACTCCAGCCAAGCCAGAAGAACCAACCATCCGTTCATCAACTTTAACTCCATCAGGAGCCTTCCTACTATTGAAGATATGGCCACTTTCTCTTTTGCTGAAGCCACATCGTCCACATCTTCAACCCTTATCATTGACTCTGGACGTCCTCGGGTCGGCACTCCAAGAATCAATCCAAGTATCCGATGAAGAAACTATCCCAGTAAATCCATTATTTGCTCAGCCAAGACCCAATCCAAGGCCAGCATGAAAAAGAAAGACCATTTCTCCTGCCTTGGCTAGAAAACAGGCCAAAACCAATTCTACTCTTAGCCATGATTCAAAGACTCGGCCGAGTCCGAGCTAACTCGACCGAATCATAACTGAAACAAAGCCTTATGCACCAAGAACACACCACTACATACAGAAGACATTATACTCGGAGGCGACTTGGTCAGAATCAGACGATTCACTGTAATTCGATCTAGTGAGTCAAGAAATTGGTAAGAATCGTCCGAGTCAAATTGAGTCAACACAAAGTTACACTAACAAAAAGATAGTGGCTTCTTGTAAAGACGGACATGGTACTGAACCATGACGAATAGCATCGAACAACAAAGTCTAAAAGACATCATAGATGAGAATGAAAGAGAATAATAGAGATATAAATGAATAGATGATTGTTCTATGGGGGAAATAGAAAGAGAGAGTAGATGAGGTTAAATGGGATTTTGGGTAGAATAAAGAAAGGAGCAAGAAAAAGTTGAGATTTCTTGTAGATACAGAATTCGGCAAGAGAAGAAGAAGGAATTGGTTAAATGAAGGCGGCTATGAAGCCTGCGAGTGTGCTAGGTTAGGCTAAAAATAAGTTGGAGAAAGTAGCTTTAAACTTTCTATTTTGGCCCAAAATCTTCTAGTCAAATGTAGGTAACCCCAGAAGACTTTTAGTTTATAATTTTCATCCTGAAATTCAGGTTTCAAAGTTAAATATTGACCCTTGAAGTTTTTGTATCAATAATTATTTATAATTAGGACTAGTTATGTATATTAATATCAAATATTAAGTCTAATATCCATTTGCAGCTTCAATATGGGCCTTTGAACCTCACAAATATTAAAATTTCAGGTTCTTTATTCTATATGAATGTATGTATATAACTAGTATAATAACTTAGGTAACAATCCTATATACTTATACTGATGACAAGGGAAAAAAGCAAATACTAGTTTAATTTAAAAATTATTAAATGCAAATTGGTGGGAAATTTTACAGTCTCGTTAAAATATAATTCTACTATAGTTTAGAGAGATGTAGATATAATATCATGTGTGTTAAAAACTTATGATGTATAAGCATTTATGCACAACAAAATAGTTCTATTACAAGACTATAAAACTTTCTAATATTATAACTAATTTGATTTATCTATTTGGGTGCTAAAATGTTTGATTAGTTAATACGATTATGCTCATCAAATATGATATGTTGTTATGCTATTTATTTTGATAATTGTGTTTATTATGATGTTATATATTTATTCCATAGTTTTTAACATTTTCCAAAGCAAAATTTTCATATAATCCGATACGCAACCGATATATCAAGACCGATATGGAACGATACGATCCACGATCGAACGTCACTATGACTGCGACTTTGAACCATGTTCCTAGCTCGACTGCCCATCATTGTAGCTACGAGTAAGAAGTCTCACCAACATCCTCTAACCATTAGCCTTTTATCCCTTCCTCTAATCCATTCTCCTTCCACCATCTTAACAACTCCAGATGAGTCCTTCTATCCTTGGTCTTACAACCCAAGAGCTTTTTGTGTCCCTAATAATGATAAGATTGTTGAATGGCATGTAGTACCAAGAGGTTGGCTATGGACAGGTAAAGAAGCAACTACAACCAATGGACATCAAAGTCTTCCTTGGATAAGAAAGCCAATCAACCAAGTTGAAGGTCTTGATGGGCACAAAATTTATCTTCTCCTGGTCATTTGATAATAACGCTCACGGTCAATTTTCTAGAGTGGCTCATTAGGTGATCGACCATGGTTTCTTCCACGCAATATGGATTATATTGAGAGCTATTCACTGGAAGAAAGCTAGGAAAAAATTGCTCAAGCTTTTGTCTTACGGTAAAAACTTGACCTATTTTTCTCAATCTTATCTCCAAGTGTAAAATGTAAAAACAATTTACACATTAAAATATTACTTAAGTTAGAGAGAAGCAATTTTTATTACATCATTACTCCTAATAACAAAAGTTAATTTATTATAATGGTTGACAAAAAAAGAAAAAGAAAATTAAGGGTTTAAATGAAATTGTTAGAGAATAATATTAAAGTTTTAATGTTATTCATCAGTTAATATGAAAAAATACATGTTATTCTTTGTTAGTTTAAGAGTTCTTGATTTTCCAAAAAAATAATAATCATATTTATTTTGTTATAGTATGTATTGTTTTTCTATGTTTTTTTTTTTTTATAATTTTTGACTCATACAGGCACATTAATACGTATACACATTTTTATAACTAACTAAGCAAAAAAATTATTTAAAAGTACATTTTCATTTTTATTAATTTATGAATTTGTGATTCTCCAAAATAAATGTCAACACATTTATTGTATAATATATGTATATCTGTGTATTTTTACATCTTCTACTTATTTATTCAAACTAACATAAATTAAAGTATTCGCATCTTTTCATAAATGCGTTGGCAAAAAAACTTATACCTAAAATTATATTTAATATTTTTAGTTTACGAGTTTGAGATTTCACATGTAAATACTAATCATATTTATTTTATTATAATATATTCCAAATTACTTTTCTAACAAGACAAAGATAAGAACATTAAAGTACGCGCACATTTTCACAAATAAATTGACAAAAGAATTGTTAAAAAACTAAAGCGTGCCAACTGAAGTTATCAAAAACCATAGGGGAGGTTTTTGACATACCCCTTTATGTTATTTTATTAAAGTACAAAGGCTATGAATGTCATTTGATGGTAAACTAGGCTGCACTTACAAGAGATGGGAGGTAAGTGAGATTTTTGAATTAAAGTTGAGAGTGGTAAGTGATATTCGCCTAAACCGCAGAGGTAGTTTCCAAAATTATCCCTACTTTTATAGAGACATCTCATATACAGTGTGTGAAATAAGACGGTATAGATTAGATAGGATGACTGGGGAATACTAGGTACAATTATTAGAAAGGCCAATAACACTTTGCCTCCTGAATTAGTTGGGTAATATTTTGTCTCCCATTGACACTATTCATCTATTAATAATTTTAATTCATGAAGATAATCTAGGTAGATGAATAAAAAACTCTTGATACTATATTTTGATTTTTTTTATATTTAAATTTTGATAATAATGTGATAATTATTTAAAAATAAGAAAAAGTCAAAATATAAGTATTTCAATATCTTTTATGCCAAAATAGTCCCTCAACTTAAAAGTTCCAAAATAGTCCCTCAACTTTTTTACAAGTAGCCAGAATAGTCTTTTTGGAGTTTTTTTAGCCAGAATAGTCCTTTAATTTTTATTTTTTAGCCAGAATAGTCCTTTAACTTTTATTTTTTAGCCAGAATAGTCCTTTAACTTTTATTTTTTAGCCAAAAAAGTCCTTTTATGGTGTAGTCACCATAATTTTTTTTTTTTTTTATAAATTTCACATGAAAGGACTATCTTGGCTAAAAAAAAAAAGTTGGAGGACCATTCTGGCTACAAAAAAAGTTGAGGGACTATTTTGGCTAAAGTAAAAAAGTTGAGGGACTATTTTGGCGAATTTCCCTTCAATATAATCCACATCAACATATTTTTTGGTCAAAATATTTAAAAATTTTATATTATTTCAAATTTGAATATTTAACTATAGTGGTAGAACAATTTCTAAATTGACTTATTTTCTAATGAAAATTTTCTTTGAAGGTATTGTGTGACTATATTTTCTATAAAATTTTGTGAATTTTTTTATTTCTCTTATTATTTTATACTTTTAATATTTAGCTTAACTTATACAAATTATAATGTCAAATATTATATAATTCAACATTTTCTCACATTTTCACCATTTAAAGTCAAAAATATCAATTTATTATTATATTTTTATTTTCTTCGAATTATTTTATAACTATCGAACATCAAATTTAATTATACGAAAAGTCATTTAACCTAAATTTTTTTAATATTTTAAAATTTTTAAAAAATAAATAACGTGAATAATAAATAAATATTGTTATATTTAAGTGGACAAAATATAATTATTTACTTGATACAAAGAGTACACAGAGGCAAAGTGTTATTAACCCATATAAGATAAGAATGGGGAGGAGTAAAACTGGTAAAAGATCGGGAAAATCGCTGAAATAGTCCTTAAACTTTGTTACTTTAGCCAAAATAGTCCCTCAACTTTTTTTGTAGCCAGAATGGTTCTCCAACTTTTATTTTTTAGCCAAGATAGTCCTTTCATGTGAAATTTATAAAAAAAATAATAATAATAAATTATGGTGACTACACCATAAAAGAACTATTCTGGCTAAAAAATAAAAGTTAAAGGACTATTCTGGCTAAAAAAAAGTTGAAGGACTATTCTGGCTAAAAAAATAGTTAAGGTACTATTCTGGCTAAAGTGCCAAAGTTGAGGGACTATTTTGGCGATTTTCCCTAAAAGATCCTATAAATAGTAGGCGGTACCAACGATTTTACTTTACACAAATACTACGCAGTACCGAACGGAGCTCATAGGAGAAGAAGAAGAGTCAAGATAAGAGATTTTGATTGAGTAGGGAAATTTAAGGAAGGAATAATGGCAGGAAGAGAGGTTCGGGAATACACCAACCTCACCGATCCCAAAGGTAACCACCCCCAACCAAACAGACCCCTCTTCATCCTTGTTCAATCTAATTAAGACTAGTATATATATATTGAGAAAAGAAAAAATTGCAGACAAAAAATGGGCAGGAAAGGGTAAGGAAAGGATTGACGACGAAGAAATCACCTTCCAACGCATGGTTGCCAAGGTTAATATCCCCCTTTTCACTCCCCCAATTCTATTCCTAATCCTTCTTTTTTTTATTTTTTATTTTTTTTATTTTTTTAAATTGTTACAAATTTGTTCTGTATTTTATTTTAAAATATGGAATCTCTGGTGAAAGTAGGTTTCTTTGGTTTTTTCTTTATTGGGCTACTGTTGTCGGTAATATATATGTGTGCAGAATACTTTGAGCTTGCCTAAATAATTTAGAATTTAGTATTTATGACAATAAAATCTGGTTATGTAATGAATGGTGGTTTTTGCTTCTGCTGTTAAGATCCTTTGCCTTTTCTTCAACTTTTGTTCCTTCAGTTAAAGCTTTGCACTTTAATTAGGATTGATTGGGAAGAACAATATTTTCAAAAAATTACTACTTTTGTTTCAATTGGTTCTCTTCCTGTGTGGACTTGGCACATTTTGGTAATTTTTACTTGAGGAATCTTTACTGCACCCATAAAAGAAGAGAGACAAAGGGATGTAAAATAGCACTTGGTAATTTTACGGTCTACCTTGAAGTCGGGAACTTGGTGAAAGAAGATAGATGTGACATTGTATAAAGCAACCATGAAGTTGATCAAACTTGCATAAGATGACTAGAGGTCGGGTGTCTTGGATACGATAAGGATATTCAAACCAACATAATTGATTCTCTGTAAAGGATCAATTGACCAATGCTATACTAGAAGTTTAGGTACCAATAAATAGTGTCACCGCAAGGTCAAGAAATTGGAGTTTCTACAACCCCTTCCACTTTAACAACTTGCATACAAAAAGATTACTTTTACTTTCATCAGGTTAGAATGGTCAAGGGAAAACAAACATGTCCGAATTACTGCAGATTCAACAGAATCGAGATTTATTGATCCTTTTCATGTTGTGATGTATCATGAGGATAATTGTAGAGGTGCAGTTGATTTAGATCTAATATATCATTGCAAGATTATTTCTCTTGATTTTTGGCAGTTGTTTACATATGAAGGGAGAAGTTGGTTTATTTGTGGTTACGCGCCTCATTAATGGCATGAAATGGGCGAGTCAGATAGCAGAACTTGAGACTCAGAGAAATTGGGCAAGACTGAGGTTTGATTTGATGGTGGGGAAAGTTAACGATAAGCTTGAGAATTTGACTAGAGAACTTGCATTGTTACTGGGGAGAAAGATGAAACAATATTATGGAAGGGAGATCATTGTACCATCTTGCACGATTTTTACTTGTCAAATTTACTTTTGTGCATTTTGAGTTACGACATTTTGACATTTATGTTTATCTTTCTCTTAGGGCATTTAATTACCATTAAGAATGAACTGGAGCATCATATTGATAGCCCCCTCATCTAAATTAATTGGAACATGAAGTTTAGTCTTCTTTAGCATAGCATAGATGCTTATCGGAGTCTGATAATACACAACCCAGTTTCATTTAGAAAGTATAATGCATGGGCCTAATGGAATTCGATAATTATGTAGTGTATACTTTCGATTGTCAGATTTTCATTTCTTTGGGACAACCATAAAAGTAATGTAACCAATTTTTTCATTAAAGGGGACATATTATAAAAGTGAAAATAAGCTTTATAAAGTAGTTTTGTCACTAGTTTACTGTACTGTGTTCCAGATCAATTAGCTCGATTCAATTTGCACATGGTCCTGTCAGTAAATGATACGCTCATGACACTTCCNGAATCAGAAAGTACAGTAAGGAGTTTGTCACAAGATAAGACAGTAAAGAATTGCTTAGGAGTTTATATTGACAATTAAAATTTTTGGCCGTATTAGTGAAGTAGAGTGGAAATTGAGAGCTATGGCTTTTTAGTCATTTCAGGGGAGTAAACTCTAAAATATTCCACAGAGAAGGAGAATATTTAGTCTTGATGTACATAGTTCTTAGATAATGAAGTTCTGTAGTTGGACCTAGAGTACTACAGTTCTCATAATTGGAAAATTGGGAAAGTTTTCTGATAACATGCCCCGGCAGGGATCTTGGCTTCTCCTACCGGGTGCTTAATATGCACAGATGCAAGAGGTTGCAGGAGAACGTGGTGGCTACCTTCATGGAAGAGGGGGTATGGCTTCTCTACAGTATTTTTTATTTTGAATTATGTGCAGTTTAAATGTTGAAGTGTCTAGTATTTATTCAGCGTTTTTGAATATATGCAGCCTTGGACAGCGATGATTTGCTCTATCAGTAAAGGAACAAATGGAAGCTGAGGAGGATGCTGAGCGCCTTCTACGCCGCACTGAGAAACGTGCATTTGCTGCATTCAAAATATCCTTTTCTGATTTTTCCTTTGTATGCTCTAGATTAATCAAGCTAGGTGGAATTTCTAAAAGTATCTTGCAATATGGGTGCTCAAAATATTAGTTGTCTTGGGCACCTTTTATTTCTTGGTCTCCAAGTTTTGATGATCACCACGGGACATGCTTGCCAATGCTCCTCTAGGGTGTCTATCTATTTTCTCTCTTATAAAGAAGCTTTGGTGGTAGAGCCTAAAGTTCTCTGTCTTTTAGACATGCAGTAGTTTTGTCTGACAAATATACTTTCCTGTCTCCACGAGTACTGGACTCGCTATTGTTCTGTTGACCTCCATTTTGTATACCACTTGCATTTATGTCCTTTCTCCTGTCCACAGTTGAAATTATCTGGTAAAGTTCACTTGGTGCAAATATCTTCTATGTCTGATCATTACGTTACCATAGGAAAATATAGGTCTTGCTTCTTAGGGTTGGTAGGCTATGGAATTGTTCTGCCATTATACCATCATTTGTCCGGTTCCAGTTTTATGATTTATTTTCCTTGACTGTTTGGTACAAGGCTGTTGCTGATGCTTCTCCAGCATCTGTTCCCTTGCCACTTCGGGTTGAACCAAAGCCTAAGAGTGGGATTAGGTATTTCTCTATCCCAACTTCACGTTGTACTTTTTCTTTTCGTCCTTATTTCAAATACAACAAATAACATATGATAGAAATTTTCTGATCTGCAGGCAGCAAGATTTATTGAAGCGGGTGGTGGAAGTGAAACCCAAGCGCCAAAGACATTCTAATGCTGCTGGAGTCGAGTCCTCTGTAAGCTCAAGTAGTCAGGTTTCAGATAATGGTAAATCTGACACTAATAAGGTGCAGGGGAAAGAGGTCCCTCCATCTAGGTTAACTAAAGCAACTGACGAATCAAAGGTGGTCAACCCTGTTAATTAAACATTGAGTTTGCTATTAGCTTACGAGAGTTCTGATGATGAAGACTGATCGAAATAGGCATTAGTTTGTTATTTATTTGAATGGGCATATGATGTTTTCTTGTAATGGCAAACAAATTATATACAACATTGGACTCCTAAATGTTACCTTAGCTTGCAGTAAAGTCAAATGAAATTTACTATGTAGTATTCCTGCAGATCTTTCCTCGTCTTCTAAAGGGGTAGTTGTAATTTTTCCCTCAGGTTTAGGGCTCGAGATTCCTTTATCAGTTGTGTTTCTTATTTCCTCGATCTAGTCCTGGGGCAAGGGCTTCATAGTTCACTGCTTCTGGCAATACACAAAACTAGACTGGATACAGATCTAACAAATTAAATAAGGCAAATCTATTGCCATTAAGAGCTAAAGCCATCTTCCGTGTAGGTGTCTGCGTCCCTTTGCTTAAAGCAAATTCGTTTGCATGGCCTTCTAACTTTTTGCCTACTGTTTTTGGTTTGGTTTGGTTTTAGATGTTCTATTTTCACAGTTCTTTAAATGGTTATATCTTTTCAGACAGTCTGGAAATTTTGATTTCCTGTTTGCATAGGTTGTTGCGTAGATATTGATTCTGTGTCTTTCGCTTTTTGGGCATTGTAGTCGATCAAAAACAGCAAACTAAAATTTATTTTGCTTATGGAAAGGAGGAATAAAAGATTTGTGGTCTATTACAAACTAACTAAAAACCTAGTCTAGAGCTCAAAAAAACCTAGTAGTCGACCAACGAATCAATAGATATATGATCAGCGGAGCAGCTTATGTTTATTGCTAACAGGGATTTGAATGTCGCTCCTAAGAATAATCAAGTTTACCTTTTTTTTTTGTTTTTTTTGGGAACAGACTCAATGAAAAAAGCTAAAAATCGAGGTAGAAGATAAAGGAGATGAGAGGATTGTATGAAGAGAAATTTACAAGACAGTCCTTCCGCTGTGTCAAAAATTAGTTGGAAAAACTCCATAGCTTTCCAAGTGGGAGATTAAGTTCATTAATAGCATAGAAAGAAGAAAGACATCAACAAGAAAAATGATCGCCTGTACATGCATGCACTTTCAGAACCATTCCTAAACATGAAACTGCATAATTTCCTATAATCATCACTTTAACAGACAAATTACAATTTTTTCCAAATATTGATAATGCCATCTGCAAGAGACTTCAGTCGTTGCCATGTGAATGATTTCTTTGGTGATTCTGCATCATTACTCTGCTCTTTGGTCAGTTTCCTAGACAACACATAATCACATTAATAGACATGCTGAAGTTAAGAATCAAATGAGAAGTTTCAATAGCTGCCATATGGATGAATGCAAATTCTAAACAGTAGGTTGAGGTTGCTCAGTTTTGACAGATGCCCATGTTTGACAGAATCTACATATTATGACCCCCACTAACTAATACTACAGAAATTGGTCGACTAAAGTTTATCTTCTCTTAGTCTACTAAGACAAAACACAAACCCTACTATCCCAAAGTTCACAAATTACTGGCTAGAATGAACTGCCTGAGTCAAAATTCAAGCCTCTAAATAGCAGGAATAGGGAAGAATCCCATCATTAATTTTAGTACATGAAGCAAATGTCCAAGAATCAGCTTACCAACTTGCATGACAATACAAAATTAGCAAATATACGGATGAAGCAAAATTTACATGTGAATTTCTAAAAGCAAATAGCAATATCATATTTCAAAATTACATTTTAAATAAAGTACAAAACAAGCTAAGTTATCTAGACACCAGAAAAGAAAAAAGATAAAAAGGCAGACAGACACACACAAAGACTCGAACACACTCAGACAGAGAATTAAGTTCACAAATTACTAAGAACTTTTTATTTCTCGTATTCCAACAATCCAAACTTATTAAGCAATGGCATCAGAAAGAATGCTCGAAAGTAGCAATGGCATCAGAACATTTCCTGAAGGTTAAGGGTTAATGCATTAAGACCACTAGAATTAAACAGAGAGAAATGGAGGGAGCACTTGGTCAGAAATTTTTTTCACATCACTCAATTCAGTAAGTTCTATTAACTAAGTTTTCATGTTTTACCTTTGGGTAAAATACCACTAATCCCCCTGTGGTGAAAATGGTTATCTTTTAAGTTTATTATTGAGCTTACATTTTAGTCCAAAACCACAAGGGGCAAAAGGTACATTTTCAAACCATATAAGGGTCATTGGTTACAAGCCAAAACCACAAGGAGGTTATTGGTAATTTGTCCCCTTTCTACCAGATAACATCGCTACATTGAAGGGCTAATGAAGATTACTCAAAATACAAGTGCAGCAAGTGCAAATGACCTGTTTTACTGAATTCTCAAATTGACAGATTAAAGATCAATCGAAAGAATCCATCATATAAGTCAAACTGAAATCTAGTCCTTGAACCAAATTTTCATATTCATGTCTCGTGTAAGCAGACGGAGGAACTGTCCCAACTCATAAAGTGTAGGATAACCTTTTTCAGGTTAGATGTAAGTACAACCAACGTTGCTTTCATTGGTACAAGCTACTGCTAAAAGCCTCAAAGATCAAATCATGAATTAAATGAGATGCAAAGAAAGCATATGAAAAAGTTAAAGAGAAAAAGAAACAAGAGATTTTCGAACAAAGGTTTTTGAATCAAAATTTTCGGAGCAAGATTACTAATTGGTACTAAAAATACAGATCCTTTAAATGAACGGCTAAGTGAACTGCCTCAAGGGTCCATGTTGTCCAGTTCAGAAGTTTAGTTATTAGCTATCAGGTAAGGCACAAAATATGCTATTTAGACTAGCAGCTTCATCAGAACCTAAGATCATTTTGGGTGGAAGAGGGGGCAAAAAAAAGCTAAATTCATTTTGTGAGCACTGGTCATAGTAGTGACATAAGCATTACGGGAAGGTATGATAATATGAGCAGCAGCATAAGAAGCTACATCATACCAGCATTGAAGGAAAATGACATCCCGATTTTCCTTTTCCTGAGAGGAGATATCATTACAACTACAAAAGCTTCATAATGCAAATGAGTCCAACATAAGGCCCTACAATTTGTGTCTAAATAATGGACCCATCACAAGAATTATATGACTGCATGGCTTACCTCGTGTCCTCTAATTGAGGTGATTGTTGCTGCTGATCATCTCTGGACTTTGTACCTTCAAATTCCAGCATATCTGGAGGGGTTGTTTTCTCCTTTATCTTATCCTCTGACAGCTCAGCTTTTGGATGCGAAATTTCTTCTTCTTTATTAAGCAGACCACTTTTTTGGACAACTGCTTCAGAATTACCACCCTGACATGAAACATAATCTCAGAACATAAATGCAGAGCGTGAAATTCCAGTCTACAAATGTGCAATACCTAGAGTACTTAGTAAAGCAACATCAAATGAATGACAAGGACTGGAAGAAGATGAAGCAAATTAAAAAAAATTATGCAAAGAGTTCACCAAGTTCCCACTACCATAGAGAGTAGGTAATAAGATGTATAGATCTGCTTATAAATGCCAAGAGTTAATGGTTATGTTCACTCCTAATCTTCAACGTTTAGCAAAAGAAAATGAGGCCACTGGAGAACCTCTGATAAAAATTTGAACAACACGGAAAAGATTGTGTGGCCCCTGCGCATGAATGACACCCAAAAATGAAGAAATAAAATAGCAAAAGCAAAGGGTAAAACAACACTTCTCAGAACCAGGCAAACTGAGGACAAAAAACATTAAAAGAGGAGTTAAGAACCCAGAGACATGCTCTTTTCTTTTTCTTATTGACTTCTTGAATCGTTAAAACAAATGGGCTGGGATTTTCTTTATTTCTTTTCCAAATGCATTCAATCCTGTGACACATGTTTGATATTTTGGATTCAACACTTACTTTCACTGAAGACCTTCCAATCTTGTTGAAAGGAGCCTTCTCGTCTAATACCGAAGTTGATGCATCCTCTTTTAAATGCTTGTCACCAGCATCACCGGAAAAAGAATCTCTGATATCTGAGGTCTGAACATCTCCATCAATTTTTGCATTAGTAGTTAGACAACTTGAGACAGGCTGAACTTCAGTTGTTCCAATCTCATCGAAAGAAGTTTTCTCTTCTAAATCTGAAGTTGATGCATCCGCTTTTAAATGCTTGTCACCAGCATCACCAGAGTAAGCATCTCTGACGTTTGAGGTCTGAGCATCTCCATCAATTTTTGTGTTGGTTGTTGTTAGACAACCTGAGACAGGTTGAACCTCGGCTGACAAGTCATTCTTCTTAGCTGATTCTGTTTTCCCTGAAGTAATGACTCTTGATGCATCACTCTCATGAACTCCTATGTCTGATGTTGTTTGCCTTATTGAAGGTACTTCAGTTTCAGTCCATTCACTCGCCCTAGCAATTTCTTTTCCCACTAGGGCTTCATTACCATTCTGATCATCATCAGAAATCTTTTTATAAATCTTCTCTTGACTACTTGAAGATTTATGACTAAAAGCTTCTGTATATTTTTCTATTAAGGTTTTATCTGTGGTCTGGGTCGCCTCATTAGTATCTGCTTCAACATCTAAAATTTGACTGCTTAAGACATCTTCGAAACCGGTTGGTAGTTCATTTTTCTTATCACCTTCTGTTTCCTTCAGCAATTCCTTCCTCATGCTTGTAGAGGACATTTTAGATTCATATTGCAACTCTTGGACAATCTTCCTCACAAGATAATAAGATCCACCAACTTCTTTCTTAGTATCTGAAACAGTTGGAAATTTCCCTGAGTTCAGGGCTCTATACCTGCAGTAGCAATATTAATTTGTGTCAATGTTAATTGACAACACAACTTTTACATCATAAACACTCAAAGAGGAAACTTCAAATAACAAATATGTTCAGAATGAATTGTATATCCAAATGAAAAAAGATCATTATAAGCATACTGTGTCTCAAAAAATGTAGAATACTTTAAAAGCTTCTTCTTCTTTCTATTTTTTTTATTTTTATTTGTTTATTTATTTATTTATTTATTTTTGTTGTTGTTGTTGTATAGGCAAGGTAAAGATAGATTTCACATAGACAAAGGGCACCAAGAGAATGCCATACATTTGCTAAATGAGATATACAGAAACATAGCATATTAATCTCTATAAGCTACGAAACCATTCTCCCAATGGTGGATTCTTCTGATTAATCCATAGTAATAGGCATAAAGAAATCATCCTTTCCTTTGCTGGACTCTCCTCTCATAAGCACTCCTGTTTCTTTCTAACCGTACAATCAAAAGCATTCTTGCTCAAGAGTAAAGGATGAAACAAAGGGTTTTAACAGAACAAGAAAATCATTCCAAAGTGTTTTAGATAATCCAATAAAACAAGTAACAAAATCCAACCGCTATGGTCTTTTGATTCCTTAAACTTTTGCCCTTACGTCAATTGCCTATAACAAAACTTCATCACAAAAGATTCCTATATGTGTCTCCAGGATTAGAAACTTCACCACAAAATTCATTGTTGAAAAACGAACAAGATTGTGGACATATAAGCCCGTAAATTGACATTTCTGAAGAACTTTCTAAATGCAGAAGACAATTTTCAACAAATTTTGAGCTGAAAGTAACTGAATTAGGAACATTCTAAGATCGAATATTAATACTTGATTACAAATGATTCCACCATAGATCTCCTCTCATCCTTGGAGACCCTTTTCCGAGTCCTTTTAACTTCTTCTGATGATGAATCGGAAACAACAGAAGCTGCAACCGAGCTTCTGCGCAACTGGACAATACTTGATCGGCGTACAAGTTTCGAGGTCTCAGAAAAAGCTGCAAGTACAATACCATTTTAAGAATTAAAAAGAATAACAAAATGCTACTTACCAAAAAAAAAAAAAAATTCACATTGAAGGGCTATTGAACTTCACTTCACTTCGAGTATAAGTTTTTTTTCTCAATATTCTTCAAAAATCTTAGAAATAATATTTACAAGTCAAGTAATTCTCCTAGATTAATAGAAACAGAATAAACAGCCACTTTTTACACAAAAAAGGGGACTTTCATTTTTTTTTTTTGGGTTCTCAAATTCTTTTTCCAGTAAAAAATAAAATAAAGGTTCCCCAACGGGAAAAAGGGGGTGTTGTTGTTGGTTAGGAAAGAGGGAAAAAGAAAACCTGAATTGGAATTGGAAAAGCGAGCAGAAGAAAAAGAGAGGCGACTCGCAATCATTTCTGAATTCTTCACAGTTGCTATGAACTCTGGGCACCCAAAACTACTAAAAACAACTAGTTTCCTCCTCAGGCACAGTGTCGTGTTGTCAACTCCACTCCCTCTCTCTCACATTCTGCTGCAAAAATTTCAGATTCGAAGTTCGAAGTTCAAACCCCCGGGAAGGGAAAGGGTTTTGGTTATGCTTGATACTTCTTTTTAGGGGTTTTGTGCTTTTTTGTTTGTTTATTTTTGGGATTGCATAAATATTGGCAAAAGAGGGAAAAACCAATGTAATCCCTTATTTTGGGTGCTCACCAATTTAGCAGTGTTTTTAAAATCGGACCGGACCGGCCGGTTCGACCGGTCAGACCGCGAACCGAAAGAACCACCGATCCGGTTTTTCTTACCATTTTCACAACCGGGTGAAATAAAAAATCG
The DNA here is from genome assembly GCA_025175665.1 of Cinchona pubescens. Taxonomy (NCBI): domain Eukaryota; kingdom Viridiplantae; phylum Streptophyta; class Magnoliopsida; order Gentianales; family Rubiaceae; genus Cinchona; species Cinchona pubescens. Next base: position 989,998 of record JANKKI010000281.1, on the reverse strand, counting down.
CAGAAAATCGAATTGAACCGAGAAAATAGGTAAAAATCGGTTCAACCGATCTATTGCGGTTTTCAGGTTTTACTTAAAAATAAAAAATAAAACACCAGCACCAGCACGTGATGCAAATTGCAATTGCAACTTTGCAAGTTGCAATTTGCAATGCGGCAGCAAAGACCAAAGACAGCACAGCAGCAGCACCTTCTTTCCAATTTCCATTTTTGACAAACATAATATCTAGATCTATCTCTCTTCCTCATCTTCTTCTTGCTTTTTTTTTTTCCCACTAGCCTAGCCGCCTCCTTCCTCCTCCTACTCTTAGTGCTTTGGCTCTTCCTCTTGGCTTCTTCTCAACTCTTCACTTCCTCCATCATCTCTTCCACTCCACCTTTTCATCTAGGCAAGTTATATTATTTCTTTTATGTTATTTTTTTTCTATTTTTTATGCATTCATTTTGTTATTTTTCTTGTCCATTTTTCCTATATTTATGTAATGTTATTTCTCTTATGTTATTTTTTGGTTTATTTTTCATGCATTTATTTTTATTATTTCTTTTCCGTTATTTTTTTCTATTTTTCGGGCATTTTTTTCTCCTTTCATGTTTTGTTATTTTTCTTGTTTATTTTTCATGCAAATGTATATAAGAGACAGATATTTTTTTGTCTATTTTTTCTCCATTTAATTTTATTATTTATTTTCGGTTTTTTGGTGTATTTATGTTTCTTATTTCTTTTCCACTACTTTTTTTTTTCTATTGTCCCGTGTTTATTTTATTATTTATTTTTTGTTATTTTTTTGTCTATTTTTCTTGTATTGATTTTCTTATTTTTCTATTTTTCTATCTATTTTTCCTTCATTTATTTTTATCATTTATTTTCCATTATTTTTGTCTATTTTTCTGCATTTATTTTGTTATTTTTTAATCTATTTTTTGTTCATTTATTTTTATTATTTATTTTATGTTATTTTTTAGTCTAGTTTTCTCATATGGATTTTTTTTACTGTTCATAACAATACTACTTAAATAAAAATAATTTTATAAACAAAAAAAATTATTGTTGTTAGTTTTTTGAAATCGAAAATGATGTTGGACAGGTTAATGTTGATTGTAGAGATGATGTTGGTATTTGGCAGGTTATTTTCAATTTAGAGATGATGTGGTATTTTTATTTTTGAATTTTATAGAAATGTATTTTAATCTTTAAGTCACTTTAAATTTTATCACACTTTAAAAAAAAAAAAAACCAGCCGGTCGGACCGGGAACCGGACAGGCCACCGGTTCAATGACCTGTCCGGTTTTCAAAACATTGCAATTTAGCCGTTTGTCTATTATAAATCGATGTATCCTCTTATTTAAAAAAAAAATAAATTAATTAAATGCAGAAAATCTTTCTAAACTTACATTTCAGTTGCATTTTACTTTTCTCAACTTATTTAATAAGTACTTTACCCCTCTTATTTGTCATTCTTTCTATTTTAATTTGTCACAAATTATTTTTCGTTCCTTAAAAATACAAATAATTTCTAATAAATATTAATTTATCTATTTTACCTTTCATACAAGTTCCAAAAAAAGAGCATTAATATCATATTTTAACATTAATTACTATAATAAATCATTTCAAATTTTGAAAACCAAAAACCAGTTAAACAAATTTTGAAATTTAATTGAGGACAATAATGGAAAAATTATTCTACTAATTGGTCAAAATTGACCATGCCAAATAAAATAGGATAGAGGGTGTAAGTACTTTACCCCTTCTTTTATATTTTGGGAAAACATTACCTCTATTATTTTAATTATTATTGTTTTTCTTTTTTTTCTTCTTCTTTTTCCATTTTATTTATTTTCTCTATGTTGTTTTTCTTTTTCTTTTTTTTACTATTCTCTCTTGCTACTGATTAATTACTCTAACTTTCCACATGTGTCTAAACAATTTAATTTATAAATTAATCATACTTTAATACAATAAAAATATCTTGTTTTAATGTAAAGTTTGTGATTAACTATTAATAATAAAATTAACAAATAAAAAATAAAAATTTTGAGTTAGAGGAAATTAAAATATTTATAGTATACAAATAAAATTATAGAATAAAAAATAATGTACAACTTTTTATTTGTGGTGTAATATCAAAAAAAATATAGTAAGAAAATATTATGGTTGCCTAATATATGGATTTTTGGAGTTATGATAAACTCAAATAAAATATGATACACGAATGATATGGCACAAAAAAAATTTTGTTCGCATACATAGAATATATATTTTAATTTTTTTACAAATTATTTTATCTTTTTATAGTTTGTTTATTTGTTAATTATACATTAGTAAAATGCACAAAATTCATATTATACTGTTAAAATATGTGTTGCTTATATTAAAAAAACTTATTTATTCTATAAATTATTTATAAACATGTAAAAAAAAATTAGAACTTTTAAGTAACCAATTACCAGTAGTATAATAATTTTGTGGTAACAACAAAGAATGGGTAAGAAGATAAAAGAAAAAATATGAAAGAGAAAATAAATTAATTGGTAAGAAGAGAAAAAAAAAATTATTAAAATAGTAAAGGTAATTTTGTCTCAAAACATAAAGAAGTAAGCAATAAGGGGGTAAAGTGCTTATTAAATAAGTTAAGGGAGACAAAGTGCAACTGAAATGTAAGTTCAATAGAGTTTTCTGCATTTAACCCTAAAAAAATGGACCAATATAAAGCATATGATAGAAATTATGGATAAATTAATGAACCAAGTCATGTATTGTCAACGACTCCGTTAGTTTGTCAATTTTTGTCACAAACAGTTAATTTTTTTTTTAAAGATAATAAACGAAATTAGCCTTTTTAATAGATAAGAGATTAAATTAGTCGATAGAATAAGAGATCGAATTGAGTTTTTTTCCTGGACAAAAAAATATTCATTTTTTACTTTCTAGATTAGAATTACGTATCAAGGGGCGTTCATAGGTGGGAGTTAGTGGGTTGGATTTTGGGGTTGGTGCAAATTTTGTTGGGGCTTCCACATTTTAGTTAAAAGTTTAAAACTTAAAACACATCCAACTAATATAAATAAACGTTCAATCCAAATATTATAGGTTATATGGGTTAAAAATCTCAATTAATGAAAAAGAAAAAGAATCTTGATTGTGATATCATCCATTATAAATATCTTTTGGTAAAAAAAAAAATAGTTAGCTCAATAATGAAAAAAATAAAAAATTGTAAAAATACTTTTGTGAGGTGAAGAATGAAAATGGAAAAACTTGCCAATGAAGCATTAGGTTAGTGGTAAAACAACAAAGGTTGAGACCTAAGAAATTAGTGTGTTGAGTTTTAGTCTCACTAGTGTGACTCTAGTACAACTTTATGATACTGTTTATTATATTATTTGTGGTTTACTTATAGTATTTATTTCATGACTGGTGAATTAATTATAATATTGTTGAGTTGTGATATGTTGATATTGGATAATGAAGTACAGTCTATGCGGTAAGATACTTCTCATATAACTTATTAGTCATGAGTTCGAGTCACTAAGGGATAAGAGGAGAGGTGTGGGGTATTTTTTTCTTAAAAAAAAAAGAAAATATTGATCTCACTATTATGAATACTTTATGTTACTATTATTTTATTATTTGCGAGTTAGTTATATATTGTTTATTCCATTATTTATGGTTTCATTATAATTTTATTGAATTATAATAGGTTGATATTGATCTCACTATTGTGCATTTTTTTTTTTTTTTGTAATCTTTTAAAAAAAACCATTAATAAAAATAGTGGTACTTGAAATAATAAGCATATTTAAAAAAAGGATGAAAAGGAAAAAACTTATAACTAACTTACATGAAATGATTAGAACAAGAACAAAAAAAAAAAATTATAAATGAATTGTTGGGTTGTTGGTTCTAGATAATTTAATTGAAGAACTCAAAATCTAATAATCTAACTCATTTAATCTCAAAATCTATTTGAGTTGAGACTTTGGGTTAGGTTTGAACATGAAAATTTTTTATATGGATTCGATTCACGGTAAGTGGGATAGACCCCTTGATCCACATTCATCCACAGTACCCCACTTAACTAATCATTAAAAATAAACTTCATCAGGGTAATGTGGATAAATGTAGACTAAAAGGTCCATCCCTCCTATCGTAGATAGGATCCATATAAAAATTTTCAGTTTGAATACCACTACTAATGATATATAACAATCATTAAATGGGTTCGGCGGCGATTCATTTCTCGTATATTTTGATCATCCCTAAAGGACAATTTTATAAAGGTAAATTACATACAAATCTTTATATTTGACTAATGTTCAAATTTTGCAATCTATAATCTGTTCCTTGTGATTTTTGTTTAAAGTAAAATCATTAAATATTCTATTAAGTGACCATTAAGAGCGTGAAATTGTTTTATTTAAAGGGTCATTTAGGCATTTTAATCCTTTAATTAAGGTTAGTTATGTATTTTAACATAAAATAAAATGCCTCCTCACTAGCGAAGAGTGTTTCTGGGCAGTGAGAGGTACTAAACTTAGGGGTTTTTTGAAAATTTTGCACAAACCCATTAACTTTTTAACTTTCTTTCTGTATTCACTTTACAAGAAAACCGAAACCAAGAGAGAAATGTATAAATTTACAAACTATAGATGAAAAACCTGAATATTACCAAACGACAAGAGGTTTCTTGTAATTAAAACTTTTATATATAAAAAAAAAAAATGAGTTTTTGCCTTTGGTTTCTTTTTAAAGGACCTTCTCCATGCAAAACTGGCTATACTTCTGGAAGATATTCTTGCTCTTAGGTGCATGTTTTATGCATAGTCCTTTGTGTTTAGTAATTGTAATAGTATTAAGATTAGCCAAAAAGTGGTTGCTTTTGCGAAAAAAATTGAAGCAAGATGCTGCTTGAAAAGACTAGGGAAAATCGCTGAAATAGTCCGTCAACTTTTGCACTTTAGCCAAAATAGTCCCTCAAACTTTTTTTGTAGCCAGAATGGTCCTCCAACTTTTATTTTTTAGCCAAGATAGTCCTTTCATCTGAAATTTATAAATAAATAAAAAAATTTATGGTGACTACACCATAAAAGGACTTTTTTGGCTCCTTAAAAAATAAAAGTTAAAGGACTATTTTGGCTAAAAAAAAAGTTGAAGGACTATTCTGGCTATAAAGAAAGTTGAGGGACTATTCTGGCTAAAGTGCAAAAGTTGAGGGACTATTTTGCAATTTTCCCAAAAGACTATTTCCCTGCCAGGATTGCAAATGTAGTCCATTAATGCTACGTGGTTACCCAAATGTGTAAATTTGACATGATTATATGAAAATTTTGACTTTTTGGTTAGGGGGGTGGGGAAGTATTCGGTGGAGGAAATGAAACCGAAATGTTTAATTTATGGTTTCTACTTTTAAAAAATTTCAAATTTAGTCCTTTATTTTCAAAATCCTACAAAAGTCTCCTGTTTTTCTTGATGCATTACCATTCCCAAAGTTTTTTTTTTTTGTACTTGTTAATGCGTGAAAAATTATAACACCACAATGAAGTATTTTGGTCTAAATCTTTAGTTGTTTTGATCCACCGAAGTTATGGTAAATGGCACAATGTATCCACGTTCTAGGAAAATTCCTGCTACAAGAACAAGAGCGGCAGGGCTATGTCCCCCTAGGAGAAGTTCCGACGCTGAAGTCAAAATTTGTGATAGAAAGAAAATTGAGAGCAAAATGAGAGCTCGAATTGGTAAAGTGTGGATTTGAGATAATGAAATTGAATCTTTTGTTTACCTTCCAACTTACTATTTATACTATTTCAGGATGGGTTTGAATGGTTCATGGGTTTAGGAATAATTATTGGGCCAATGAGGGACTTGAATGTGTTGAATATTTTCATGACTTAATTTTAAATAAAAATTACCAAATACCCTCCATTGTGTTTGACCGCTTTGACTAACCGGCTACGTGTCTGCGAACTATTAGATGGTATTTTTTGGCATCATCACTTGCCCCTCACTTTCAGGTCTAGTTTGCACAAGTTCAGAATAGTACAATAATCTTTGACTTAATTCTTGAATGGAGCCAAAAAAAAAAAAAAAAAAAGCTAGAACCAATAAGTATTTGACCGGAGCCAATAAGATTTTGGCTCGAAACTAAAAATTTGAAGATTTTAATTTCATTCTTGGGGAGAAAGATTGCCCCTCAACCCCTTTAGTACTTTCACACCTCCTCTATAAATTGAGTAGTGGTAGCTTTTGTGATACTTGCATTTAGTATCTCAAAATAATAATTTTTACTCAAAGTTCTACCTTTACGCCAACACCCAATACTTCACTCTTAATCCAATACTCAACCCTTAACACTGCACCTTTACGCCAACACCCATCACTCCACCCTCAACCCAATACTCAAGCCTCAACACTCCACCCTTACGCTAATACCCAACACTCCACTCTCAACCCAACACTCAATCCTTAACACTCCACTCTTACACCAATGCCCAACACTCCACCCTTATCTATACACCCAATACCTAATACACTACCTTAAACACTCCACCCTTACCCCCCATACATAATACTTAACATTCTACCTAAAACCCTCCACCCTGAACTCCCTGCGCCCAAACTCCAACATTCCATTCTTATTTAATCTTCTTAAACCCAAGATCCAAACCCACATACAAGATATCAAGATTATCTTGCAATTCTTTCAAGTCTTAGACCTAGTAAGTACACTTTTATTTTATTTTATTTTATTTTATTTTCTCTCTCTTCATTTTCCTCTTGGGCATTTTATGAAAGAGGTTGTGTGCACAAGATAAAACATCATTCCTCTTCCTCTTCTTAATCTTCAACCACAAAGATGAGAATGAATATAGTGATTACTCGATAGATTTAGCTGAGATTAGTCTAGACAAGGATTCCTTTGACTTGGAAATGGACACACATGAAATAACGGAGAAATATGAGAAGAAGAGTAGGAAGAAAGAAAAGAAAGAAAGAGAGAAGTAAAGAAAGGAAAAGAGAAAGGTAAGCTTGGTATCTATCCCTCTTATTCCAATCCCCTTGTTGATATTTTACCTACTAATGGAAGTGATCCAGTTGAAGAAAAAGAGCAATTGCTGATGTTAAAGGATCCATAGCCATACAGATTGTAGATGTGTGAATAGGGGTTGGTCCGAGTTGGGGTCGTCATGCCTGCTGCTGGACTAAAGGGCAGACGAGATGGAGCCTTTGAGAAGACCAATAGAACAATTCATACCGTTGTCAGAGATGTTGGTTTCACTGCTGGTAATTCTCATAAATTCCCAGCTGTGTGTGTAGAAAGGGAAATCCAAGTAAATGTTGCTGACACAATCCAAAACTTGGCTACAGACCTTAATTTTGCCGTTGCTACTGAATTGAAATCCAAAGGCTTTGAAGTTGTGCCTCATGAAATAAAGAGGACTCCACTGCTCATTTTAATTTCACAGGGGGACACCCATGCTCATGGGAAAGAATCCTAATCAATTCAACTCAATAGAGGCGAAAACATAAGTACCATCGACCCCGCCGTATCTATACATTCCATCGACAAGACGACATCAATGGATGATGAAAAACCAACAAGTGTTGATATTACAACTATTCAAGTTTTGCACAAGTAGATAATCGGATCCACCTTATCCACAGCTGCACAAAACTGCTTTTCTGCTACAAAAAATAAAAACAAAGAAGCGGGTGCCACTCCCTTTGTTGATCCCTGGTCAACCTTCGAAGTTGCACAAATGTAAGATTCATCTCTAAAGGATTATAAGGTGTGGAATATCCGAGGGAAAGAAATTGCAGCAGCAGTATATGAATTTGAGGGAGATGTTAATGATATAAGAAATAATCATGCAACCGCTTATGAGAAGTGTGAAAATACTATGACTGTTCCTCAAGAACTCGAGGCTGTTTGTGTCCAAAGAAATGATTTTGAGTAGTTGTTCATTTCGAATGGAAGATATCACAGCTGCATTTATGGAGAAAGAAAGCCCAGCAGTCCCTGCACTTGTGGAAAAAGAAAACGCAGTAGCTGTTGCACTCATGGAGAAGAAAGATGCAGCATCTGTGCAAGGTGAAGGAGTGGCTTGTTCGTGACTGCTCCTCCCCTAGGTGGTGGCGCTACAGCTGAGCAGAACTCGTTCTCGGGACTGACCCTAGCCATTTCAATGTGAAACGAGTAAAGAGGTAGGCACGAGCTTCTCCAAGCAACATTTTAGAAATGTCTAGTCCACAAGAGGCCACTGAGAGATTGAATTTGCTGCCTCTATACAAGTCCCTAGTAGGGATGATGTAATCGTGCAAACAATAATTGACTCGGTTCACGTTAGTCAAGAAGGCACTACAACTTTGATGGATGCTCCTTCGACTTCTTCCCAAACCATTACTATAGGAGGGTCTCAATTGCCAATTGATTGTCTCATTCTATGCTTGCCTGTGCAAAACAAAGATAAGAAAACAAGAGTGTATATAACAAGAAAAAATCCCTTCATAATATGGCTAGATCTCATTCGATTGATTTGGATACCATGGACTTGGTTGATGATTATGGGGAATTTAATTGTGTCCGAGAACATGATATTGATGATTGGGATGAGGTGTCAAATTTACCACAAGAGAGGGGGAATAGTATCCAAAATTTGGATAGCACTCTATTGTTGACAACTTAAATTCTCATGGGATTGGTAATGATGTTGAAATTGATTGTAAACAAAGAAGAGGTGTCGACAAGTCATGCAACACTATTGATATGGTTAATGTTTGTGGGGAACTTTCTTCAAATGAGGCGGAGCAGAGGATACACTTGAGCATGTTTTTGGTGAGTTGAATGAGATCCCGAGTAAAGTGATTAGCCCGAACCTTTGGACTTGGATTTTCTTCAAGATGACCTTGATATAAGACCAAAACCAAGAAAATTTCGTATGTTTGCGGGTAGACCCTTGATTGGTGGTGTTTCATCTTTCAAGGTGAGGGTGAACAAATGTAGAACTACCGATCCATCTACAATTGTGTCATTGGGATACCCTAAAGTGCATCGGGCTAGAGGGCATCGCATTGAGCGGGAAAAATCTATTGAAGAGGAATTATCTCATCATGAGCATGAGTTCTCTACTGAAGAAGTTGTGCTTCTCCTTTACCAACTAAGAGGAACCTAAGTAAAGATCAAAGTTTCTCCTAAGCATGAAGGAGAAAAGAAAGTTAAGGGTGATATTAATGACCCCGCGTATGTATACTCTCAATTGTCTCCTTCGATTGTTAATTAGAGTTGATTAGGAAATAGATGAAGAAGTATCACACTCCTAATTTTTACAAGGTAAAGGTGCCTCCTCTCGACCATAGACCTTGCATAGACTTTTTCAAATATGTGTCCGTGTATTTGGCGCAACTAGAAACGGGATTGATATTCCCATTACCATTATTTTTTCACAAGATGTTGGAGCATTACCAAGTTGGGTTTGGACAATTACACGCCAAATCCATCCGTGACATCAATGTATATTTAATCACTTGTGTCGTCCTTAGGGTAAAACCTTCAATAGATACCTTCAAGGAGTTTTTTCGACTTGCGCCGAGTGGAGTGGGGTATACCTTTAGTTGGAAGTTTAACAAAAAATTGCCCAAAGAATCTCACCCCAAGCTAGTTGATTGGAGAAGTCATTGTAGCTTCTTGATCCAAAGGTTGCCCTAATGGAACTTTCCCACTTGGAGTTATAATTTAAAAGTTTTAATGATCAACAAACTTTCTTCTCTTAGTGGGTGAGAAAGTAAGAATCTTGCTATGCTTATGGTGGCCGAACCACTTGGTTGGCAAAAGTGGTTAATGAGCAAGTGTTGGTGTCGGCAGGGTTGAGTCCAGTCGACCTTGATCCTCTTATTTCTCTAGGTTACCATGCATATGTATTTTACTTAGCATTTTTCGCACATATCTTTACTCATTTTCATCTTGAATTGATACTCAACTTGAGCTTAACTTGTTTTTCTTGATCTTGTAATGGATGCTTTGAAGGATGCCATTTGCGAGTGTGTTTTGAAGATGAGACAAGCAAGGCATGAAGGCTCGTCTCAACCCCCAAGAAATCTACCTTTGGGATCTTGGGGCCAAAGAGGTCAACACAAAAAGTCCTTGCACCGTCTCCACCTATAAAAAAAGAAATGCCTTCCAAAGAGACGACTACTTCGATACCTTTAGTTCAAGTTGAGGCTTTTACTTAAGAAGTTTCAACCCCTCTAGTTCTTGATTCAAATCCGCCTCAAGTACGAGCTACTACTCATATTGGAAATTCCTCCTCCTTTCGCATGATCTACGCCCTTTCTTGGGAGATGTATGAGAATTCTGCTTTAGAGGATGTAAGTCGTCCTTTGGTTGAGGAATTACCATTACCGAAAGAGCGGCAAGAGAGGATTGGAAAATCCTTGAGCTCTACTTGTATTACAGATTCCAATGCAATGTTCAAGTATCTTGCTCAAGTAAGTTATTCTTTTATTTTTGCAATAATCCCCAAGTCCTTTTGCTTATACTTAGGACTAACGTTATCATTTCCTCTATGATCTTAGATTGGCAATCTCTACCACCATTTGCATCAAGCCGAAGAATATCATCTAACAAAATTTTCAAACTTGGAGCTTAAGCTCAAAGAAGAGATAGCGGCAAAGGAAAAACATTTCAAGGCTTTGTGTGTTGTTTCCTAGCATAACAAGAAGGATATTGAAGAAATTGCTAAGTTGAAAGATGAGAACAAAAAGATTCAAGAATCTTATAAAGCAGAGATGAAAAGGCTTTAAATTTCACATAAAGAAAAGCTTAGAGCCACGGAGAAAAAGAGCAAAATTGTGACGATATTTGACTTTCTTGACTCCCAAAACTATCAAGATCGCTTGGAGAAACATTTGGTAGATTATTACGCTAGCCTAGAGTTTGAAGATTTGGTAGAAGACCGTAGCATTGGGTATTTCGACATAGGTTGTGATCGGGTCTTGTCCTACGTGAAGAAGAAGTATCCAAACTTGGATATTGAAGACTTTCTTTAAGTCCTATTTCCTTCTTCACCCTAACTCTTCGGGGGTTCCCCTGAGGATGGAGCAGCTTAACTTAGCACTTAGCTTAGCTATTTTACCTTTTTGGAGACACAGAGCTCGGGTTTCTTATATGTACGTGCTTCATCTTCGACTAGTATCTACATGTTACTTGTTTTCCTTAGTACTTTCTTTACTTGCATTTGTTGCTTGGCTTTGAATTGTGGCCTTCCCTTGTACCAACTCCACCTATGCTATACTTTTCCTTTGTTTATATAATATCACGGCTTTCCTTTGATAGTTTGTACTTTTATTTTTCTTCAAGCATTTCCACATTCGCCTTTGCCCCTCTTAGACACTTGAATATTTTTCAAATGACAAAATTTGTGAGGTTGAGCTTTCATCGCTATGCTTAAGTAAATAAGCTTCTCGCCCTCAGAGGGTAAACCATGGCTTTTACACCGAACCAAAGTTACTATAAGTGTAACTCTTATATGAAAAATTTGTCATTGCCTCTAGAAGGACTATGGTGGCATACTTAACCAAAGAATTATATCTTCAAGGAGAAGTTTACTTTCGCCCCCGGAAGAGTCGTCCTAGGCACAAATCTTCCAAATAAAACCTTAGTGTTGTTACTAAGATTTTTCTTATGCGCAAATCTCCTAGGAATCTTCTTAAAATTTTCATCTCACCCCCGGAAGGACTATGGTTGCTCTTTTGAACTTCCTTAACCAAGGAATTACTTTTCCAAGGAAAAGTTTACTTTTGCCCCCGAAAGGGACATCCTTGGCACAAATCTCCAAAGTAAAACCTTAGTATTGGGACTAAGATTCTTTTAGGCACAAATCTCCTAGGAAAATTTTACTCTAGTCCTCGGAAAGACTTTAGTAAAATACTGAACTGAGAAACTACTTTTCCAAGGATAAGCTTATTTTTGCCCCCAGAGAGATCATCCTAGGCACAAATCTCCTAAGTAAAACCTTAGTGTTGGTATTAAGGTTACCTTAGGCACAAATCTCTTAGGAAAATTTTCTTCTCGCCCCTGGAAGGGCAATGGTCACTTTTTTGAGCCAACTTAACCAAGGAACTACTTCTCCAAGGATAAGCTTATTTTCGCCTCCAGAGGGGTTATGCCGACTTTGGAGAGTGATCTATAATTTTGTTCCCCGGAAGGAATAAGTGACACTTCCGGCCCCTTCAGAGAGTCGTGGTATCATGGAGGATATTCCCCGGAGGGAATTATTGACCCCTAAAAGTCATGGTAACCCCGAGAATGCTCCCCGGACGGAATAATTGACTCCTAAGAGTCATGGTATCCCGGAGGATATTTTGTACTTGGAGGTTGGGTAGAGGGTAAGATTGTTATTCTAAACAATATTTTGAGCTATTACGTAGACAAAAGACTTAGAAATTTTCATTGATAGAAAAAGCGAATATTTACAAGTTGCATAAACTTGTGTCACCTCAGAATGTGCCACTTGGCTTTGGGAATTTCAAAAAACAGAGGCAAAGTAAAGAAAGATTAAAAATATAAAATTTTCAAGTTTTGAGCATTCCAAGTGCGAGGCACGAGCTTCCCATCCTTGGTCTTAAACTTGTAGGCACCTTTAGAGTATTCTTCAACTACCTCGTAAGGACCTTCCCAATTTGGCGAGAGCTTTCCATAAGCTTGGGATTGGCGTACCTCCACCTACCTTGTATAAGACAGACAAGTTCTTTACCCAATCTCCTACTCAAAATCTCCTATCTCGAACTTGTCGATCGTAGTAGCGAGCAACCCTTTACTTGTCTGCTTGTATTTTGAAGTACGCCATATCCTTTTCCTTCTCAAGTAAGTCAAGGTTAGACCTTAACCCTTCTTCATTTTTCTCCACGTTGAAGTTGTAAACACAAAAACCTGGCATAACAATTTCCTAGTTATAAGTGCTTCAGTTCCATACGTGAGGTTGAAAGGAGTATCTCCGATAGCATTCATGTAGGTGGTGCAGTATGACCACAAAATACTTGGGAGCTCTTCAACCCACTTACCCTTAGCATCATCAAACCTCTTCTTAAAGCCTTCAATAATGGTGCGATTAGTTATGTCGACCAAGCCATTGCTTTGAGGATGGCTCACTGAGGAGAAACATTTTTCTATGCCCAAGTCTTGGCAAATCTTTTTGAAGGGTACTCCTTGAAATTGCAATCCATTGTCCGAGGTAAGTGTCTTGGGTATTCTGAAGCGACATATAACATTCTTCCAAAAGAATTGTATAATTTGTTGATGAGTAATGCTCGCCAATGCTTCGGCCTCCAGCCACTTAGTAAAATAGTAGATGGTTACTACCACAAACTTCTTTTTTGCCAGAGTTATTGGAAAAGAATCCAAGATATCTATACCCCACTGAGCAAAAGGCCAGGAGTAATAATTAGAGTAAGTTGTTTGGTCGAATGACGAGGTTGATTGCAGTGAATTGGAACTTATCACATTTCTGCACATAGTTCATAGCATCCTCCAACATTCTTGTCTAATAATAACCTTGCCTTTGCACCTTTTGAGCTAGAGTTCTTTCTCCAACATGGTATCCGTAAATCTCCTCATGTACTTCGACTAAAGCATATTGAGCTATACTTGGATTTAGACACCAAAGATAAGGCATCGAATCTTCGATACAATGTTCCATCAATGAACAAGTACTTGGCCGACCTTCTTTCTATCCTTTGAGTCTCGATCTTATCGTCGGACAACGAATTTTCCTTCTTTCATATATTGAAGGGTTAGGGTCATCCAATTTGGAGTGGAGTCGATATCCATGACCTCCTCGTGGTCTAAACTTCTTTCTTTTAGAACCTCCAAGAACACTTCCTTCAACATATTGGAATGCACTGAACTTGCAATTTTTGAGAGGACGTTCGCTTCCTTGTTTTCATCTCGACTTACATGGACTATGTCAAAATTTTCAAAGTGTAAGATCAAGGACTTCACCTTGGTCAAATAAAATTGCAGGGATGGCTCCCTTGCTTCATACTCTCCTTTCTCCTGTTAAACTATAAGGTTTGAGTGCATATTTAACAAGAAGTTTTTAACCTTCAACTCTTTAGCTAGCCCAAGTCTAGACACTAAGGCTTCATACTCAACTTCATTATTAATCGTTTGAAATTCCATTCTTAAAGCGTAGAGGTGAGTTTATGATTTGCCTTCCAGAAGGAATAGTCATCTCTTGAATTTTCTTCTTACTTGGATTTTCTGAGTTGAATGCTACCCTTCCACTCATTCTAAAATGAAATTGGCTAACGCTTGTGCTTTGATTGTCGCCCTCAGTTGGAACCGAATATCATACTCACTTAGCTCGATGACCCATTTTACCAACCTCCCCGAGATTTTAGGCTTCAAGAGGACGGACTTGAATTGATGATTGGTAAGAAATATAATTGGATGACTCAAAAAGTAGGGCTTGAGCTTTCTTGCCGCTATCACCAAGGTTAAAGCCAATCTTTCAATGGTAGGATACCGAGTTTTTGGATCACTTAGCACCTTACTCACATAGTACACTGGCTTTTGGACCTTATCCACTTCTTTGATGAGAACGGCACTCACCGCTACGAATGAACAAGCCAAGTATAAGTAAAGAGTCTCTCCGATTTCAAGTTTAATTAAGAGTGGGGGAGAAGCTAAGTATACATTCAACTTCTCAAATGAATTTTGGCACTCCTCTATTGAAAATTCTTGGAATTTCTTAAAGCTTGGAAGAAAAGCAAATTCTACTATCTTCGGACTTGGATAAGAAATGGCTTAAGGTGACAAGTCTTCCCATAAGCCTTTGCACTTCCTTGGTTCCCTTGGGACGTTCCATGTCTTGAATGGCCTTGATTTTTTGGGGGTTAACTTCAATCTCTCTTAAGTTACCATGAAACCCAAAAACTTTTCCCCGAAAACTTTGAAAGCACATTTTTTTGGATTTATCCTCATCTTAAACTTTCTCATGGAAGTGAAGGTTTCCCGGAGGTCCTCCACATGGTCTTCTTTCAACTTACTCTTAACAAGAATATCATCTATGTAAGCTTCCATATTCCTTCCCAATTGATTTGCAAACATTCTTGTTGAACCCCAGTTTTGTTAATCATATTTTGATGATGACCAAATCGCACTAATAGTTTGAAAACAAGTGTACAGAAAAACAGGCAGGTTCGGACGCAAATGATCATCCGAACAAAACAACCAGAAGACTCCACGGACGTAAATGACTGTCCGAAAGACAGAGTTTCGGATGAGCTTGGTAATCGTCTGACACAAAGAATATTGAAGCAATTTCGGACGAAGAACAACGTCCGATCATATTTCCAGAAGACTTTGCTTCGATCGGATGCAGGTTTGGACGCTTCCTCGGACGTCCGAACGAATACCCTCAGAGAACGGACGCAATGTCGGACGCAGGGTTTAGCAGCGGACGTCCGAACGGTCCAACGGCTAGTTCTTTCGGACTCATACTTGCTGCATCGACCGTCCGAAAGGTCCAACGGCTAGTTTTCTAGTAAGCAGAAAATAGCCGTTGGAAAGTTGTTAGAAGCAGATTTTGAAAAACTATAAATACCCCTTAGCCTGAATAAAACATGAAGAGACTTCTACATTGATTACAAGTAATTCTTGAGCTATTTGAGAGAAATAGTGGGTACAAGTGTTGTAATAGTGTAGGTAGTTCTGTGAAAAGAGCTTAGAAGTGTAAGAGTTCTTCAAGTGTAAGAGTGGAGAGATAACAATTGTAACAAAGGGAGGTTGTGAAGACAGGTTGTAAAACTCTTGGCTCAACTAAAGAAAATTAGTGTGAGCAAGAGTGATCCTCATTTGTGTACAAGAGGTTATTGTCTCACCTACTTTGAAGAGACTTTTAGTGGCTAAACTTCAAGTTGTGAATTTGGTAGTTGCCTTGTAAGAAGTTCTTTGTTGTTATAAGCTCCAAGCTTGAGAAGCTTGGGAGTTTGGTTTGATTTTCTTAATCTCAATATTCTTATTTGTTCTTTAAGCTTAAATTGTTGAATATATATTGTATTTAATTGTGCTTAAGTTTTTATTTGGTGCATAAAATTTGCATTTCCTATTAAGCACATAAAAAAGTTTGTTTTAGATACAACCTAATTCACCCCCCCTCTTACGTTGCTTTTTGGGCCAACAATTCTATCGACCAGTTTTTGGTAAGTGGCTTCGGCATTTTTCAAACCAAAGGGCATTAACCTGAAGCAATATGTGCTGGAATTGATGATGAAGGTGGTCTTTGCCCTATCCTTGCGATTCAAAGGTGTGTTCAAGGATTTGGTAATACCCTTTGTATGCTTCCAAAAAAAACATAACCTCATACCCGGAGGTAGAGTCTACCAGGGTGTCTATGCAGGGTGTGGGATAGTAATCTTTAGCTCAACTCTTGTTCAAACTTGTGAAGTCTACACACATCTTTCACTTAGCCCTTGGTTTCGACACCATGACTACATTGTTAAGCCATTCGGGGTATTGAATTTCTTCTATGATCTTGGCATCCAAGAGCTTGTCTACTTCCACTTTTACCTTCTTTCCCTTCCAAAATTTCTTTTCTTTTGGATGACAAGTTTAAAACTAGGATCTATATTGAGGGAATGCATGGCGATGTCTAGGTCAATCCCTGGAATGTCTGAGAGACCAAAGTAAAGAGATTTTTGAATTCCCTGAGCAAAGAAATGAGGTCTTCCTTGATGTCCCCCATGAGGGACTTTCCTACTTTCACAACTTTGCAAGGATCATTTTCATCTAAGAGCACATTCTCAAGTTTCTGGACGGGTTGTCTTCTGTTGGGTTGAGTTCTTCTATTTCTTCCAAGAGTTGAACAATGCAACTAGGAACAACCTTCTTCCCTTTCAACTTCAATGAAGCTATGTAGCACTAACTTACTGTGAATTGATCTCTCTTTATCTTACCCACTCCATTTTCTGTTGGAAATTACATTTTCATGTGATAGGAGGAAGGGATAGCACCAAGTGCTCTGATAGTAGGTCGGCCAATAATGATGTTATAAGGCGAAGAGGCCTTGGCGACTACAAAACCAATCATGAGTTGAAAAACTTGAG
This sequence comes from Cinchona pubescens, assembly GCA_025175665.1. Lineage (NCBI taxonomy): Eukaryota > Viridiplantae > Streptophyta > Magnoliopsida > Gentianales > Rubiaceae > Cinchona > Cinchona pubescens. The sequence goes on along the minus strand of JANKKI010000281.1, from coordinate 972,897 downwards.
GGGGTGTACTAAACATCACAGGAAAAATAATGTATCCAAGGGGTTCAACCATTTATCCGGCAAACCCAACCAAGAGTGAAGTCACGAGTTTCAGGTCTTTCTCCTCCAACTTCATTTGTTTGAAAACTTTATAAAAAGGAATATCTGTGGAGCTTCCATTATCAATCAAAGTTCTCCTTACATCATAATTTGCAACGGATAAGATCACTACCAAGGGATTGCTAGAGTAAGGGTGAATCACTTGAGCCGCCTCTTCCGTGGTGAATATTATGTCTTGATACAACCTAGGCTTCTTCACGCTAGATTGGACCAAGTTGATTTGACGAGCATAGGCCTTGTGGGATGACACGGAGCCACCATTTGTTGCTCCCTCAAAAATAGTATGAATGATGATTCTCCCTTGCTTTTTCGTCTCCGCTACTCTTTCACCTCGAGGCAGACCTCAATCTCCTTTGTCTGGGTTTTGCGCTTGGCGTTCAGGTGATCTTTTTCTATCCATCCCTTGAACGAATTGCTTAAGGTAACCTTTTATCAAATTTTTTAGAGAAATACAATCATTGGTCTCAAGTCCACGATCTTTGTGAAAATAAGCACAGTTTGTTCTTGTTGCGTAGCTTTGGGTCACACCTCATAGGCCCAGGGCACTTGACATAAGGTTATTTCTCTATGATAGTCAAAATGCGAGAATGTTGGGTATTAAGTGAGGTATAAACTCCAGAAGGGTCGACTCCTCCTATGAGAAAGGTTACGAATAACCTATCCCTCACACTAATCTTCTTTGGAGGTTCCGTTCCACTAATTCCTCATTTTGCTTTTCTCTTCTTCCCATTTTCATCCCCGGACTCTTTTTTTCTCCTTTTCCCTTCATCTGCTTGAGTGAATTCTTTGGCCATCCAAAAAAGTTCATTGAGGATGGCAGATGACTTCAAATTAAGATCAAATGAGAATTTTTCGAGCTTAACCCCACTTTGAAACGCCATGATTTGCATATCTTTCGTTGCTTCTTGAATCCCAATGGTCTCCTTCTTAAACCGATCCACATAGTCGTGGAGGGATTCTTCTGGTATTTGCTTAAGAGTAAGCAAGTGAGTCCTTGTCTTTGGAATTCTCTTTTGGTTCCCAAATTTGTTCAAGAAGAGGTTTACAAGTTGATCAAAGCTTCTTATATCTCTTTTCTTATATCCTCTGAACCAATCTGAGGCTGCGCCCTTGAGAGTTATAGGGAATCCTACTACACAGGATAGCATTTGAGACACCTTGAAAATACATCTTGGCTCGATAAGCATCAAGGTGCTCCCGTAAATCTGAACTTCCATCATAAGAGTCAAAATGAGGTGTTTGCCAATGCCTTGGTAAGGGTTCTTGCATTATCTCATCGGTGAATGGCAAGGAGTACTTGTATCTTCTAGCCATCCTCTACTTGTCATCTATCTTGTCTACCCGAGTCGAAGCTCTTCCAACTTCTTCTTAGCTCTCTCACTCAAGTATGCACTCCAAAGTATGCTCCCTTTCACGAGGTCTTCCCTCTCTCTTACTACTAAGGCCACATCGCTTGGGCTCCTTGTTCTGGCTTTACTTGACCTAGAGAAGCCTTATCTTCTAGACTCATGTTGGGCAGACCGGCCTTGACATTCTTGTCGAGCAGACCCGATTGGAGTTACTTTCCTTTCTCCTTGATTATCCCTATAGATTGCACGAGAGTGTCTCTCATCCAAGAGGCTATGATGTGTGGAGTGGCGTAAGAGGGCACAACCCAGGGGTTGCCACCAGAGTTATGCGAATATTCTGTTCCATCTTCACCACCTTGTTGCTCATGCTGATGTTTCATGAATAACTCCTTTAACATGGCATTCTGTTACCTTAGCAATTGTATCTCTGCCTCTCTATGATTAATTTGGGGACTGGGATCGCCATTTTGCCAATCGATCAAATACTCTAATTGATCAATTCGATTTGTGTTGTGATACAACTTTTTTCCCTCTATCTGGATTGTAGCGGTGGGTGTTGCGCCTGCTAGGAGCCATAGGTAAAAATACAAGATGGCTTGTTGTTTCAATTTCCCATAAATGGTGCCAAATGTTGATGCGTGAAAAATTATAGCACCACAATAAAGTATTTTGGTCTAAATCCTTAGTCGTCTCGATCCTTCAAAGCTATGGTAAGTGGCACGTGTGTACCACGTTCTAGGAAACCGGCGACAAAAATAAGAGCGGCAGAGCTATGTCCCCCGGGAAAAGGTCTGACGCTCAAGTTAGAATTCTGTGATAGGAAGAAAATTGAGAGTAAAATGAGAGCTTGAATTGGTAAAGTGTGGAGTTGAAAGAATGAAATTGAATCTTTTGTTTACCTTCCAACTTACTATTTATACTCTTTCAAGATGGGTTTGAATAGTTCATAGGCTTAGGAATAATTATTGGACCCGTGAGGGTCTTGAATGTATTGAATATCTTCATGGCTTAATTTTAAATAAAAATTATCAAAATATTCTCCTTTGTGTTTGACCGCTTTGACTGACCAGCCACGTGTTCGCGAACCATTGGATGGTATTTTTTGGCATCATCAGTACTAAATTGCTTCTCCAACAAGTTGGACCACATCATTTTTTTTCTAACCAGGATCGCATCATGTTACTTTGATTAATGAAAATTCTTGAGATTTGTTTTAAGAAAATGGAACCCAAATTTGCCAACAATGAAGTGGCTCAAAATATGTGGGGATTTATTTATTATAGTTTCATTTGTTTCCTGTTGTAAAAGTAAGGGTCATAAGGGATTACAAAGGATGTTCTTTGTAGTTTAACTAATGTTCATATTTCTCTATATGATTTGTACAATTCGTCCTTTTGTAGTTTGAGATGTCTTTCTTTTTTTTTTTTTTTTAAGTGGATGGAAAGTTAAAAACTCAACAAATTTGTGTAAAAAGTCAAAAGTACCCTTAAGTCTAGTATCCCTCCACCGTCCATAAACTCCCTCTACCTATTAAAAAGGAATGAGTTGTATTTTCTATTAAAATACATAACTAATCTTGATTAGAGACTTAAAATAACTAAAATAACCCTTTAAATAAAAAAATTTTCAGCCTCCTAACGGTGACTTAAAATACTTAATAATTTTACTTTAATCCAAAATCATAACAAATTTTAGATTTGCAAATGGATATTCTAAACATTAACTAAACTACAAGGGTTCTGGTAATTTACCCTACAAGTTAAAACTAATCGTCCTATAGACATCTCATTGGTAACATATGGAGTACAACAAAGTACCCTTGTGGACTTCATTAGATTGCTATACCTAAAACACATGTAATTAGATGTAATGTGAAGGGTGGTGCATAGTGATCAGCCAAGTTATTTTGTCCCCTATAACACGCTCTCTTGGAATTTCCTAGCCAACAAAATGCAGCTTTGTGCTTTTCGGTACTATGGTTGTGAAGGTTCTCCAATTCGTAATTCTCTTGGAAAGTGAATTAAGTGGAGTGATACCGTATTCAAACCTAGTAATAGCAGCAGCATTTAAAGTAAAGCAACAGCCACAGGAGGTAACTATAAATTCTTTTTCTCTCTTTGCAAAAAAATTATGTTTTTACAGTTTAGTCCGTCGAAGTAGTTTTTGAATATTCCACAGTCATTCTACTCTCTATCAAGAAAAATTAAGAGGAGTTCGTCTGGTTTCTCAATTAAATCTTGGCATGAAATTGCACAAAAATGATGGAGGATAATAATTTTGTTGGAGTTCTAAGCCATGAGAGAAACAAGTTTTGTCGCAGAGAGGATATATTAAAGTTGGAAATGATTCAAAATTCATCGAAAATAGTTTTATAAAATATAGAGTGGGGAATGTTAATTCACATTATGAAGCAACTAAATATTTGTATAACTATGTATGCAGAAATAAAAATGTTGCAAATTTACATAAAATGTAATCATATCTAAAGCACAGATATATGTGTACTTTTTTTGTAGAAATGGTTCCAAAAATAAAGTGGATATTGTCAGGAAATTATATAGATTTATGTGTAATTATTCATAACTTTTTTTTTAGTAGTACATTGTCATAAACATGTTTTTTTTTTTCCCCCCTTTTTATCAATTTTTTTGCACATGCTTATTTCGTATTAATTTGTCCAAGTCTTTCAAGAACTAAAATCTAATTATGCAAATAAAAGTGTTAATTATATGCTTACGGAAATATTTCAAATAAAATGTCATATGCATTTTGAATCATACGGAAATATTTCAAATAAAATGTCATATGCATTTTGAATCATTGTTTTGATTTTAGGGGATTAAATTATTGGAATAAGGAGGCCTTAACATAATGATTGTTATAACTTCTAAATAATTGAATATGACAAATTCAAGATTATTTGACTTGGGTATTCGTTAAAAATAATTTTGGTGGGTATGAATTTGTATCCTTTGGTGTAAGTTTGATGTAAAGGGGGAAATTTTATGGAAGAAAAATGTGAAATCAGTATTTTATTAAAAATAGGGAATATTTGAAATTTCTATTCTTAGAACATGAATTTTCTATTTTGTTTTTGCGATTAATGACTTTTATCAAAGGCTGGATATTTCTTTACAAATTATAATGACGTCATTTAAGATTAATTGGTTGTTTCTCTTAGTCATGTTTATGTGTTGTTCATTGTACTTTCTTTTTAATCATTTATTTAATTAAATTATAACACCACAAGACTCACAGCTTACGAATCACATGAATAAACCTATCTTATGCTTTGCGCGGGGTTACAAGCTAATTAGATGTAATGTGAAGTGTGGTGCATAGTGTATCAGCCATATTATTTTGTCCCTTATAACACAATCTCTTGGAATTTCGCAGCTAACAAAATGCTGCTTTGCTCCTATTTTACGTATAATGTTGAATTTTGCCTGATTGATTGCACAAAGTAGCTTATTGTTTAATCTCTTCCCACATCACACCAAATCGTGACTTATTTTTCCAACAAATCAATATCCGCCATTACTCATTTGCACCTTTTCTTTTGTAGTATTTGGTATGGTTTGAAACCAATATGACTTACAATTATAGTACATAGTATTACATCACATTAATTTTGTTGATGCATGAAAAATATAGTACTAAAATTTAATATTCCTTTGTTGTTCGTATTCTCCAACACTAACGTAAAGATGCACATATACACAAGATATATGGAACCTACAACAAGAACAAGAATGGTGGGACTGTGTCCTCCCAGGGATGGTTTCGACACTCAAGTCAGAATTTAGGCGAGGAAAAGGATTAAGTGTAAATGAGAGCTTGAAAGTGTTTGTGTTCCATCTAATTGGAATTGAGTGAATGAATAACGAATTTATTTACCTTCTAACTTATAATTTATACTCCTCCTTGATAGATTTGGATATTTCATAGGCTTGGAAATAATTATTGGGCCCATAAAGGCCTTGAATGTGTTGAATTTCTTCATGATTTGATTTTAGGTAAAAATTATCAAAATGTCCTCCCGTATATTTGACCGTTTTGAGTAACTAGCCACGTGTCCACGAGCCATTGGATAATAGTTTTAGGTATTACCTCTTGCCCCACCTCCCTCACACTCTTGAGTTGAGTTTGCACGGGTTGAGAATAGTACAATAATCTCTTATTTATATCTTGGCCGAAGCTGATAAATTTTTGGCCAGAGCTTCATAAAATTTTTGGCCGAAACCAAAAAATTTGAAAAATAGACTTTTATTCTTGGAGGGAAAATGATTTATCCCCAACACTTTAACCATTTGTATACCCCTTTTAAGTTGAGTAATAGGACTTCATTTGCGCATTTTTTAGCTCTTGATATTGCTGATACTTTTACTTAGTATCTCAAAGTAATAGTTTTAACTCAAAGCATCGCCTATCCCTTAACTCATAACACCCAATACCCAACACTCCACACTACACCCAATAACCAACACTCAACATTCCATTCTCAATCCAACACCCAACACTCAACACTTCACCTTCAACCTAATATCCATAACACCCAACACTCCATCTTTACCCCTACACCCAACACTCAACACTTCACCCTCAACACAACACCCACAACTGACAACACCCAACAACACCCTACCCTTACCCTACATCCAACACTTAACACTCTACCTTTAACATAACACCCACAATACCCAACACTCCATCCTTACTCGTACACCCAACATCTAACACTTCACTTTTAAGTTTTAACCCACTCTTACCTACCTCAACACTCCACTCTTATCCACTACACCTAATACCCAACCCTACTCCAGTATGCCCAACACCCATATAGAAGACCTCAAGTATATCTTGTAATTTTTTCAAACTCCTTGGTCTAAGTAAGTACATTATCACACTTTCTTTTATTTCTCTCCCTTCATTTTCACTTGAATATTTTATCAAACACCTCATGTGCATTTAATTGAATAACTTTTTACTCCGTTCTCTTGAACTCTAAAGCTGAAAGTTAGAATGTATCTATTGGGTACACCACAGACTTAGGCGACAATAAGCTTTGGTAAGGATCCATTTGGCTTGGAAATGGATAAAGATAGAATGAGGGAGAAAGAAAAAAAGGAAGAAGAAGAGAGAAAAGAAAGACAAAAGGAAAGAAAAGAGAAATGGTCGTGGATTTAAAAGTGCAATAGGAGATAATAAAACTATCACTGCTGGGAATTCTCTTGGAGACATTTTGGTTGGCAGCTTGTTACCCAAGACCGTTTGTCCCCCAAATGCAAACCACCGTCAAGACTTCAAGAAAGAAGTTCCTGCCATGGTGGAAAAGAAAGCAACCGTTACGTATGGAGATATTGCAGCTGTTCGTTAAGAGAAAAAAGGCGCAGCAGCAGTTCGTGCAGCCACAAACACTACTGCTGCCTCTTTTCTCCATCACCCTGCCGCCTCGACTGCTGAAGATTAAAACTTTGTGGCTGCATTTTCTTTTTCAAACCCTCAATTTGATGTCTCCACCCCTTACAAGGTAAAAACAATGGCTTGCACTCCTGCTGTAGTCAGTGGCTAGGTAAACCTCGTCGTTGTTCTCCATTCTAAGCCCCAAGGTTTAACAGCTGCGAACGTGGAAAGAAAAAACACAGCAGTAGCCATGGACGTTGATCCATCCACTGCTACTCACCCATCCCTTGTTGTTCATGAAGCTTCTAGTTGCAATACTTATCCAACTGCATTTATAGAGAAAGAAGACGCAGCAGCTGCTACGCTAATGGAGAAAGAAAATGCTATAGTAGCTACTGTACAAGTGAAAGACCCAAACATGGAATTTGTTCCAGCTGATGGGGCGAATTTGGCTGGTGCTTATGAGGAAGAAAATGCAGCTGTTGCTGCAGCCAAAGTCCTCAATACAGCTGCCAAAACACCATCATAATTACAAATGCTCTGGTTTATGGTTTTGTCAACAAGGGGGCTGCTCTCGATGCCTCCAAAACCACGTCAAACTTGACCACTCTAGACAATTTCATTGCTCCTCCTCTAGACTCCGGAGTCGACGTTGGCACGGTTAAACCTCCAAAATAAATCCTTGCTCTCCCCTCTAATCTCAAAGTCATGGGGGGAAAGTTGAGAAACAAAGCCTCTAAATCACGTATGACAACACAAGGCAACATTATTATACAAACAACTAAACCCACTCTTGACAATTATTCCATGGATGTTGATGATGATCTCATAAATTCCAACTTATTAAATGATGCTCCAAGAAATGATAATATTTGTGTTGTTATTGATGGGGTTGGTAGAATTGATTGCACATTTGATGGCATTGATGAATTGTGTAATACCTCAGGCATGATTGATAATTATCAGGAACATTTTTCAAATGAAGAAGTGTTGGATATACTTGAGCATGTTTTCGATGAGTTGGGTAAAGTCTCGAGTAGAGTAATTAGCCCCTTGTGTGAACATTCAGACTTGGATTTTCTTCAAGAAAAACTTGATATGAGACCAAAACCAAGTGAATTTCGGCAAAATATGTTTGTGGGTAGATCCTTGATTGGGGATGCTTTATCTTCTAAGGTGAGGGTGAATATATGTAGAACCACCGCTTCAATTTCAATTGTGTAATCGGGACACCCTCAAGTACATCAAGCTAGAGGGCATCACCTTGAGCGGGAACACTCTAGTGAAAGGGATTTATCTGAACATGAGGATAAGCCTTCTAGTGAAGAAGTTCTGGCTTCTCCTTCTCCAATTAAGAGAAAAAACTTCAAAACTTCTCCAAAGCATGGAGGAAAAAGAAAAGCCAAGGGTGATAATAATGATCTCGTGTATGTATATTCTCAATTTCCTCCTTCAATTGTTGATTTGAAGTTTGTTAGGAAACGGATGGGGGAAGAAGTACCATATTCCTAATTTTTTCAAAGTGAAGGTTCCACCTCTCGACTATAGACCTTGCATAAACTTTTTTAGATATGTGTCTATGTATTTGGCACAACTAGAGGCGGGATTGAGGTTCCCATTACCATTGTTTTTTCATAAGGTGTTGAAGCATTACTAAATTAGGCTTGGACAATTACACGCCAAATCCATCCGTAACATCAATGCATATTTAATCACTTGTGCCGTTCTTAGGGTAAAATCTTCAATAGACACCTTCAAGGAGTTTTTTCAAATTGCACCGAGCAGAGTGGAGTATACCTTTAATTGGCGGTTTAACAAAAAATTGGTCAAGGGAACACACTCCAAGCTAGTTAATTGGAGGAGTTACTACTTTCTGATCCAAAGGCGGCACGAATAGAACTTTCTCACTTGGAATTATGGTTTGAAATTTTCAAACATCAATAAACTCACTTCTCTTAGTGGGCGCGAGAATAGGCATCTCGCTATGCTTATAGAAGCATCAAACACTTCCTTGGCAAAAAGAGGTTAATGAACAAGTCTTAGTGTTAGTGAGATTGAGCCCGGCCGACCTTGACTCTCTTATCTCTCTAAGTTGACATACATATGCATTCTACTTGGTATTTTTTGCACATGTTTTCACTCATCTTCATTTTGTAAACTTCAACTTAACTTGTTCTTCTTGATCTTGTAGTGGATGCTTTGAAGGATGCTATTTATGAGTGAGCTTTGAAGATAAGACAAAGCATCAAGGTTCATCTCAACCTCCCAAAGGACCTACCTTTGGAATTTTGGGACCAAAGAGGTTGGCTCAAAAAGCTCTTGCGCCGCGTCCACCTAAAAAGAAGGCAATGCCTTCCAAAAAGGCTACTTCGGCACCTTTGGCTCAAGTTGAGTCTCCCATTCAAGAAGTTCCTATCGCATTAGTTTTTTATTCGAGTCCGCCTCAAGCTCAAGCTACAGCTCAAGTTGAGGGCTTTACCTCTACTCCCATGATCTAAATCCTGGTTTCTTGGGAGGTGTATGAGGACTCTTCTTTGTAAGAAGTGAGTCTTCCTTTGGTGGAGGCATTAGTATTGCCAAGTCACGAAAGGAGAAAACCGGTAAATTCTTGAGCTCTACTTTTATTGCCAATATCGATGCCATGTTTCAAATATTATTCAAGTAAATTGCTCTTTCTTCCTTCCATAAAAATGTCAAAGTATTTTTTGATTATACTTAGGAATAATAGTGTCTTTCTCTCATTGTTTTTAGATTGGCAACCTTTACTATCATTTGAACAAAGCTCAAGATTACCATCTTTCTCAAATTTCAGCTTTGGACACTAAGCTTAAAAAGGCGAAAGAAGCAAAAGAAACAAACTTTCAAGCTATGTGTGCTGCATCTAAGCATAACCAAGAGAACCTCCAAGAGATTGCCAAGTTGAGGAAAAAGAATCAAGAACTTCAAGTCTCTCACAAAAATGCGATCAATGATATTCAAGCATCTCATAAAGGTGAGATGAAGAAGTTCAGGCTTCGCATGTTACACAAGGATGAGCTCAAATCAGTGGAAAGGAAGAGTAGGGATTCAGCTATCTTCATGTTCCTTGATTCTCAAGATTACTAGGATCGCTTGGACAAGCACTTGGTAGACAATCGTTGTAGCAGCGACTTCGAGGCTTTGGTGGAGAATAATAGCTCGGGTACTTCAATAAAGGTTATGATTTGGCCTTAGCTTTTGTGAAGAAGAAGTACCCAAATTTAGATTTCGATGACTTAGATTGAGGCGCAACGCCTCCTTCTCCCCTTCACCCTATCTCTTCGGGGGTTCCTCCTGACGATGGAATAGCTTAGCTTAGTACTTAGCTTAGCTATTTTTCTTTTTTGGAGACTTATAGCCCGGATCTCTTATATGTACGAGCTCCCCCCTTCAGCTAGTATTATGTTATTTTCTTTCCTTAGTATTTAGTTTATTTGCATTTGTTGCTTGCTTAACTTTGAGTTGGGGTCTTTTCTTGTACCAACTCCACTTTTGTTAAGGTGCTTTGCATCTTTATATGATATCATGGTTTTCCTTTGATAGTTTGTGCTTTTATTTATCTTCAAACATTTCTCCATACGCCTTCACCCCTTAGACACTTGATTATTTTTTCAAGTGACTAAGTTTGTGAGGTCGACCTTTTATCGTCACACTTATGTAAAGAAGGTTCTCGTCCCTAGAGCATAAACCATGGCTCTGGCACTGAACTAAAGTTACTTTAGGTGTAACTCTATGTGAAAAATTTTATCTTCGCCCCTAGAAGGACTATGGTGGCATACTTATCCAAGGAACTACGTCTTCAAGGGAAAGCTTATTTTCGCCCCCAGAGGAGTTATCTTAGGTGCAAATCTCCTCAGTAATATTGGGAGTAAGGATACTTTAGACGCAAATCTCCTAGGAAATTTTTATTCTCGCCCCTGGAAAAGCTATGGTTGTTCTTTTGAGTATACTTAACTAAGGAATTACTTCTCCAAGGAAAAGCTTATTTTTGCCCCCAGAGAGATTATCAAACTGCTAGGCACAAATCTCCTAAGTAAAACTTTAGTGTTGGTACTAAGGTTACCTTAGGCTCAAATCTCCTAGGAAAATTTTATTCTCTACCCCAAAAAGGTTATGGTTGCTCTTTTGGTCATACTTAACCAAGGAACTACTTCTTCAAGGAAAAGCTTATTTTCACCCTCGGATGGGTTATTTTAGGCACAAATCTCCTAAGTAAAGTCGTAGTATTGATACTAAGGTTACCTTAGATGAAAATCTCCTAGTAAACATTTCTTCTCACCTCGGAAGGGCTATGATTTCTCTTTTGAACACACTTAACCAAGAAAGTATTTCTCGAAGGACAAGTTTATTTATGCCCCCCAAAGGGGTTATGCTAAGACTTCGAAAAGTGGTTTTTAATTTTGTTCCCTGCAGGAAGTAAGTGACCCCAGAGAGTCGTGATATTCTAGAGGATATTTTGTACCTGAAGGTTGGATAGGTGGGGGGGGGGCGTAGGATTTCTATTCTAAACAAAATATTGAACCATTACAGGTAGTTGAGATAGGCAAAAGACTTAGAATTTTTCATTGATAAAAAAAAAAAATGAATACTTACAAATTGCACAATCTTGTTTCACCTCAGAAGAGACACTTGGCTTAGAGAATTTCAAAAAATTTAGGCAAATTAAAGAAAGCTTAAAAATAGACCTTTTTCAAATTTCGGGCATTCTAAGTGTGAGGCAAGAAATTATACCATCCTTAAGTTCTCAACTTGTAGGCACCGTTGGAGTATACTTCAACTACCTTGTAAGGATTTTCCCAATTTGGCGAGAACTTTCCACAAGCTTGGGGTTAGCTCACCTCCGTCTTCCTTGTAATCCAATCTCTTACTCGGGATCTCCTACCTCAAACTCGTCGGTTGTATTAGCAAACAATCCATTGCTTGTATGCTTACATTTTGAAATATGCCTTATCCCTTTCCTCGTTGATTAAGTCAAAGTTAAACCTTAGCCCTTTTTCATTTTTCTCCAAGTTGAAATTGTAGACACAGAAACCTGGCATACCAATTTCCTTAATATCTACAAGTGTAAGTGTTATGGTTCCATAAGTGAAGTTGAAAGGAGTATCCTCAATAGTATTCTTGTAGGAAGTGCGATATGACCACAAAATACTTGGAAGCTCTTCAATGCATTTACCATTATCATCTTCAAGTCTCTTTTTGATTCCCTCAGAAATGGTGCGATTAGTCACTTCTACCAAACCATTGCTTTAAGGATGGCTCATTGAGGAGAAATATTGTTCTATGCCTAGGTCTTGGCAAAATTTTTTGAATCTTGCTTCTTGGAATTGCAAGCCATTGTTAGAAGTAAGTGCCTTAAGTATTCCGAAGTGACATAGCATTTTTTCAAAAGAATTATATGATTTGTTGATGAGTAATGCTTGCTAAGACTTCGGCCTCCACCACTTAATGAAATAGTCGATGGCTACAATCACAAACATTTTTTTTTTTTGGCAAAAGCTATTGAAAAAGGACCCTAGATATCAATGCCCAACTAAGCATAGGGCCAAGAAGTTAGAATTGGAGTGAGATTTGATTGTTCAGTCAGATGGCTAGGTTGATTGGAGTGAAATTGATATTTATCACACTTCTACACGTAGTCCATGACATCCTCTAACATTCTTGACCAATAGTAACCTTGCCTTTGCACCTTTTCAGCAAGAGCTCTTCCTCCAATATGGTTCTCACAAATCCCCTCATGCACTTCAGCTAAAGTATATTTAGCTTCACTTGGACTTAGACATCGGAGATAAGGCATTGAAAAAGTTCCATCAATGAGCAAGTACATGGCCGATCTTCTTTCTATCCTTTGAGGCTCAATTTTATCATCAGACAATTTCCTTCTTTCAAGTATTGAATGATCGAGTTCATCCAATTTGGAGTAGAGTCGATATCCATGACCTCCACATGGTCTATACTTCTTTCCCTTAGAACTTACAAGAACACTTCTTTCAACACATTGGAATGCAATGAGTTTGCAATTTTTGAGAGAGTCACATTGACTATGTCCAATTTTTCAAAGTTTGAAATCAAGTCTTTGTTTCACCTTGCTTAAGTAAAATTGTAAGGATGGTTCCCTTGCTTCATACTCTTCCTTGACTTGTTGAACTACAAAGTTTGAGTTCATGTTTACCACAAGTATTTAACCTTCAACTCTTTGGCTAGTTTAAGTCTGGAGACTAAGGCTTCAAGCTGAGCTTCATTGTTACTTGTTTGAAATTCAAACCTTAATGCATAACTTGTCTTGAATCCCTCCAGAGAGGTAAGAACAATACCCATGCCACACCCTTCGGCGTTACTCACTTCCACTTGCATTTTCCATAAATGTGAGTCTGTGATTCCCAGTTGGAAGTAGATGTTATACTCACTTAGTTCAATGGCCCATTTTACCAACCTCTCCTAGACTTTGGGCTTCAAAATGATGGACATAAGTTGATGATTGGTAAAAATGACAATCAGATGACTTAAGAAGTAAGGCCTAAGCTTTCTCGCCTCCATCGCTAAAGAAAAAGCAATTTTTCAATGGTAGCATACCAAGTCTCTGAATCACTTAACACTTTACTCACATGGTACATCGGTTTTTGGATCTTGTCCTTAACACTTCACTCACACGATACATTGACTTTTGGATCTTGTCCACTTATTTGATGAGAACGGCACTCACTGTCATAGATGAACAAGCCAAATATGGTAGAGAGTTTCACCGAGTTTGTGCTTAGTTAAGAGAGGAAATAAGCTAAGTATTCTTTCAACTCCTCAAATAATTTTTGGCACTCTTTCATCCATTAAAAATTCATGAAATTTCTTAGAGTTTTGAAGAAAGACAAATTTCTATCCCCAATCTTGGATAAAAAATGACTTAAGGCGGAAAGTCTCCCCTCGAGCCCTTTCACTTCCTTTATCCCCTTAGGAGGCTCCATGTGTTGAATGGCCTTGATTTTTTTGGAGTTAACTTCTATCCCACTAAGTTACCATGAAACCTAAAAAAATTTCTCTGGAAACTTCAAAAGCCCATTTTTTTGGGATTAAGCCTCCTCTTGAACTTTCTTATGGTAGTGAAGGTTTCGCAGAGATCCTCCACATGATCTTCTTTCAACTTACTCTTGACAAGCATATCATCTATGTAATTTTTCATATTCCTCCCCAATTGATTTGCAAACATTCTATCCACCCTCCCTTAGTACGTGGCTCCGACATTTTTCAAGTTAAAGGGCATTACTCGGAAATTATAAGTACCGGAATCGGTGATGAATGCAGACTTTGCTCTATCCTTGTGATTCAAAATGATTTGGTAATATTTTTTGTATGCATCCAAAAAAGACATGACCTCACACCTGGAGGTGGAATCTACCACAGTGTCTATGTGGGGTATAGGATAGCAATCCTTAGGGCAAGCCTTGTTCAAACTTGTGAAATAGTTTCGGCACCCTGACTATATTACGGAGCTACTTAGTGTACTAGATCCCTTCAACTATCTTTGCTTCCAAAAGTTTGTCTACTTCCACATCCACCACTTAGCTTTTTTCCCTTCTAATTTTTTTTTTTCTTTTGGATGACTGGGTTTGAACCTTGGATCTACATCGAGTGAATGCATAGCTATGTCGGGGTCAATCCCTGGCATGTCTGAGGAGTCCAAAACAAAGATATCTTTGAACTCCTTAAGTAAAGAGATGGCATTTTCTTTTATGTCTCCTAGGAAGGACTTTTCCACTTTGCTAGGGTCATCTTCTTTTAAGAGCACATTCTCAAGTTTTTTGGCGGGTTCTCCATTTGGGTTGAACTCCTTTTTTTCTTCAAAGAGTTGAATAATACAACTAAAAACAACCTCCTTTCCTCTCAATTTTAATAAATCTATATAGCATTGCCTCACTGCAACTTGAACTTCCTTTATCACGCGTACTCCATTCTCTATTGGGAATTTCATCTTCATGTGATGGGAAGAAGGTATATCACCAAGTGCTCCAATAGTAGGTCGACCTTTAATGATATTTTAAGGCAAAGAGGCCTTGTGACTACAAAATCAATCAAGAGTGAACATCTTGAAGAGGTGTACCAAACATGATAGGAAGAGTAATGTATCCAAGTGGCTTGACCACTTCTCCGATAAAACCAACCAAGAGTGGAGTCATGGGTTTCAACTCTTTCTTCTCCAACTTCATTTATATGAAATTTTATAAATAAAAAAAATATTTATGGAACTTCTATTGTCAATCAAGTTTCTATTCACATCAAAATTTGCAATGGATAAGGTTACTACCAACGGATCGCTATGAGGGTTAATTACTTGTTTTGCCTCTTCCGTGGTGAATATTATGTTTTGACACAACCTAGGCCTCTTCGTGCTCAATTTGACCAAGTTGATTTGACGAGCATAAGACTTGCAGGATGACGTAGAGTCACCATTTATTGCTCTCCCAGAGATAGTATGAATGATGATTCTTCCTTAATTTTCCACCCCCGCTACTTTTTCTCCTCGAGGTGGATCTCGATTTTCTTTGTTCTGGTTTTGTTCTTGGCATTGAGGTGATCTTTCTCTATCCATCTCTTGGATAAATTACTTAAGGGTTAAGTAACCCCTTTCTTATCAAGTTTTCAATTAAACTTTTGAGGAAAATGCAATCATTGGTTCATGCCCATGATCTTTGTGAAAATAGTACAATTTGTTTTTTGTTGCGCTGCTCTACATCATTCCTAATAGGCCTAGGCCATTTGAGATAAGATTCTTTCTCAACGGTTGCTAAAATGCACAAAAGTTGTGTATTAAGTGGGGTATAAATTTTAGAAGGGTCGGGACTCCTCCTATGATGAACGGTTACAGATAACCTACCACTCACATTACTCTTCTTTGGAGATTACTCTCCACTAATTCCTCTATCTGCTTTCTCCTTCTTCCCTTTTTTACCTCTGGACTCTCTTTATCTCCTTTCTCCTTCATCTGCTTGAGCAAACTCTTCAACCCTATGGAAAAGTTCATTGAGAGTGGCACGTGACCTCAAGTTAAGATCAAATGAGAACTTCCCGAATTTAACCCCACTTTAGAATGTTGTGATTTGCATATCTTTTGCAACTCATAACAACTCAATCCCAATGGTCTCATTTTTTAACCTATCCAAGTAGTCAAGGAAGGATTCTTCTGGCCTTTGCTTGAGAGTAAGTAAGTGAATCGTTGTCTTAGATATTCTTTTTTGGTTTCTAAATTTGTTCAAGAAGAGATCTACAAGTTGATTAAAGCTTCTTATGACTCCTTTCTTGTACCCTATAAACCAATATGAGGACGTACCCTTGAGGGTTCCGGGAAATCCTCGGCATAGGATAGCATCTAAGATACCTTGTAAACACATCTTGGCTCGATAAGCATCAGGGTGCTGCCATGGATTAGAACTTCCATCATAAGAGTCAAAATAAGGAGTTTGCCAACATCTTGGGAAGGGTTCTCGCATTATCTCATCGGTGAATGGCAAGGAGTGCTTGTATCTTGTAGCCAACCCTTCCTTGTCATCCACCCTATCTATTCGAACTTGGAGCTCCTCCACTTTTCTCTTTACCTCTTCTTCTTGCTCGGGTATGCGTTCCAAGGTATACTTCCTTTTATGGGGTCTTTCCTTTTCTTTTGTTACTGAGGTTGCCTTGCTTGAACTCCTTGGTCTTGCTTCATTTGGCCTGGAGGAGGCCTCTTTTCTTGACTCATGTCGAGCGGACCAACCTTTACGCTCCTATCGGGTGGACTCGATTGGAGTTACTTCCCTAATCCCTTGAACATCCTTATTGATTGCACGAGAATGTCTTTCATCCAAGGGACCATGATGTGCAGAATGGACAACCTGGGGGTTGCCACCAGAGTTCTGCTAAGGTTCTGCTCCTCATTCACCAACTTGTTGCACAAGCTAATGTTTCATAAGTAACTCTTTTAGCATAATATTCTATTGCCTTAGCAATAGTATCTCCACTTCTCTATCTTTAACTTGGGGTTCAGGATCCCTATCTTACCCTTCCAATCGATCAAATACTCTAATTGATCGATTCAACTGGTGTTGGGAAACGATCTCCTTTCCTCTATCTTGGTTGTTGTGGTGGGTGCTGCGCTTGCTAATATAGGAGCTATAGGTGAAGATGACTCAAGATGGCTGCTTGTTTTGTTTCTCACAAACGGCATCAAATGTTGATGCGTGAAAAAAATACCACCAAAGTCTAATATAAAGTCCGAGTTTTTTGTTGTTTGTATCCTCCAATGCTAAGTTAAAGGCGTGCGTGTCCCATGAAGAATGCCCTGACGCTCAAGTCAAAATTTAGTCGAGGAAAATGATTAAAAGTAAAATGAGAGTTTGAAATAGTAAAGTGTGGAATTGAGTGAATGAATAATGAATTTTTTTTCCTTCCAACTTATTATTTATGCTCTTCCTTGATGGGTTTGGATAGTTTATAGGTTTAGAAATAATTATTGGGCCCATAAGAGTCTTGAATGTGTTAAATTTCTTTATGACTTGATTTTAGATGAAAATTACCAAAATATCATCCCGTATATTTCACTACTTTGACTGACTGACTATGTGTCTGCAAGTCATTGAATAATAATTCTAGGCATCATCAAAATAGTTCTCTTTCAAGGGTACAAGTATACATACCTAGCTATATACAGTATTAAACAACTAGAATGATCATTTGGTGAGGTTTGGCAGCAGCAGTTGCAACAACAAACTGACCAATTGTTTATTGATAACCCTTTGTGAGAGCTATGTAATTTTCGTATTCAAGAGTTAGCATCTTGAGATATATTATAAGACCAAATAATTGACTAATAAGCAAACCGATTTAGAGAAAATCATTTATAAGATTATAAATTTAAAATTATTTGTTAAAATTAATTTATATGACAAAATTATAATAAATTATCAACTCTATCATTGTAGATATTTGTTCAGTTTTTACTCCTTCTTTTAAAAATCTAATAACACATCGTTAACTTTATTACTTTTTTTCACTTTGTATGGATATATTAATTACATACGAGTGACTTTATCACTTTTTTACTTTGTACAAATATATTGATCACATATTAGTGACTTTGTCACTATCATAAAAATTTTAAATATCGGCTAAATGGTCTTAAAAACTATGGGAGAATACGCTAAGCATTAAAAGATTCCGAGTTTGGAGGTCGGAGATTGGACGGAGAATTCACTATTCACTTTCATCAACTTTTTACAATAAAAAAGCAAAAACAACTATATTGTCTCTGTGTTTTTTTTTTAAAACAGAAAAACAAAAACAATTATATTGTCTCTAATTTCATGTTTAAAATTGCCAGCATAAAAATTGATTATAGGAAAAGGGACAAAAGCCATGTTCGTTAGTTGAATGTTGGTGGCATAGAAGTTAAATAAATACTTACAACTTTGATTTATCCGCTTTCGTGTTTTAACCGTAGCAAGATTGCCTTGCCCATTACGTCTAAGCTGTCTTGATAATGATTAATTTTGTTATATCACATAGCATAGAAGGAAAATGAAAATTCTATAGTCTTATTAACAAATGATCTCGTTATATTTAAAAATTTGTATTGTATAAATTTTTAAAATATATAATATTATATTGTACGATTATTTAAAATATAATAAGGCTGTAGACTTTTCAGATGGAATAACTACTAATTAGAGGATAGGGGAGTTGAGACTTTTTATGTGCACAATCTCTTCAAGAATTATTCTTACTAATAAAACTACTCCTTTTATCATCTCAAGTCTCAATTATATGACATGATTCTCTTGGAAATTCATGTTTTCTCTTGGAATACAGCATCGAAAGTTGTATACTCAAGTTTGGAGGAAATTAAGGAACCAATAAATCATCACCTTGTGGAGAATGAGTTATCCTCCAATTAGCAAGATTTTCAATATTGTACATGTAATTATCATTGTATCATTTCTTGCTGCTGTTGCTGCTGATGATGAAAGAAACGCACTAATACAACTGAGGGACATTGTTAATTCTTCAACAGCCAATCTTCATGGAAACTGGACAGGTCCCCCTTGCTACAAGAATCAGAGCAGATGGGCAGGAATCGGTTGCTCCAATTCACACGTTACACGCCTCGTTCTCGAAGGACTCACAACTAAACACCTCCCTTCCGCCTATGCTCTTGCAAAATTTAACATTCTTGACTAAACTCAGCTTCCGAAACAATTCCCTATTCGGGCCTCTCCCGAACCTCTCAAATCTCCTGGACCTGGAATTCCTGTTTCTTTCGAATAATCGATTTTCAGGGCCCATACCTGTTTCATATGCTCAGCTTCCTGAGCTAACCAAATTGGAGCTGGAAAACAACTCTCTTCGAGGTTCAATTCCACCCTTTGATCAAGACACATTGATCGCTTTCAATGTGTCTCATAATCAACTAGATGGTCCAATCCCTGAAACGCCTGTCCTTCAAAGATTTACAGGGAGTTCTTTCGATTATAATTCAAATTTATGTGGAAAGCCTCTACCAGTTCAATGTTTAAATCCACCTCCTCCTCCTCCTCCTCCTCCCTTAGCTCCAGCTTCTCCACTGAATCCGTTTCCACCCCCTCAACCAGAAAGTAGAAAAGGATCGCTCAAGATCTGGAGTATTTTCAGCTTTAATTGCCGCGGCAGCAGCACTAGTTCCTCTTTCTATTATTCTCTTTTTCCTCTGTTACTACAGAAGAATCCGCGTGACAATATCAATGACCCACCAGCCAGGTACATAATAGTCTGTTTTTCGGTATCACAGCACATTTTGGCTCCGCTTGGCTTTGGCCTTTATTTTTCATTACTTTTCAAATAATATTTTGAGATCATTCTTTAGTTACGTTTTCCAATCACTTTTATTCACATACATTACATCTCAAAAAGTTGTTACAGTTTATTCTAAATAAAAGTTATATAGATAGCTAAGACAATTGTTGGAATTAATTGACAAATTGGACAGCAGGAGAAGCTTTGACAGATGTTACGGGAAAGAAATCACAGTGGTCAGAAAGCACAGATGATCCAGAGAGAAGGATTGATTTAGAATTTTTCGATAAAAGGAGGCCGGCGTTTGATTTGGATGATTTGCTGAGGGCATCAGCTGAAGTAATTGGGAAGGGAAAACTAGGGGACTACCTACAAAGCAACTGTGGAATGTGGTCCTGTTGTTGCTGTGAAACGATTCAGGGGTATGAACGATCTCACAAACAAGGAATTCATCCAGGAAATGCAGTTGCTTGGAAAGCTCAGACACCAAAACGTTGTTGAGATCATTTCGTTTTATTATTCCAAAGACGAGAAGCTAATTATCTACGAGTATGTTCCCGATGGAAACTTGTTCCAGCTCCTACACGGTAATTAGTACTCAATTAATTTGCCCTGCCCTTCCTTATCCTTGTCCTAAGTGCTAGTTACCTAATACGTGTTACTTTGTGGTGAGTTATAAGAGTACGGATATAAAATATTTTATTTTTTGAACAGTTATCCGTTTTGTAAATCATTTTCTGATATATGATAAAAGAAAGTATAAAATATTTTGCTTCACTGACTACACTATCCATATGTATCATATTCTATAAATTGGTACCTAATCTGCAGTGTCATTTAACCGATTAGGTGACTATGGTTGGTGCAGATTGCCTAACCTGCAAAATTTTGCAGTCTATTACTACTATGCAATTTATTCGTTGTTTGACAAATAATAATTATACGAGTTATTCCAAATGAAAGATAATCAGTTTTTAATTCCTCATTGACCTTCAGATATTGCCGTTTATTAATATTACCAAGAAAATAAACAATTATGTAATTGTCAAAAAGTCATGACCAAGACTATTAACATAAAAAATTTATATCAAATCATCGGTCCTCATTTTAAATATTTATTTAAATTTCGTCGTTCTTCCTTTTGCATATTTAGTGAAACGCAAGTCATATAATCATAATTTGTGAAATACAATAATTATTAATTACTCGATTTAATTTCTGGGTGACAGAGAGTAGAGGAGTTGGACGAGAGCCAAAAAATTGGAGGACAAGACTATCCATCATTAAGGACATTGCCAAGGCACTGAATTTCCTTCATCAATCGTTGCCTTCACATAAGGTGCCTCATGGGAATCTCAAGTCTTCAAACGTTCTATAAGATAGA
This sequence comes from Cinchona pubescens, assembly GCA_025175665.1. Classification (NCBI taxonomy): domain Eukaryota; kingdom Viridiplantae; phylum Streptophyta; class Magnoliopsida; order Gentianales; family Rubiaceae; genus Cinchona; species Cinchona pubescens. Next base: position 951,855 of record JANKKI010000281.1, on the reverse strand, counting down.
TCTCCAGCATAACATCAACAAAAACCAATCCGAAGTCGATCGAGTTGGTTACTACAAATGTAAGCTCACAGACTATGGATTCTTACCTCTCCTGACATCTAAAACATCATCTCATAAGCTAGCTGTTATGAAGTCGCCCGAGTTTTGCCAAGGAAAAAAGCTGACGGCCAAGGCAGATATATACTGCTTCGGCATTATTCTTTTAGAGATCATAACTGGCAAGACACCAGCTGGTCAGAATTCTTCTTCGAGAGGACGAGGGAAATACGAGGAATGTGATGTAGTTGATGATCTCTCGGATTGGGTTACAACTGCTGTCAATAGTGATTGGTCGACTGATATATTAGATATGGAGATTCTTGAAGAAAAGGAAGGGCATGAAGAAATGTTGAAGCTCACAAAGATAGCTCTGGAGTGTACAGATATGGTACCAGAAAAGAGGCCAAAAATGAGTGAAATCTTGAGAAGAATAGAAGAGGTTGAAACTACTCCGGCTTAAGATTATAAAGGAAAAGGAAAGGAATGAGTCGGGGGCTCTTGTTCTTGACAATATCATTTTTTTTCTTATTGATGTATGATGGGGAAATGCTTTCATGGTTGGATTTCTAACTTGACAATGCACATTAATTACATAGGAGTATACAGTTAGCGGCTAACTTACATTTGTAATAATTCTACCACCAAACTTAATTAGCCAAATATATTCTTTAAGGAAAAATGTCATTTTGATTTATTATTTTTGGGGTGTGCCTCATTTTAACCAATGTACGTTTTTTGACGAAAAAGTTAGATGAATTAACAGTGAAAGCCATATAAACATCACTTTTAAGCATAAATGATTGGAGATTAAAGACATTAAAATAATGAAATTGTCTTTATTTATTTTTGTTATTGAAGATTGTGCTTGAAGAACACTACAAGAAAATAGAGTTTTAGTCACCATGTCAAGTCGTCAGAAAAAGTTAAGAAGTCGTCACTAAAACACTTTAGAGACGACGATTCAGCTCGCCTCACTGTGCGTGGCTAAAGGCTCGATGCTAAAGCCTTATAGTGACGACAATTCAAAGTCGTCACTGAATGAGTGTTTTTAGCGACGACAAACATTCGTCACAAAATAGTGACGAGTATACGTAGACACAAAATGCACTAAAAAATGGTAACTAAATATGGCACGTCAATCTAAATGCTATATTTTGTGACGACATTTTGTGATGACCAAATGACGTCACTAAGTATGTACTCTTATACGCATTTAGTGACAATATTTTGTGACAACTTGTGACGACGGTCGTCACTAAATAAGCATTCGGTTAATATAATTAGTTACGACTTTTGTGATGACAGGAGAGGAGTGACTAAATATGTGTTCGGTCAATACATTTAGTGACGACTAAAAGTAGTCACTACCTATATGTTTGATCAACACATTTAGTGACGACTTTCTAAACTTTTTTGTGACAAGTGAAGTTGGTCACAAGTTTTTCAGACCTGTAAGCAATTTTCCTTGGAAATTTAACTGGTTACTAACAATGCCAAAACCAAAAAAACACATTGACATTTTACTAAAATCCAATTATAAAACTAAACTTATCACTTGCAAAATAGGATTTCATTGTCATAATTACAGTCCAACAGCATAAAAGAGTGCCAAATAACTATAATAGTCAAGTATTTATAAGTTCCAACACCTACTAGATTATAATATCCATGTCTTCAAATATAAGTAACATAAATTCAGCAGTACAAAAGAGCCAAACAAGGACTGCAACATCAAAAGCATGGGCAAGAAAAAATTACACTTCTTCCCAAATAAGCTTGCTTGTCGGTCTATAAATGTTGGTATGATGAATCACAAGGAAAAAAGAAAATACGTTAATTAACAAATTTATTAGGTCGATTAACGTATGACAACTGGACTTATTAAACAAATACCAAATTCAATAAATATTTGTTGAATATGTTAAACATAAGGAAAACAAAAATGATAGGCAACCAAGACAGATAAGGAACTTCTTTTTATGAGACGATGACAAAAATAAGCCTAATTTTTCTTCAATTGTCTAGTATACACAAGCATAATGACAAGCGCATAATGCTGCAAAAATATGCATGTTTGATTTATTTTACATGAAATCTTCTTTCATATGTTTTTCACCAAATAACAAGCAAGAATTCCAGTAAAGCTAATATATATACACAAACATATACACAGGAGTTGAGAGCATAATAAAGCATATTCTAGCCACTAAATTAAGCAAGATTTCTGACAACAAAAAGCACAAAAAAAAACCCCAAAAACCACAAGATTCAGACCCAAAGCTCAAAGAAACAGAACTAAGTGCCACCCGCACAAGATTCAGACCCAAACCAAGTTTTTTTTTTTTTTTTTTCCTTTCCACAAACCAACTGAAGATCAAAAAAGATTATACTAGTTATGCGTTTCAGATGGATATCAAGCAAAAAGTTGACCACTTTGAGACAACTGTAATATGTCACAGCATTAACAGACTTTAAACCATGATACTGCATTGCAACTAGATACTAGTAAAGTCTAGGATGCCTTGTCAAAACCAAACCACGACCATAACATCATCTAGCATTTAAACAAAGCTGTAACATGAAAAACAATACAAACATCAACTGCATTTTATCTGCAAGACTTGAAACCAAAGAATTAACTATATTACAGTAATCATAGCATACCAAGGATTAATCAAATGATTTGAAATAACAATGAAGACAAGTACGAAAACCGTCCATAAATCAAAAACCCAGATCAAAACAGGAAGGCAACACAACAAGGGGAATCCTTAATTCCTTGAAAAGCCAGTCAAGCCCCAATTAACCTTCATGCTAAGAATCAACGAACACAATTTACCCATTTTAGATAATCTATCACAGGGATTCAAATGAACCCCTTCTAATTCTCATAAAGCAAGAAAACGTCACTCTGCTAAAAATTCAGTCCAGTGAGAATTTGGGGCATGTATATCCAAAAGTCCCCAGTCATACAAACGACATTCAGATTGCAAACACAATACAAGCGAATTTAGTTGCATCAAACATGAGATGAAACTTTGAAACAATCATCAGCATCTACAGCCAATCTCATTGCATTTTTTTCTCGAGCAATTTTTTTCTAAATTATTAAATTTTATTCTCATGCTAGACTCAATTAATTTCAAATTTGATTAAATATGGCATAGAGTGAAATTTAATATAGGGAGGCAGCTATGATCTCATTACTCAACAGTTTGATGCTTGTGCAAGCTGGTGGATAATAAACTAGTAATTCTAAAAAGAAAAAATAGTAAATAGAAACAGAGATGGAGATCTTGAGACAGGAGAGTGCTCTACTGAAATTTGATAATTTATATGAAAATTAATCCAGAAAATCTTTAACATGAGATCTTCTTATCTCTTAGTGCAGACCGTATGATGTGTATAAGATACACATACTAGATGTGTATAAGTAGATTGATTATAAGTCGTTAACTATAAATTTGTCTCTTATACACATCTAGATGTGTAAGCAGACAAAAATAGCAAACATCATCAGAACCTGTCTCTTATACACATCTAGATGTGTATAAGAGACACCTGTAACATTTGCTTCAAGTCCCATGTGTCCACCAGCTTGCACAAGCATCAAACTGTTGAGTAATGAGATCATAGCTGCCTCCCTATACCATAATAAGATAACAAAATAAGCTCAATGTGCCAGTGCGATTGCAATTTCAAATATTATAACAAAATAAGCTCAATGTGTGATTGCAAGCAAATGTTACAGCAAGTGGCAATTTTAATAAAATTCATACCAAGACAAAGAAACAGCAAAGCCTATCACGAGCTCTTTTCCGCATGTCATGTAATTTCTGCATTCTTCCATGAATTGCAGACAAGCATTATTTCCTTGAGAGAACTGAAGACAGTTTGAGACTTCTCGAACCATTCAGTCAGGTCATGACATATCTTGTGGAACAGGTGGAAGCAGAAACACTAGAATCCTGAGATAAGGTAGATCCATTTCATAACCAAGAAAATAAAAAGGAAAATTAATAGCCAGAGATGGCAATGGTGAAGTCTATATGATAACAGCAAACTGTACTGCAGGTGAAATTTACAATTAAATGCGCTTATTAAATCTATAATTCAAATATTGAAATACACATCTTTTAAATTAGATAAGAACTTCAAAATACCAACATTTATAGAGTATAAGAATTGGAGTATGTTTATGGTAAACATATATAGTAGGGGGCAGAAGGACCTTTAACCTGCCCCCTGCTCCATCGGTATGATTGTGAATTTTTTCCCCCATCTTTGCTCCAATAACCCACTTCTATAGCACCAAGTAGGAGCCCCCCAACAACACAAGCACATGACATTGCCACCCTTGAATTCAAAAACTAAGAACAGAAAAGAGCAGCCTAAAAGATATTTAGAAAAACAGGATTCACACAATCTAATTCCATTAACCTAGCTACTTTACACACCTTATTCAAGCCACAAAAAAAAAAAAAAAAAAAAGTCAAGAAAATGAGAATAAAATTTTTAACTTATACCAATCTAGAGCAGTTTTGACAACTAGGCCACGGAAAGACTACACTTATGAAAGCCCATTTTGTCCCATCTAGTGCAACACTTTCTTAATTCTTCAAGCTTGTCTCTCAATAGTTGAAATTTTTCTTCTTTGGTAGTAGTTAAAAATGAATTTCAAAATAAATTTTTCAGACAAATACACTCCTCAAACTAAAATCTTAAGTCAACCTTCTCTCCTATGGGACAAAAAACCAACTAATCTTTCTTGAACAAAGCACCAATTACTACTCCACTTAATCATCAGAACTATATTTCTCACATTAGTAAGTTTTCTATTAATTTTGCTATAAACGCATTTAAGAATAGACCAATCACAAGTAGACTTCAGAAATACCTAATTTGTGCATTTCCAAAAAAAATCTCAATTACATCATCATGTTGCCTTCAAGATAGTCCCAAAATCTCACAAATAAGAATATTTTTTCACCATACACAGATAAGAAACCCAAATCCAAACAAACAAAAAAAAACACACACACAGATTACTGTAAATAGTTAATGATTGGTTTCACCCAGTTTCATCTCATGTTTGATTTATTTCAAATCATTTGAGTGGCTACTGGTATGCTACTTTGTATGACTTGGGACTTTTGGATATACATGCCCCAAATTCTCACTGGACTGATAGCAGAAAAAACATTAAAAGAAAAAGAAAAATCAGAGCTATTTGACTCATTATGATTCAAAAGAAATGTATTACTGATGTTGTTTTGGTGACCGAGCATGCTAGAGTGTATAAGGTACAGGGTATTCTCACCTTCTCCTCTTTCTCTTCGGTTCTTTCCGCTGGACGGTAGCAGCAGGAGGACCTTCGCTACTCTCTCATTTTAGATCGGACTGATCCAAGTGTTTTGTGTGTGAGAGAGTTTGTAAGTGTATGATTATGTGTGAATTCTAACAAATATCTCTTATACATTTCATAAGAAAATAACAGTAATATAACCATCTAGTAAAAATTAGTATCAAAATCATTGATTAATCCTTTTATGATCTATATACTATATAGTATCAAATGGTTACATATCTTTAAGCAAACATGTAAGATTGACTCTATAACTTCATACGGTCTGCACTATTTCCAATCAAGAGCACATGTTAAAGAATTTATGGACACAATCATATGTGTATCAATGTTGACTTTACATATAGAAGGTAAATGTTTAAAGATTTTTCTATGTGGGTTTAAAGCTGGATTCTGTTGAAAAAGTTAGCTAGTTTGTGTAATTATTTTTTAGATATTAATATTGGATTACATGAATGAAAGAATTTCGATAAGGCATTACTCATGAGTTACATTGACGTTTGTAAATCAAAAGAACTTTTGATATTTGCATAGATCCTGTCTCTTATACACATCTAGATGTGTATAAGAGACAGTGAGATTTTAATATTTTTAGTTTTTTACATAAAAACAAAAGGAAAAACAAAATTTAAGAAAACCAACAAATTCTCCACCTGCTAATCATCTTGAAGCCTATAAAAGAATTGATAACAAATATTGATATCTCCATCAAATGCTACTACTTCAAATTACTACTTAATTAAAAAGATACGATGAGATAGAAAATGCTAATGTTCATAGAGATTTTTTTAAAATCTCTATTTTATGACTTAAAAGAGCCAAAATTCTTAAGGTTGTGATAGAATCTAAAGTAATGTGTAGTGAATTAAAAAATAAAGCCATGTAAATTGAAGGATAATTCAGTCATTTTCCAATCCATATCACAATTGAAAACAAAACAGAACCACCAGTGGTACTAATTTGAGTTTGCAATTGTGAAAATTGGGAAAAGCCCAAATATAATTATCATAGCAAATAGCTTCTCTTATACACATCTAGATGTGTGTATAAGAGACAGGTTCGTTACCTCGACTTCTTTTAGGTCTCCATTTGTAAACCCTAACCCCATATTTCCCTACACAATATGGAGAAGAAATATTTTCTGAATTTCGTTCTAAATATTTTCTGAATTTCGTTCTAAATTTTCCCTACACAAGGCATTTCAACCCAACTCAAAAGGCATAACTAACTTAATCAAAACATAAGCATTTCAAGTTCCAATCAAAACTAACACATTAAAGAAAAAATAAAAACGGAAAAACAAAAGCAGCAATGGAGTAATCAAAGACCAAAAAAAAAAAAAATGAAGAAGTTAGAAAACGAAGGAAGAAGAAGATACCTTGATAGTGAGATCAGGAGCTAGAGGCCAAACGAGAGCGTTATGCATGGAATTTTTACAGAATCGGAGGCTCGGGAATCGAGGAGACGGTCGAAGGAAAGATCCAGAGAAAAAGCGGAGGAATCCGAGAGAGCTAAAAGAGATTCCAAAAGCGAATCCATAGAAGAGGAATTGGAATTGGAAACCCTAGGAATAGGAGGATGATTGGGGAAATTGGTAGGGCTAGGGTTGAGGGAGGTACAAGGGCGCTTAAGCTTTGGTTTTGGGAAGCCATTGAATTTGATGAGCAGTAGAGGTGGAGATTAGTATCCATATCGAGTAACGGAGAGAGAAAGTGAGAGAAACGCGTGTTGCTGTCAATATTTGTGATTTTGGAGGGGACTTTGTATTGTAGGTTGAAGTCGCGATTGATGTGCGCAATAAGAGAATCATCGATCCATGTACTAGAAAATAACCCGGTCCAGAATCTAGAAACTCTCATTCATAAAAGCTCGTATCCCCTGCAATTCATAATAATATCTATAGACTAAGCTCAATTAATTATATTATATATCCTAATTTGTTATTATCTCATAATAGGTCAATATATTATAGCAAAATTAAGAAAAATTACTAAAGAGAGAACATATATTGGCCCAATTGTTTTTTTGGAGGAATGCAATTTTTTCATTTTATATTTTCTCTTCACTAAACAATTAGACTAAGGATAACTTCACTAAAATGTGATAATAATTTAATATATTGATATATTTATACGAATTTTGGTTACTTGAATTCTGAAATTAAGTTTCTTCGAACAAATCTAAAGTATATTAGATCAATGATTTTATTCTCAAGCCATTGCAGTTGTCTCTTATAATCTACAAAATTGCCCTGCATCTATCCACTTTGGCTACAACGTGCAAACATAAGTCATCTAAATAGGCTATTTCTCTCATACATGCATGGGCTACTACAATGCATCCTGTATATCTTCCAACAAATTATTTGAGCCTAAAGAGACATCTAGATGTGTATAAGAGACAGTTAATTTTCTTGTTAGATAAGCATCCAATAAGGTAGCTCAATTAACCTTTTCCACATCATTTGGACTATCATATTGATTATTACAAAATATTAATTAATTAATTTAATCTTTAATTTATTTAATGGGGCCATCATATTAGGGAAAAAGCAATTTTTTTTCTCTTTAGTTTCAAATGTTGGATTAGAATTTATATTAATAATGTTTTAAATCTTCACAACTATGTAACTTAAATAATATATGATAAACAATATAAATTTTTATTTTCCTTTAATTCACTATTTATTTTATTATTTTCATTTAAAATAAGATATCTAAATTCTTTCATTCATGTAATGTCCAACATTAATATCTAAAAAATAATTACATAAACTAGCTAACTTTTTCAACACAATCCAGCTTTAAACCCACATAGAAAAATCTTTAAATATTTATCTTCTATATTTAAAGTCAACATTGACGATCAAAACTGATAACTAATACTAAAAGTATCGGTGACGAAGAATAATCGTCACTAAATCCTAGAATACTTTCATCACTAACACTGAAAATATTAGTGAGGACGAGACATCATCACTAAATCCTAAAACACATTCGTCACTAATATGATATTGTCATTCTCAACAGTACTTCTGTCTCTTATACACATCTAGATGTGTATAAGAGACAGCTACATCGTCACTAAAGATTAGGTGGAAAAATATCTAGGATTTAGTGACTGACAAGACCAGACCATTCTTGACGTACTTTTTGGATTTCGTCACTACAAAGGCAAATTCTTCCTTTCTGCAGTGACCAAGTCCAAAGCCGTCACTAATAAAATCCTTTAGAGACGAGATTTTGTGTCGTCACTTTTATGAACTTTTCGTCACTAAAGCCTTATTTTCTTGTAGTGAGAAGATGAAACAAAATTAAGATTAGGGAAATGAGAGAAAATATATATTATAAAAAAAATTATTGGAAATAATAAAAAATAAGACTTTTTAACTTCAAATTATTTGTATTTTAATGACCACATGATATTTAATTTATATGGCTTTCGTCGTTAATTTGTTCAATTTTTTTGTCAAAAGTTCTATATTAACTAATATTTTGAAAAGTGTGAAGGACTAAATTAGTTCATTTTAATAAAAAAAACCAAATTAGGATATATTCCAAAATTAAAAGACAAAAATTGTCATTTTTTCCCCTATTCTTTAATCGAGAACTTCCGTTTTGTCATGCTATCTCCAAATAGGCCTGTTAAATGACAGTCATCGATCTTCTCTCTAGAAATGCCTAGATGTGGTGCTTGTCTTTAGGTTTCTAGAAAACTCTAGTTAGTCAAATTTTGTCTAATTATTTAGTGTGGTAACGGACTTAAGTACCTCTATAAGTAAGCACAGGACTCTATATTGTTGGCCAAGGTAAGTCAGCTACTACCTTCAAGTATTGTTGTAGAATTGGTGTTTAAGTTAGTTTTAGTTGGTGTTAGTTTTGTGTCACACATGCTTTTAATGTTCGGTATAATATTTGTATTATATTTGAGTGATTTTTAGTGAAATATGTTTTGTATGACATTATTCAATTTGTTTGGACTTACTACTTGAGAAAACTCAACAAGTGGTATTAGAGCGAGATAATTTGAGACCACTATATTTGAGGTGCTCTCATTTTGCAAGTGGTTTGGTAGGGACCGAATAAATCATTACTCTACCGAAGTGAATAGTCGGGGATTGTCGAACGAGATATATGAAAAATCTCATTGAGTCACAGTCTAGGGTTGGTATTGGGCACACCAAGAGGAGATGACAGATTTTGCCACATTAGTATTGTTGAGAAGCTCAACAATAAAGACTATAGGAATTAGAGCATTATATGAGATATTATTTTCTAATTGGTCAAGGTTTGTGAGACCTTATTGGTAGTAATAAAACTACGCCATCAAGTGATCCTAAAACTCTAAAAGGGTGGACATAGAAGTATGGAAAGACAATGTATGTATTGATAGTTGAAGTGGAGGACGAGCAACTGCAAAGGATCAAATCGGAGAAGACACCAAAGGAAGTGTGGGACACTTTGGTTTCAGCGTTTGCCAAAAAGTATGGAGCCAAACTCCAATGGCTCGAGAATGAGCTCTTCATCTCACAACGTAATCTCACTATAAGTTAGTACTTTTTAAAAGTAAAATCTTTATGTAAGGATATTTCAAAGTTAGATACAAACAATGAGATAAGTGACGCAAGAATGAGAAAAAATCTCATTGATGGGCTGAGATCGGAATTCAAGGGTCTTGTTACTACAACCCGTGGATGGGCTGTATAACTAATTCTAGAGGAGTTGGAAAACTTATTGGTGAATGAAGAAACTTTATAAAATAAAATGTCCAAAGTAGTTCATAATTAAAGAGAAGGATTAAGTTCTCTTTTCTAAAAAGTGAGGACAAAATCTAAGAGTTGAGAGATTCAAAGATGAAAGAGAGAAAAGTAGTCAATCAGGATGAAAAAAAAGGCAGTGAAAAAGCTCCCAACAAGAGGAAGCAAACAAAAATCGAGATACAAGTGAAGATGATAACAATGAAGACTATGATACGAGGGATAGAAGACGAAATGATGCCTCAATTATGGAAGAAGAGGACATTATGCACGTGATTGCCAGTACGAGAGAGAATAAGGTAATATAGAAACACATAAGCAGTACGAGGATGAAAGTGATGAAGAGTGAGATTTCCAAACTTTACTTGCATTTGAGGAAAAGCAAGGCTTCCACATTTCTCCTGTATATGAGGAAGAATGGAGTGCCAAAGTATTTTCTACAATTGAAGAAATAGAGGAGGATTGGTGCACAATTATGGGCAAAGAATCAGCAACATTGTCCTGGGATGACGGCCAAAGTGATGATGGAGTGGCACTTTAAAGCATCATATATAAGTAAAGAAGCATATGAAGAGTCCTTTGTCATAGCACCCGAAGAGCTGTCGCCATTGACAGTGATGACAAGGTCAAACGATGATATGTTGTCAGAATCAGATGTCGTAAGAGTATTTCGTAACTTGGAAATCATAGATGAACCAATCACGGAGTGACGACGAGAGTCAATGCGCGAGTCTATCTAAGAAAATTATATGGAGACAACATAGCACGTGATTTTTAACGGTGCGACATTAGGGTTTAAAAACATCTAGGAGAAATCAATGAGCTCTTGTAAGGCAAGTGAATATGTTAAAACTACAAGAGAGATTTGAGCAAGCAAAATTGAGGAGCTGACCAAATATACAGATCCACAACTTCAATAAACGACTTAAAAGAGAAAGTAATATCCAAGACAGACACAGTTGACGACTATTGAGATTAAGGATATTAAGGAGATAAAATAGGGATCAAGAAGAAAGATCGGAAATAAGGTGTAAAGAAGAAAAAAAGTACTAGCACCGCAAGTAAAAGAGAATAGTAATTGAGGGGGAGTGTTAAAAGAGAGTCATCTACCCTTCTCTCTAGAAAAGCCTAGGTGTTATGACTTGTCTTTAGGCTTCTAGAAAACTCTAGATAGCCAAATTTTGTCAAATTATTTAGTGTGTCAACCGACCTAGTACCTCCATAAATAGGCATAGGACTCAATATTTGTTGGGCAAGGTAAATCTCCTGCTACCTTCAAATCTTGTTGTAGAATTGGTGTTTAAGTTAGTTTTAATTGTGTGTTAGTTTTGTGTCTCACATGCTTCTAATATTTGGTATAATATTTGTCTTATATTTGAGTGATTTTTTGGTGAAATATATTTTGTATGATATTGCTCGATTTGTTTGGGTCTATCACTTGAGAAAACTCAACAAGGCCAACTTATATTTTACGAATTTATGGCTTAATTATAGTTTGGCTCCCTATAAATAAAGGTTAGCTGCAAATTGCTTCCTTTATTCATTTTATCCACATATTTCCCTCCAAACTTTAATAGAGTTAAATTTTACATCCAATGAAAGTGGTGAAATATCATAATTGTCCTCAAATTTTTTAGTCTCAATTTACCACTCTAAAATTAGGATGAGTTGCAATTTGGTACACCTACTTTATTTTATAAGTAATTTGTCATTCAAAACTAATGATGGTCTTTTCCATCCAATAGTATCAAAAAATATATTTTCATCCTTTAGTATTAAGTGCATAAAATAATTTGCTACTTTACTTTTTCTTGTTCGTATCCATTTTTGACATACCATCACATGCTTGTTCCGTTATTATTAGTTTTATATCTAAAACCAAAGTGTTTTGTTTATTTTATTTTTTTTAAACCCATCCCTTCCTCTACTTTCTAATGATTCGAACCTATGACCAATGGGTCATAGGGGAAACATTTTACCATCTAAACTGCATTTCGTTGTCGTTGTTTATTTTGTACATTCTTTAATTTCTCTTAATTTTTCCGTAGAGGAAACTTTATTTTCTTTATTATTAATAATTAATTCATCACTTTGTGTATAAAAGATTAAATTATTTGACTAAATATGTTGTGTTAATATAAAATCAATACAGATTTTCTATAAACTTAAGTTGATCAAATTACTTATTCTCCCAAATATATATATATATATATATATATATATATATATATATATTAACAAGACGACTATTTTAAATTTAAAAGAAGAATTTTGGAAAAATGATATTTATCAGCATCAATCAAAAGAACACATTTTAAATCAAAATTCAGCAACATCATTAAATAGGAAAATATCATGACAAAATTACACAAAAAAGATGAGTTGTAGTAATAAACTAGAAATGTTATTCCAAATATACAAAAAGACAAAGTAAGGGGGAAAGTAAACATAACTAAATTGCAAAAAATAAGAAAAAATAAGAAAAAAGAAAGACATACTTCATGGAATTCATATTGAAATGTAAAAATATATTTTATTCTAAATAATGCTAGAGGCATTCTTAAATAAGTACATTAGTTTTGAAAGAGAATTACTTATAAAATAAAGTTTAATTTTAGTGTGACAAGTGCAGCTAAAAAGATTGCATTAATGTCATTTCATCATCTCATTTCGATGAAAAATTTAACCTTATTAAGTTTTGAAGTAACGTGTAAATAAAATAATACAAAGAGTAATTTATAATTGACCCTTATTTATTAGAACAAAGTATAATTAAACCTAAATTTTATTACAATAGTTATTGAAACCTTTTTTTTAATTTTTTTTTTTTTTTGTACAAAACAAGTAGGAATCAAAGTTGTGTAAATATATACTAATAGACAATTAAGAATCTAAGATGTACAACTTGATTTGATAAAACAATGAGCTTGATCATCTTCTTGGAAAACACAAATAAACAGTAAAAATAAAGTATATATTCTGACCACCTCAGAATGATAGAAAGGTTATCACCGCACGATGGTCCAATGATCAAATATCATTACTCTCCCTTGAATATTCAGGATTCGAACACATGTTTCGTTTTATTGAAAACGCAGGTCTTGTAAATTATTTGGGAGTATTATGGGTTGGTGGTGGCCGCCTATAATACCTGATCCAATGAGGGGTGAAACTTGGTCTATTAGTATATTGGTGGGGTTACGGTGACCAAATTGGGATTTGGCCCAGCAAACTATAGTAAAAGAAACATTCCATAGCGGTTAGATTCTCTTAATTGGAATAGCCACATCGAATTCTTCCGACCTAACCTTTTATTTACTTAAAAAAAAGAAAATGATCGAAAGGTTGTGTAAAAAGTATCAAACAAATAGTTGTATACTTGGTGCAATTTGAACAAATTTGTGTCGAGACCGTAGATAACCTCAAATTTTTTTTCCCCCGAAACGATATAAGAGATAAACTCAATTAAATCACAAGAAAACAGAATTGAGCACATTCAAGCAACGCAATGTGTGATTATCGAAGCAACTTTGATGGTCTCAGGATATCCTAGCAATGAATTATTTTGAAAGATTTATTAACCATAAATTTAAGTACTTTTTTAACTCATACACATGTCAAATAAAGTAACAATATTCATTCTAATCAACCATTATTTTCTTCTCTAGATTAATAGACATGGAATTCCTAATCCGCTAGTATTATTCAGGGGCCTTCCCTTCGATGTATCGTTTCAAAAAAATTGCTAATTTGGTCTATTTTAAATTATAAAAATAGAGTATTCGAATTCATTAGAATTTGGGAGTCGTGTATTAATATAAACGGTCAAGAATTTAGGATCCAACGGGTACCTAACCTGATTCATATAGACGAATAATTGTGTAATTTTATATATTATGATTAAATATTAATGAATTTTTTCTCCTTCCCTTTCTATTTGCTGGGTATTTGTGTAATTTTACTTATTACGATATAATATTAATGATTTTTTCTCCCCTCCTTGACATTTGTATGAATATTTATGTAATTTTTAGTCAATTTTTTGTTTTCTTAAATTTTTTAAACACAAAATTAACAAAAATTAATAGATTAAGTTATAGCAAGCATACAGTCCTCCAATTTGCTTTTAATAGATACCCAGATCATCAAGTACTTTATGTCCATCACACGACTAGCGAATCATATTTTTCTTGTCTTGGTATGATCGATTCAGAACAATTAATTACCAAATGTACCAAATAAATTAACAATATTACTCCAGACAACAACGAGTATGTATGACTACAAGTAGAGGGAAAATTCTTACATGGATCGGGTCTATGGCATAGTGCCATGAACTCCTTGGTACATGTTGCTCCACATCATCTATTTAAGTGATGTGAGGTGATGTGGAGCAACATAGACCAAGGAGTCCATGGGACTATGCCATGGATCGGGTTCATGTAAGAATTCCCCTAGAGTAGACTGAAGATGATATAGTGGATCCAGCACATGAAGAAATATTTTTCCAGACGAAGAAATTACTGCTGCTGTTGTAACATTCTGGGTTCTGAATTTAAAATATTTAAACTAAATTATTAGTAAACTATAATTTAAAGCGTTAAAAATAAAATTGTATAATATCTATTTTTAATACTTAAATCAAATTATTAGTAACCTATAATATAAGGTGTTATAAATAACATAATATCCACTCATATTTTCGATATGGGACGGAGCATCACATTTACCCTTCCTTTAGGTTTTGCGAAACAATACAATATCCGCTTCTATTTCGATGTGGGATGAGGCATCACATTCATCCATTCTTTAGATTTTGCATACTCACAAAACCCAAGTTGGAACCCAAGTTCAAGTCCAATAACATATGTCACATACACTGTGTAGTACAGTCTAATACCACAATATCACTAGCCTATTTTCGATGTGAGACGGAACATCACATTCACCCTTCCTTTAGGCTTTGCATTCTCGCAAAAGCCAAGTTGCAGCCAAACAATATCCGCTCCAATTTTTGATGTGGGATGAGCCATTACATTGATCCTTCTATTAGGTTTTGCATCCTCGCAAAATCCAAGTTGGAGACTAATAACGTGTCATATATATGTCACATACACTAACCTAATATAGTCCAATACCACAATATCACTGGCCCATTTTCGATGTGGAACAAGACATCACATTCACCTCCCCTTTACGCTTTGCGTTCTCACAAAAGCCAAGGCCCAATACCACAATACGACTGACCGAGCCTCAACTTGTGTAGAGATTGCACAAGATTCGTTCCGATATCAACTATAACATCTCGGGTCTTGCGCTCGTTCAACAACTTTAGAGCGAAATCAACGAGTTCAAAATATTTAAATTAAATTGTTAATAACCTATAATTTAATGTGTTATAAATAATGTAATATTTTTTCTAATTTTTAACGTGGAACGAAACATTACAATTATAAAATATGATTTTAATGCATGAATCAGGTAGAAACAGAAAGGCCTTAGTTATTGCTCCGACACCATGAAAAAATAGAAGTACATGAAAAAAAAAAAAAAGAGCGAGGAAAACGGTACGTGTTAGGACTGAGGATATTGCTAAACAGCCAACGCATAACCAACGTGTCACTATTGGTTCCTGCATTTCATCTCCCAAGTGTCCACTCCTGTCCAAACCCCTCTTGCTGATTTAAGCATATTCAGTCTTCACTTACAATCTCATCCATATCTCATTTTCTCTTCAGTTTTCTCTTCAATTGCTTTCCCATTACCACCGGTTCACCTGAGGCGGCTACTTGTAGCAGCACGCAAAGAAATAGAGAGATATATATATACTCCAAAAGATTTGATTAAAAAAAAATAGAACTATATTTTATTTGTAAAAGCAAGTTATATATGGTCATATTATCACACCACTTACATTACTCATAAATTGGTTTCTTAACAAACAACAGTAGAAACTAATCAAATCCAGACCACGCATAAAAAATGGCCACAAGACAACGCAGGTATGCATTTGCAGGCGCGGAAGAGGCCACCCATCCAGACTCCATGAGGGCTACCTTGTCCGAGTTTTTCGCCACCTTCATCTTCGTTTTTGCCGGAGAAGGCTCCGTCCTGGCTCTTGGTACCTTGTCGTATTGAAAAATCATTTCAAATATATAATTCACATGCATGCAAAGACATCTATGATTTGTTAATCGTGTGCTGCAGATTCCATCCGTGGAGATAAGATGTACCGGGAAACAGCCTTAGGAGCATCGGGGTGGGCGGTGATTGCGCTCGCGCATGCACTTGGGTTGTTTGCAGCCGTGGCGGCTAGCATGAACGTCTCGGGCGGACATGTCAATCCTGCTGTCACCTTCGGTGCGCTTGTCGGTGGAAGGGTCTCCCTTCTTCGGGCGCTCTACTATTGGGTTGCTCAGCTCTTGGGCGCGGTTGTCGCCTCTCTCTTGCTGAGGATCTCAACCGATGGCATGGTATGAGATACTTGGTCTAAATATCGATCTAGTACACGACTCGTTTAAAATAATTTTACTCGATATTTTATACCGAGGGAATCGCCCCGTTAATTAAATTCTGTCTAAATCTCGTGTTTAATTTACACCATTAATCTATGCATCGACAATTAATGATTTTTGTGATGATCAATATGGTTACATAATAATAAGGTAGTATTTTGTAGAGGCCAGTGGGGTTCTCGCTGGCAGCTGGAGAAGGCAACTTGAATGCACTTCTGATGGAAATAGTGCTGACATTTGGGCTAGTCTACGTAGTTTACGCGACAGCCATCGATCCAAAAAGGGGCAGCTTGGGCACAATTGCACCTCTTGCAATTGCCTTCATAGTGGGGGCTAATACTCTGGTGGGTGGGCCTTTCGAAGGAGCAGCAATGAACCCAGCGAGAGCTTTTGGGCCGGCTTTGGTGGGATGGAGATGGAGGAACCAATGGATCTACTGGCTTGGGCCTTTCGTCGGTGCGGGTTTATCGGGCCTCATTTACGAATACGGTATAATACATTCAGCGGATCAGCCCGTACACCATGCCCACCACCAACCCTTGGCTCCCGAAGATTACTAGGCTTGAAATGTTGTGGTTTGTTTTCGTTTGTTGGTTTTCTATTTGTAGCTCTTTTTTAATATTATGCATTAGATTCAAATGGGAGGACTTTTTATGTTTTGTGTATTTTGTATTTTATTCTCGTGAAAATAAGGAACAAATGTTTCGATTTGCTACCATATTAAACATTACCATCGTTGTTTTGTGTGTACTAAGAGTTTGGATATTTTTGTAGTTTGTTAGATAATTTATTTATAGTTTTTATTTTGGATAAATCGTAATATATGTTTGTTGATAGTATTTGCGGAAGGAAAATTGTATAGATCGAGTGGTTTTGGGATTAAATTACAGTAAAAAAGAAATTTCAATAACATGATTAAGTTATTACTCTGAAAATCAAGGGGGTCGTGATGCAATTTTTTCATTCTTAGGACGTTGCCTCGGAAAATTTTGAATTGACATGAATAAATTTTTTAACATGCAATAAGTTCATTCATAGGACGTGGCATTGAAAATTTTGAATTAACATGAATAAATTTCTCCATGCTTAAAAACTAATTTTAGGGATAATTTACATGAATAAATTTTTCCATGCTTAAAGAGAACATTAATTTTAGGGATAATTTTATAAATCTCGTGCATGTCAATATCACTGATTTTTCAATTTTTAAAAATATCATTAACTTTTCTTCTAAATGGGTTTCATTTTAGTATTAAGTAGTATAAAAAGACATTTATGCTCTCATTATTTGTGTCATATAACGAAAAAGGTAATTTCAAAAATCTAGCTAATATGTATTTATTATTACAAAAATATGTATGCATTAATGTGCTTGATCGTTTGTCCCATTGAACAAATATTTAAACAGGTAGAAACGCGTAGAATATCATAATAAAATAAATATAATTAGTATTATTTCGGAATTATAAACTCATGAACTAAAAAAAAGTTTAGATGTATTTTTTGTTAAATTTTTTTCAAGCTCATAAGAGATAATTTAAGACCTCTTAATGGGGAATTGTTCAAATCGATATAAACAAACATGCTATTGCAAAATCTCTAAAGTAGTTACAAAAATTTAGAATATGTAAAAATAATCATGTAATTTAATAAACAAATGTGTTTGGTATTTTATTTAGGTAATTACAAACTTTAAATGAAAAATATAAAATGTATGTTCGATAATTTTTTTAAATTTATTTGTAAAAATATATGTATACTATTGTGTGTGTCAATTTGAACAAAAATTTAATATACTTAAAAAAGCATTATATATTATAATGAAAAATATTATTGATATTTTATTTGAAATCACAAACTAATAAAGTGAGAAAAATTTAAATGAACTTTTGATCATAAGTTTTTAATCGACTTGTGCGTGTGTATATATATATTGGGTTTTTCTGGCTTTTGACCTAACGGGCTCCAGTGGGAGGCTCGCATGATGGGCTATTAACTTAGTATAGAGGGCGCCTTTAATAATTGCGTTGTTGTGCTTAAGTTATGGGGGCACTTAGCCACATAGATAATTCAATGTGTTCATCGGTGTATGACCCTGAGATGTGACAGACAATTGAAAGTTAATACTTACTAAAGTTATTGACAACCTCTCACCTCTTCTTTTTCCTTTTCTCGTCTTCCTTATCTCTTTCTCTTCAATCTTCTCTTCCCTCTTCCTTTTCCTCTTCCTCTTCCTCATATCCTCATTCCTGACATTCACGTTTGTTAAGATATATTTTGTGATTTAATTGTTGTTACTATTGACCGTTACTATTTTCTAGTTTGTTGCTATTGGGATGTATTTTGTAACTTAGACTTAATTGTGAAATTAATTTGCCTAACTATTATTATTTAAATTTTTATATTTTGTTACTAGTGAGGGTCGAGTTGACCAGGCCGGGTACCCACTTTGTATGGATCCAGATAGAGGGTTAGAATTTTCTTGACCCGATCAGTGAGGGTCGGATATTTTTTTAACTCATGAATCGGGTATCTGGTCCATGAACACCCCTAACCTTTGGTAGGACATATGCAATATATGTTTGAAGACAGTGTATTATATATACATACAAAAGAAATCTAACCAGATAGTTAAAATGCCGTTATTTCTGTCAAACAATTTCTCAACCACCTCAAATATAATATAATACATTTTATTTAAATTTTAAAAATTTATGTTAGTAAATTATGTATTTATGTTGAAATTAGGTATGAAGTTCCAATAGTTATAATGGGATAGTACTAAAATGAGATATATCATTTTGTGTAGTATCCATCGAAAATGCATTCTACGATATCATGTAAATAAATTAAAAAAAATTAACATTACATATAAATCAACGAATGTTCAAATTATATATGTCAGTATGTATTCATTATTTATTATTTATATGTAATTTTTTTACCTACTACAATTGATATTATGGAGTATGTCTCCTTCAAAAAATTATACCAATATTAGAAGCAAAACTATTTACTTTTTTTATTATCAGTATCGAAAATCATGCATGATGTTATTGGAAAGTGTATAATGTCTGTATGTTCACATCTAATATTTTAATTATGTAAGTTACAATTGTACATAAATTTCATCTAATAACTGTGGGATGTAAAATTTCAATAATTTTTTACAAGATTAAACTCTAAAATTTTTTTAAGTCCATATTCAAGAATTTTGTTGCTTTGATATCCATTTTAGACTCTAGTGTTATAAAACATAACAGTATTTGATTTTTCTTCATTTCATTTAATGATTAAAATATTTATAGAATCAATTTACATTATTTGACCTTTGAATTTTATTATACTTTTATTCTCGTGTATAACACGAATTTTAGGCTAGTTATGTATTAATATAGTTATTGCCTAGTTCAAATGCTTTCACCTTTTACCTTTATCTGTTGGTACCAATTTAAAATGATTTTGCCCTCTACAAAAGTGGGTATATGACTTGTTTTTCTTTCCATTGGATTCTTGTGAAACAAATAAATTCAAATAAATGCTTTAAATTCATATCCATCTATACTAAATTCACACTATATTCTCCGAAACACTAATATCTCAAATCTTTATAAGGTTTAATGAATATTTTTTATAGTTTAAAAAATATCCTCTTACACAATAAAAAAATAAAAATGGTAAAACTTTTCAATAATAATTAGATATTCACCCTACTATCCAATTCATTTGACATACAAACTTTTTTTAAAATTTTTTATCAAGAACTATATGTTGTTTACGGATGCAATAATATTTTTATTGTGCCTCTTTTTCTTTATTTTGTACTTAATAGCCTCAATTAACAAACAAAAAAGATTGACCAATGATGATTGGAATTTATACTATCTATACTATATAATATAGGAGAATAGGTATTAACAAGAAGTTATGAGAGAATGACATTTGTCATCTTTTAATATTTTCTCTTTCTATAATCTTTTCTCAAAAAGTATTTTAAATCATAAAATAAGTATGGAAGGTATGTGGTTAATGTATATAGACAATGCAAAACTATTTAAAAAGTGGTAACATTTTTTAAAAAAGTCTTTTGCCTTAATCTACCACTTATTCTATTTTTTAGCTACGTATTAATCACTTCTAACAACTAAATCATTTATAAAAAAATTAATAATTATTCTTTCAATTTAGAGATGCATTTCTTGATCAAAAAAAAATTTAGTGGACAAACATGAATTATAGAATAAGAAATTTTAATTACGGCACTCACTGGATATCACTTGGATTTAATTGTTGGATGTTAAAAGACAATGATCGACTCTGGTTATCTGTCATCAACAAAAATTACAATGACTAAAGAAGAAATAAAATTTAAAAAAAAAAAAAAGATTTTTGTCCAATTTCCCCCTCATACTCTATCTTTATCTACCTATTAATCATTACTAACTATTTATAAAAAAAAAAAGTGTTACTATTGTTAATTTTTTTTTTTCAAAATGGTTTTCACCCTATTTCTACCACTTAATCTATCTTTATGTACTTATTAACCATTGCTAACAACTAATTTTTCTTTTTGAAAAAAAGAAGAATCTGCTAACTTTTTTATCAACTATAGTACTAATTCTAAATGAAATTTAATGATTATTCAAAAAATAGGAATTTTTTTGAAAAGATTTTTGCTCTATTTCTATCACTTATCCTCTATTTATCTACTTATTAATCATTAATATATAAATATTTGTTATTAAAAAATTGTTACCTACACCTAAACTTCTTTCAAGAAGCTTTTACCCTATTTCTTCTACTATAATACTATCATTATCCACTTATTAACCATTAGTACCAGCTATTTAAATAAAATTTAATTAATCCACTCAACTTTTAAATAACAACTATTTTTTTATAAGAAAGAGTTATTTATTGGCTAAACTTTTTTTCAAAATTTTTTACCCTATGTCTGCCACTTACTATATTTTTATCTACTTATTAACATTACTAACAACTAATTTTTTTTAAAAAAAAATAGTTATTTAAAGTTTAATTTCCAATCAAACATATATATATATCAAAGCATTTATTTTGTCAAAAAATAAAAAACAGATACGTAATTTTTCAATTCCTCTGAGTTATATTATAGACGATCTGTATTAAAACTCCCTTGACTCCTCCCACAAACTCTGCAGTTTATAAGTCCTTTCTTTCTAGATATTAACTTTTATACATCTACATTTTACTTAATTGTATGTTCGAAATTTATTTTTTTTCTGCTTTATTTGTTGCTTAAACCAATTAATAATAGTGTGTAGCTTCATTATTATGTCAATTACTTGGTGACTTATTATTTCAAAAAAAAAAAAATCTTGTGTCTATGCATGATATCAAAAAAAAGGAATGAGATGCATGGTAATAGTTTCCATCCTTTACATGAATTGGTGCAAATGATTATCATTTATTAACCTATTTAGTTTTTAGATTATTCAAAAAGGTATTAAGCTAATAAATTATACATTTACGTTAAATTTAGGTATCAAGTCCAAATGGTTATAAATGATAATACTGTAATGAAAGATATCATTTTATTTAGTATTCATATAGAACATAATTAACAATATATAACAAATGAATTAAAGAAATTAATATTATAGGTAAGTTGAAGAATGTTCAAATTCTATTTTTCATATGATATTTACCATTTGTACGATGTAAAGTTCTTATATACTACAATTGCTATAGGAAAATGGAGTACACTTCTTTCAAAAAAAATTATACAAATATTGGATGGAAAACATTTACTTTATTCTAGTGTCAAAAAACATACACACTATTAAATATCCATCTGTAGTATCTTTTTATAATTAATTTTCAATCATTTTTCCAATACTGAAATATAAATACTTTTAAGTGCACATTCGAGAATTGTGTTGTTATATATTTTGGTTTAATTTTTGGTGTTATAGAACATAATAGTATTGTTACTTTCTTTTGTTTTATCACCATTTGATTTAATTATCAAAAAATTTATGCCATCAATTTATATTATTAACATTTAAATTTCACAATCTTTTTGTTCCCGTGCATAGCACGGGTTTTTAAACTAGTATATAGTATAGTAAAACCCTATTAGTCAGAAGCTAAGGAATCATGACATGTGTCACTCCATTATTATTTCTTTCCTATTTACCATAGTGTTACTAATTAACTAAAGGAACTCTAATGAATTTGTTCATAACAAACCTGATAATATTAAATATTCAAAATCTTGATTTTTTACTTTATAACTATCAAGTAGTCTTCTTTGATTATATAATAAATACAAACAATTAGGAAAACATATACAAACTAATTGACAATTGACAAATATTTCTTAATTTGTATGTTTTTTTTTTATCATTTATACATACCAAATTAGGTTAATTCATTTCTTAAAATAAAAAGAAAAAGAAGAAGAAGACTACAAGCTTTATTCTCCATCTTGGCACAAAATATGACATACATGGGTTTTTAAAAACATCGAGGATACAAGTGACAATAATATCATTGCTCTTATACATGTATCTAATATAATTCTCAACTAATCATTAACTTATACAATTATTTTCAATCATTTTTTATTGGTCAAAAATATAAATATTTTGGGTGAATACTAAATATTGATATACCTTAATTATTTTATTTTTTAGTTTATGGTATAAGAAAGAACTTTGATATCTAGAAAATTAAATATCCTATGTTTTCAATGATGGGAAGTGATACTCTAATAGCCCTAAAGAACCTTTTCCAAGGGGTTTAAGGAGGACGTGGAAAATCAAATACAATGTACACATATAATCATGAGTATTTCAAGTTAGAATAATAAAAGTAATAGCATTTCATATTGATAAACTTGGAATTATATAATGAATTTAAGTAAATGTTGCTAATGCTCTCTATTGGGCCAAAAAAAAAAAAAATTGGTTTATGCTAAAGTATAAAGATGAGTCCTCTACTAAAATATAAAGTTAATACTTGATACTATATTGATCCAACAAAGAGTATAATAATTTTACAGTCACACTAACAATCATATCACCGCGTTAAGAAGTTGTGCAGTATAAATATTCAAGACATGTGGCATGAATTTCATAATAAGATTGCAATTTTTTTTTTTCAAAAGTAATTCATAAATTTCAACTTTGATCTCTCATGAATATGAAAATTTTCTAACATTTCTTCTTTGCCCTTTCAAAATTTACTTGAAAATCTTTTGTTATTGTAATCAATTGGGAATATTTTCATTTGAAATGAAGAAACTTTGATAATTTTAAAGAGCTTGGAAGTAGGAACCTTTACTTAATTTTAGTAAGGACAATTATAAATATTTTTTCAAACGATATAAACATAAAATATTAAATCAAAATAAAACTAGATATCGTATAGCCCTTGTTAGGAATTAACAAAAGTTTCACCCTTTTAATGAATTTTGTAACCTTAACAATCCGTACTGAAAATTTTCCTTAATCAATTTTACAGATGTATTAAACAAAACTTAATGTGACGTCTTATCTCACATCAATAGCAGGAGGAGATATTATATTACATATAATATCACGAGTTATGGGCTACTAATAATGCTTTAAGATTTTGAACTCGGTTGCTTTTGTTCAAAACTTATTGGGCCAGTTTATATCTGGAGCATTATAGTTGATATCAGAGCGAATCTCATGTAATCTCTATATAGGGTAAGATTAAACCAGTGATATTGATAAGAAGCCGCATTACGCACTGGATGTGATATGGTAATGGGGCCCGCCTTTGGGCTTTGCAAGGCCCAAAGTCTTGGGAAAGGATGAAGAAACGCCCCGTCCAACATCGATAATGGGAGGAGATATTGTATTCTATATAATACCATGAATTATAGGATATTAATAACTAGGCTTAAACATTTTGAACTCGTTGTTTCCGTTCAAAAGTTATTAAGCTATTCCACCTCTAGGGTGTTACGCTTTCGGTCCTGTGTTACACATGTAGTATTACATTTTGTGTTATACCATGTGATGATATGATTATCTCTAGTGGTGTATCTAGAATTTTTTTTTAGTAGGAGCAAGTTTCTCTAAATTAATTTTTTTCGTGTTTCTTTATAATAGGTTCTTTATTTTGAGCGGTTATTTTTTAATATTTTATAAATATGGATACATAGTCGAGTGTGTTAGTTTCCTCTTTTTTGTTTGATTTTTAGTTCCTGAATGTGCCTCAAAATCTTTTTCTTAGAATATCAATTTGAGTAAATTATCAAACAGGTAGTGGTATAAAAGTTAGTAGCTCTCTTTTTTAGATTTTTTTTTTTTTTTGGATTTGTTTATGATGTAAATCAAAAAATTTAATATATATATATATATATATATATATATATATGCACACACACTAAAAACCTATTATTCTGCCTTTAAAAAAGGGAGTCTTTTTTGAACTAGAAAAGTTTTGGTAAAATTGGATCTAAACCTTGGCTAAGTAAATGTCATATAGCAAGAATGAACCATAGCCCACAGGAGTGATGAATAGAGAGCGAGAATTGGTAGAACAAAACAAATATCCCTTATTCTGATTCTATTTTGCTTTGTCTGTTCAAATCCTAGTTTCGAATCTAGTCTCGGCATCAAGTCAAGAGAGGACCAGCTCTGCCACGTTATCATATTCCTTGTCGTGAGTGATGGGCCAGTTTTAACAAGAATATATATATATATATATATATATATATATATATATATATATATATGAAGAGTGAATTATCTAGATGTGTATAATGAAAATGAGAGGAATAATAACAACTACTGATAAATGAGCCCCATGTATTTATTGTTCTAAGAGGTGATATATCTTAAATATCACATAAATTTCTTTATTATTTCCACTAAATATTGTATTAGAATTGATTGACTTTAGATTTTATCTTTACTTTCATAACATGCAATCTATGGTAATATCATGAACTTTTTTTTAGGCAGTGTCAATTTATCCTATGAAGTTTTTTCTTACACTATAACATATATAGCCTTGAAGATTATTTCTGCAGTATTATCTTGTTAACTAATCACTATTGTGTTGATTTACTATTACCTTTTCAATAATTATTCATTAATTCTCTAGTTAGTTATTCTTCTTTTGGCACTAACATACAATTTCATTTCTCCAATTTGGATAATAATTTTCTTTATGGGAAATGTTCCATAGTACTTCCTCCCTCTCATTTATTTTGTTGTAGTTTGGCTTTTTAGGTCAAACAAATAAATTGTGATGAAGAATTCATATAATGATTGTATTTGGATAGGTGGATTTGAATTGAAGAAATGATTTGAAATTAATGGATTTGAATTGGGTGGATTTGAAATGGCATGAAATTTAGATAAATTTCAAATCCACTCATTTAACTATAAAATTTACACTCTTTTTTTTTGGTGGATTTCAAATTCACAAGTAAATCAATTAGCTTGTTTGGATAACTTATTATATATTTGGATTTCAAATAAAATCCACCCAAATCCTTCCATCCAAACACAATGATAGATTTATTTCATTTCTAGATAAAATTTCTTCAGAAAAAATAAAATTTATACCAAATATTATTATCACATTTTACTATGTGATATAGAACTTATACATCTAGGTTGTGTAGTCTAACTCTCAATAATTATTCCTATTTAGATAATTTATCCCAAACAAACTACGTGATTTTCTTAGATTTTTCTAGAATATTGATGCTCGTAGAAGCTTTAATTATTTCCTTAAGTTGTGAATGGCTACTTATTTACTCTACATAGTTGGTTTTTTTTTTTTTTTTTGTAATGCTCAATTCGATAATTTTAGTCCTAGCATTTCCAATATTTGTTTGTGCTTTCAACAGTTGTGCATTGTAATCTTGTATTGTTTGTGTATTTTGTTTACTATATATTAAGTAATTTTTTCATAGGTATATATAGGGAAAAGTGATGCCAAATAGTTTTTTAGCCAATTGAATAGCAACCAAAACACAAAAGGATTGTACCTTATTATGGTTAACTCTGACTACAGCTAAAAATTAGAACAAGCAAACAATTGAATTAACTACTTTCACTTTGGTTATCTTCTCAAATCTGTAAATGAAATTGTGATCACTCTCAAACTTAAAGTTAACAGATCCAATAGAATAGCACAATACAAACCTACTACTTTGTGTCATGTCCTCTATAAGATCATCTCTAAAATCCTTGTTAACAGACTGAAACCCCTTCTCAAACACTGCATAAATGAAAATCAATCAGTCTTCATTGCTGATAGACAGATTTTTGGATAATGTCATTGCGATTCATGAATGCATTCACTATCTCAACACCGAAAGGAAAGAAAAACCTGGTTTTTTGCCTTTAAAGTTGGATATGGCTAAAGATTATGACAGATTAGAATGGCCTTTTTTGAATGCTATTTTAAGAAAATTTGGTTTTTGTCAAGTTTTTATAAATTGGATTTCAAGTTGCATTAACACTATTCCTACTCTTTTAATTTGAATGATGACAAAAGTAGGATTTTTGAAGCCTTCTACGGGAATTAGACAAGGGGATCCTCTATCCCCTTACCTATTCATCCTCTATGCAGAATGCCTGTCTAGCCTTCTCAATACTGTTTGTTCTAACAAAAATGTCACTGGTCTCAAAATCAATAGACATGGCCCTTCTTTTTCTCATCTTTTTTATGCAAATAATTCTATTATTTTTTGCAAAGCTACTAAAGAGGAAGCTAAGGAAACAATGAAGATCATCAATGTATATGAGAAAGCCTCAGGTTAATTTGTTCAACCTAGACAAATCTTCTGTGTTCTTCAGTAAGAACACTTCTCCTACCCTTAAAGCTGAGGTTTGTACTGCTCTAGGAAATGTCAAAGAGATGACTCAAGGTAGTTACTTAGGACTCCCTATGGTAGTCTCTAGATCAAAAAATCAAGTTTTCAAAGCTATAAAAGATAGGGAGATTAGTAAGATCGACAGTTGGAAGAATAAATTCCTTAGTTTTGCTGGTAAAGAGGTCCTTCTTAAGTCCATAGCCTTGGCCATGCCCGTTTATGTGATGTCATGCATTAAAATCCCACTTAAGCTTTGCAAAGAAATTGAAAGCACCTTAGCTAATTTTTGGTAGGGAAATAGAGATGGGGATCACAAAATGCACTAGCTCAAGTGAAGTAAGATGTCTAATATTAAGAGCAAGGGGGCTTGGGGTTCAGAGACATTCAATTATTCAATAAAGCACTTTTAGCAAAACAAATGTGGAGATTTATAACCTACCCAAATCTCTTAGTGTCTTATCTCCTCAGAATCCTTAAAGCTAAGTACTACCATAGGACATCTATTCTTAAGGCTAAGAATTCAAGTGGTACCTCCTAGTTTTGGCAAAGCATGTATAGTATTAGGAATTTTGTTAGTGAGGAGATTAGATATAGGATTGGAGATGGAAAATCTATTAACATATGGGAAGACAGGTGGGTTATTAGTAATAAGGATGGTAAAGTTAGCATGTTAGACCCTCTAATTGTCCTTTTATTACTATTAACCAACTCATGGAGGGAAGAAGATGGAACATTGATCTTCTTAAGCACTTATTTTGTAAAGATGATGTAGTTAACATTGCAAAAATTCCCATATCCTTCACCAGAAATATTGACAGATGGGTTTGGATACACAATATATGAAGGGCTATGTATTGTGAATTCAGGCTATAAAACACTGAAGAGAAGACAAGAGGAAAGGATAAAAAAGGCAAAAAATGGAGCTGAATCAAGCAAAGCCAATCAACAGACATCACTTTTGAAATTTACCTGGGGATATGACTGAAGATCAAACAAAGGATCAAGCACTTCATTTGGAATATCTCAATAGAATATTTCCAACTAATGCAAATTTCCATTTCAGAATAGGGAAAGGAACACCAATTTGTACAAGATGTGACAGAGGTTTAGAGACAATTGAACACATTTTCTTCTTTTGTGAACATGTAGAAACAATTTGGAAGATGGCTCCATTAGACTGGGATGGACTGGAGAAGGCTAGAGGAGATTTTTGGAAGTGGTAGGACCTAATTAGGTTAGCCACAAAAGAAAGAAAAGACCAAGAAATAGCAAACATCACTGCTTATCCTCTGGCATATCTGGAAGGACAGGAACAAACATTTGAAGAAAGAAAAGTTCAGGAGATAGCAAACATCATTGCTTATATGCTCTGGCATATCTAGAAGGACAGGAACAAACATTTTTTCGAAGAAGAGGCTAACAACCAACAAGCTATTATGTTAAAGACACTGGATGAATGGTGAGAATTCAAGAAAAGCTCACTAGACAATACAAAATAGAAGACCCAAAACAACACAAGAACTCACATCTAGTATAGATTCAAGCAATGTCCATTCTGCCAGTATGATTTTTGAAGTAACAGCAACATCAAGTAGCAGAAGTAACAAATATGGTGTTGGACTTGTTTCAAGAGACAGAACTGGAAAGATATCAAGAATTGGGCTGAAGGAAAGGAGGGAACCAATGAATCTGCTATCCTAGAATCTGAGGCAATTAGAACCTCTCTGATCATGGCCTACACATCAGGATAGAACAAAGCAGAAATTAAATCCTCAAACGAGGAACTGATGAAAAAGCTGAAGAACAGAGTCGTAGAGATGTAAAACAAGGAGCATTGCTAGAGGATGTACTTAATCTGAGCTCTCTTTTCTCGTTTTGCTTATTCTCTTGGATTTGTGGAGATAATATGACTAAGGCTACTAAATTAGCCTCTTTTGCAGTAAAGTTAACTTCAATAATTAGTTGAGAGAATGATTTTCCTAGTTGGTTAACTCCAACCAGACTAGGTTTTTTGTATATTGAGCAGTTGCTTAACTTCGTATACCTTGTTCATATTTTATAATATATACCTTTCTGTTGTTGGGAAAAAAAAAGCTACTCTAGCTAGGTATGTGCATACCTTATCATGTTTGATATAGACAGTTCGCCTCAAGTCATACAGATAAATGCAATGGACTAGGCTCTCCTTCATTAATTGGAGACAACTTTTCTCCTATGCACCTTACAAAAATATAATTTTAAATTATTTTTTGAAAAATAACAACTATTCATAATATAATTTATTACATATATTTACTATACAAAAAATAAGAAAACAAGTAGGTTAATTTTTTTACGCTATTAAATGTTTAAATTTTTAGCTTGATTTTGATCTATTTTATATCATCAAATGTTTCGTACAAAGTGAGTGAAAAATATTTTTTAATGTATTTGGTTTTAAGGTATGGTGATCTATTCATCAAAAACAAAATTATATATATATATATATATATATATATATATATATATATATAAGAATTTTAGTTGTTTAAATATGGTAGATCATTGTATAGAATTAAAAGAAAAAGAAACGAATAGAATCTGAGCCCTAAATGCAACTTTTGAAGTTAGCCACGGCTAGTTGCAGTCTATCATTTGATGATCACATCTCTTAAAAGATATTTCTGAAAACTTTTAAATGATCACATCTCTTAAAAGATATTTCTGAAAACTCTTAAGAGCAAAAAGCCGTACACTTCGTTTAATTTTTAGAAGTTAATAAAATTACCCATTCAACTTTTTTTTGTGATCAATATAGACACTCAACTATAATTTTGACGTTCAGCGCTCATTCCATCTAATTTGACCGTTAAGTAGTCGTTAGTTAACGGCATGCACCATTCATGTGACTTCTAGAGAGGCAAATTTGTTTTGCACCATTTATTTTATATCCCTCCTTCCCTTCTACAAAAACCTATCCAACGCTAATCATCTGGCTTGGCCCAAAAAAAAAAAAAAAAATTTTGCAACAAAACAAGGAAAGAAAGAAGACTTTCAATCACAAAAGATAGCAGAGAAGAGATAAAGAAAGAGAGACTGATTATTCTTTATGTAGTCAAATAGCATTAGCAGCAGCCGCCGCCTCCACTTCCATGGCAGCGGCCACAACCGTCTTCACTCCAAGATTCACATTCCGGCCAACCACTAACTCCTCTTCTTTGCCATATTACCATATTTATCCCCACACTCGTCCACTTCCACTTCTACAGCTTTATGAACTTTTTATGGAATGGGATGTCGATAGTTTCACCATTTGGAGACTTTTTATGGACTTTTCACCTTAATTTTTTTTATTTGGTTATAAAATTTGGATTTAAATAAAAAACCACTAGGTAAATTATAATACAGTTTCCTCATTCTTAGATCTAAAAACTTAATTGGTTGATTTTGAAATTTTTAGATCTGAAAAGTATTATGGGCTAAGGATTTGAGAAGGAAGAGTGGAAAAAAGGTGGAGGAAGAGGTGGTGGAGGAACTGGAAGCTTAGGGTGGCAGTCCTAGTGGCGAGAGTAGAGTAAGGATTGAATGAGTGGAGTGGGTGGTGGTGGGAATTAAGCAGTGGGTGGCGGAAAGACTGGAGGAGGGGGAGAAATGGTGCAACAGCAAAAGGGTAAGGATAGTGGAGGAGAAGGAAGAGGTGGAGGTGGAGGTGGAGGTGGCGGTGAGGGTAAGGATAGTGGAGGAGAAGAGGTGGCGGTGGGTGGGGGAAGGGGGAAGGAAGAGTGACTAGAGTTTTGGTGTGATAGAAATAAGTAGTGGTTGGACTAATTTGTCCATTTAAAAATCACATAGACTCCATGTGTCATTGATTAACACCTCTCACTGAACGGTCAAAATAAACGAGTAACGACAAAATTAATAATTGAATAATTGAGTGATCACATTGAATACAAAAAAAAATTAAATGAATAATTTTAATAATTTATAAAAGTTAAGTAGATTGTACGACTTCTTGTCCTACTTCTAATAAACCATGAGATACAGAATAATAATACGTAAATAACTAAAAAAAAATTAAAATTATGCAGCAGCAGTGCTATATTGAAATATTAGAGAAATGAATGCTAGAATCACCAAATATATTCCTTGCACGAATTTTGCCAGCTTCTGCAGCTCTCGATCGGGTGAAAGATGCCTAAAGAAGGAACAAATTCTCCAGATTCGACAACTCCATTTTGCTTAAAATCAAACAAATCAAACTATTTCAATGGTGGAATTAGCTTTTGGAGGAAGAAGGACGAACATATTCTTGTCTTCTTT
The DNA here is from genome assembly GCA_025175665.1 of Cinchona pubescens. Classification (NCBI taxonomy): domain Eukaryota; kingdom Viridiplantae; phylum Streptophyta; class Magnoliopsida; order Gentianales; family Rubiaceae; genus Cinchona; species Cinchona pubescens. The sequence goes on along the minus strand of JANKKI010000281.1, from coordinate 920,032 downwards.
TGCTGGCCATCCAGTCCTATGGTTATAGTCTTCTAAATATAATGTAAGTCTTGACTATTTATTATTTATGATTATGATTTTTTTATTAAAGTGATACTATCCTAATCTAACTTATTCGGGGACTCATAAGGGTGCTTTGAAACTTGTTTGAATTTTTGTAAAGTTTGATATTTGAACCTCAAACATCACAGAAAAAAAATATCTTATAAGACATCTCCTAATCAACTCCACTATGTAACATCTTAACTATAAAATTGATTGTAGATATATCAGTTATTTGGGAAGATGACTACTTGTAGCGAAGCATGAGCAGACCCAAGATGATGATTAATCTCATGACTCTTATCCCTATCCATCTCCCGGATTCATTGATTAAAAGAAAATATATCTCCTTGATAATAGAATTATAAGTGATTTAAGGATATAGTAATATTCTAATTTTAGAAAAATTCTACGGTATTTTTAAGTAATTATTCTCTTGTATTTTAAGTGATTATACAGTATATAAAAACTTGTACTGCATAATTTTTAAGGCTAAAAAAACAATTCCTAAAAGCAACTATAAAATTCCCCTTAATTTTAATAAAAGATTGTATATAACTATTCTTCCTTGGTCAAATCTAATGTTTGCAGTGGATTAGGATGATTGATAATGTAGAAAAAGTTTCTCTCATTGTCTTTCCACAAATTACAATTAGAATTAGATTAGATATAATTAAAGAAAAAATAGCATTGTCTACCTAACTATATTAAGATCCATTAACGTAGGTAACAATTTTACACATTTGTCCCTCATAAACACGTGTAATTAAACTAAGACTGCATTTGAATCCGTAGATTTGAAATGAATGAATTTATATTGAGTAGATTTGAAATGATATAAAATTTGAGTGAATTTAAAATTCACTCATTTAACCCTAAAAATCTCGCTCTTATTTGTTGGTGTATTTCAAATGCCAACCAAATCTATTAACTTTTAAATAAACCTATGACAAATTTGATTTGAAATCCAAATCCTTCCATCCAAACACAGCGCTCTTATTTGTTGATGGATTTCAAATGCCAAACAAATCTATTAACTTTTAAATAAACCTATGACAAATTTGAGTTGAAATCCAAATCCCTCCATCCAAACACAGCGTAAGAGTCATTAGAGGCAAAACTTAGTAAGAATAACCAGTAATATCATAAATGGATGAAGCAAGCACTTCTAGTATGAAACGTAGGCAACTGGTCTTGATGAGAACATAAAGACTAACCTTCAACCAATAGACTGGAATAAGCAGTTCATTTTCTTAAATGAACAATTCTCAAAATTGAATCAGAACTAGTCTTGCCTTTTCTGCTTCCCCGTGAGACATCTCTTTGGTATCATGGAATAAACACTTGGACTTCCAAGGTGACGATGAATGCAAGAATCCACTTTCGTTTTGTCTGTTTTTGAAGGTTTGGTACTATACATATTCCAAGAAGTGGTTGAGCTCGGATGCTCAGTCCATAATTTGCTGCATAGCAGCTGGACTGACGAAGCTGCTGCTGCTTTGCAAGCATAAAAATCACGGTAGTCTGGAATAGAATCTGGCAACCCAAGGGGCCAGCTGAGTAAAATCAGGAGTTCTGGGGTTTTTAGCATAATAATCACACCAGTAGCATGGAGAAAGTCTCTCTGCAAACGTGCCGGCGTGATAAATACAAAAGGGGAGCCAGTCTTCACCTCCATTCATTCTTCTTTTCCTCTCTCTTGGATAAGCTAGTGCTGCGCCTGCACATACCTGCATACATGTAAACCAATGTAGGCCCAAAACAGCATTTAGTACAGCACTCAATGTAAATGGAATCTAGTTTCTTTCTACTCCACCTTCTCCAAGAAAATACTTAACCGTTAGAATTCTTTTTTACTTGCCTACTGAGCATTGACTATACAGTCTTCAAATAATTGGTCACAAACATGACAATAGAAACTTTCTTTTTTTACTTGCCTACAGAGCGTTGACTATACACTTTTCAAATAATTGGTCACAAACATGACAATAGAAACTTTAGGTTTGACAAAGTACTCTTCATTGAGGAGCGAGAGAACTTATGTTTTACTATCCCCAGTGTTTGATCTTCATATTCAACAAGCGTCTGTTTCCAATTTCGTCCACCCTTTCCCTTGCGATTATGGCATTTCTAAAGAAATTCCAGAAACAAGCCCAAAGTTATTTTATTGACAATATCTAATCTCACTGACCCTTTACCTTGGTTCCCCTGTTCCAGTGTCCTTGTGTATTTGAAAGCAAATAATACCAGCATTAACAAAAAGACAAGATTGTAAAATCAACCTTACATGCAGGTCCAAAACAAGAATTAACCTAACGAAATAAAATGGCATTTTCCATTTTAAGTTTTACCTGCTTCCATCATAAGACAAATGTTCTGAAGTTTAGTCTTGAGATCCTCAAATTTAACTCCATTTTAAATTTCTTTTCCAATTAGACTTTGATTTACTGGTATAAACATACCTTTAATATACTAAGTAACATATATTTCAAGAGATGACTGGGACCTGTTATTTAAATGAATATCTTTGCATCAGTTCTTCCATTAGCTACACTTTAGTTTCCTCTTTGCTTTAGTAAATAGAAAAAGAGACCTCATTACTTGATACAGTATATAATGTATCCCTTAGTTGCATGTAACCATTTGGAAACCTCCATACTGTTATTGCATCAAGGGAGCAAACTAATTATCATTATTTGTCATGTAGATCTCTACTTTAGCCAATAGAACAAAAAAGAAAAAGAAAAATGAGGTCACGTAGACCTTTTAATAAATGTATTTGCAGCAAAGGGAAGAACTGAACTAGAAAAGCAGAAAAGCCAATAGCTCTAGCTTAATTAAAGATCACATATTATTTTCATCTGCACAAGTAGTCAAAATCCAAAAAAGAACCAAATAAGGTTGTCAAACAAGTAAGCCGAGCATATCGATAATAAGAATGGTACAAGCATTTACCATTTAGATTGTTAAAAAACAGCAGAAACCCATTAAAATTTACATAACCTCATTCAAATAATTGCAAGATTTTCGAGGGTTTTAACATTTGTATGCAACAAGACCCAAGGAGGTGGTGATTTGGAGGATGAGAGAAAACAGCAAGAAGAGAAGAGAAAAAAACTTTTTGAAGCAGAATGCACAGATAAGAATACAGGCATCCGAGAATTTGAAAAATGATAGATGAGTGGACTTCCTTGGCATTTTCATTTTGATGTGCCTGTGGTAATTTTAAAATCTATATTAGTATCAGTAGATGTAGAATTTTAAGGTTGAGCCATTGAATTGTATTTTTGTAATTTCAGATGCTAAAATATGTCAGAACTGTAGGCACAAGAAGGCCTTTTAGATCAACATAGAGTAATTTCTGCTGTCAAACTTTAGGTGTTAAATCAAATTTGGCATCTTGCAATCTTCAGCTTTTGCTTTCATAGTTGTCAAGTTTCCTTAGCTATGAAGTTCTCAAGTCTTGAATGCTATATGTATTCTGTAGAGATGGAAAACACTGTCACTCCACACACTTTACGTGCATGCATGAAAATGTGCACATATATATGTACTGTATGAGTGTGTGTGCATGTGCGCGTGTGCACGTATAAAACGTATCAAAGTGCACAGACCTCAAACATGCATACACATTCAGATGAATTGCTGCTAATACACATCGATAAGCTTGTTCCTTTTGAACAAGGATAAACCTTTACTCAGACTGCTACAAACCATTCCCTTATCCAGCAGGGTCCCTGGTTTTCCGGTCAGAAAATCCAATCTGACATTAGGACCCTCTTACCAAAGTACCCATCTCTCTTGAGCTAAGCTAAAAGCATTTGACACAATCCTGAGCTTAGGCTCCAGATCCAGAATTCCATTTAAGTGTGCCCTTGCCAGGACATCCCACGTGTCTTTCAAGCCTTCTCCAATTCTATAAGAAATCAGCTCAAGAATCCTACTCCAACTGATACTTTTTAACCTATGGCTTACAACCATGGTATACAGCTATAGAACGGTTAAAAATCTCCTCTAAAGTCTTAATGTATCATAGTATATTTGATTTTGGACCTTAATGACTTTAGAGGCATCCATTCCACTAATTTACCATAAAACTTTAACTAGTTGTATAAATTCCACAGACTAACAAAGAAAAAGCATATTCAGAAATACTGGTAACTGTTCGGGTCAGTACTCAAAAAGGATTACCTGATGCCATCAAGCAGAGCATCCCAACAGAAGTGAGTATGACCAAAAATTGAGACATGGCATGCAGATGCAATCCCTTTAGTTCCATGTATGGATCTTATTCGAGATTCAAGAAAGTCAGAACCAATGATTTTGGGAAGCTTAGGATAAAAAAGCATTCTCTTCTCTGGGCATAGCTCTTGCCTGCAACAATAAAATGTTAGTAATGAAACAAGTAACAGTTAGTCAATTGTGCGATGCAAATATATGCACTAAATTGAAAGCCTTGACTGTTCAGAGAAGAGAAAAATGCCGCATAGATATCAACAATTTATAGTGAGTCTACAGATAAAAGGCAACTCTCTGACTAACATCTCAAGCTTTGAGTAAGGTAGTAATCTACTGTAGTATTGTATTACAACCTTGTATGAAGGGATCACTCCAAAGAAGTTTAAGACAAAGCATGTAAAAATCTTGGGATCAAGCCCAACTATCATTTTATGTATATTCTCATGCTTAGACCATTGAAAAGAATCCCAGCCACACATTAGGTGTGATCTTAGTGGATAGCCTTAGAAAAAGTAATCCTCAATATATTACCCATTATATTAGTGCATCGTAAATGGATTGCTTTTCTTTTTAGACAATTTTGAGATGAGGCAGTGAATAAAAAAAAGAAGACGAAGTGAGGAGGCTAAAACATAGAGAATAATTTCTAACTCTCAAATGCCTCTTCCTATTCTTCCATATCTAACAGAACAGGGGTTATAATTTCCTTTCCAAATAGTTTTTTTTTGGTTCTCATTACTATCTCCACAGAAGGTTCCTATGCACCTTTCCTATCTATTGGCTATAGGAGCCGGAATGAAAAAGTGTGAAAAACTGTAACAAGGCTCATGTTTGTGAGCACGAATCATCCCCAGTTTAGAAATACTATTACTTCATCTGGCCTCTTTTCATGTTTACCCTTCATCACATTCCAAGCCTGTGTGTTCATATGTTCTGCAAAATCATAAGCCCAGAAATGTGGAAAGAAGATGTCCTACATCACATCCCAGCACATATTAGCCAACCACTCCCCCACCCCCGCCAAAAAAAAAAATAAAATAAAATAAAAATTTACAGATATCTGATTCATGAACACTAATTTTCCATATTTAACAACTGGTCTTACATTTCATGGGTCGTCTAAACCATTAGTGACCATTTTAGAAAACATAAACTCGAACAAGATTTGCCAGAAATAGTACAGACTTTTGCACTTTGTTGACCAATATTCACACTTGGAAACAAATGATGAGATGCATTAATATATCCTCATAGCATTGTCACAGTTCTACCCTGAGCATGTTACTACAGATACATGTAAACAACCACAATGCTTGGATAGCATTGATTGCTTCAAGTGAGATCAATGGAACTTTCAGTTTATTCTTTCCTACTCTTTCATTGTTTCAGTTGCTTAATTGACAAAAGCAACAAAAAGAGGTCCAGCTTATCTGCTCAAGGAGCACATTAAACAACCCAATACTCTACAAGTTCCATTCAGAAATCACTAATCAACTAATTATCTATAGGCCAAGGTTGATGAAGGTGAAGTATGGGCTGAACACTAAATTTAGCAAAATCTTCTTAGAGCGGAGATTGAATATTCATGTGTGAAAAGAGATGGATGAAAAGGACATGCAAAAAAGAAGTTCTACCATAAGGCATGAATTCCTTAACTCAAGAAGCAAGAAGTATTAGTTGACTAAAATGAAAGAAATGCAAGGGGAGGGGGGAGGCAACTCTTTTATGAGTTAATTAACTTAATTTTTGCTGTAACAGTCGAATCTAATGGATTTTCCTTGTTTAAAATGCACTATACCTCATAAGGGTTCATACGTTTTAGTAGCCCTTTAATATATATATATATATATATATATATATATATATACATGTAACTTAAAATGCTTGTAGCAATTGTAAGATTGTAAGTTGCACATCCGTATTTGATAAATATTTAGTTATCATGAAAATGAAACACATTGGAGAGCTGATCGTGCAAAGAAAAAGAAGAAGAAACAAATAAAAGAAGAACCAACATAGACCGTGACACTCTTTAGTGATATATTATACTCCAAAAGAATTCGTTAAACTTCTACCGAAGATGTTAGTTCCTCCCTTTGTTCTTTAATATTTGATTGGTTTGTACTTAGTAACATCCAATAATCCTTGAAAAGACACTGCTTATCCATTCCATATGAAACATTACAAAGGATAGTCATTTTGTCTAGTTATTTAGATTCAAAAGCACCCCAACTCAACCACTCACTGAGCCCTATCAGCAAATGCTGCCTAACTAATCTTTTGGAAGACAAATAAGTGGAAACTGATTTTGTCTTATTCAGGTCACATTGTAAACAAACAAACCAAGCCTTAATCCTATTAAGTAGGGTCGGCTGTATGAATCTTGCTACGCCATTGCGCTCTATCTTGGACTATATCCTCCTCAATTCCTAGATGGGCTATATCTTTCTTACAAGTTACCCACCAAGTTTTTTTCGGTCTTCCCCTACCCCTCCTATGTTGACTACTCTCTCTAAAATCTACTCGCCTGACAGTGCGCTTCTACTGGTCGTCTTAACACATGACCTAACCACCTTAAGCGTGTTTCTCTCATATTCTCATCAATAGATGCTACTCCAATTTTCTCACGAATATGCTCATTGCTTATCTTGTCCATCCTAGTGTACCCACACATCCATCTTAGCATTCGGATTTTTGCTACTCTCATCATTTGCTCATGTGTGTAATTCACTGTCCAACACTCAAACCCATAAACCATCTCTGGCCTAATTGCTGTTCTATAGAATTTACCCTTAACTCGTAAAGGAATTTTGCGGTCACATAATATTCCCGATGCCATTTTCTATTTAGTCCAACACACTTGTATCCGATGTGTAACATCTCGATCTATACCACCATCACTCTGAAGATTCTTCGAAGAGTATCTCAACTGAGTGAAGTGCACCATCTGTGCAAAGCTTAACGCTTTCCTTGCAGAACTTGAGTTTCCATGAACTCCTACATATGAAGCTACATCAGCTAATGTGTACAAGATTATTGACAATTGCTGACAAACTTGAAATGGTAAATTACAATTGACTAAAGCCTTCTTTACAATGTAACTAATTCCAGTTGAACACAAACTTGCAAGGAAGAAGATGATCACATTAATAGTACCAAACGGATGAATTTCACGAGGTTTCAACTCAGTCCTTACCTACTTAGAGAGATAACTGAAGCTACATTTTCATCACTACTACAAGCCAAAAATAATGGAATTTGTATTCATGTACTAAAGGTTTTTCCTAGAACATCTAAATTTAAAGCAATTTAATTGCCTTTAAACATTTAATTTTGCTTCACTTAATTTTTGAGTGAGCAACTCTTGAATCCATATTTTATCTGAGCCAATAAAAATGGAAAAAGAAAAGCAATGGTAGAACTATTTAATCTTTATATCTTCTACTGTATGCATTCATGAAGATATGATGAATCTTGTTTCATCCACAATGTGTCCTCACCAGTGTTACTTAATACACTCCTTCCCCGATTTCTGTATTGGTAATGTACACTACCGAAACGCAATACGTTCACATACCACATATAGTAAAAAACAATCAAACAAACAAACAAACCAAACCAAACCTTATTCCAACTAAGTAGGGTCGGCTGTGTGAATTCTTCTATGTTATTGCGCTCTGTCATGAACAATATCACCATTGATATCTAGATGACCTATATCTTTCTTACAAGTTAGCACCATGTCTTTTTCAGTCCTACCCTACCTCTTTTACATTGATAAATCTCTCTAAAACCAACATGCCTAACAAGCACCTCTACTAACCGTCTTAACACATGACTTAACCACGTTGAGCGTATTCACTTATCTAATCATCGATAGGTGCTACCCCAATCTTATAACAGCCAACGGAAAACTTTTTCAATCTTATGAGATGAATCCATAATGCAAATAGTAGAATTCTTCAAACATGCCTAAAATTCTAGAGTGGTACAACTAAAATTTTAATACAATTAAGTAATAACTTATTTTTATACACGATAACCTTGGCAACAATCAAATATATACCCAATTTTTCTAGTACAACTACATAATCGTCCTTCCACGAATAGAAAAATGCGTACCAAGTAAGCCTACCTCACCATATTATGAATCATTAGACCTAACTTACCCCATGTCACATACCACATACCGCAGCGAATTGCCTATCATGTAACACTGGTCCTCATTGCATAGCTCAAAAAGTTAGCTCTAACATAATGCAAAATATTCTTATACATTTGCTAATAATATAAGACTACAAAGATTTACCACAAACCCATCTCCGAAGAAGCATACGGTTTTAAATTGAAACTATGCATCACTCCTTGAGTTCACGGATACTTCTCTTTTCTTTTCTTTTCTTTTTTTTCCTCACCAAATTCAAATTAGATCGTGAATACCAGAAATTTAAAAAGGGTAAATTACAAGGAACCCCTTGTGGTTGCCCAATGTTCACATTACCACTTATGGTTTGCAAACCTACAATGGTTTGGGTTAAAGTGAAACCATGGTAAATTCTCCTTTAAGTGACTGTTAGGAGGTTAAAAGATTTTGATTTTAAGGGTTATTTTAATTATTTAAAACCTTTAATCATGGTTAGTTATGTATTTTAATATAAAATACAACCCCTTCTTTCCGGCGGAGAGGGGTTTTTGGGCTGTAGGGGTATTAAACTTAGAGGTATTTATGACTTTTTACACAAATCCTTTAGGTTTATAACTTTCCGTCCATTTTACAAAAAAAACCCAAACCATAAGGGGCAAGTTGTAGGTTTACAAACCATAAGGTGGTAATCTGAACTTTAACCAAACCACAAGGGGTTTCCTAGTAATTTACCCATTTGGAAAAGATGATGCAACTAAAACAATCACCAACCTTGGAAGAAAATGAGAGAAAGAAATTATTTGGCTGCATACACTTTTGATTTCTTTGACTAATCCCTTGTTCTTGTCATTCATAGCATCGAAGTATAAAGCAAGAGAGTTCTCATCATTTGTAATTCCATCAGGCCATTTTAATGAACACGCATGCATGAAAGTCCTTACATGCCTGGTAATCTTAAAGAATTAGCTTATATATACAAAATATCAAATATCACTAAAATATGTATAAAATCAGAAAACTGCGAGTCAGGAACAGAACTACTTCGCATTTAGGAGAAAAAATATCGTTACATTTATAAGCGTGAAAGAATATTCATGGCCATAGAGGGGCAAAGCAGCAAACTCTGACCAAAATAAGAGTATTTAGTGATTCAACATAGTAACTACGCGTCAGGGAAAGATGTATACTCAATCCCAAAACTTTAGTTATTAAGATACTACGTTGCGTAGCGGTTATGTGTTTAAATATGATAATTCCCATCTAAATTTATAGGTTCACTGAAAGATGAAGTAAATTTTTCAGAAAGATAAATTAATTTTCTTCGAAAAAGTTTAACAGATCAAAATGGCAAAATTAGATGGAAGAAGAGTAAAGTAAGAGAGGGAAGGATTGATCTTGTAAACAAGTTCAGTCTAATATATTAGCATCAATATAAATCATCCTCAAGTGTAACTAAGTCACAATCAAATCAAAGATGTTAATATCAAAGATGTTAAATCAAAGATTTTAAAATCCTTACAAGGAGAAGGAAAGTGAATCACCATCTCCAAAGGCGGAATGTGAAAGCCAGTTACGTCCATTTCTCTATCAAAGCTCTGTGGGAAAAGCAAATTAATATAGTGATTGAAGACCAAATATGAAAGTTTAAATGTGTAACAGTATAATCAAACTACATTTCTACCTCATGGTACCATGAAATCAAAGGGATAATTCCCAAACCATCAAGTATTACAGGTTTTGTTTCTACTCCAATCCTTTGGCATGCATCAAGCAATTTCTCCAGCTTTTGAAGAGAATCAAACTGAATAGATAGGAAGAATAAGAAAACTTGTGGACCATTGTAGCTGACAAGTTAATATAAAAGTTGTATTTTGTAATACATTGAAGGCAGAAAATCAGCCAATCATCTATGACAAAGCACAGTGTCTACATTATCTCACATCTCTTGGATACAGGGCACTGGGACAGAATCAAAGAAGAAGATGAAGATAAAAATAAAAATAAATAAAAATAAAAAAAGAACCATGAAACTTAAGTAAAATACAAAATTTTTACAAATATACACCTCAAATTCTTGAGTCAGAAAAAGCTCACTTATCAAAGGAAGCTTTTTTTGCCTTTTGATTCTGACATCAACTAGGAGAAATCTATTTTTTAGCTCCAAATGATATAAATTTAGCATCTCATGATTCTCTCTAGTCTTTTGAGGAGCAATTAGAACTTACACAATTTCTTGCTTCTTTGTGAGTCAAAGTGTGAGCCAAAAACAATAAAAAGAATGCTCAAATGAGTCTATCAATTAGAAACTAGGATCACAATTTCAAGAAGTAAAACTCCAAGAAGAATGAGATGACAATTTCTATAATACTGCTTTCAAGTAGCTAAGGGTACTTTTCGTTTTCGTTAACTGTTGTTTTTATACAAGTCGAGGTGCTTTGTTGAATGGATTTGCAAAACAATGTTCTGTTGTAAGACACAAGAAATGCAGAAGGTATTGGGCCTACCATCCCTGTTGGCCTATAGCTCAATTTGAGTATGGTAAAAGGCCTCTACTTCACTGGCATGTCTTTTTATACCATTTGCACAAAAAACAGGCCACATTTTCTAGGTGTCCGAACCCAAGCGCTTTATTAAACTGATCAAGGAAACTCTACAATCAATATAATAAACAAGTATTGATCACTTCTTATATCTTCAAGAGAAGCAGGTCAAATAAACAGAAAGTACATGAATTATGAAAACTCAAGATCATATCCGGGCTCGGCTCCATATGAACATATAAATCAATTTTAAGTCATCTTCATCACCATACAAGGGCAGAAAATGTTACTTACACAACTGTGATTGTCATGGCGGCACCAAAGGTCATGGTTTCCAGGTACATAAAAAACATGCTCGAACTTATCCTTCAAAAGGGACATGGTTAACACGAAATTCTTTATAATTGTAGTATAAGTCTCAGCTACATCTCCAGCAACAAGAAGCACATCATTCCTGTGCCTCTCCCTTGATAAACCTCTGACCCATGTCATGTTCTCCGAGTAGTCCGTGTGCAAGTCAGACACTACAAAAACACGCAAGCCAGCTGCCTCTTCCCTGGTAGAAGCTAAAATAGGAGGCCTAAAAACACATACTGGTTTAACAACTGTCCTATGACGATAATTCCTGCAATGTATAATGTTTGGAATGGGGGTGTCTTATACAGCTTGCGAAATGAGGGACCAAACACACAACCATCTTTTGGGATCGCAAGTGGTCAAGCTCAATAAGTTCTAGAATTCATACAATCCAGGCCTATTCTTCTCCTACTTGAGAAAACGAAAGTGAAGCTCATGGAATCAAATTCTTTAATAACATGTAATGTAAAAAGAACTCGTAACTACAAGAAACTCACAATGATAATAAGTATTTACATGAAATTGGAAGTCCTTTGGACTAATTTCAAACACTATTAATGCAAATGCAGAATCCCATTATATCCCAATTCACAAGGAAAACAATAGAAACATAAGTGATGAAAGAGGAATCGAAATCACAGGATATCATGAATTAATATTGCAGAAAACTAAGAATAATCAGAAAAGTCAAAGTATAGGCAGGAAGATGGAGATGAGATGGAAATGTTGTGGAGAGAAATGGGGTGTTGACAAGAATCAAAAGAAACAAATTGAGCAAATTAGATAGAAAGAAGACCGCGAAATCAAGAATTGTACCTTCTTATAGCTTCCAGGTGGAGTTGGCTTGACGGAGTGCCATCAGAATTTTAATCCAGTATGAGAGGATAGGGGCCGTGTGGAAAGTAAAACAAGTTGAAAGCGAAGAGCATAAAATGCAAAACTACAAACCAAAACGTATCTTTGGTAATCAAAGAAATTAGGCTTCACTGTAACTCGTACCCTTAAACTATAATTAATTTTCAATTTGTGCTCTAATTTATCAATAATAGCACTGAGGGTACTGCTAACGAACTAATCCATCAAAGCTCGACTTGGACTCAGTTAATTCTTGCAGATAGTTAGTTAGCTAAAAATTAAATTGTAAGTTCAAACTCAAGCTCTAATATATATTTATATAAAGTGACAAAGTAACAAAGTTACTGATGTGTCATTAAATTTACACACAAAAAAAGACTAAATATTTAAAATTAGAAATTGATGATTTGTTTGCACCCTTATTTTATAGCAAATAAAGACAATAAGTTAAGTCCAAGTAATGAGGATAAAGATAATTTTATAAACCTCTGAGGTTTAAGTTAATATTATTTAACACTTTCTAACTTTAAAAAATACCACTTACCTCTCCTAATTCCATTTTTCTGGCAACGTTGTTAGCCCAAATACTTAAAAAATAATAATTTAAGGAGAGAGTAATTGTAGGCAACAAAATTTTAGTCTAAGTGAAATTTTTACAGTGTCATCTTAGAATGGTATTTTAATTAAATCGCTATATATACCTTAGTATTTATCAGTCCATCTTTATTTAAAAAATTAATAATAGATAAAGATATGGTATTATAGGTAATTAAATCTCTTTTGTATTTATATATCTATATAATATAATATTTTAGGAAAACTAATTCTAATTTTATCTATTTGAGAAATAAAGATGATAGATAAGTAGTACAATTACTTTATACTTCATATTTCCAAAGAAAAGGTTAGGAGTAAGATTATACCAAACCACTCTAATCTATCCCATCCTACATGTATAAATAGGAAGTCACCCTTATGCATACAATACATATATAATATATTCTTGTAAGCTCTCTAAAATTTCCAACAAGAACTCCTTAAATTCTTCATCATATTCTTCAAATCTTCCATAAGTATATGTTTCAAGAAGACAAAGCTCGATTCAAGATCAAGCTGCAAAACCCAAGCTTTCAATCAAATCAAAGTTCGAAATCAAGCTGTTAAACTCTTGAGTCATAGTTCGAGATAAAACTATAAAACCCTTCGAAAAAGTCAAAGTTTGTAGGCGACTTTAAATAAAGTTGTCAAACCCTCGTGTCAAAATTCAATATCAAGCTATTAAACCCTTGATCAACTATAAGTTTAGGATCAAGTAATGGAGCACTCGATCGACCCCAAGTTCAAGATTACGTCAAAAAACCCTCGATCAACTGTGTTTTGAGATTAAGTCATGAGGCCCTCAAGTCAACAATCAAAGAAAAGAATTGAAGATCTTCGCGATAGTTTCTCGGTCTTTTTTATATAATTAAATTATTTTATCACTACATTTCTTGTCTTGTTAATTTCTGTAGACACTAAATTTCTTTGCAAATAGTAAGTATTTTCATTCTAGTTTTACCCCTAGCTAGTGTCAAAATTTTGATTTATTGAAGTGATTGGAGAAAAAAGAAAAGAAAATTGAAGCAGTATAAAATATGATTAACAAATTATATTAGGGGATAACTTTTCATTTTTTTCACCAATTAATATTAAAAAAAAATACATTTATTTTTTAATGAAGGAGTTTGTCATTTACTAAATGACAAAATATCAATAACATTTTCATTATAATGTATAGTGTACTCCTACGCGTTTTAAATTTTTGTTCTAAATTTTATGACTGATAACTCTATTATATAGAGTTATTTTAACTACTAAATCCTTAGTATTTTGTTATGTTTCAATTGAATTAGTATTAAGTGTTGTTTGTGTTAATCTTTGCGTAGAATTATGGTTTAGTAGTACTTATGTGATAATTTAGCATATATTAGTATTTACATATGTTTGGTGTATTTTGTAGGTGAAAATTATACAAAGTTGGGGGCACAAGTGAAGAAACCTAGGTGGGAGGACTAAAAATACAAGTTTTTGAATTATTTCTAAGGGTAATTATAGAAATTGATAACCAGTCCCTAACTCTGCTATAAATATCCCTTTAGAGGATGATTTTAAAATGCCAACCTTGTTTTTTCCTATCTCTTTCTCCTCCTCACTTGGGAAGGAACTTTCTTACTTTCTTTTTCTTCCTTTCTTCTAGTCTATATCCTTTTTGTCATTGTTATAGCTTGACTTCCTACTTGTAAGTTTTCCATTTTGTATTTAATGTACTTCTCTTAGGCAATTATTTGGTGCCTCCTTGATTAGTTTCTCTCTTCTTTTCTCCTCCCTAAGAATTTTATTAGTTCTTACATTTTCTTCCCAGTGTAAAAGTTTGAATCTTCATGGTTGCAAATATTCTATTTATGTTTAATCTACTTTGTATTACTTTCATTTTCATACTTATTTAAGTTTTCAAATCCTCTTTAAATGCTCCCATCTAATAACTTTTAATTCAGTTTCTTCTTATTTTACTAGTATTCTAGAATTGTTGTATTGTTTGAATTAATTTTGTTTCCATGTTTTATAATGCTTTCTTGTTGTTTAATATGCTTTAATTAGTCATAGGTTAGAGTTTTGTGATACCAATTTCATATGGGTAGAAGTTAATGGGTTGGTTTGTTGATAATGGACTAATTTGACAATACTAATGGGTTTAATAGTTAATTAGTTAGTATTGAGGGAACTGATTACTCCACTAGTTAATTTGAGTTAATTGAGGAAATATAGGAATTAAACCTCCCTTATATATCTAGATTAGTATTAGATTAGGGTTAGAATTTGATCTTGGTGGACTAATTCATCTAGTTAGTTAGTAGAATTTCATATGGATAATAATCAAGTTTAATTAATCTAAGTAGTAGGAGGGATCCACACTTAAGTTAAATAAATTAGTCGACTTAATTGCCAAAGAATTGGGATTAGATTCATTTGGGAATTAACCTCTAATTTGGCCATGAAATCACTTGACTGAAATAATTAACTAAACTCGGAAAATTGGCTAGCATAAATTTTAATTCACCTTTATTACTCAGTCTAGTTGTTAACATAGTTTTAGCTAAATTTTTTTATTAAATCAATCCTTCAAATAGCATTTTAACCATTTAGTTGATAATCAATCCTCGTGGGAACGATCCTTACTTCCACTAGCTTTTATGTAACACTGTATACTTGCAGTATGTGTCATCTAGTTAAGGTTAGCTCTGTTAGATGTTTTATTTATAACCAGATGTTTGTATCTCTTTAAACACAAGAAGTTTTTAGCATCGTTGTTAGGAATTGGCTTTGTCAATATAGATACAATTTGGTTAAAATACTAGTTTGAAGTTTTTCTCTTGTATAATTCCTTCACCTATTTGAAAAACTAAAAAAAAAAAAAAATTCGTATAGTTGAGTCTCTTATTTTCAAAATCTAAAAAGATATTCACTTTGGTGGGTTACTTTTCTTGTATTTAAAGAAAAAAAATCAAAAAAGATTGTCACGTAGTTAATAGTTTAGATTAGTTAGTAAACTAGTTAATATATAAATTTTCCTATCTTTTGTTGTTTTTGTTGTTTTAGTTCTTGTACTAGTTTTTGTTGCTTTTAGTATTGATTTTCCAAGAACATGCAAAACATGAGTTGGAATGACTCATGCCAAGGCTATTATCATCCATATGATTATAGAGGCATAAATAATGAGCATGCTTCCTTGTAATTACTCCTCCTACCCTTACGATTATTAAACGGGATGGTTTACCCATCCAAATTACTACAAGAGCTATCAAGATTACCCTTATTCTTTTCCTACATTTATAGAGCCTATATATGAGTGTTATGATTGTGACTATACCTAACCACTATCAACTAGAGGAGAGGAGAATGCAATTGTAGAGATGATGATGATGACCGCCATAGAACAATCAAATAGTCATTTAATACGCCTTCAAATTCATCTAAATAAAATAGCACAAAAGGTGATGCGACTCAAGAAACTCCCATGAACCCATTGAACACAATAGAAGAGTGTTGTGAAGTCGACCAATATTCACCTACACCAATGGACGAATGCAAGTTTGAGGGTTATGGCTATCAAGGAGGCTCAATTGAGTTGGTTGATTGTTAGTATGTTGAAGCCAACTATGAAGAATCTCATGGAGAAAATTTCACAACAAACGGATCACCTTATACCATGTGAGAAAATGCACCAACGACATAGTTATTAAACCTGACTTAGTCCTGCAGTTCAACCGATCAACCCAGTGAACTAGCCACTAGACCGGGCTGAGTTCCCAATCTGACCGAACAAGGAGTGCACCAAGTTGAATCCTTGAAACTTGATGGTTGATTTAGAAGAACTGGGAATTCGGGCAATTTTTTAAGGAACCCATGGATTCCAAAAATTGAAAGGAAATTCCCTAACAAGACTCAGAATTCTAAACCTTCAAGTAGATGATATTAAAACCTCAACCACTATGCCATTGCTTGGTTGATTGTTACCATAATTTTATTTATATTATCCTTTTCAAACTTTATTCTTTACTCTTATTTCTCCTTTTCTATTTCAAATAAAATAATAGGTAATGTATAACATTTTAACAACTTCATTTTAAAAAATAAAACTTATAGTTTTTTGAAATAATAAGAAAAAAATATGCATTTTTAAAACAAACTTTTGAAGACATAAGTTACTATATATATATATAATAGAATAATATTTCCATATTATATCTTCATAGTGGTACAATTTTATAAACTGGCACAAGAAATTTAAACAAATAGGTGTGATTTTATATAAATAGACTATTATGACAAATAACCATTTAATAAATGAGGATAATATAATTTCTATGCGTTTGTTATACATCATTATAAATACAAGTTTAAACATAATTATTTTAATCTATTTTGTTGTGTTTCTAAATAATTAGTTATTCTAAATTCATTAAGAATAGATTAAAATTTAATAAATATGTTTTATAAATGTTTTCAACAGATATTTTATATTGAATAATTTAAAAATTATTATAGATTATTAATAAAATAATAATATTAGTACCCACCGGTTGAACTAGTAACCCATTGGTTCACCTCACTTGCCGGGTTCCTTCCTAGGTTAGGTTTAATAACTATGTGCCAACCCAAAAAGATCAAGGCAAATATGATGATGACATTCATGAATAATTAAATCAAATCTATGAAGAAATACAAGACCAATTTGCCGAATTTCAAAGAATGATAGGAGGTGAAAACTGATAAACTTTAACACTCCAAATAAATAAAAAGGACAGTAAACCGATTCAAGAAGAAGAAAAAGAAGAGCACATTTTAGAAGAAACCAATTGTCAAGAACCTCTTGAGCTTGAATTTTTAACAACCATGTCACTCAGCACTTATTTGATTTTACTACTGACACAACCTTTAAATAAGTGTGAATTTGTCCTGGTTACACAAAAAAAATGTCATTTGGAGTGTTCGTAGAGAAAGAACCAACTCATGGAGTGGAAGAAGAAGAAGAAAGATACTTTCTAGAGGGAATTGAGGAGGAAAGGATGACTACATATATCAAAGTTCAACAATTCCTTGGGAATTTTGAATGTGCTAGCAATTGAAGTAAATTCACTAAGGATTACGATATCCTTAAAAAACCTCCTTAGTACTATTAAGGGAGTATTTCTTTTCATTTTTTTGATTTATGCTTTATTTTACTTGCTTTAGTTTAAGAACTCGGCATATGTAATAAAGGCTTGTACTCTTGTAATTAGTTTAGTTTATGTTTTGTTGTTGGTAAATGAGTTTTAACATATTTGGACAAATTTAATTATTGATGGCAATGTTGATGACAATGTAGAACTTTCTATGATTTGTGATTGATGTATGTTTTATGAAATGAACTGGTACTTAGTTTGTACCTTTTACTTGTGGGATTGCTAGTTGTTGTTATACCTTCTTTGCTAAGTGTTTGGGATCAATTTTGAACAATTTATGTGAATGATTGATATTGATTTGGAATATCCTTTGTTTTTGAATATTTCTTTGAACCAAATTATTTGAGAAACTAAGTTTGGAGATGAGTTAAGCATTTAGATAATACTTTTATTGTGTTAAATCTTGTTACCTTTCTATGTGTTGTTCCTTTTCCTTAAGTCATTTGAACTTTGTGAAACCCCAAAGACCTTCTTTCTTAGTGTAGCCATGATTAGTTGGAGAAAGATAAGACTCTTGTTCTTAATGAATGAATTTTGCATGTTGCACTTGGAATTGCTCTTTCCTTATTACTATATTGTGTTGAGTTTAGTATTTATGAAGTCCATAATAAAGTGTAGAACTATTGGCCCTAAGTTAAATTTGTACTTAATTGGTTACATTCGCATTCACTTGGTTAATATATTGTTCATCTTCGATATTACCTTTTGGGTTAAATACAGTAAGCTCGCATAAGGTTTGTGTTGTTTTGCACTAAACTCCCTAACATTATTATTTTTCTTTATTCCTTTGACTAACAATCAAATGTAACTCTACCATTAGTTTTCTCAAATAGACAAATTTACCCCTAAAGAAATTGCAATAAATCCCCTTAAGGTTTAAATGAAATTTCACTTTAGTCCCTCATGTGAGTTTTGTATCATTTAATACTTTGGGATAAATAAAGAGCAATAATGCTGTCAATATTATTAAAAATATAAATATGCTCTAAATTAATTAATATTCTAATTCTTTAATTATATTTTTTTCAATAATTTAAAACTTAAAAATACGATGAAATAATTAATTTTAAAATTTTTGATGAAATTAAAACTGTTTCATCTAAATTATTTTAATTTGAGTTTTACTTTATATGTATAAAGTTACTTCGTATAATTTAGGTGATAATTGAATTATATTAACAAAGGAAAAAAAGTAAGAAGAAATTATTTGATGATTATGAGTCTCGTATGTTTAAAAATTTGCTTTTACAAGAAAATAAAATATGATGCAAAGACCGAAAAATACCGATAGTACTAGGAATTTTTGTATTTAAATTTTTTTCACAAGTATTTAAAAAAAAAAAACCATTGGTGTTGGAAAGTATCATTATATTTTTAGTTGTTTTGATAATATTTATATATTGATTAATAATAGGTTAATTTACACAAAACTAGAATTAGGGACTAAAACGATAAATATAATAAACTTTAAGAGGTTAATTTTATATTTTCCTTTAGTGTTTAGGGGTAAAAATGTCTTTCTTGATTTTCTAATAGGTATTAAAATTGTTGATATGTATTAAGGAAATGGGAAAAGTGAGAAAAAAACAACGTTAAGGGATTTAGTGCAAAGTAAACCAAATCTTAAGAAGGTTTACTGTATTTAACCCTTACTTTTTTTATTGTACAAGTGTAGTTCAAAATCATTGCCTAGTATCATATTTAGCTAGTTATGTGCTTATTATTTTTTGTGATATAGGTGAGTGGTAAGACAAGTGATACTCCTCATTGAATAAATTAAAAAGTGTAAAAAGTGTGTTTTTAAGTGTTGTTTGTTTTTAGGTATTGTTTTGTTTATGTGAAAAAAAGTTTTGGGAAATGGATAAAAAAAAGGTGATTTTAGTGCTAGGTGATATTATGGACCTAATAGTAACATATAACTTATGGTATTTACTTGTTCATTCGATTTGCGTGAAAAATGTAACGTTCTTGTTGCAAATACTTGTTTCAATTACCAACTATTCCTGATTTCAAAAAGAAAGTAATGTGCTAATTGGTTTTGAAAACATGTTTATTTGGAATATCTTTTGTTCAATTCTGGAAAGTGCTAAGTGTTGTCAAGTTAAATGGATGGAAATGAATTAGGCCATTTGTATGATTGCATTTTGGAAGTATTTATGTCTATTTTATAAGTGTTTAGTTCTAAATATGATTTTGGGCACGTTTCATTCCTTTTCCTTGGTTTAGGTCGCATTTACTTAAAAATTTCAAAAATATTTTGGTCTTAGGAATAACGCAAGTAGAGGAATTAGCATCACCAATATTGTGTCTTCGAAATATGCCATGGGAGTAGAAAATAAGGTGAGTAGAGGAATCGACATCACAAATATCGTGCCTACGAAATATGTCATTAGAATTGTTTTAAAATGAGGCAAGTAGAAGTAATGTCTTCGAAATGAGCCTTTTTGCTTTTAGTATGCTAACAAGTTGAGCATGAGATGTTGTGTACTATCTATTATAAATGTTTTCTTGTGTGACATTTTCATTTTAGGTAAAGTTCTAATGATCCTTCTCCATTCCCTTGTGGTTTATCCATAAATGCTTGATTGACTTTTGCATCTTTTGAATGGAGTAAAACATATTTTGCATAAATAAGTTACTTTTGTGAATACCTTTTTGATTGAGAAAAATGGTTGGTAGTTTAAAATTTTATTCGCAATTGAATTAGTTTTGAAAAAATGAGTCATGAGAATGACCATTTTGAATACTTTGTATTTATATGTTATTTGTGGTTTTTACGATATTACCAAATGATCCAAAGTATATTCAGATGCCATTTCTTATAGTTTGTGAACTTGATGTCATTAAGTGTGTAGTGTATGGAAAGTTCTTTGTATTTTGTGTTTATCATTTCTTATGTGTTTTTGATATTTTCTTATCTTTGTTTTGGTCGAGATGAGTAAAGGGTTAAGTTTGCGAGTTTGGTAACTCTATTATATGGAGTTATTTAAAATACTAAATTCTTAGTATTTATTATGTTTCAATTGATTTTCTAGTATTATTGTGTGAATTATATAGTGTGAAGTGTTGTTTGTGTTCATCTTTGACTAGAATTATGGTTTAGTAGTGTTTATATGATAATTTAGCACATATTAGTACTTATGTATGTTTGATATATTTTGTAGGTGAAAATTATACAAAGTTGGACTCTTGGTCCCTCTGTCTACTCCAACCTACATTTGTCATTAACCCATCACTAATACAAACATAACAAGGAGTTAAGTTATTGAAGATCAAATTATATTGTTTGATTGATTGATCATATAATCTTGGAGTATCAATGGATTATCTTCCATAGTTTCACTCATCATCGGTGTATAGTATGTCTCAATTCCATCTTCTATGATTTACAAGTCTAAACTAAGGATCCCATCGTATGTAACATATGGTATTAGAGCACTGGGTTAAAATTTATAACTTGTAAGTCAATTATGTCATATATCAAATCTTGATTTAATTTGTCCATTAAGTTTCTAGCATGGCAAAATTAGCAGTATTCAAAAATTGATAACTTTAGACATAATTCACAATAAATATATTATTACATATAGCCTTATGCAAGTTTTTACGGGTTGGAGAATAGTCTTGAATTGATGGTTACCACATAATTGACTTTAGCCTATTATTATATCATTGGCTAAAATTAAGAGGAGAACTAATAAAAGGGCAATTGAATTTCATATCTGTGCCCAGGAATGAATTTATTAAATACTCCATAAGGTGGTGCCGCCACTTATTAATTTTCTTTAGGAATAGGGCATTTATTTTGCTGACAAATTGAATTGTACTTCAATTGGTAATCTTAAGTGGTTGGGATTTGGATTAATATTATAAAAGGAAATTGCACATGATTTTGGTAAGGTTTGGACTTGACTATGGCTAAAGGCTTCCAAATTATGATGTCGATTAGCTAATTGGCTTCGATCTATTTAAGTGTGTGCATGTGATTGAGTAAATAATCAAACTAACTGTAATGTGATAAGGTCTAAACATATATGTTTACTGGTTTGGGTCTAATTCTTCTTAAGTGTAGTTTGACTTTTATATTGATTAATTATGATGTCTAATCTGATTTATAATACAAGGAAATCAAATTGATCTCATTAAGCATGAGAAAATCAAAGTGTATAAATGATTTGGCAGTGTTTTCCTTGTGAAGCATGTGAATCCTTGTTATTATCTAATTGTATTTAAAAAACATTAAAAGCTGTGAATTGGTTTTCAATTATTGTTGTGTTTGAAGTCTTTATTGCATGCAAACGGTTTTGATGGCTATTATATATTTTGTTTAGTTTATTAAATCTAAACAAAAGTATACTTTTTCTAAAGATTCAAGCCATCAAAATATAATAAGATAGATCAAATTTGATCATTGTGATGCCAAAAACATAGTCAAACAAAGGTTATTTAATGGCATTATTTTTTCTATCAAATCAATTTCATTTTTATATTTTAAGTATTTGCAGTATAAGAATGTTGTGACCAATTATTGGTTATTGGTCTCAAATGCATAAGAAATTGGGTATTACATACGTTTTAATTGTTCTTGGATTATTATAAAACTCTTTTATCAACGTCCAAGATTACATAAAAGCTTCTATTACATTGTTTTTAACACAATGCTTTTCATGAATTATTTGTATATAAATTTTGATATATTGTGTAGTTGTTATCTAATATGCCATTCTAATGCTTTATTATTATATCAATATGATATGTGCCAGTATTTGAGATAATTGTTTACTCAAATACTAAGTATTATAATTTTTCATGAAAGATTCAAATTATATGGAGCAATATAAATGAGTTTTGGGCATTAAAAAAAGGATTAAATAATTTTTATAAATATAACAGTAAGACTAATTAGTAGTTACCTAATTATGATGAAAGTTTATAAAATGGTTATTTATATTTATGAGAAATTATGATTAAGGAATTATAATTTGTCCAAAAGTATTATATTTTCTATAATTATAGGTGAGTTGTTATATTTGCCCAAAGGTATATAGCTTCTTTCTTAAAGTTATATAAGTTTATATTCATTATTGTTACTCACTCATAGAATTGCCTAAACGAACGTAGTTCTCCATTATAGTTTTAAATCAATAATTGCTGCTGACTTGTAAAGTGAATCACTAGTATGTTGTTATTCAATCCAAAGGTGGAATACAATGATGCAATAGATTACTCACCTAATGATATAATTTTGAAGAATTACTTATAGAGTGAATCACTGGCTTATCGTTATTCAACCCAAAGATGAGATACGATAATGCAATAGTTTGCTCGTTTGTTGATATTATTTTGGCAATGAAAAAATACTTGAATTGGCTTGGTAAATAAGATAATAAATTGAAAAACTTTTCCTATGCCCAAAGGTGATGATTATTTCTTTGATTTATTGTTTTAATTTATTAGTTTGAATTTAATATTGAAATTCATAGTATTTTGATTCAAATTTCATAATATGTGATTAGTATCATTATGTCTTTACCTTTCTTATAAAAGTCTTGTTTATCCTCTTACTTGTATTTCAATGATTATAGGATTATTTATTCTTTTGATAACTAAATATATAGGTTTTCTTCATAATTAGAGTGCACATTCTTCAAATTAGCATATTTTGAGAATGATTATATATTCTCATTAAAGTGTAGATATTTTGTGCTAATATATTAGACGAATACATAGGACTAGTGGGAGTATTTTATTTCTATATAATGCTCATTAAGTCTTGTATTCTCATTAATGCTGATATCCTAATATTGCTAAAATCAAATAGTCATGAAAATTAGTTCAAAATTTTTTGTGAATTTTTTTTATAGCACCCTTGATAGATTTTAAGTTTGACACTTAATTATTGATGGAGTGTGTATGATCTTATTTATTAAAATAAGAGACAAATTATTGATATCATTTTGAAATCCCACAAAGTCGAGATTTTAAGTAATTTCTTGTGTATTTCATTATTAAGTCTCTCTTGAAAGTTTTAACCATTCCAACTTTTACGATACACATTAAAAAAATTATCTATTATGGTTAATTATTGACACAATATTAATCATGTGTATTGAAAGGTGACGAAGAGCTTAAAATAGAGAGACTAAACACATAAATTTTATATCATAAGATGCAAACAAAGGTAATTATGTTTTCATAAAGTAATATGACCATAAGGATAAGTGTCGTTGAGATTAAAGATAACCTTGTATCAAGAAATAATTCAAAAGTCTCTTTATGTATGTTATGAATTTTGTAATGATAGATGAATTGATTCTTTTCAAACAATTCATGGCCAATATATATATATAGTTTCTACATTCAAAGAAAACATATTAACATTAAAGAAACCATCTATCAAGCGAAATATTGCATTTACAAATAAACAAGTTATGAGCTATTACTCATAAAAAGATTGATTAAATTCTACGCTTGTCTTGTATAAATATATTGACATTATATATGTATATAATATAACTCTTAAAATTTTGGCATAAGAGATTGAAAGATATCTCCACAAGAGAAATATAATGTTGGTAAATTATTAAAACCTGATAAAGGTTTTGACCTTTACCAATTATATAATTCTTGTATAAACTGCATGTAAGAAACTAGACTAAACAAGAACATGAACTGATGCCAAAAGGAGTTTTGCATACTCGTTGTCATAACATAATATTTTGTGTATTGTTCTTTATTTTTCATATTTGGTTAAGAGATATTTATTTATATTGATAACCATATAAAAGTGTTTTGTCTCTATTTCTTGGTTAATAAAACGCCTTATATTTAAAAAAAAAAAAATCTATACAAGAGGTAGAGATATATGAAAGTGGAAGAGGTAGGGAATATAATGAAAATTTACACAGAATGAGATGATTCAAATATCCTTAATGTGTGGTTCCGTGATTAAGAAACATTGATAATAATGTTTACTGGCATATTTTGGTGGACTAATTATAACAAGAAAAACTTATGGATATAAATGAATTATGACTTAAATTATAAATTTATCCTTATAGAGTAATAACGTTTGGAAAAATACACTTTGTATACTTTTTGAAAATGATTCCATTCAAAATTGTTTAAGATTCTAGAATGGATAGGCATTAAGTTCAAAATCTTTACATGTATGATTCAGTTAATGTGAGGGTATATTACCTACACCTAAAGAAGATGAATGAAATGTAATAAATGATTATTTTCAAAAGTTATTAACTTGAATAGGTTAAATTTTTATTGTGTTTATCATACTCCAAAATTTGTTGATATTAAAAATATAAGTTTTCTTTTTAAAAATATAAAGTAAGTGATTTAATTCAAATTGTGGAGTTGAGAGGTAAAGAGAACCACTTAGGCTATCTTTATTTATTGAGATATACTATATATCAAAAATAAACTTGACGTTTTGATAATTATATCAATATAACTTCATTGAAAGATCACATGAAGAAACACTCTATTATGTTAAACCCACTAACTCTATTATGTTAAACCCACTAAACTAAGTTGTTAGGAGAATAGTAGGAATTAGAAAAATTTCAAAGAAAATAATGAAATTTTTTTCTAGTTTCATGGTTGTATGCTTACATAAGTCTAATTATATATTAAATATAAAGATGACCTTATTTTCACAAGTCATGAGTGAAGGAAACTTTACATTTTAATACTATGCCACAAAAAGAATATATTGAATTAATAGTCAAAACAAGGCAAAAATCTCATTAACATTACCTAAAGTAGTCTCTATTGTACTATTCATATGAATCATAAAAGAAAAAGGAGAGACTTTGGTAATAAAATTTTTGTGAATAATTCTTTTTTTTAATGAGTTTTTTTTAACCCTCTCTTCTACCCTCTTGTGACCCGAACTCATGACCAATAAGTCATAGGAGAAGCGTCTTACCACATAAACTGCATTTCGTTGTCAAATTTTGGTGAATAATTCAGTTCAAAATAAAAATGGCATAAGTACCATAACTTACGTTTGTCAAAAGGGTTTTATTGTTAATAGTCATGGCGTCAATAGCTCTTTTTGATTACGAACTATATTAAGTGAATGTAAAAATAACTATCTGCTGTCGATGGTAAAGTATACACGTGTCAATCTAATAATTATTTGAAAAGAGAACTTAATTTTTAGTTGCAAGTTGAAAAATTTTATATTTAAATCAAAATGATATTCCCATTAATAGTATATATTTTTCTAACATTATTCTTCATTTTTGTTTAAGAAGAAAAAAGTTAGTCAATCGATGTATTAGTGGGAAAATTATTCACACACACACACACATATATATATATATATATATATATTTCTTGCAAATGTTTGGTGAATAAACAATTTCTATAAAGAACTATTAAGTGAAGAATGTTGGTAATACTACTTATATAATTGGTATTTACAGAGATATAATATAAATGAACTAGGTCATATGACTTTCACTAAAGGAGTTTTGAAAGTTTAAAGATGACATGAAACTTATTTTTGTACGATTATTTGTTCACATTATGCACTGAAATTACATTGATCCATAGATACTATTAAATTGTATCATAGACATTTATTTATTTGTCCTAAAATTTACAATTGTCGATTTTGGTTTATTGGCCATTTAAAATTATTATATTTAATTCAATACTTTTCATTAAGAATGTAAAGAAAAGTAAGACTAAAATAAACAAATCAACATAAACTTTCAATAGTTAATATTCAAGTAGTAATAATAGTTAACGAGTATTTAAAATTTGAGTTATAATTATTGATGTTACAACTTAAGAATGCCATCTAAGTTGTATCTGATTAAGTAACTCACACGAGACTCATTAATTTATTTTAAAGTTGTTGTTATTTTCTAACTACTTGAGGATATTAGGATCCATAATATTATGTTAGGACTTTTTGCTGCTATTTTCTTTTAAGTGTCCTTAACGTTCTAAGCACATTGAATTAAAGTATCATAGTATTCTATAAAAAAAAAAAATCTAAAATATAAGGTGTCCATTTGTGCATACCCATTAATGAAGGTATAAGGCGCCATAAGATTATGCGAACATCATAGTTCCATAGGGTTTTTGCTATTATTGATTGAATATATTTGGACACATAAGTGTTAAAATATTCTTTCCTATTTTCTTGTGTATATTGTTATGGGATACAATATAGGATTAATATTTCAGACCAATAGTGGACATAATTATCACTGTCCATTACTTCCTCATTAAATTATCTATATTAAGTTGTTAGAATTGTGATACATAGAAGATAGTATGTTCATCAAATTAGCATCTATTCGCTATAATCCATTTTGGTGACTTCGCAAGATAAATATAGTTGAAAATTACTGTGGCCACTCTTTGAATCAATTTTGTCAATTTTATGTAGTCATTTGTCCAAGTGGGAGAATGGTAGAATGTTTTAATTAGTGGATTTCGTGACTACAAAAATATTCTAAATAATAACTAATATAATATCTTACATTAAATTATGGCAAATACTATGTAAATATATTTGGATGATTATGGGATTCAAGATAATAGTGGAGGAAGATGGAGACATATTCTACACATATGACAGTAATCTGATACTAGACTTATCTGAGTAGGAGGAGACTCTATGATAGAAATGAGTCTTTAAGGATCCCTACAAATAGAACTCTTGGTCCCTTTGTCCATTCCAATCTACGTTTGTTGTTAACCCATCACTAATACAAAGATAATAAGAAGTTAGCATACGGAAGATCAAGTTATGTTGTTTGATCAAATAATCTTGGAGCATCAATGGATTGTCATCCATAAATTCACTCATCGTTAGTATAAGGTATGCCTCAATTCTATCTTCTATAATTTACAAGTCTAAACTAAAGCTTGCATCGTATCTAACACTCTAACCCTAATCCTAATTTGAGAGAGTGAAAAGAGCATTTAGGAAATGTAAGTGACAAAGACAGGCTACTCTAGCTACTAATAAGGTTACAAAATTGTAACTATATAGTCCCCCTTGTGTCTAGGGAAACTTATAAACTGACAAAAATAAACTTGTCCCTCATAAGTCTAGGCCTAAAATCGTTACTTTCAGTCACTCCTTTTATGTTTGTATATTATCTATACAAAAATAAGGATTTGTTCTCATTGCCTACACTGATTTTCTTTAAGACGAAATATGTTTCTTTTTGTGAGTGGAAAGACTAAAAATTGGTTTTCATTATAAATAAGAGACTAAATTGGAAAAAAAAACCCAAAAGTAATGGACAAAATAAGTATTTCCTTATTCAATATATGATGCGTGGTAATTACGTGATGACATATGTTAGTTTGAATCATATTTTGGTTAAGAGTGCTGTATCAATCGGCAAGACCGAAGCCCAAAAATTGTTAAGTGGGGCAAAGTTTATGTAATTTTTTTATTGTTATTACATCCCATTCTACCATTGTAATTTTTCATTTTTAAGTTATCCAAGTTTTCTTAAATTTTTAGGTTCACTTAAATAAAAAAAACCATCTACAAAACAAGTAGTGTTGATATACTATTTGTAAAAATAACAAACAGTTTATACAGGATTCCCAATTTGAAGTTACTATATCAAAATTTGATATATAATATCGTCTATCATGAATGTTCCTGTCTCTCTATATACTTCTATTGTAAAATAGTAACTAGCAAAATTAAACTTTAGAAGTTGTATTTTCTTGATGTTCTAGTTATTGATTAGTAAAAATACTGAAAAACAACTTCATTTTGGTACTATTATGCATTTACTAATACTTAATCAAGGTAAATTATACTTAACTGTTAGAACAATAGAACTCTAGCTAGTTAGGTTATAGTAGTTTTTTAACTACCTTAATTATTTTCCTATCAATCTACCATAACTACTGAATTGCATTAATTGATTGACACAAGATTATTTTTACTCATTGATATCATATTTTAACTTGCCATTGGGAGTAAAATATTGAAACTACTATATATTTTCTGATTTTTTTTTTTTTTAAAATTATGCATTAATTCAGGTGTGTGGAGAGCCAATTGCAGCAGCTGCCCCCACTCGTGTCTCCGGCCTATTGGTAGGAACTAAATTGCTACATTGACCATATTTACCAAAACTACAATTTTCTCTGATAATTGCATACTAGTTTACCTTCGAATAATAGTCATATTTATAGAGTATATTAGATTTTTTTTATTTTTTTAATATCAAAACGAGTACAAATACGTGACATTTACAGTACTTAATTAGCTGTCTTGGAATTCTTTATTGTTTGTTTTGTTGAGGATGACATCAGGTTTAATAGCCAAATTCGTCGGAGTATTCAACCTACGACGGTGTATGACAATAACCTTTAAAGGGTAGATAAGGAAAACAAGAAATGAAGAACAATAAATTATAAGATGATGATTAATGAGCATAGAAAATGGAACAATTGTCCCAGGGAGTTGTCAATTGCTTGGGAGGTGATTTACGTCACGTTGATCAAAATACAAAAGATTGCGTTCCTTAAAATTTCAAATTATTTTTTTAATCTCTCTAATATAAAATTTGAAAAATGATTGATAAAATTTCAAATTTAGAACCACTCTCTAAAGCCACTCGTGTCAAAATTCTATTGAATCAGAGGCCAAACCTTGATTTTAGATATTCGGCCGAATTTGTTTCTTTTTTTTCTGAATTTAATAACTCCTTAGTGACTTTGTCACTTTTTATAGATATACTCATAAAATTTTATATAGTGCATTTTGGTATAGGAAAATAACCCGAATGGTCCTCACATTTGATGTTTATACTTATTTAGTCCCTTACATTTAAATAATACATTTTAGTATCTCACAAATTCAAAACGTACAATTTTAGTCTATTGACATAATTTGAAACGTATTTTATTCTGAAATAATCACATATGCATCACATGAAACATTTTTTTAAGGGCAAAATTGGTACCATATAAACTTAAATACTAAATTGTCCCCGAAAAAAAAGATAGTTAGGATTGCTGACGTACGAGGTGGAGAATATCAAAGCGGCAGAGATAAGAATAGATTTGGTGATGGTATATGAGAATTTTGAGGTGATGAGTAGATGATGTTTTGATTGTATCGTTTAATATTTATAATTTATATATTACTAATTTTGTATCTATGAAAAATATAACACGTGATACGCATATGAGTATTTCAGATTAAAATATGTCTATAATTATGTCGAAAGACCAAAATAGTGTATTTTGTATTTGTGAAAGACTAAAATGTATTATTTTAAATGTGAGAGATTAAAATAGTATAAATATAAAATGTGATGGATTATTAAATTGTTTCCCTTTGTCTTTAACGTATTCAAAATGAATCATCTTGGCGCTAAATCTTGCCAGTTCAAACCACATTTAAGCTGAAATATCATGCCTATGCGACGTGCTAATGAATTAAATGTAAATACCTGATTTAAACAACTTTTTCTCTTAAAATATTTTAAAAGCATACATAAACACTGTATAGTCCTTTCAATTTTTGTAAAATATAAGTTTTTTTAAGGAAAATTGTAAAATATCATTATTTTCCTAGATATATACGGCATACGAGGGATTAAAAAACGTATAGCAAATGCAAGGCACCATTTGTGCAATTCTCCTTTCAGAACAGAAGGAAATTAGAAACGTTACGTTGTTAGGAGGAAAATAGGACAATATTTGGCCGAATAAAAAAGTAAAACAAGATGTAAAAGAACAGAATAGAAATAGTCTCATAAAACATTGAAGGGACAGCTGCTAAGGACCGACTAAAAATGGTTGAGTTGATCGATTCTCCACTACGTCCAGACAAATACATTGTACGTAAGAATTAAGAGTGCCAAGAAGAAAATGCACATAATAAGCCATAGAAAACCGCTGTCTTTATTAGTAACAACCCCCACTTTATCTGCAACCTAAAAATATAGACTATATATATATTATTAGTAGTTCTATTCATATTTGACGTACAAATTATCCGAAAAAATGTCAACACTTGAAAACGAGTGTAATGTGACATTATCACGAGGTAATCAACCTATGTGAAGTATGCAAATTCTATAATCTATATTAGATGCATGTTTTATGTCGTATTTACATGTACAATTAATAGAACAAAAATATTACATATAATCGGCGATATCGTGATTTTTTTACGAGATTCAAGAAGAAGGAAAGGAATCACTAGATGCAGATCATCATCCTTAGATTAATTAATGACATTCTTTTTTATTTGTCTACTATTTGAATTTCTATCTATTCATATCTTCATATCCTTATTATATTTATAGAAAGTTGTACAGTCTTGTTTGGAATGATGTTCTTGTGTTTAAACTACAGCCAGTGATTTCGAAAGAGAGCTGTTGATTTTTTTCTACATTAATTTACATGCCAATATAACATTTTATGTCCAATTAACACATTTTTCGAAAATGTCTATACGTGTACATGTGTTTGTACCCAGACGAGAAATATTCAGTGTCATTTATATGTATATTCTGTAGCACTTGCCTTGCAGTATCTACCAGACTTTTGTTCCAAGTGAAGGGAGGAATTGGGAGCTGCAAATGAGATATTACAATTTACAAGTCACAATCACGATAAATGCATTTTGAAAATTAAAACAATGAAAGAGGAGTCAATCACACATACACAGAACTTTCCACAACCGCTTGCCCTGCAGGCCACACATTCCCCCTAGCTGTACTATATAAAACTATGAAAAATCTTATAATTTTTTTTAAGAAATTATTTTTTTTTTATTTTAAATATTTATATTGTATAATATTATATATAGATGTAAAAAAAATTATATAATTCTCTTGAAACTATTAACAAACTATTCCACAATTAAAAATATAATAGTACAGACATACGAAAAATATACTAGAATAGGAAAAGTTGTATAATATCATTAAAATCATTTCGTTATGAATTAATATTTGTATAATATAAATTTTTAAATTATAAAATATTATATCGTACAAATTTTTTAAACAAAACGGGATGATTTCACGAGAGTATATAATTATTTGCGTACAGTATATACAAGCAAAGAAAGATAGCCTAGTTTAACACGTCGTCCAAGATACGGTTCATGCAATGACGGGCCTCTATAAATATCATCGGTCTTTGTTTGAAAGTATCAATCTAGTAAATTAATTAAATTTATCTTCACTCCCCAAACTCTTACAACTAGTATATTTGAGCCCACAAACTATCTGGGGTCTCTACAATTAAGCTAATATGGCTGCTAATTCTTTGTACTCCTCTACTAAGAGCCACCATAAACTGCTGCTGCTGCTGCAGGCTTCATCAATGTTGATGTTATTGTGCTGCTTGATGTTCGGAATCGGAAGCGTCGGTGCTTCTACTCGGCGGATGATGAAGCCGCCGGTAACCGACCGTGATGTTCGTAGGAACCTTTTGGAAAATGGCCTTGGTCTAACACCTCCAATGGGGTACGTTTCCATTGTTCATACATATATAGAGAGCTCATAAATCATAATCGAGTCTTACTTCTTCATGCACCATTCATTTAACGGTTTATATTCTTAATTCCGTTCAGGATCTTCTATTTCGATTCTTATATTAATATTCAATCTCAACACTTGGATCTTGTGACATGTAATTTAATTTATTAAGTATTTTACGCGAGAGCATGACATTAGTATACCTAAATATTGAGAGAGAAAATTGGTACAGCATGTGGTACAAAATATAGATCAATTCTTATATAATTCCCTTCATATTTTGCTTTTAGAAGATATAATTTATTTCTCCATAATGGAATATTGATTTAATCATTAATGCAAATAAACTTAGTTTTCATCCTTTCTTTTTGCTAAGTGAAAGTTAAAGATTTTTATTGAGATCATTTAAATTAATTAATAAATCTTCCCTCAAGTTGTCTCTAAGTGAAAGCATGGGAGATGTGTATCTCATTCAAGCTAAAGCTAAAAGAAATCAATTCCAGAAGGATAATGTCCCACGGTCGAATAATTAAAAGCAACAAAGTGTAGAAGGAAGCTTTATCCATCTGTCCAGGACCAGTAGGTTTCCTTACACTGACAGAAAGTGTCAAGGGGCCAATTCAATGAGAATCAATAAACATTAAGGTTAGAAGAGGCAGAGAAACTTCTTTAAATATCAATAAATCCATTTTAGGGTTTAGTTCTAAATCTTGGGTAAGTTTAGTGCTAAGTTAAAATGCCTAATATATATATATATATATATTTTTGCTGTTTGATATCGTTCAATGGTTATATAAATTCCATTATTACTTTTTTTGAAAAAAAATAGTGTGTTTCGTAACATTACCAATACCAAAAATGATGGAGGAATATAATAATTAAGATATATTAATTATAAAAATAAATAAAGTACATTACAAAGACCCACAAGTGACCTAATAAGTAAACCACTTTCTACCGCTACAAAATTTTCTTGCACCCAAGGTTGGGACTGGAAATACGCTGGCAATGCACACGTCATCATTAAGGGGGGTTTATTAAGTGAGATTTGTAACCATGATTATGCTTGTTTGATTTTTATTTTTAATTTTTAATTTTTTTTAGGAAGTAGATTTTTATTTTTAATTTGTTTACCAATAATGGTACAGGCGATGACATTTATTGTAATCTGTCACCTGACAGCCGTAAAGTTTGAATATTAATAGATGCTGTGTACCATCAACAAATAAAATATAAATAAATAAAAGTTCGGTAAAGCTGAGTTTATATCATAATATGGTGTAATAATACACAATAAATTTATAAAATATAGAATTTACTTAGCTTATTTTGGATGGGTGGATTTAAATTGAATCAAATATTTGAAGGGAATGAATCTAAATTGAATATAATTAATATAATATGAAATTTTAGTGAATTGAAAATTTATTCAATTAATTATTAAAATATCACTCTTATTTAATTTGTTAGTAAATTTTAAATTTTTAACTAAATTTATTTACTTATTTGAATAATTTAGAATGAATTTAAATTTATCCAAATTCGTTGTTCCAAACGCAACATTAGAGGTATTATATTGCAATACCTGAACAATCTATTCTGTGTCGAAAAGAAAACTACTGAATAAGAACTATGGCCTTTTTTGGCATGGTGAAAATTTGCCACGACATCGTGATCAAAATTCAGATTAATACTAGTTTGTAGAGTGAAGTTGATAAAAGAGCAGGCTAGTTTATACGTATCCAATTGGAATGGATGTCACTGTCTTTTCACAAAACTGAAGGGGTTTACGTTGTAGTAGTTGTTTCTCTAAGAAAAGGAAATTGATATTATGTGATAGGTCTTTTTCTAGTAATTTTCCGATGATTTTCCAACTGCAAATCAGTACCATGCTATATTCATTATATTTCTTCTTCTTTTTTTTAAGTAAACTGTCCATATACACATCTAGATGTGTATAAGAGATGTGTATATATATATATCTTAGATCACAATATTTGTAATGTATAATAATGACAACCCCTTATTTTTTATAATAGTAATTGACGACCTCCTATTTTTTTATAAAAAATGGGTGTTTAATTTCATATGCAAGATCATTGTTGATTCAAAAATAACTATAGATATATTAAATAATTATTAAGAGACTAAAATAAAATTAGTCGGTGGTTCAAAAGTCATGATCTTTGACTATAAAAATACATCTATTTGATTTTAGCAAAAAGACCGAACACTCCTTGTTGAAAAGCATATATGTGGGAATCTACAAACTGGAAAAAAAAAATGTAAGAATGAAATAAAAAGTGCTACAAAGCAAAAGTGCTACAAAGCACCCATTCTCTTTTTCTCTCTCATAATTTTAGAAAACATTTTTAGTTACACCTCTTATTTTCATATTCTTTAGATCATATCTAAATCACTATTATAAGTAAGTGATCTCATATATATGTATATTCTTTAGATCATGTCTCAATCAGTATTTTAATTAAGTGATCTATATGATCATAGATTTTGCCTAAATTCCAACCACATATGCGTGTAATATTTAAAACGCAGAAATTAATCCATTTAATTTCTAGTAAAATTATTGATATATATATATATATATTTTGTAAATAAAATTACTGATCAATTACTTTTTGTAAACAATGATAATCATCAGGTGGAACAGCTGGAATCACTTCCATTGTACTATTGACGAGACATTAATCAGAGCAACAGGTGAGCCATTAATATGGCATCAATTTGATTAAAGGAAAATCACTTGATTTATAAAGTTCAAACAATTTACTTAATTGAAATATGATTCTGAGTATAACAAGATGTTTTTTTTTTTTCATTTGTTTGAATTTGGTCAACAGCCGATGCAATGGCATCGACTGGACTTGCGGCAGTGGGATACGAATACATCAATCTAGGTACGTAGCAATTCATTAACAGTGATAGAGAAAATGAAGAGGATGAAGATGATGTTCTCTATTTTTTATTTTTTTTTAATAATAAGTAAATAAGATATTTGATTAAGAAAATATTTAGGTAGATTCGGTCTTTGGAGACCTGTAGATCATATGATCAAGATTAAATTTTAAAGAATTTTACTTACATTAACTGATGTCATAGATTTTCTAAAATTTAATCCAAACCACAAATTTACAAATAAGATCTAAAATCAAATTTACCTAAATCTTTCTCATTTGATTAATGTGTAACGTCTGACAAGGGGCAGAGAGACAGAGAGGGCGGGCAGCTGCCCCCACTAGCCTCTGCTGCTCCCCATGCTCTTGTAACTATGCGTTAAATTATTAGGAGTTAATTTTTTTATAAAAATGTAATTTTAATATTTGCTCCGACAAACAAGTATGAATGAGTAAAAACTAATTTTGTTTTTACCGCTTCATGCAATCTAATAATTTTTGTTCTTATTGATATGAAAAATAATTTATTTACGAATTTAAAACAATCTAACTAGAATTATATTATTGTAGCAATTAATTAAAAGTTACGTTGATTAAATATTAGTTAAAATATATAATAGACCAGAAATGAAGTTGGAGTTTATTTTACAACCTTTCTAATAATTAATAACTACAAGTTCAAGAAGATATAGATTCTGAGATTTAGTTTTGCTAGTTATCGCTTTTAGAATAGTACATATATAGACAGAGAGAGAAATATTCATCATAATATTATATGTCAAATTCTAATTATTTGTTTTAAATTGGAAATTCTATACAGACAGTTTCCGTTTGTATAAATTACATATTGTTGGTTTTTACTAAATATTATTTATGCGAACTTAAAATTATGAAAGAAATTGGACGACTAGAAAATAAAAAACTAATATGGTGGAATGAAATATATAACAAATATGAAATATTGTCCTTCAAAAAATATATAAATTTCACCCCTATTAAACAAATTTTCTGGCTTCGCCATGTGTCTGATAGAATCAATAAATTAGTAAGCATAGGCAGAAATGTGCCTATTATTTGATTAATTTTCTAAAATTTTTTATTTTGTGAATCTTTTAGATGACTGTTGGGCAGAACTAAACAGAGATTCCAAGGTACGCATGCCAACTAAGATATAAGTAAAATAAATTCCAAGGCATCCACAAAAGGGCAAAAGATAGTCCATCTAACATTTGATTAAAATTGGTCTTAGTGTGAAAAATGAGTTGTATGTGTTTGCAGGGAAATTTGGTTCCTAAAGGGTCAACATTTCCATCTGGAATCAAAGCTCTTCAGATTATGTTCATGGCAAAGGAATCTTAAAGCTTGGAATTTACTCTGATGCTGGGTACAAATGAAATCTACTACTTGTGCTACTATTTACCAATTAATCAGCATCCATCAATCCATTAATTATTTCACAATGCATTTTGACGAAGTATTGAAAAGGGAAGCTCTTGCACTTGGCCAACTTTGAAAGATTAATCATTGACCATTTTTTGAACTTTCTCAAGCCAAATTACAGCTATGCATCTTTCTTTTTTTTACGCAAGGGTCATAGTTATGACACGAAATGTCAAACTAGAAATAATCATTCTCATGCATTTTACTTTTATAAATTATTATTATTGGAAGAGAAAATTTATTATGAAAAAGTTTTAGCAAGTGACGTATACTATTCGTATCCACAATCAATTAGATTTTAGCAATAGTATATGCTTCTTGGTATCCTTTCCCATGATAAATTATCCGTTTGAATAGTTATTATTCAAAAATTATTTATAATAATTATTGTAGCAACGGTTGAAATGTAATGTATCTGAGATGAAAAGGTAATTAAAAAACGTAGGGTTAATAATACTTTGTCCCCTGAACTAGGTATATAATTACACTTTGCCATTTAAATGATAAAAATATACACTTTACTCCCATTTACATTATCCATTTTTTAAATTTTTTAAATACCAAGAAAATTCAGTTAAATGACTGAAATAGCCTCAAGAAAATCTAGTTAAATGACTAAAATATCCTTAGTGTTATATTTTAATTTTTCATATATTTAATTGATTTCAATAGTTATAAAAGAATTAGAAAAAAAATAAAATATAATAACACGTTGATATTTTTGAATTTAGGGAGTAAAAATGTGAGAAATTATTGAATTATATTACATCCGACATTGCAATTTGTCAAGTTAAGCCAACTATTAAAAGTGTAAAATACTAAGAGACATGAAAAAATCAAAAAATTTCATGAAAATATATCTTAATACAATTCCTTTAAAGAAAAATTTTCAATAGAAAATAAGTCCATGTTGAATTATTCTATTGAATTGCATTATAGTTAAATATTCAAATTTGAGTAATATAAAATGAAATCCAAAAATCTTAAAATTTGACCAAAAAATATATTGATATAGATTATATTAAAATATTATATAGTTTATTTTTATCTATTTTAAAATAATTATCACATCACTATCAAAATTTAAATACATAAAAAATCAAAATATAGTTCAAAGGATATTTTATTCATAAACTAGATTATCTTAATAATTTTAATATTGATAATGGATGAATAGTGTCAATGGGAGGCAAAGTATATATTTTTATAATTCATGGGGACAAAGTGTAATTACTAACCTAGTTTAGGGGTAAAGTATTATTAACTAAAAAAAACATATAAAAAATGATTGCAAAATATTATTTGAACAATAATAAATAATTTTGTTTGTCCAAACAAATTAAGCCAAAGTTTCTCCCACCGAAATCTAATTAAATATTCTTGTATGAATTTGCTCAATTTCAAAAGAGCAAGAATTAAGGAAATAATTGATATTTCATGATCTTCTTGGTATATTAACTAATGTTTTCTGTCGATGCAGAACTTTGACATGTAGTAAAACTATGCCGGGTTCACTAGGATACGAAGAACAGGACGCCAAAACCTTTGCTTCATGGGTACGCATATACTTACTACTAATATACACTTATATGTATTAGGTAAAATACACTGAACCCCACAAATTAATAAATCATTGATCGGTTTCATATGGCTTTGGTTTTTTATTATATTTGTATTATACCACTTAAATAAGTGATATGTACTATTTTATCATAACTAAATATTAAATGAGGGACACATGTCGTTCATATAAATAGTGTAATATAAGTGTAAAACTAAAAAGTATAACAGAAAATTAAAACCGTTTCATATGTGTGGTAGAGTAATTAATTACTGTGCATGGGTACGGGAGGGGGAGGGGCAGCCACCCCCAAAAGTTTTAATTAAAATTGTAGTAATTATTTCCTTGAAAAATGTTAATATTTTTTACTATACTTTTACAAAAATTAGACTTCATTCCCCAAAATTTAAAAAAAAGTATATAAAATTATCTTAAAAAATATATATTTATATAGTCTTATTTAACAAGACTTTCGAAATTATGTAATTTTTCATGATTTTTTAAAAAAATTTCAATAACACCCTTACTCTTCTAAATATTTTACAGAAATTACGAAAATATGTACCCAAATATGTGCCTGTATAACTTTAGCCCCCTTAAAGTTCAACTCATATGTCTACCCTTGCTATTGTATTAACTTTTTTCTGTGCATATACGTTGCCCAACTATGTTTCAATTATTTTTGAACTTCAATTTCTGGTTTTAGGGGGTTGATTACTTGAAATACGATAACTGTAACAACGACAACACAAGCCCTAAGGACAGGTATGTACGTTCATGAAATGCAAATTTTCAAATTTTTATATTTGTGCTTGAGTAGCAAGTTGAAAATTTTGGCCTCAAATTCAACAATTTAAGTAATTGTCTGATCAATTCAATTATGTATATTGTTTGTAGTATAACCGTGTAATCTCTATTTATCTTTGGATTGTGATGAAATAGGTATCCCATCATGACTAAAGCATTATTGAACTCTGGAAGGTCCATATTTTTCTCCCTATGTGAATGGTGAGTCTCTGTGTGTGATGCCACAATGAGCCAAATAGTGGTATTGTCTTAATTATTTTATCTTTAGACATTGATTTGAGTTGATGTATCTGAATACTAGGGGCCAGGAAGATCCAGCAACTTGGGCGAAAGAAGTCGGAAACAGCTGGAGAACCACGGGAGACATTGAAGACAATTGGAATAGGTAATAATGGTAACAATTCTTAAATTCTTTCATGTTTCCCTTCATTTCTATAATTAACGTGCGACGATCAAATTATTAACAGGTCAAGTATGCACTAACATGGACAAGGTAAATAGATGAAAAATTATATTCTAACTTAATATAATTTATTCCGACGAATAATTTAATTGACGCTGAATTTTTAATATCATATTAATATCGAAGCATTTATCATGTCTATGTATTTAAATTCTTTTGCAAAAACACCAATTTCCGAAAAATTATATTTGCGCCATATTGAGTGTTGTCCTTGGTTGGTTGTGCAGCATGACTTCTCGGGCAGATGAGAATGAGAAATGGGCATCGTACGCTGGTCCCGGTGGTTGGAATGGTATTTCAGTTCTTTGTCTACTTAGCTATTCGGAATGAATAGAATCGTCTCTTAACTTTGGTAGAAAATCTTGTTTCTTTCCCTAAATTATGACAGATCCTATTCAGTCCCCAAAATTATCCATTTTCATCATGTTAAGGCCTCATGCGCATTTCCGTACAAATTACAACTAACATACATAATTCACGTGCCATGAGGAGATTGGGGACAAGGTCTGTTAAGAAAACATGCACAGCATTTTGTTGTGTTTCCCCATAAGCCATTTTCTCAAATCACGTGAAGCCTGTGCATTAGTATTCAGGGTTAATTACATTTAGCTCTCTTGTAAATTTGTTCAGACTGTTTCGATTTATTTTTAAAAAAAAAAAAATTATATACATTTTACCGTCTCAGACTATCGGCTAAACTATCAAAAGTATGCAAAATTATTAAATTCTCCTAGTATAATTTTAAAATTAGCTACAATTTACCCTCTATAATAATATAAAATTAAATTTTACCCTTTATAATTCATAAAATTTTCAGTTTACTACCTGTAAATAGATAAAATTTCTCTTTGACGTGTTTTGTTGTTTAACATTCAATTAACATGTTATCAATTTATCATCATCCTTACGATGATTTCTAATAGATTGTTTAAGAATTTCAGAATTAAAATTAACATAAATTAGGTACGTATTTAATGAAATTGTTACTTTATTTTTTGTTTTATACCAAAAAAATATATTGAAGCAATTTTATGTGAGATTTATACCTGCTCTAAGCACGTATAAAGAAAGAACGTCTTCATGGGTCTCTTCCTATTTTGTGGTTCTCTAGTTTAGTTTCTATAATTATAATCATGGCTGTTTTAAAATTTGATATACGGATTTAGATGTCGAAATATTTTTAGTTAATTACAATTTGCCTCCTTGCGGGAGGAGACCCGTGAAGATGTACTTTCCTTGTACGCACTTAGAACAGATATAATTTCCACATAAAATTGCTTCAATATGATTTTTTGCGATTATAAAATAAAAAATAAAGTAACAATTTCACTAAATAATTAACTTATATTAATTTTAATTCTAAAATTCTTAGGCGATCTATTAAAAACCATCATAAGGATGATGACAAATTGACATCATGTTAATTGAATTGTTAAATAACAAAGATCGTCAGAATATGAAGTTTCTCATTCAAGCATTTTATCTAGTTTACAAGTTAAAATTTTAAGGATTATAGGGATAAAATGTAATTTTATTATATTATAGGGGGTAAATTGTAATAACTTTAGAATTATATGAGGGTAATTTAATAATTTTACATAGCTCCTAAACTTTTGACTAATGGTGGGCTTTGGCCGTTAATCAAAGAAGGGCAAAATGTATATAATTTTTTCTCAAAGAACAAATTAAGACACAAATAAGTTTACAAAGGACAAAATGTAATTAAAATATACATAAATTTTTCTCAAGGAACAAATTAAGACGCGAATAAGTTTACAGAGGACAAAATATAATTAACCCTAATATCTATTAGTTGACGAAATTTTATATAGGACCTTAATAATATCAAATATGTAAGTTTGGGGACTAAATAAGATCGTTTTTAATTTAAGGACGAAGTACGACATCCACCAAAGTTGAGAGACTATTTTGGTATCCTAGAATGATGGGTTCGTGTTTTTTTCCTTGGTATTAAAAAAAATAAAAAATAAATACAGTAGTATAATTTACTGGATAGATGCATAGTGTTGATTATTTCATCTCATGCTTCTGAATCCATGTAGAACATGTGATTAAGAAATACTATAACAAAGCTATACTTTTCCTAATTGTAACCTAATTATCATTATTTTGAAGTTTAAAAAAAAAAAAGCAATACAAAAAGAAAAAACACTTGTTGAGAATTAACTTGATTGTTTCAGATCCTGATATGTTGGAGGTGGGAAATGGAGGCATGACTACACAGGAATATCGCTCCCATTTCAGCATATGGGCATTAGCTAAAGTATGTTGACAAATTAAGTGAGATGACATTATTTATGAAGAGATTATTTATTCAAAACTACTGCTTTAGATTATATTATCTGGTTGTGTAATTGTTCGTTTATTTTTAATATGTTTTCGCCAATTCGTGAAGGCACCTCTATTGATTGGCTGCGATATTCGATCCATGGACAGTATGACCTTCCAACTGTTGAGCAATAAAGAAGTTATTGCAGTTAATCATACACATCTGAGGACTTAAATATTGATTACCATACTACTAAATGATTTGGACTTACATGGAAGTACTCTCGATTTTTTATTTTTTATTTTTAATTTATCTTTAGAAGATTTGAATTAATTAATCAAATCCTAGATTTATTTTTTAATGGATAACGAACAGTAGTAACCGTGTAGTTTATGTGATAAGACATTTTTCTTGAGATCTATTAATCATGGATTAGCGTCACTAAAAGGTAAGGGAGAGGGGTGATTTTTTATTTTTTATTTTTAAAAAAAAGATTTATATTTTATTGTTGTGCCGAAATATTTTCAGATACAAAATGATTTTTCTTCTTGTATGTATTTCACTAAGCATCTCAATTAATACAATGTGAGTGTTATGGATAGATAAACTTGGAGCTCAAGGGAAAAAGGTTAACAAGAATGGAGATTTGGAGGT
This sequence comes from Cinchona pubescens, assembly GCA_025175665.1. NCBI lineage: Eukaryota > Viridiplantae > Streptophyta > Magnoliopsida > Gentianales > Rubiaceae > Cinchona > Cinchona pubescens. The sequence goes on along the minus strand of JANKKI010000281.1, from coordinate 877,450 downwards.
GAATTTCTAAACACTAGTAATTCAATATAGTCCATACTTATATTCAGCCAATATTAATGGCCAACATTTTTTTAATTTATATATTTCATTTGGAATTTGTAGTAATTAGTAATACTAAATTTTGTCTGGGCAGGTTTGGGCAGGACCTCTTAGTGGAAAGAGGGTAGCTGTGGTGTTATGGAACAAAGGATCTTACAAAGCTAATATCACTGCCCTTTGGTCCGATTTAGGCCTCGAATCAACGACTGTGGTCAAAGCACGAGATTTATGGGAGGTATAATCTCAACATTTGGCAAAACCACTTGGTTATCTAAATATTTTTAGACTTCTAACTTGGCATTAAACTAATGAAGATCCCTAGTTGAAGGCTAAACTTAACTTTAGAGACTCAATTTGCCATTACAGTAAATATTACAATCAAACAGTTTTTAAATTTGATATCTAATATTTTTAAATTTTTATCTGTAAACTTATATTCAACTAAATATTTGAATTTACGTAAAAATTAAGTGGAAGTTTGAGATGAATATATGTATTTGACAATAATACTTTGCATCATTGTAAACTTTGCATCTAAATGACATAAAGTCATTTAGTCCTCAACTCCAGATAAATAATCTAAATTTTGAATAATTAATTTTTTTTCAAAGATAAAGGATTAAATTAGTGTGTTATGATAAATAATAGACTAAATTAATCGATATCTCAAATATAAGGACTAGATTGATTTTTTTTTCCCTAATTATTAGTCATAACCTATAGTCAATTTAATGGAAACATGAAGATGGATAGTTCTTTTAACTACAGTCCATTATACCTTTATATTTTGCTCCCCTTTTTTTAAAAAAATCTTTTGAATTTTTCTTCAAGAATTATATATATATATATATTCTTTATTATATATATATATTCTTTATTATACAATTCGTTGTTTTCGAACTTGCTAACAAATATTTGGACTGCAGCACTCAACCTTAAAATCAGTGAAAGGACAAATATCAGCCGAAGTAGATGTGCATGATTCCAAGATGTTTGTTCTCACCCCACAATAGTTACACGGGAGATTAGCACGATACAAAAGGCAGTGGTGGATGATGACTCCTTGAATGCCACGAACATACGTGTCATTGGTCAGAGTTCAATTGAGAATAGTCACAAGAAAGTATGTTCGAGGAGATTAAATCAATAAAGAGCGAAAAACTAAAATCTTTGTCTGTTGGGACGACATTTTAAAAGGCAAATCTATAATATGTTACTTAAGAACGTCGCTTTTCAATTCTGTCAAATTTCTTGTTTCATGGACTAGTAGTGATTTGCTGTGTTACACATGGTTTAATTATACCCATGAACAGAATTAGTTTAGTTATAGGGTAAAAAAAATAGTTTTAGATACTCTTTTTTTTTTTTTTTTTTTTTTGGGAAAAGGTTTGATAAAAAGTAATAAAAAATTATAATTTCAACTTTTTCTGGAAAAAGCATAAGCATAAAATTCAAAAAAATAAAAATAAAAGAAAGTAATAGTAGCAATTTATTCTAAACTAATTAAAAAAAGTATATTGGAAAAAAATTAAACTGGGTACAACTAAAAAGTATTATTGGCATCAAGCAATTTTGAGAGCATAATAATTTATAGGGAATTTTGTAGTGCTGTTAGAGTGCCATACCGTTATATTTAAGGTTTATATTATATAAGTATTCAAAATGTATAATATTATACTATACAAATATTTAAATCACAACAGTATGGTACACTTATGGGACAATAAAATTTTGGATTAATAGAACTAAAAACCCTTAAACTACACCATTAGTTGTATTTTGCCCCCTCGAACTCATTTTATAGGCATTTAACCCTTCTTTTTTGTATAATTAGACAAAAATACCCTTCGTTTTTCTTCTTTTTTTTCCAACAATTCTTTCCCACTTTTTTTTTTTCCCTTCCTTCCTTTTTCTTCTTTTATTTTTTTCTTTTCTCCCTTCTCGCTTACTATTAACTACTTCCTTTATTCTGCTATAAATGTTTGTATACCTAAAATAAAATCTTTTTTTTTTCTTTAACTAATTATTTGTTTTGTTGTCATTGTTTTTTTTTTAATTCTTATTATAAGATGATATATATTTGTTATATTGATAAAAAAAAATTTATCTAAATTAAATTGTAAATTATAAATTATAAAAAACATATATAAACAACTTTGATTCATAATTAATCAACTATATTGAAACAAATAAGTAAATTAATCAACTAGTAATATTTTTAACTATTTGTTTTTCTAACCTTGATAAATTATTAACCCTTATTTTATTTTTATCTATTTATTTAGATTTTTAAACTAATATTTGATTTATTGAGACTCAAATTTTTTATTTATTGAAGCTCTAATTTCCTCGTATGTATTTAAATAATTTAATTAATAGTTTAAATACACTTTGATGTAACTAACATATATTCTATTATAAAGGAAACTGTAATGAATTTATAATGAAAAAATTTATGAAACAAACAAGCTATAAAAAAATACTTATTAATATAACTACTATATATTGTTATAATAAGAATTAAAAAAAATAAACAAAGACAACAAAATAAATAATTAGTTAAATAAAATTAAAAATTTTATTTTAAATGTACAAATATTTATAGCTAAATGAAGGAAGTAGCTAATCGCAAGCGAGAAGGAAGAAAAAGAAAAATAAAAGAAGAAAAGAAAGAAGGAGAAAAGGAAAAAAAAAAAGTGAGAAAAAAAAAATAATTATTTAGCAGGGATATCTTTTTATCCAATTATATAAAAATGAGGAGTCAAGTACCTATATAATAAGTTGGAGGTGGCGAAGAGCAGCGGGTTTAATGCTATTAACCCTAATTTTTTTTTTGTTTTATTTTATAACTATAAATTAAACTTTGACCAACAAATAACACTCTTGTACAAAAGAATTAAACATATCCCAACAAGCATTATGACATAAAAAATAGTTGAGGAAAACTTCGCCCAACAAACACTACTCAAATACAAAAGACTAATAAATACAAAACACAGTAAAAAGAAGAGTAACTTTTCCTCCCAATTGTTTTGCCACATGTTGGTATTTACTTTATTTAACTTGGGCAGAGTGATAAATGGTAGAATTGTGCCCCTTTAATGACCGAATTCAACGTATCCAGAATTTACATTGACCCGTGAAGGGTAGTTAAAGCATAGTTATTATAAACACGCTACAATAAGAAATACGGTATGGATATAGGGATATAATTCACTATTTTTTAAAGTATCATATTGCATGTAGAGATAAGTTTAGTCGATACGTCGCGATACGCTACTTCTTAAAAAAAGTTGTTACATTATAGGAATAATAAGGTAATTTATAATATATAGTATTAAATTTCTAATAAATGTTGAACTTTTACTGATTAGAGAAAAGAAAACGTTTAACTTTCAAGAACTATTATCCTTAATCCAATATTAAATAGTTCTTTCATTTTATCAATAAATAAGATTCGCTATTTTTAACATTTCGAAACGTGAATCACCGTGTTTCGGAACGCAAATGAAATGTGTTTCGATATGTATGAATCGATACGCAATTCGTTTGAGTGGAGAGAGTTTCCAGTAACTATGAGTTAAAGTAACTAAAATCCTAGAATGACCAAAGTTGCTATTATCTAGAACTGTAAATGAATTTAAGTTATTTGATAATCGATGAAACTCAATTTTTTAAGAGATCGTTTGAATTTGGCTCGTCAATAATCAAACCAAATATCAACCGAATTTAGCGTTTGTTAGTTTTTTTATTCGGTTCAAACTCGACTTTTTGATAAATTAAAAATTTTAAATTTACATGTAAAATTCTAAACTACTCGATCTCGACTCAACAAAAACTCGTTTGAACTCGACTCAAAAAATAAACAAGTTAAATTTGAATAAAATTTTAAACTCGTCAAAATAATTAAATAAGATTAGACATCAGAATATCCGACTTGTCTATGTCCATTACATCCCTCCTATTATCTTGTTTTAGAAGATCTTGAAAATTTTGTTGGATTACAATCTTTGTTTGAGAACTATTTTGCATAAGACCGTCCTATACATGGAAAGGGAAAATTCTTGTGTGGATCGATGTCATGGACTCCTTGATCTAAAATATTTCACATTAACAAGTAATGTAATGTGAGTTGATGTGGAGTGTTTTGAACCAAGGGGTCCATGACACTAGAGGTATTAATCCTAACCCGTTGACTTGAAAAATCCGCTGATTCGATGCAATACAATCCGAACTAATAAAAAAAGATTTGGTATCCGAACTGCATTTTGAAAGCGGGTCGGGTCACTAAGATTGAGGATGACCTGTTGGGTACCCGACCCAATTCATTTCAGGAGTAATTTTATAAATTTGATTAATAAGATTTCATTAGAAACTAATACTTACTAGGGTTATTGGCAGTCTCTCACTACTTCTTTTTTAGTTCCTTGTCTTTTCTTCCTCTTCCTCTTCCTCCTCAATCATCTTTTCCCTTCCTCTTCCTCGCATCCTCATTCCTTACACTCTCGTCTGTTGAGATATATTTTGTGATTTAGTTGTTGTTGCTATTGGCTTATTACTATTTGTTAGTTTGTTGCTATTGGGATGTATTTTATGACTTATACTTAATTGTGAAATTAACTTGCCTAATTATTATTATTTAAATTTTTATGTTCTGTTACTAGTGAGGGTCGGGTACCCGATCGACTCGATCCTCTTTTACGAGTACCCGGTAAGTTGAGTATCCGCTTTGTATGAACCGGATAGAAAGGTAAGTTGAGTATCCGCTTTGTCTGTATGAACCGGATAGAGAATCGAAATTTTCTTGACCTGATCAGTGAGAATCGAGTACTTTTTTTTATCTCATGAACTGGATATTCGGTTTATAAACTCCCTACATAACAATATATCATGAATTTGATCCATATAAAAAATTTCCCGCAGAACGAGGTTTTGTGGGCTCGGTAACTTGTGGAGAATTGGGTTGGATGATTCGGACGTTCGCATATGAAAGGGTAGGTGTATACAGAAGCCGCCGCAAATTAAAGTTGTATCCAAGCCGCGGCCATTGATGGGGCAATGGCCAATAGGAGTGGGGTTTCAGCACGAGATCATGAGAAAAATTTAAGAAGTTTGAAGCAATATTTTTAAATTCAGACCGGTTAACAAATCGGATGAACTCTCAATTTATCGTCTAATCAGTTCAATTGGCCGGTTCAATAATTTTACTTTATTTAATTACAAATAAACAAAAATTAAGATTGCCAGAGACCTTCAGATCTCTAAAGCAACCACTACAAAACCTCGTCATTGGAGCTGTGCGTGGATCTGTTGGAAAATTACATTAAAAACAATAACTTTGTTTTTAATCACTTTTGACAATAACTTTGAACAATCCAGTTGTTTTGCCAGCCTTTCTCAATTAACTCAAAAGCACACACGTACACTCACATATGAAAACAGAAACACAACAACAATCACGAGAAATAAAATATAAGAAATATTTGTTTCGATATTTGTAGCCGAAATCTTTACAGCAACAGAAGCAGTTAACTCTGTTAAATCTTTTTTCGGCCGGGGTGATTTTGGCTCCCGTCATTGAAGAAAAAAATAATAAAAAAAAAGAGAGAACCATTTTGCATATGTAAATGTTTCCTTCCTGTAAAGAACATTCCAATATGGAAATACTCATCCTCCAATCAATGACCAATCAAAAAGCCAATTTTGGCCAACTTTGTTCAATGTACAAGTGATTTTATTCATTGAACAGAAGGTCCTGTCTTGTAACAAAAAACGTAAAACATGTACAAATTGAGTATAGCTGGCGATGCATTGATCATCATGAACATTTAAGATCATCTCAACATGTTTTTAATCATTATAAGCATTCAAGATCATTCCAACATTATTCATTTGAAGCAGCTCTATACATATTCCACCCGTTCATTTTGAGCAATCTTTGATCTTTTGAACATTTTTCGGAATCAATTTTGCTAAATTTGGAGCAAATGTCACCCCAAATTCACGGGACTCGCATGAAAGTCTCCAATAGACTTTAAGTAGTCCTATCCGTATCAGAGAACAAAACAAACAGAGGCATACCCATTTATGTGGAAAGAAACTATAGTTCTAAGGAACATTTCCTTTTACTTTTCTCTGCTTAGTACTATGTGAATGCTCTTTATCACCCCCAAAAAAAAAAAAAAAAATTACTGGTAATGCTCCTTCTCCCTCCCTTACCCTCCTACACCTAGTATGCCCTACCAACTTCTCCTCCTCGCCCCCAATAAAAACCAAAGTCATATATATCTTGGAAGCTATGGTGACGCATCTCAGATCAGTTTCTTCATCGTATGTTAACTTAAAAAGCCAAATACATAAGCCAATGAGAACGCTTAAAAGTAAATTTTAGCTTAATGGAAATTATGTCACCTTATTTTGCATAACCAGAGCTCACTTTGGACTTTCATGCTTTCAGTTATTCTGCATGAAATAATTGATACTTGCGAATAATAAAAGAGATCAAAATAAATTACAGCAGGTAAAACTCCAGTATGAGGTAGAATAAACAAGGTAATGACTTAAAGAGAGAAATTATGTAAAACTGATTTAAAAAAAAAAAAAAATCTCCTTGATCATAATCTCATTCTTCTATGCTTAAATCAATATTTCAAAGTTGACCTTTCCTAGCTGACAATATATACAATAAAGCATATATAAGAATAGCTCCTTTCATCCGGGCAACAATATATGAATATTCAGTTAGCCTTAATCCATAGGCCTACTTTATTTTTTTTACGAAAGATTGTAGAATTGTAGAAACAGAATATTCTTAGCATTGACTCATCTAATAAATCTTTGAACTCTTCGACTTCGTAATTCCTCTAAAGAGAGTTCAGGAGTCTGACCTGATAACTCAGGAGATGACAATCCATCATCATCACGACTTGACCCACACATTTCACAAACATCCAACCTACCTGAATTATCATAAGTACATGCGCTGCATCTCCAAACATAGGCCGTTCTTCTCTGAGTTCCACCAACAGTTCCCCTCCCTGAAATTCGTCGCCGTCGAGGCCTATATAAATGCTGCACAAACCTTAAAGGCCAACCTAGAATGCTGGTTAGACCTCTGAAAATCTTTGTCAGCGGATCTGGACCTGAATAAGAGGCTTTCAGATGTAAATATAAAAGGCCAGCAAGTATTCCACCAAGGTATTCAATAAAAGAGACACCAGGAACAAGCATTTGGATGAGAATAAGTTCAGCCCATGCAGCAAAACGAGCTGGCACCGGGACCCCATGCACATATGCATAACTATCAGACTGGAGATTGAATTGAGGATAACTTTCATCCCAAAGAGAACTCCAGAAAATCCAGCCGCATATTCATTGTAATAAGCTCTCTCATAGTCAAAGAACACCAGTAGACATTTGGATAGTAACAGAGTGATTCCCTGAGACATAACAACTAATGCGGCTACCATTGATGCAAACTTGGTACTTCCCATTGAATTTTCCAACCGGATCCCTTTCCATAAAAGTGAAAACATATTGTACACCAGGTGATGTTCACCAATATGGTAGAATTGGATATGACAAGACAAAGCGCTTGAGATCCTTGTGCTGCTCATCACGAACCAAATTAGAAATTTAAATGCTCACAAACGAAAAGATAAGAAAGCAAGACATAACCTTTCAAAGGAATAGAACAGAAGATAGGCTAATTCTAAGGACTTCAATCAGAGGAGGATAACACAGTATTTAACATCTTTGTGGATATTATTTATTGTATATCGATCAGCAATCATGGATCACCAATTCATTTTCATGAGCTATTGGCCCCCATCCTAATTGTTTTGTGGTGTCCAGTTTATATTGATCTGGGTACAATTATACACAATTAACCCAATAGAATCAAGTTTCCTTGATTAAATCGTTTCCATTTGATTTTATGAATGGCATTGGAAGTACTTAATAATGATTCAAAAAGATGGTGAGCATGCCACCCCCCACCCATAAAAAAAAAGAAAATTAGACACTAACATGCTACTCACATTCATGTCAGCTATCTTATTCTACCGGTACTGGTGCATATTCAATTGTTCAAGAAAACATTATCCAAGCTTTATAACAGCCATATCCAATTGTATCAATTGCCAATTGGTAATGTATTGAGATAAAAGTGACAGCAGTTAATGAACACCTATATTAAGATACAAATGCTACAACTCCTTTTTAAATTATAGCTCCTAATTTTACTAGAGCATGACACACAATGCAGCATAAAATATATGATCATAACAAACAATGTAAAAAAAAAATTGGTAAAACTAGGGGTATTTTACAAGTTCATACTGCGTGGATTCCTAAATGCTTGACCTTGGCTCTCATAACAGTAAGTATACTTCAAATAATTGCTCATCCTCAGCTTGTAAAGGCCCAAAAAATACTTGGAGAGAACTTAAGCTTTAACTTATTCTAACTTTCAAGAGTCGGTACACCAATAGTGGATGTTCATAACCTCTTCCCCCCAAATTAATTCAACAAAAACTGTCACAAAAATAATTGCTAGGACTAACAAAAGAAAACTCCTGTACTATGATAGTAAGTAGAACTGCACAGATGAATGTTACAAATTAAAAAATTAATTTCTCAACAACAAAAGCAATTACTTCAAATGCATTCTCCATGCAAGAAAAGATATGTGAAACTTTATTTTATTTCCTAAAACATACAGCAGATGCACTCTTAGAACACAGAAAAACAAAGTAATAGTAGGGAAGAGACCAACAGATTTGATAGAAGCCTGGTGGGTCATAGATCATGGCATCAGACAATTATGCTTGCCTAAGATAAGAGGCCAGGTAAACAGAAAATTAGAGCTTGAAAAGTGGATCCATGTTCTCAGCATTTAATTGTTAGAATTCAATAGGGGGCAAAAGATGAGAGGGGAGATGATGCTTCAATAACAAAAGCACTCGCAGAGGATTATTGAGACCTTCCTCCCTCAGGCCACATTCTTGGCGAGGTAAGGAAGCTGTTGGAAGGTTGCAGAAATTTTGAATTACAATAGACAAGAAGGACATGTAATTCCATATCTCACTTGTTAGCAGAGTTTGCTAAAGTTGTAGGTTATAGAGTTTGCACCAGACTCCATTTGTTCTGCCCTAATGGCAGATTCATCATTATTATATATGAAATTGGTTCATCTTCTTATCAGAAACAAAGGAAAACAAACTATCCACTGAAAACATAGTTACCTCTACTCATCAGGTATTAAAACCAAATCTCTTCCCCTCCCCAATTTCAGTTGACTTCAGATTTCAAAATTTTCTTCCAAAACTCAATCACATAATAGGGGGCAATTTTTGTAATGTTAGTATCACATAATACAAGAAGAAAATCTCTAGCCCCCTCTAGGGTTGTGATTTGAACGCAACTTGTACTGTAAAATAATTAAAGCACAACGGTATAAATCCCTAACAAAAACTGTCAAACTTCCGCAAATTATCACAACTAATTCTTCAAACTAATCAATTAAAATACAAAATCACCGAATTAGCATATTCATCGGGGGAGATTAAACGTACCCTGACAATAAGGTCGGCATTGAACAAGACCTGATCGAGAGAAGGAAGGATATTGTCGAGGAAAGCGGGCACCCTCAAGTAAATTAACGTGTTGGCGGCCACAAGTCCGGCGGTGACGGGCGGTTTCCTCTCGAGCCGGCAATACTCATTGACGGCCTGGAGTGCAAGCAGCGACAGCATTCCACCACTACGATAACCCCTTCCTGTGTCCATCGCAAAACCCTAGCCGCTGCTGCTTCCTCTTTATTATTCTTCTTCTTCGCACTCGTAGTCGGGTATTTGTGGTTTATCTCGTTTTGAAACAATTTACCTTTTGTACTTGATTGGGTACGTCCCCAGATTCCAGACGTTTCTTCGCTCCAGGTTTCACGCAATAGAGAGGTCTCTTTTAAAGTCTTGCCCACGTGTAGTCTCACACCTTATATATATTTAGGGTCAATCACACTTTAACCCCGAACTAACACTCTAATTGTACTTTGTTATTAAATTCAAATAATATACTCGCTTTATTTTTTTTGAAAGATTCGGTAATATAAATAGATAAGTATAAAAGAATGGTGTAGATTTTTTTATATATATATATAAAATTACCCTTAAAAAATTGTGGATAAAGCAACTTCCATTTATTTTAATTTTTTAATGATTTTATATTACCTCTTTTTTAATTAATTGTGGCATTTTTCTTAATTAACTTATGCATTATTTTCTTTAGTTAAAGTAAGCACAAAAAGAATAATTTTTGCAAATACTAATTGTTATAAGTTTCATTTTGCAATAACTAACTAGACATAATAAAAATAGCTTAAAATATAATAAAAATAAAATTAATAAGTAAAAATTTTAAATTATTAATTTTATTTTTAATATGTTTAGTCACAATAAAAAATAAATTTACTTCACTGTATAATTTAAAAAAAAAGAATATTGAATCACTAAAAAAATAAATAAATAGAAAGAAACTTTGTCCACAAATTTTAACAAGGTATTTTTATTAAATAAATTTTTACATTATTCTTTTATCTTTGTTTATATTAAAAAATATTTTAGAGGGGACGGAATATATATTATCTTAATTTAAGGATAAAGTGTAACTGAAGATGTGAATTTAAGAGAATAAAATGTAATTATCCCTGTATTTACACAAGAATAATCAAGACATGTCTAGTTGAGAGTTAAAACACATTGTCAAGAATAGTCAACACATATTAAGTATTTGCAACGTGAAATAGAAAATTACTAGCATTAGCGATTTTCCATTAATGATTTGAGGAATTTTACAAGTCATTTTAGGCAATTATTCTCTTATATTTTAACGATTTGTACAGTACAACATTATGTGTTTTAAAAACTTGTACTGTACAAATTTTTAAAATCAAGGAAATGTTTCCCTCAACCGAACTATAAAATTTCCCGAAACTTCATTATATTCTATGGTTAGCTGAAATTTATACCTTGAACTATTATAAATTTGATATTGAATCCTAAACTAAAATCTTAAACTATCAATTGTAGTAGTATTTTATAAGCAAAGGCGGAGCCATAGAACCTCATTAATTAACTTAAGAAATACTTATTAGGATTCTGAATTATCCACAAGTTAATTGCCCCGCTCAAGAAGTACCACTAACTTAATATGCGGATTATCAATTTATAGTTTCGTTTCTCCTTCTTTTTGAAAATTAATTTTGGTTCAATTGACTTATTTATGGGGAATTCTACGATCGAACCATTCTCTTCTACTTTAAATGTTTGTACAGTACAATACCATGTGTTTTAAAAGCTTGTACTATACAATTCTTACTTTTAAAGTTAATGGAATGGTTTCCTAAAAGAGATTGTAGAATTTTTCCTTATTTTAATATATTTGCAAAATTTATTTTTTATAAAACTTTATAATTTACTTTTTTTTTAACATTTATACTAATATACAATTGAAAACGATGTTTTAGTATTAAGTGCAATGTTTCTTAGGTATGCATTAATTGTAGGTAACATGTTAGTGTTGTCATAATGTGGAAATAATTAAATATTCTTATCGCTTATAAATCTTAAATTGAATTGCAAAACCGTGCATATGTAGTTACTCTTTATTTCCATCATAATTCAAATATATTGTTTAACTTTTTTTTTTTTCCCTCTTTTGTTGACACTAAAAGTAATTTTGCCCTCACCAAAAAATTTTCTGGCTACGCTAGTGCTTATAAGTATCTTAGTTTGTAGGACAATGCTCAATATCGTTGAAAATTATTGAATTTTGATATATTTTTTCAAGGAAAAGATTTTAATACTAATGATGTGTTTGATTAGTATTTTAGTAATCATTGTAAATTATAAGTATCTAAGTATTTACATTAAAATAGTTTGAAAGTTTTATTTATTTTCGATTACAATTGATAATATAACATATTAAAGTATCAAAATTAATAATTTATAAGACAAAGTACAAGTTAGTAATAGTTTAATGATACATATTGCAATTAATCTTATTTTTCTCAGAGCAAAGTTTGATAAGTTCACTAAACTTTTGAGTTGTATGGGTTTTAGTCACTAGGAAAACACTTAGCTCCTATTCACGTTAAATTATGTGACAAAAACTGGATCTACATTTTTGTTCCATTGAGTATATCCGTATATGTAGATCAAGGTTTGTAGAATCAAGATTATACGTTAAATAGTTTTAAAAATTTTAGGATTAAATCGTATATAGGATTGTAAGATACCATCAAAAATGTAAAAATATGACTTTTATTTATTTTTAAACTTAATATTTCATGGAAACTTATGCAAATAAAAATAAAAAAAAATATTATATTACATCACAAAATGAGTTTTCTTAATTTAGATTTATAGTATTTGACATTATATACACGTAATGTAACGATTTCTGCATTATCGTAAATTTATTACTATTTTTCTGTTGAAAACTAAAGATAATAATATAAATTGTCTAAACCCATGAAATACAACATTTGAATGAAAAATTATCAAAAAATTAATTTAACTTAGTGAGTATAAATATAAATTACAAGATTGTAGTGATTTAACTAGGTTTATCATAATAGTGATTTTACAATTAGGATCGTAATTCAATTTGTAAATTTTAATTGTAAAATCGTTTGTAAGAATTAAATAGATATCGTAACAACTATGATGTAGACATTGTTAAATTATTTTGTGTTTTGACATGTCAGTGAACTATTGAAAATATCGACTTTTACCCTTTCGTACTTTCTTTGGTAAAGTGCATTACAATCGGGATGGGCAAGTTTGGCAAAAATTGAATGCCTATGATCATACACGCAAGAACTATACATCTATCATTATTATAGGATAAATTTCTAGAGGACACAGAATCATCACAATAACAACCAAGTACTTTAATTTAAGGGGTTAGAAAAACTTGTTAAAAATTGTGTAGGCATAGCACTTTTCGTAGGAGGGATATGCCTAATTGCATCGGGTCATTTCCTTTTTAATATATAACTACCTCTAAGTACTTCTTGATACGGTAAAAGTTTTATTAAAGAAATAAAATTGTCTAAGCACTCACCTTAAAATTATAAAGAAAAGTATAAATATTGGGTAAAAGAAAAGCATAATAGAAGATCAAGTGCAGAGCAATATTTTGCAGGTTGATGTTGGTTGCAATGTTTTTTTTTTTTTTTTCTCTGATGATCATAGTGCATGTATTTAAAGAGCAATTTCTTTTTCTTTTTTAACATAAATTAGACCTTTTTTTTTTGCTACAAGATTGAATGAAGGTGGAGTCGAGTAGTTGGGTTAAGCACTCACCCATAACTCCCCAAGTGACTTTAAATGGTCAAATAGAGACCTTGTATGTAAAAGAAAAAATGCAACTTTAAATTACTAGATAAGGTTAATTATACTTTGTTCCCTTATAAATTTGACTGTGTCTTGAGTTGCCCCATAAGAAAATTTTATATACATTTAACCTCCTCTGATTAATGATCAAAGTCAACTGTTAGTCAAAATATTAGTAATTAGTACAAAATACTAAAATGCCCTCGTATAATTTTAGAATTAATTGCACTTTACCTCCTATAATGCCAAAAAGTTAAATTGTACCCCTAATTTGATAAAACTACTGAATTAATTATAAATGACGGCGTTTAATAGAGCTCATCAGATGATTTCAATGGAAGATTCTGCTAAAGATGCCTTCTTTCTCTAATCGAAAATTTTTCTAGTGATCAAATATGGACTCAAATTTTTGTTAGGATTATATCTATCGTAATAAACTAGCCAAAAGTAGTTGGAGAGCTGTCAGATAGGAGAGACCTATGACATGCTCTCTTCTTATACATACTTAACTTACGTGTAAATCCCTGCATATAATTTCATTAATATAATTCCCATAGATTATAGAACAACAATAAAGTAATAACATTACCAACAAAACAAAAGAATATATTTAAAGTAGACTAAGTTTACCTTTCTAAAGCCCTAATTAAGTTAATATTAGTCCAAATTTCTTAAACAATTTAGTAAAAAATCATCATTAGAATGACGACAAATAGATTAACATCGTAATTAACCGACAAAACAACAAAGACCATTTGTGTGAAAAGATATTCATCATCCGAGTATTTTATCTAACTTTACAGAGGGAAAAGTGGAACTGTAGGACTTTATAGGGGGGCAAAATATAATTTTAAACTATTACAGGGGTAAACTAAAACTAACCCTAAAATTATATAAGGGCAATTTAGTAAAAGTTCACTATTCTATAACGGTTTGACTAATGGTTAGTTTTGACCATTAATCAGAAGAGACTAATATATATATAAACTTTTCTCAGAGGGCAAGTCGAAACATAATCACACCTTTATAATAGGCAAAGTATGAATAACCTACTAGATACTTTTATGGTTGTTGCAAAATTTAACTTAGATTGGAACTTCTGGTATTATTCAATTACTATTGGTGAAAATATACAAGAACAATGGTAGATAATGTGCTAGCTTCGAAAAATTAAAATATATTTAGCTATATAAACCTAAATAGAGAAACTTGAGCAAGGTTTGAAAACCACTACATTTATGCAAGTTCAATCAAGTACATCCTTGTCATCCCCAGCCCATCCATACCCAATTAGCTGCATGTCGATCGAGACACAAAAATTATTGCCAAAAAATTAAAAAGGATAAAAAACTTCAACAGCTCTAAATTTTTAGGTCAATTTTATTTTGGTCCCTAAACTATTATTTGTTTTACTTTGGCTATTTGATCTACTCCTAAAAGTGTACAGTTCTAACCCATTCATCACTTTTGTCTTTTAAGCTTAACTGATCAAGGGTTAAATTTATCATTTCACGACTTCGGTTATCATTAAACGATATAGTTTTATCAATATCCAACATTTGAAATCAAAGGTATAACTTTTTAAGCTATTGGTACAATTCAACAAAATCCTCATCTTCTCATCTCTGTTGGCACCTGTCTTCTTTTATTTATGTGTGTGTGTGTGTGTATATATATATATATACTGTTCAACTATCTCATATATCTAGAAGGATAAAAATTCAATTTTTGAGAACTCATCACCATCAGATAAATCTGTCATGATACAAGAACACAAAGTTCTAACTGCGGTGTCAATGCTCGAGTAAAATACGGGTTTTGGTTTGTCCTCCTTTTTGTTCATCTTTCTCATTTTGTTCATGTATCAACTAATATATAAGTGGGCGAGTATCGTTCTCTAGAAGACAAACTATACGATATCAACTACTATACTAATATACTGCTACTTGCGACTTGAGTGCTCATTTTTCTCCCTAATTGAGGCTCTTCTTTCTCCCCATGTTGTTGATTGCTACTTTTGACTGAAGGTCTTAGGATTCTTTTTCTCTCTAGTTGAGATTCTTCTTTCTCCATGTTCTCCAAGTTGTTGACTGTTGCTTTGACTGAAGGACTCAGGATTTGATCTCTGGAGTCTGGACTAGACCTCCAATCCTAGGAAGGACTTAAGGTTTAATTCTTGAGAGATTAGAATTAACTAAATTAAATGACTAAACAATAAACTAGGCGAATAATTAAATAAAATGAATTCAAGCATAGACAAGCATTAGGGTTTGATTTCACTAATTGATAAGAATAATTAATTTAGTTCAAGTTATTCATGTTGGATTTCCAAGATTATCGGAGAAATTTCCTTTTATAGTTATTACCTAATGGTTATGTAATAATAACTCTGTTTTGCTAATTTATTTGTTTTTGTCCAATACAAATAGTTAGAAGTAAAAGAACTTTAACAACCACATAAATCACGTTAATCTTTGGTCAGACATTCACTCAATTCATGATTTTACTAATTGATCCAGTAAATATGTAAATTACTTGGTCCGACTCATCACATACTTATATATTCATTCAAATAGTGATTAAATATTTGAAAGCATTAAAAGCATATTAAAATCTGAACCTTTAATGGAAATCTACTATGAATAATTAACAAAAGAATAAGAGTTTATGCCATCACAATTGGTTACATCTTGAAAACCTTAACTAGGAATGTTTAGAACATAATTGTAGCCATACAATTCATTAAATTCATAAAGTTCGCTATAGAATATGAAACTAATGCTAATTAATACTAAAATTATAAGTCACTGATATGATGAACCAAAACTGTTGCGCTTGAATTTTCAAACCCTTGCTTTCTAAAGTTGTGCCAAAAAATAAAAGTAATGATGGTTGCTCTCAAGCTAATGATGGAATGAATGAAAAAATAGGTATAAAATAGTCCAATTTACAGGATTTAAATTGTAGAAAGGTCTAGGGTTGAAATAACTTTGAAATAGAACAAATTAGGCCCAAAATGGACTATATTAGTTTCTAGAAACCCTAAAAAAACTAAAGTGCGATTGGAACCGCCAATAGGTTGGCTCAGTGTTGCAGCACCCATACCATTAGTGGTTGGGTGCTGCCGACTACACTGTTTAGCATTGCTAATTTTAACAACCTTCATTCTTTGTCCAATCTCCCCAAACCACATGCTAATCATCCAATTATACCCTGATTTATTCAAAACATATAAAAACACATAGAAAAACATGATTAAATGACCTAAAACACTTAAAATAACATTTCTAACCGAAAACCTAAAATACACAAAAACCTTAAAATCACACAGAAAACACTCAGGATTAGCATTAAAACCAAATCAAAAATACTTTTTCTTGGGAAAGTTATCAATACCCTATTTTAGAACCTTTGCTTATGTTATAATGTTCATCTTGACTCAAAGGTTTCGATATGTGCTATGCTATTTTTCATTTTGGTTGGGGTGGTGAAGGAATGGATGATTCCCAAATTGCGGTGTTAATATCTGAGAAAACATTATATGGGTTTTGGTTTGTGGTCATCTCTATTCATCTATCTCATTTTGATTCCCTTCATGTTTATTGAAACATCGCTTACACCTTTCCATGTGCTATCCCATACTGGAATCTTTCCTTTTGTTATATCGTCCATATCAACTTAGAGACTTCGATTTGTGCTATATTATTTTTCATTTTGGTGGGGTAGAGAAGGAAGGGGAAATGGCAATTTGAGAAAGTAGGAATGAACAAGGCTGAAGGGGTTAGGGTTGTTGAACGAGAGACACAGATGAGGGGAACAGAAGAAAGGGATGAGGGATTTTATTAATTGTATTAATAGCTTAAAAACTTGTATATTTGGTTTCAAATGTTGGATATTAACAAAAATACATCATTTTAGTAATTAAAATGGTGAAATGACAAATTTTACTCTTGATCAGTTTATTTTAACGGTTAAAATTGAAGGGAGAGTTAAAAATATATACTTTAGGAATAGAAGGGCCAAAATAAAAAAAATAATAGTTTAATCTTGCATACTAGGGGTTAAAATTAAATCAATCTAAGAGTTCAAGTGCCATTGAAGTTTTTCATTCAAGTAAAAATATAGACGAGTGAAATGTGCTAATATTATTTTGAAACAAAGGGCATGAAGTATTGCAAGAGCAACTAATAGAGTGGATTGGAAATTCTTAAGAGACATTATAAGAAAAATGAGTTCAGTCCAATTTGGATTAGATTGATTACAGAGTGTGTGATCGCTGTTTAATAACTCAAATAAGCTTATATCAAAAAATTCAAGGACTCCAATATAAATTAAATAGGAGTATAAAATATTAACAAAAAAAAGTTGTTTTTTAATACATATCAGGTGAATAATATTTGATGATATATGCTCATTTCATAAAAAGTTGTTGGGCTTTATACAATAGAAATAAAAAGTTTTAGAATTTTTTAGGTAAAAGAAAATGTATAAAATTGGACTAGTATTGAATAATTATTTGATTTACAATATAAATGAGCCAAAGAATTGATTTAAAAGTTCTACACGACATTTAACATATGAAATCAAAAGGCCCAAAAGACATAAAAAAATCTGTTTATGTATGATCAAAAGGTCGATTAGGATTGTACGATCCTGTGATCTAATCTATTGATACATATGATCCTACATGGTCCTACATGATTTAAATTTTTACATGTGATTCAAGTCATTTTAATCACATAAGATTGTATAGCGTGCAATCCTATGATCTAAAAATGGGATTTTTTTAATCAATTTTACAAGATTGTATGTACATAAAGATTTTTTGGATTAATTATACTTTACCCTCTTAAACTTTAGCGTTAATAACCTTTTAATCTCTAATATATTTTTAAATACTAAAGTCCCTAAACTGATGGTCAACTCTAATAGCATTTAAAATTTTGGCTAAATAAACAAACATTCCCTTGGTTATTTATACTTTACCGTTTTAATTTTAGTGTCACCAATAGTTTAGTCCCTCACAATATGTTATGTACACTTAACTCCTCTATTATGTCAATTCAATAATTGGATACTTTTGATCATTATATTCCCATTGTATTCTATTTGTTTTACCTCCATTTACTATCCATCGCTCCAAATAACTACTAGCACCACCACCATCAACAAAAAATAATGCATTTTGTTTTTCTTTTACTATGTTTGGCCTAAATATTTAAAAATAAAACTTAATTTTAAAATTTTAAACTCATGAGTATATCTTTCTATTTAGTCAAAATTTCAAATTAAAAAAATCAAATTTAATTAATAGACATAAAATTGTTATAATCTATTGACATTTACAAATATTTGTGTTTAAAAAAGGTTTAATTGCATAATATCCCCTTGAACTATGTCCAATTGACAATATGCCCCTAACTATCAATTGCAGCAACATACTATCCTATACTATCACATTTTTTACATTGTTTAAGTCAATCTGAAAAGGAGGATGAAATGGCAAATTTGCCAAATTAGAAAACACAAAATTCCCTAGATACCCAGTTCTTACTCATTCCTCCAATCTCTCAACCTTTAGAGAAAAATCCCACTCCTCCTCTTGGCAGCTCTTCCTATCCCTCTCCCTGGAACCTCCTCCCTTCTCCCATCAACTAGGGGTATTCAAAAAAACCTGATAAGCCGAAAAATCGATAAAACTGGTCCATTTTGAATCGTAAATAAAGGGTACTCAGACAGGTTATTTATACTAGTTTGGATAGCGATACGAATTTCTAATGCACCAATTCGGATAGAGTTCATATTTTCTTGAACCGGCAGATATCTGAACTGGTCCATATGTAGGGGTATCTTTGTAATTTATAAAATAAGGCTAATCTAAAGGGACTTTTATGTAATTTTTCATTAAAATTTTTACTCTATTTCTATCTACAAGGGCATTTATGTAATTAGTAGTTAAAGTTTTTTTATTGAAAATTTAATGAAGAAAATAAGTGCAAAATTATCGGTTCGAGTTCCTGCGATTCCGAACCGGTTCTAGCCGATAACCGGTCTATTGAGATGAATTGGATACTGTTCAATTTTTCTTGAACCGATAGATTTGTCAGATATTTCCATGGGCACATGTCACAGAACTACATGTCCCTTCCTTAACAACTCCTCTTCCCCCTATACCTCTCTGTCATTAGTCCCTAAGCCTCTTAGCAACTAGTTCACCACCACCTATCATTGTGATGCCCCGTTCTACATCAGAAACAAGAGGGGATATTGTATTGTTGATAACACCTTGAGTCATGTGCTACTAACAACTTGGTTTAAACATTTTGAACCTATTATTTTGAACCTAGTTGTATTCTCGCACTATGTAGTATATGTGACTTGAGTCATGTGCTACTAACAACTTGGTTTAAACATTTTGAACCTATTGTTTTCGCTCAAAAGTTGTTGGGCTAGCCCAAGGCCTGGGATGTTATAGTTAGTATCAGAGCGAATCTCGTATGGTCTCTACACGAGGTAAGATTGGACCGATGGTATTGAGCTGTACTATGTAGTATATGTGACATGTTATTGAGTCATGTGCTACTAACAACTTGGTTTAAATCATTTTGAACCTATTGTTTTCGCTCAAAAGTTGTTGGGCTAGCCCAAGGCCTGGGATGTTATAGTTAGTATCAGAGTGAATCTCGTATGGTCTCTACACGAGGTAAGACTGGACCGATGGTATTGAGTTGTAATATGTAGTATATGTGACATGTTATTGGGTCTCAATTTAGGCTTTGTGAGGATGCAGAACCTTAAGGAGGGGCAATTGTGACGTCTGGTCTCACATCGAGAGTGGGAGGAAATATTATATTGTTTATAACACTTTGGGTCATAGGTTACTAACAACTTGGTTTAACCATTTTGAACCCATTATTTGCAAATAAAAGTTGTTGGACCAACCTAGGGTCTAGGGTGCCATAATCATCACTACACAAACCATCCACCAACACTCACCAAACGCACCTCCCACACAACCACCATTCAGGAATATTCAAAATAAAAAGGGAAGAAACTTGGATTTTGAGTATGATTTCTATGAAGAATTGTTCCTTTTTTTTTTTTTCTTGCTGATTCCAATGAAAATATTGTTTTTTTGGTTGGTTATAAGAGGTTAGAGGAATGGAAATAGAGTGAATTTTTTGATTGATTTGTTAATCTTTTTGTCAGTGTTGTTGAATGTTTTTTGTTATGGCCAAGTAGCTGTAGCCTACAAGATGAAAGGGAAGATAGAGGAAGATGGAAGGTGGAGAGAAAAAAATGGTAATGAAGGTTATTTTTGAGAATACAGTTTTGAAGAGTTATTATGGTATTTTCCTTGGAAAATGAATTCTCAAATTGCTAAAACTTCATAGTACAAGGGGGCAAAATGCTGTAATTGATAGTTTAGGGGACAAATTGCAAATTAGAGATAGTTTAGGGCAATTTTTTTGCAATTAATTAACCCTTTAAAAAATAATGTTAGTCATATTTTGTCATTTTTTCTAATTTATCCCTTCCAAAAAATTATAAAAATACGTAACATTCTACTTCAAACCATCTCTTCATATCAAATTCAATGTGAATGAATTTTAATCTATATCTTATAGAACATATGATTCATTAGATAAAATGAACAGAAATAATAAAATTATAATAAATTAGGCGTAAAATGGTCTAAAAAAATTAATTGGCATGATAGCGTAAGGATTTAAATATTTGGAAGATAACATTAGGAACAAAAATATTACTAAAGTTTAAGAGGTAAGGTATAATTAACTCTTTTTTTTTTTTTAATAAAATCAAATTTACATAATTTCTCATGCCTTTTCTTTCCTCTCCCAAGTCGTTGCCTTGTCCAGAATCTTATCTTATCCTTTTATCTTTGGCGAGTGTCAATTATTTCATGCAAAACAAGGGCAAGAAAGCAAGTCCAACATGAACTTGAGCCAACCCGACTTAATTCCCTGTGTTAATCAGTCAGCACAACAAGATTTATTATTGATTCATTTAATATTATAAAAGTTAAATGAATCTGGTCTAATCGAAATTATACACATATGTAACCGGGCCTTAGGTGAGCAAAAACTTATTAGGTTGGGTTGGCTTTTGATTTAGAAAAAACATGCTTATATAATATCTATTTTATCTGCATAGAAAATTAATAAATTATTAGAATCAAACTCAAAACAAATATATTTACGTATAAATTTTCTCATTTTTATTACTTGTTAATTGTTGACCAGTTATTATTATTATTTTTTTTTAAAAAAAATTGCATGTTAATATCATGATATTATCATTTCTAGAAAAGTTCAAGTAGTTGGCAAATTTAGTAATTTACTTAAAATTCTAGTTAACTTACCCATAATGAAGAATTTTTTTTTTTTCTAATTTTTCAATTATTTGATATATTTTAACCCAAATAATTTGCCAACCCGAATAATTTAAATACTTTTTGCATTCATATTCGAACTGTATTATATATATATATATATATATTGAAACTCGAATGAACGGTGCGGAATAGATGGTATCAGAGTCTAGGTGGGCAGTTTACACTTGAGACTTGACAGCCCCACATGCGGCCATGCGGGCAAGGGGAAAAAAATCAAACACACGGGCCTAATTGTGTAAGTAAGGTAGAAGACTGGTAGTATAATTAATCAAGTTAGATGGTCGTTAAACGCTAGTAATTAGGCTAATAATTGATGAAAAAGATAGCTTTTCAGTTCTCCAATATTGATCATGTTCAATTCATGCACAGTTAGTCTCTTTGACACCGTTTTTAACAAGAAAGAAAGAGAAAGAAGAGAGCGAGAGGAGGAGT
The DNA here is from genome assembly GCA_025175665.1 of Cinchona pubescens. Classification (NCBI taxonomy): domain Eukaryota; kingdom Viridiplantae; phylum Streptophyta; class Magnoliopsida; order Gentianales; family Rubiaceae; genus Cinchona; species Cinchona pubescens. The sequence goes on along the minus strand of JANKKI010000281.1, from coordinate 855,166 downwards.
TTTAATGAGTCGGTTTGTATTAAATGTCGTCCACCAACAACTTCTACCAGTACCCATTAATGAACTGAACAAAATTAACCAAAGAGAAAAAGAAAAGAAATGCCATTTTGCACATTATCACAAAACAATCCATCTTCCATTTCTCTTCATCCATTCCAAAACAAAGAAACAAGTTTTGACTGCACATTTTGCATGAACAACTCATCCATCAGTCAAATTCACACTATTCTCATCTTCGTCATCTTCTTATTTTCTTCTTCTTTTTCTTTCTATATAAAATACTATCTTGTTTAGTTCATTAAGGTGTGTACAATCAACTATAAGAGAGGGAAAAGAAAATCAAGAAAATCAAGAAATAAGAAAATGAGGAGCTCAGCAGCTGAGGATATAATGATGGAGATAGAGGCAAGTAAGCCAGCAGGGAATGGAATAGTGATTGGAGGACTGAGCCCTTTAAGTGAGACCCTTTGGAAAGAGAAGACTAATACAGAATTTGTTGGAGATGTTTCGGCTAGATTGGCTTGGAAAGATCTGACTGTGATGGTTACACTGAATAATGGGGAGACTCAAAATGTTCTGGAAGGACTTACTGGTTATGCTGAACCTGGAAGCTTTACTGCTCTTATGGGTCCTTCTGGTTCTGGCAAATCTACTCTCCTTGATGCTCTTTCTGGTCGTCTTGCTGCTAATGCATTCCTTTCTGGGACTATTCTCCTCAATGGTCGTCGTGCTAAGCTCTCTTTTGGGACTGCTGTGAGTTTATATAGAATTCTTTCTTTGTTTCTTGCCTTCAACTTTTCATTTAGTTGTTTAAGAATAATAATGATATGGTTCTTGATCTGAATTACTCTGAATTTGGAAGCTGATTTTTTGTTAACACATTCCTTGAAAAACAAGAAGGTAACTTCAATATAGCTGTATCCTCAAATTTCAGGCACATATTGCTCCATCTGGACAGTCGTTATTTAAGATAGATAGAATTATTATTTGGAATAGTCCAAAAGGAAAAGTTTTTCTTCTGATCAAGACCTGTTTTTATCCATGGATCTTATTATCACTAATTGGATCATTTTGTTGTTTCATTCCATTTATACAAGTAGTAATGGAACACACAAGTAATCTGACTAGAATTCCTTTGCCCGGAGGAAGGTTATTGTGGATTTAATTTATGTGAGCTTTAATTTCATCTGGCATGACAGGGTTGATAAAGCTGAACTTCTATCTGTGCTTAAAATGCAGGCATATGTAACACAAGATGACAACTTGATCGGTACTCTGACTGTTCGGGAAACAATTGCTTATTCAGCTAGCCTGCGTCTCCCTGATAGAGAATGCCGTGGTTGGAGAAGCGCTCGTTGGTAGAGAGCACCATAATAGAAATGGGCCTTCAAGATTGTGCTGATACGGTTATTGGAAATTGGCACTTGCGTGGAATTAGCGGAGGAGAAAAAAGGAGAGTCAGCATTGCCGTTGAGATCCTCATGAGGCCTAGGTTGCTTTTCTTAGATGAGCCTACAAGTGGACTTGACAGGTTACCAGCAATTTTCTTAATCTCCCTCTTCCAATTTTATGGTGCCAATTTAGAGCAAAAGCAGATAATTATTGTGTTCTACAATAGGATATAATTGTGTCTTCCTGATTACTTCGTGTGGTTTGTCACTTGATCTATTGTTTTCTCATTCTAGATTCGTGTTATGTTATTTGTCGCAGTGCTTCAGCTTTCTTCGTAACTCAGACCTTACGTGGTCTATCTAGAGATGGGCGGACCGTAATAGCTTCAATTCACCAGCCAAGCAGTGAAGTTTTTGAGCTTTTTGACAGATTGTACTTGCTTTAAGTATTCTGGAGGGAAAACGGTTTACTTTGGGCAGGCTTCAGAAGCCTATGAGGCATGAGCTCTCGACTCTTTTGTGTTTCTGAAGCTGATTTACTTATAAAAAGTGAATACCTAACTAATTAGGATTAACTTTTGCAGTTTTTTGCTCAAGCTGGCTTTCCTTGTCCTACTCTCAGAAATCCATCGGATCATTTTCTTAGATGCATAAATTCAGATTTTGACAAAGTTAAGGCAACTCTTAAGGGATCCATGAAGATCCGGGTATTTAAATTCTTTCCTTCCTCTATTTTCTGTCCAATTTCATGCATACAGCAACTCGTGTGGCCTTTTTCAACAGATTAGACTTTTATGCATGTGACTCGTGCATTTTGATTCTGCGAAGTTGGTACTGCAGGTAAAAAACTAGATTTATTGCAGTCATGGTAATTTGATTGAGCTGGTATGTGAGGTCACTCGGATTATTGGCTAAAGATTGATGTGTCAATTAGCTGCAAGTAGTTAGGTAAATGCTCGCAAGATGATTTAAATCTGGACTTAGTAAGGATTTTTCCAGTTTGGATTGAGCTTATCAGCACACTCTTGTATATAAATGTTCCATTTATTAATATATTGACGTTTATAAGAATGTTTCTCATTTGTGATTATCACTCTCTTCCACAAGACATTAGCTACAGTACTAGACAGCTGTCCAAGAGCATCATGAAGTTCTTATAAATTCGTCCATTTACCTACTTTTCCCTTGGGAAGGAGCCAGAGGAGTTTATAATCACATATAAATAGTAGCATGTTGAAATTACTATAAGTTTTATATATTAAGTTATATTTAGTTATAGTGTTACTCTCCAAGCTGATAACAGCAGGATAAACTTGTCTGGAATATATTATTATTAGTGCCTGAAATCATCTTGTAAACACATTGTCAAGCCTGAAATGCATCAGAATTGAGGTCTCTGTTCTTAACATTGTTTAATTCAGTCCACAAAATAAAATAAAAAGAGTCACTCAAGGGATTTTCATTAATTTGGACAGAAATTGAAGAAGGAAACGAAAATGTTATGAATGATTAATTTTTTTCAATGGAGTTGGATCTCATGTTAAAAGCTTCAATTGCATTCAGGACTATTCAGTTGCGAGGTTTCTTCACTTGCTGTCATCCTTGTTAACTACTAAGGACTTTTGTTTCCCACTTGATGTTTATTCAGTTTGAAAGCAATGACGACCCTCTTGAGAAAATAACAACAGCTGAATCAATCAGGACTCTCATTGACTGCTATCGTAGATCACAATATTGCTACTCCGCAAAAGAAAAAGTTGAGGAAATGTCCAAAATTGTAAGTATTGGCTCTGTCTTCTTTCTTATCTTTCACGTTCCCTTCAGTTATTCATCAGATGCGAAAGTTGATTAACAGCAACATCATGTTCACAGAAAGGAACAGTGTTGGATTCAGGAGGCAGTCAGGCTAGTTTCTTGATGCAGGCTTTTACTCTAACCAAACGTTCTTTTATCAATATTCATCTATGTATGTCGAGAGATTTTGGTTATTACTGGCTGAGGCTCATTATTTACATTGTGGTAACAATCTGCATTGGAACCATCTATTTAAATGTGGGGACGAGCTACACTTCTATCTTGGTAATTCTCTTGTTCTTGTGGAGCACTTGAATTGTTGCATTTCAACTTTGTTGGTATTTTTGAATCTGGTATAAATGTAGACAGAAATTTATAGTACTGGAGCTAGAGCACCAAAATACTCAAGTGCTTGGAACTGTGGGCATCATAAATTCTTTTCTGTCTTTTGGTTCTTCTACCAGACAATTGCCTTTTCATGCAAGAAGAAAAAGAGGGGGAAAACACAATAATAAGGGAATTAGTGCAAGATTTTCCTTTTGGAAAATTAACACGATTAGTTTCCTTTTGTCTAATACTTGTCAGTTGAACTATAATCGTTCTGTAGTTATGAATGATGAAAGCATATGCAATGGAGTATGACACTCATTTGAAACTACAATGAATGAAAGCCATTAAATGACAAGATCTCTGTAATATACACCATTTTAATTAGCAATCTCAATGTGGCATTTTCTTCTAAACAGGCAAGGGGTGCTTGCGCTTCTTTTGTTTTTGGCTTTGTCACATTCATGTCAATTGGTGGCTTTCCTTCATTCGTGGAAGATATGAAGGTAAGTCCCTCAAGTTAACTAATGCAAGTTTTATAATTTGTCAACTGGCCATTTTGTAGATTATCTGCGGATAGCAGCTCAGGGAAATTATTCAAGCACTAAAAAGCAACTTGCACTAATCTGGTAATACAGGTTTTCCAAAGAGAGAGGTTGAATGGACACTATGGTGTTACTGCATTTGTCATCAGCAACACACTGTCGGCAATGCCATTTCTGATATTGATCACTTTCATTTCTGGTACCGTTTGCTACTTCATGGTTCGACTCCATCCTGGATTTTCACATTACGTGTTCTTCGTATTGTGCCTCTATGCAAGTGTCACAGTCGTTGAGAGCCTGATGATGGCTATAGCAAGTCATTGTTCCCAACTTCCTCATGGGTATCATCACTGGTGCTGGTATTCAGGTGCACATCTCAATACAAAAATATTTACACACTACAATTTCCCCAATGAGTAGAATATTTTGCTCTTCGCCTTCAAAGAAAACTTGCTTTCGTATTCCTTGCAAATCTTTAGTCAAGAATGTGAAAGTGCTTAATTTGTAATTTCCTATGTCTGTTTTGTTTGATGCGTCATCCTCAATGTCATGGTTTCTTTCATGTGTTAGGGAATATTTATGCTAGTATCAGGCTACTTCAGACTCCCGAATGACATCCCAAAGCCAGTCTGGCGTTACCCAATGTCTTACATCAGTTTCCACTTCTGGGCGCTACAGGTATTATCTTATCAGTCATTGTGACATACATATATATGAATCTTGGTTGATGGTAGCCTAATGCTGGAATCAATGTCAATATCTCAGGGTCAATACCAGAATGATCTGATAGGCCTAATATTCGACAACCAGACCCCTGAAACTTGCCCAAGATTTCTGGAGAATACATTCTGGAATACGTCTTTCAGATAGACGTGAACAGGTCAAAATGGGTGGATCTCAGTGTCATTTTCAGTATGATTATCGCGTATCGTATTATCTTCTTCATCATGATCAAGATTAACGAGGACGTGACCCCTTGGATTCGCGGCTACATGGCGAGGAGAAGAATGCAGCAGAAGAATGGCAATCAGAACACGACTGTTACGCCTTATGGACTCACTCAATCCCCGTCCCTGAGGACCTTCGTAATGAATACTGTGACTGGTACTAGTAATAGGTAGAAGAAGACTACTTAGATAACTTCTCCAAGAGAGCCCCCGTCGTGCTGGGATACATCTTGAGTTTATATGTTTCAGAATTTATGATTATTCCGCTAGATAAAATGTGAGGGAATGGAGTATCATATCATCCAAATACATTGTTAAAGAACATATTTCAATGTCCATTACTTGCAAGAGTTTTGGGTTTAATTATGTTTACTACTTGATATTTCATGTTAGGATAAAGAAACAGCACAATGAAACCAGGCTAAGTGAATGCCAAAATATTGGACAATTTCTCTTGTTAGTGACCTTTTAAAACTAAAAGGCAATATTTTGGTACATTCACCTGATCCTGAAACAAAATTTACCTCTGTAAAAAATTACAAGTATTTTCCCATGAGCTTGAATAATTGCTTTGTACTTAACAATGAGGTTTTATGTAGTTTTTGTGGTCAAAAGTAACAGAGGTATATATAGAAGAAATTGGATGTGGAGTTGTGGTTTACATTATTCAGAGAGGGTTCATTAATACTTCAGACAAGAAATTAATTTTGATATTTAAATCCACATGCAAAACAAGCAGATTAGAAAGCAGTTGGCCCAAGGACCATAAATGAGAAGTGAGACTTAGAGAGTGGATAAGAACACTAACGAAAATATTTAGATAAATTCAGTATTTGATCTCATTCGTAGACTTTGTGATGTAAATTAGATCCTATATATTAGATACATATATGAAATAAATGATATCAATTTATATAAGTAAAATTATATAAAATTTAATCATGATCATAAGATCTACAAATAGGTCTAACACCGGGTCTATGTATTTTCGAAACAAATACATAGAATTTGAACCAAAAGATGAATGGTCTAGCACAAAAGAAAAATCAGCTTGAATAGATGTCTCTGTACCGTTAGCACAAAAAACAAGCTACAGTGAAAGATAAATATTTTTAACACATATCAATATATGCAAGAGAAGAGTTGAGTTGAGAGTGCAGAGTAGTAAAAATTTTAGAATAGACATTAAAGTCTTTGATGGACCCAAATAAAATATATAATCAAAAATAAGAAGCCCGCAAGAAAATAATGGAGGAGGGAGACAAATTTTATTCTCAAATACACTTCAAGTCAATATAGAGATGATGGCTTGGACTTCTTAAAACCAAAAACAAAGACTCAAAATATATTTAATAGGCTACGGCACAATTAACAAAACAAAGCCTCATAAAACACTTCAAGTCCAACGTGACTTCTCGATACTAATACTACTACTCAATTAGAAGTAATCTCATGTGGCTTATTTATTAATTGGACGTAATTCACCAATTAAATAACATAAAAATAATGAATGTGTCTATATAAAGTGATAAATAAAGGACACTGACGTGTCATTAAATCCGAAAAAAAGGAAAGAAATCCGACTAAAGATATAAAATTGGGGGTTGAGACATTCAATAAGATTTTGACATGTAAACTGACTTTAGAAAGTGATTTTGAAATGTGTCTTTGTTAAGTATTTTCCAAAAATAACACTATACACTAATACAATTAATTAAATATATTTTCTTTGTTTATTATTTACTACATAGCCACCCTTAATCAAGCTCTTCAAATATGGACATATCCAACATCTTTTTCAACTTCAAGAATGTCTGACTTCAAGATGTTGGCAAAAATGTCTGTCACTTGTTTTTCAGTTCTATAATAATCAATTTTAATCTCTGTGTCTCGGTAACTAAACCACGTATGAAGTGATATTTGATATCAATGTGCTCACTACACCCATGGAGAACTGGATTCTTGGTCAACTTAATTGTCAACTAACTGTCATAATAAATCTTAGTAGGAATATCTTACTTGTATTGAAGAATAGCAAGCATACAGTGCAACTAAAATACTTGAATATCACTGTTAGCTACTACAATATACTCTGCCTTTGCCATATGCAATGCCATCACTTATTGTTTCTTAGAACTCCAAGAAAACACCTTAGAACCAATAAAAAAATATATAATTTGAAGTACTCTTCCTCTCCACTGCACACTTGCCCAATCACTGTCTGTGTATCCAAATAATTTAACTGGATCACTACTTGAATAAAATACCTTCTCATTGAGTACCATTGATGTACCTCAAAATCATCTTTGCTTCTTGCAAGTGTGACTGGCGTAGATTTTTCATGACTTTGCTAATTAAACTATTATTAAATGTAATATCTAGTCTCGTAGAAGTCAAATACTCTCAAGCACCCAACCAAACTTTTAAAGTAGGTATGATCAATATATTCTCCAATGCCAACCTTAGTCAAATGCAATTTTTCTTCAACCAGAGTCAAAATTGGCTTACTTCCATCCATTTTGAATTTTTTTAAAATATCACCTGCATATTTTCTTTAAGAAATAAAAATACCACGGATAGGTTGGAAGACCTCAATCCCAAAAATATAAGACATAAGTCCTCTATCTGTCATCTCAAACTATTTGATCACGGCCTTCTTGAATTCAGTAATCATCACAGGATAATTTCCTGTAAAAATTAAGTCATCTATATACAAGCACACAATAATAACATCACCACGAGTAAAAAATTTAATGTATAAAATGTGCTTATATGGACATCTCAAAAAATCACGAAAAATAAAATATGAGTCAATTCTAGTATACCATGCCCTTGAGGTTTGTTTCAAGTTATACAAAACCCTCTTCAATCTGTATACCTTATTTTTTGACCTTTTCTGACAAAACTTGGACAAGTTACTCCACATACACTTCCTTCTCAAGTACTTTATTTAAGAAAGCATCCATTTGATAAATTCTTCACTTATTTTGAGTAACAAGAGAAATTACTAAATGAATTGTATCAAGTAAAGCAATAGATGCAAATATCTCAAAATAGTCAATACCAAATTTGTGCTTATACCCTTTTGCCATCAATCTTGTCTTGAATCTTTCCACTTCTACATTGGGTTTGTACTTCATCTTGTAGACTCATTTTACTCCAATGGCCTTTTTATTAGTTGGAAGAAAAGTAAGTTCTCATGCATTATTTTTTTCAATGGCATGAATTTCTTCACCCATTGTCTTCACCCAATGATCATCTTGGATTGTCTCCTCATAAACAACTATTGGTCACAATTTACAAATAAAGCAAAATTTACTATCTTCATCAGAAGGAGAATTATCTAAAAAAAAATAACATAATCCGGCAATCTAGTAGGCAATAGATGCTGACGCTTGGATCTTTGAATCCTATGCATAACTGGTGATGGCTGAAAATTATGATCATAATCCTCTCCTTTATAATTTAAAGTTACCTCTGCAGCTTTCGGTTCCTTCAGAAACAAATCCCAAACATCTCTTTATCAAAAGTCACATATCCCTACTCATAATCACTTTTCCGGAAATTGCATTGAATAATCTGTAATCCCGTGACTGCTCATTGTAACCAATAAAAACACATTTTTTCCCTTTGTCATCAAGTTTTCTATGCAACTAATAAGGAATATGAGAATAAGCACTACATCCAAAAATTCTTAGATGGCCAACAAATGATTTTCTACCACTCCAAACTTCTTCCGGAGTTTTTCAGAAAATATTTTTTGTAAGATACCTGTTCAACAGATAAATAACACATGCAACTGTTTCTGCTAAAAGAGGATTTGGCATATTTTTTAATTTCAATATATATCTCACCATATCCATAACTATCATATTTTTTTCTTTCAGCCACTCTATTTTATTGTGAAGTGTAACTGGCTGTCAATTGAATGATGAAACTAATTTTTTCAATAAAATTATCTCAGACAAGATATTCTTGACCCCTATAAATTTTCAAAATTTTTACTTGACAACCACTTTGCTTGTAAACAAAAATATTAAATTTTTTAAAAGTCTCACATGCATCAAATTTTTGCTTCAACAAATAAACCTATGCTTTTTTGCTAAAATCATTAATAAAAGTAATACAATATTTGTAACAGTCATTAGAAAGAACCTCCACTGTATACAAATCTAAATGAACAATCTCAAATGGTCTCCTTACTCTCCATGATTTTTCTGTCTGAAAAGCATCTCTGTACTTCTTACTCAAGCACAAGTATCACAGACTCTCCTAGTAACACTGATACCAGACAATTCATCAACTATTCTTCTATCTGCCAAACATATCAAACTGTCAAAATTTAAGTATCCAAACCACAAATGCCATAGCCAAATATTGTCATCAATCACAATACTCAAATAAGAAAAATTTTCACTATTCAAATTTAATAGAAATAAATGGTTTGGACTCATCATCATCTTTGCAATCATCCTAATATTTTCATAAAAAATAGTACACATACCCTGTCTGATATGAATATCATAATTTTTTTCTGACAACTATCCCATACTCAACAAATTATGATTCAATCCTAAAATATAAAATACATTAGAGATAAAATTGTTAGACCCCTTTTTCAAGTTAATGGGAATTTTCTTTTCCCAAAAAAGGTAAAATAATATTATTGCCAAATCTTACTACACCCTTGATAAATTCATGAAACTCAGAAAATAATTCTTTGTTACCAAATATATGATTACTACAATCGGTATCTAAAAATCATTTATTTTTGTCAACAATGTCCACAGTATTATAAGCCAAAAATAAGGTCTTCATATTTTGATTATTATTCTGAATCTGATTGTTAGCAACATTAGTCTGAATATTCTTGTTAAATATTCACCGGATTTACATCCAAATTTCTGTGTTCAAATATTTCACGATTATAATATTGAATTTTTTGTTCTTATTATCCTGGCTTTGATAAAAATTATTTCTTTCAAAAAAATTAATTACTTCTACCTCTAGCGGGACCATCTGTAAAATTAAAATTGTTATCTTTACCACGTCTGGAATTCCATTTACCTCTACTTCTACCTCTGTTGTTGTAACCATGATGTGTGTTGTTGTAAACCTAATTTGTCTGACGAAATTTTTCTTATTGTTTAAATATATCATTCTCCCATTCAAATTTAATTGTGTCCGCAGTCCTTTTCCACTGCATCCTTTTCTGCAGTATTTTCCATTTTTCTATTAGTTATCTGCGGATGAATAATTAATGAACTCTTCAAGTCTTCAATGCTCAAATTTGATGTATCTTTCATTTCCTGAATTACTGTGACAACATGATCAAACTTCAACAGTAAGGTATGGCAAGACTTTTTCAACAAATAACTCATTAATGAGTTCATAATTACTGAGTGACAGGCTGAGTTCAGTTTTAATCTCACACACAAATAAAATAAGATTCAATCGATTCAGATTTTTCCATCGTCAAAAGTTCAAACTTCCTTTTCAACATCATCAGATTTTCTGTTAGATTCGGTCAATTCCTTGATAATTCTTTTCCAAAATATCCTAAGTCTCCTTTGCCGTCTCTGCTGTAGCAATTTTTCAAAAATTGAAATATCAATTGCATGATGAATTTGTGACAAAGTCTAATTATTTTCTTTCACCGTTTCTGCATAAATATCTTCATCAATTATTTCATTAATATGAATCTCCAGTCCATATGCTTTTAGATGAGTTATTATCTGTTTCTTTTAAAAAATATATTCGGATTTATTTTTGAGTTCTAGGACTAAATAAACAATTGTGGTTGCCATAACTATGAATTAACCATAACTCTGGTAACACTTTGATGGATCCAAATCAAATATATAATAAAAAACAAGAAACCCACAAAAGAATAATGGAGGAAGGAGGCAAATTTATTCTTAAACACACTTCAAGTTAATACAGAGATGATGGCTTGGACTTCTTAAAACCTGAACCGTTTGATTGTAAACACAGAGGCTCAACATATATTTAATATGTTACAATACAACTAACGAAATAGAGCCTTAAAACACTTGAAGCCCTACGTGATTTCTCAATGCCAGTACTACTACTCAATTGGAAGTAATCCCACGTGGTTCACTCCTTATTAATTTAATGTAATCCACCAATAAAATAATATAAAAATAGCACTATTCACTAATGCAATTAATTAAATATAATGGCACGGTTTATTATTTCCTAGAAGAATAACTATTCATACAATATATTATTGGAATATTGGATGATGGAAATCATTGAGAAGATAGCTATGGAAACAGTAAGGATTGGACAAGAAGTTGAATGGCATAAATTAGTATGGGGCGGATGGTTTGTACCAAGATTTTCATTCATGTTATGGGTGCTGTGCAAAATTAAGGATGTCGTATGCTAAGAAGAGGATGGCAGGCTCGGGATATTGCAAGAAAATTTTGAATGTGAGTTAGAGCATAAAAGCATAAGAAACAATAAAACACTTACTTTTGAATGTAGTGTGTGTTGGAAATAAAAGTTTTAGCCATGAAATATTAATATTTGAATGGTGTCTTTTGGAATTTTTTCTTTCACTACTGGTTTGGACTCCCGGACGGACTCATGGTTTGCCTCTGAACGAAAACTAGAAATTTAAAAGAAATAATAAATGGTGCCTTTTGGTTTGTTTCTAATAGTAACTTATAAAAATCGGTTTTAGACTTATTTGGAAATTGTTTAACATGCCATTAAGTGTTTAAAATCTGATTTAAAATGTTTAAAACTTCTCTTGTGATGATTGGTTCAAATTCAAATGAAAGTTAGCGCTTCTTCATTTGAATATTATTGAAAGTTCACGAACATTCATCTAAAAGGGTTCAAAATAAATTTTCGTAGTTATCAATTAAGTGAAACAGGTTTTAGTGATGTGTTTGATGAGTTTATAAATATAAGGTTCCATCAAAGGCACAAAAGAAAATACAAAAATCAGATTTTAGTTTGTATAAGACTCTGTTCTTCTTAGTCTCATATTTATTCTTAAGTGTTCAAGGGAAGAACACTTAAATTATTGAGCAAGTATTTTTATTGTAGTTTTGGTAAATCTTGGAAGTCTTATTGGCCTAAATCCATCAACAACTCTTAGTAGTGAGGGTAAATAACACTTTAAAGATAGAGTTACTCTTATGAAATTTTTTCAAAATTGTTCTTCATTTTAGCATTCGTAGTAAATATTCTCCAATAGTGTGCCAAGGAGTGCCTGGACAAAAATTCATGAGATGTGTCTCACCTATAAAGGATCCTATTCTTTAGGTAAAGAAATAATTCCGCTAAGGGTGCGTTTGATAAAGTTGAAATTTGAAATTTGAAATCTGAACATTGAAAATTAAGCGTTGAAATCTAATTTTGCTGAATTCATAAAGTTATATTTGTTTGATAATTAGTTGAATTTGATTACTGAATTGAAATATTTTATCCTATGTATATTATATAGTTTGATGATACTATTATATTCTTTTTTATAGTAGATTATTTTAATTATTATATTTTTAATACAAATAAATAATTTATTAATATAGAGTTTGAGTGTGTGTGAGGGGTATGTGTGAGAGAGATATTATGTACAAGTGTGTGCTTATATGTGAGAGAGAATGAATATAATGTGTGTAAGTGTGTGTTTTTATGTGGGAAAAGGAATATAATTTGTGCAAATGTGTGTTTATGTGTTAGCAAAAAGGAATATAATGTGTGCAAATGAGTGATTTTTTGTGAGCAAGAAGAAATATAGTATGTGTAACTATGTATTATCTGTTAGAGAAAAGGTAGTGTGTAAGTATGTGTTTATGTGTGAGAGATAATGAATATAGTGTGTGTGTTTATATGAGAGAGAGAATGAATATAGTTTGTTTAATTGTGTATTTGTGTGTGAGTGAGAATGAATATTTTATAGGCAAGTGTAGTCTATATGTGAGAGAGAAGGAATATAGTGTGCTCAATTGTGTTTATGTGTGAAAGAGAATGACTATACAAATAGTGTGTTTAAGTGTGTGTTTATGTGTGAGAATATAGTGTGTTCAATTGTGTTTATGTATGAGAGAGAATGAATATAGTGTGTGCAAATATATGTTTATGTGTGTGAGAGAATGAATATAGTGTGTTCAAATGCATGCAAATGTGAAATAAAGAAAAATTGAGAGAGTTTTACTATATTAGAAAAGAATTCAACAAATTAAGTGATAGACTTTTCACTTAAAATTTTGTATAGAAATTAAGTGAAACTTAATATATTCAGAGGTAGGAAAATTTTGTTATCCACACACTTAATAAAAAAAAGTACTTAATAAATTAAGTTTAAACACTTAATGAGTTTATCAAATACCCTCTAAATTCTCACTGGTGCTCTAACTCATTTGAAAACCAGTTGAAAAGTTTGCCTTTTGAAGTTCTGGTGTACAAAATCTAGAAGGTTTGGAACAATGCTTTATTTCAACAAAGACCGACATCAGCTATTGACATTGTAGACAATCAAATGGTGAATGCATTTAGACAGACAAGAAATATCTTCATTTAGGATATGTAGAATAGTATCTATTTATTCTTAAAAATAAATTTTTAAAAATATTTTCACAAATCAAAACTGTTTATAGTTTAAATTATGTTTTATATAAAAGTCTTACTAAAAGTTAGTAGAAAATAATAACGTTTTATCATTTGATTAACAATTTTATGTTTCAACAAAATTTTAAATTTTTTAGTATCTAGAAAATAATAACGTTTTATCATTTGATTAACACTGAAAAATTTCTCGAGAATGCATTAATTGTTAGATATGATGATCTATATAATGAAATATAACTATTGATAAGATTATTTTCTTAAATTTAATTATTTAAATATGAATAAATAGACAACAAAATGGAGGGATATAAATTGACAGATACAAATCCAGTTAGACATGTAGTTGTTTCTTGGAGAAGATTCAGGGATCAAGGTGCAATTGGGAGCTGACTTTGAATGGAGTTCACCTCGAGTGTTTTTCTTAATTTATACATATTTGAACAGTAATAGTTAACATGCTGAAGATATGTATAGTCTCTTACTCCTCTCTGATCACTTGCAAAGTTTTCATATCATGATATAAAATTTTTACAATTTACTCAAAAAAAAAAACTTTCGATATCTTTTTATACGGAACTCTTTTTGATGTTTGTGACATACATTTGTTCTTAAATGTAAATGTGATTTTCATTATTCAACCATTTAAGCCACATTCTATGTACATTATTTACCCATAAAATATTTAGTCCAATTTATCTATCTGGTGACTCCTAAAATTTCATAAAATTATGGTTCAAACGTGTGATACTATGGACCTAATGGTTACGATAATAGGATGTGCGTTCACATTTACTTTATTGTTTGTCTAATATGAGAACTTCAGGTATGTTTGTTTTGGGTGATTGTGGGATGATCCATCAGATTCATAACTAGTTTCGGATTTTTTGGGAGATGGATGTGAGACATTTTGTCTTTTAATACTATCTTTTACATATGAATTGGGTTGGCCAAATTAAAAATTCGTAACTTGGTCTTGTAGTTGATAGTCCAAGGCTAGTACGGAGCCCAAGAAGTAGGAAAGGGTTAGTTGAAAGTAGGAGGCAAGCACAGAATCCAAGAAGTTGGAAGAATTAGAGATACAGGCAGTAATAACACGATACGATAACATGACATGAATATGATACAAAATTAACAGGTTTAAACCCGACTCAAATTTAATTAAGTTGCCATTAGATCAACATGTTAATGCCTCAAAATAAAATGAGTCGTGTTGTGTCAGCTTATGAGTTGACCTGATAACTCCTTACGTTATTGGATAACTCGGCATGATCCGTTTAATAAGATACCAAATAACCCGACACGACCCATTAATTAATTGGAGTATTTATGAAAATTTAAAACATAATACACCCTTAAATAGCATATCCTACTATTCGGGTAAACAGGTTAACGTATTAATTATGAGTTATTGTATCATTCAGGGTAAAATAAGTAGTTGTCATATTACTGCAAAAATTTTAACGGTTGACATGAATCGTGTTGTGTCAACTTATTAAAAAACAGGTCAATGAAATGACATGAATGCTTAATGGTCATTTTCGAGTTTAAAAATTCTTCTAGTTAGAGAGATACATGTGAAGTTGTGTGTTTTATTTTTATTTTTTTTGGGGTTAAACATCCATAATAGAGGGAATGTGATATAATTGAATTCTTTATTTAAGTACATCATTGAGCCTTTATATAGGTCTAGGGCAAGTATAAGGACAAATATTTAATTAGATTTGGTTTTAGATTTTATTTGTAATTTTTGTATCTCTAATTAAATTTTATTTACATTAATTGATATCATTTATTCGAAAAGTTTTAATCATGATCACAAAGAGACGGACGAACTTAAGTTTTTCCTCTTTCTAGACATTTACACTGCTATTGTGTGGTGAAAGAGAACGGTCTGCTAACGTGCACTTCCTTGAATTTAACCATTTTTCTAAGCTTCAATGGATGAAATTACGAAGTTTAATATGTCTTGTATTGTAGTTCTCCAGTAGTGTAGCCGTTTAGAAATCTTGCAAGTGTGTTTTGATTGGTGTTTTCTTGTCTTTCTTCATTGATTTTTCTCTGATTTTGAGATTTGCTACTCGATAGATTTGGGATTGAATCTTCAAAATCCTTTGTCTTTTCCTTCTTTGAGTGGGTTGAATGCCAACCTTGTCAATCCATCTCCGTACTCATCTCTATTTGGTGAAAAAGAGGGGGAATTATATTGCCACAACAATAATTTTATTGCCACAGATAATTTTTGCCAAAATGTCAACGTTGCCCTTCGTTGACTCAACTATTTTCAAACCCATCCTAATTCTCAATCTTCATCTCTTTTGAAGAAAATGCAGACTGTGAAAATTAGCCTATCCCGGCATTAGGCCAACATGCATTACAGTAAGCTGATTTTTAATAAAATTAATTTTCCAAAGAAAATGTGGAGAAGATAAGGGGCTTCAGTTAAGACTTAAAAACTAAACCTGTTTAAGATACGAAAAATTAACTCTTTATTTTGATCTCAACTACATTTTGTTTTGCATAAATTTAATCTTTTTTTCTTTGCAATGGATCTGCTTGCTTTGTGAAAATCATAGAGCAGTTAGTACTTCATAAAAATCATCGACACATCACAAAGCAAGAGATGCAGAATTGCAGATAAAGGGATAGGTGAGGGAGTGGAATTGGGGGAAAAGGGCAATGCGAGATGCTGATCGGGACTACTTCTACTCGGACCGGATGAGGCCTTCACCGGAGTTTGTTCATGGAGATCTCCGACGAAGGCGAAACTAGATGTCTGGTTGTCAAAGCCGATGACTGAAGTGACCAAAGCACGGCGATGATAATGGTGAGAAATGCTTTATAGCAGAAGAGAGAGATTTGGAAGTGGGGGAAAGGAAAGAGATTTAAAAACTTCAGGAAATAGAAAGAAAAAAAAAAAAACTCATCCGAAATAAGAAAGAAGGAATGGAACTGGATTTTGGCTTTTGAAGTTCTCCATCATGGAAGAACTATCTAGTCTTAGGTTTGGAGAAAATTCCAAGATGACAGAGAAGTTGAAGGAAAGATAATTTGGTCATGGAGTTGGGACCCGATAAAAGAATGAATTAGGCTTGGGGAAAAATGTTGAGGGTAATGTTGGCATTATGATAAAATCTCTTAGGCTTGGGGAAAAATGTTGAGGGTAATGTTGGCATTATGATAAAATCAGCTGTGGCAATAAGACTATTGCTATGGCAATATCATTGCCCAAAGAAGGGTCATTGATTATTCAACTTCCTTTAATTGAGACTAGGGTTCAAAGACTCGTCGGAGTATGAGTTGATTTGACTGAGTCATAATCAAAATAGTGAAAACCATTACGATATTGCACTGACACCAACCGGAGTCTTCTCTGATAGATTCGGTCGGTTCACAGAGAATCGATCCAGTGAGTCAATTATTCATTGTGAATCGGCCGAGTCATGTTGAGTTGACTTGTGATTCATCCAAAACTAGATTTTCAGATACCAAAATGCAAAATTGAAATTGGAAGAAAAAGTGAAAGAAAGATAATCTTATATGGTAATCAATGGCAAACTAGTGTCAGTTGACCTGAAAATAGTAAAAAATTTGATGAACATAAAGTAAAAAGAAATAAATGTCCCAGCTAGATTTCAGCAAATATTCATCCACAGAAGGACATTTAATTTCCAATGGTCAATAAACAATGATTTATTCATCCACAAACTTGGACAATAACGAATTGGAACTATTTAATTAGTCGTTTCACATGTTTATGAAGCCAGAAAACAGAGAGAGGAAATATTTCGGTCACCAATTTAGTGCAACAGCCTTCTTAATCATCCTCAATTCTTCTTCTATGTGAACAGAAAAATTGGTGGCCAGGTGTGATTTTCAGTTTTTAAAAAGGAAGAATTCAAGGGAGGGTTTGTCGATTTAACAAACAAGGAGAAGAGGGAGAAAGGGAGGGAAGGAGGGAGGGAGGAAGGAAGGTTATTCAATTGCTCTTGGAGAGTAGAGACTAGGTTTTGTTTTCTTGGCATTGAATGGCTTTCCTTGTGGAGTTGACCGAGTGGTGAGATTTTTTATTTTGTGAGGAATTTTAGTAGAAGTCTAGAATCTTTAAGCCCTATTTCTTTAGAATTATTAGAGGCCTAATCCAACGTAAGTAATAATAAAAGGAAGGTTTGTAATATTTTTTTGGCTAGTTAGTCTATTTGTTTGTGGAACTATTAGAAGCCCATGGAAATCAAAGAAAAAGATTTGCAATATTTTTTGGGCTTCCATTAAAGGTATGTAAAAAAGCCATTTTCTTATTATGTTTTTTTATTCAAAATTTTGAGCAGATGTTTAAATAAATTATTATTAGAAGATATATAAAAATAATTAGTAAATAAATTAGGTTCATCAATATAGCATATCATGTTTTTGAACTTCATATATTTATTAAAAAATAAAGTAATTAATTTTTAGGTTTTAGGTCTTTAATAATGTGTTAAAAGTAACATACTAAATAATCGTATTAGTTAGAGTTTAAGCCTATATAAAACTTTGCTTAGCCCTGATTTTTTTTTTTTTTATGTTTCAAAGAAAAGATATATGTTTGGAGATTTTAGTTAGGAAAATATCTTATTAGTCCCTCAACATTCACATTTATACTTTTTAGTCCCTCATATTTAAAATAATGTATTTTAATCTCTCACAAATTTGAAACGTACAATTTTGGTACCTCAACACAATTAAAAACATATTTTAATTTGAAATATTCACACGCGTATCGAATGTAATATATTTCAATGTAAAATGACAATATATAATCTTAAGTACTAAATTGTCCTAAAAAGAATAGGATTGGGGTTTTGGAGCAGAGGTGGCGAAGGAAAAGTAACGAAAGACGGGAATAGGGATAGTGATGATAGGTGAGAAAATTGAGATTGCGGTGGAGGATATTTTAAGTAGTGTTGTTTATAATTTAAAATTTGTGTGTCGCCAATTTTGTCAATGAAAATGCAACATTCGATATGCATATGAGTATTTCAAGTCAAAATATGCCTGTAATTATGTCAGGAGTTACCAATATAGTGCATTATGAAGTTGTGAGGGATTAAAATACATCATGTAGAATGTGTGAGACTAAAAAAGTACAAATGTAAAATGTGAGGGACTATTAAGATTGTTTTTCCATTTTAATTTTATAATTTTTTCTTCTTAATATAATAGTTAAAATGACAAATGAGTATTTTGGTTAGAAACATGCTAACCTGTTGGTGGTAATTGAAAATTGGTGAAGTGTAATTACTGTGGCAAACTCGTACACAGTACAAGGATGAAACAATATTTGGATTATGTCTCAGGACAAGTTGAAGCCCGTCCAAGAGTTTCACAAGAAATTAAACAACTTCTACAAAATCATCTTAAGACAGGTAAAACTAAAAGATGTGCAATAAAAAAGAAAAAAGAAGAAATTTTGAGTTCTCTTTAAGAAGACAATATTAATATTATCGATCAGGATGATGATGATGATGATGATGATGATGATGATGATGATGATGACATTTATGAAATTAGTGAAGAGAAACAGAAAGACTATCTATTAGAAAAAAATAGTTTAATCAATCTATAAGAGAAAGTCAATATTTTCAATTTGTTGAAGAGCAAAATAGACATTCAATGTCGAGAATTCGACTTACTATACCCTATATACTAGATATTATATGTAAAGCAATTATTAAGAGTTGTTATTTTTTAAGATTTTATATGTAACATAAAATATTGTTTAATTTGAATATTTGCAAACTTTAGGAAATGTAGGTGTAAGTACCTCACAAGAATATACTTTGGGAAGTAGAAGAGTCTTTTCACGTAGTTTTAGTGTCAGAGAAGGTGAAGAATGTCAAGTAAAAGAGATGATTTTTATGTTTTTGCATCAAAACAAAAATCAGTAAAAACTATGTTTTCAAAGGACATAAAAGAGTTGGTAAGGCAATTTCAAAAGTCTTCCATTTCAATGCTATAACATTTAATGCTGCTGATAGTGGTCATATTATCAATCAATGATCGATGAAATTGTATATAGTTGAATTGGTATTTAGTGGACCCTCCGGTTATCAAATTGGAGATGATTATTTGAATGATGAAATAGAAGAGGTTAAAGAATACATTAAAACTATTAAATCAAAATTGACAGCTTTTGGATGCACAATTATGTGCGATGGGTGGAGTACTCGTGCAAAACACCCAATCATCAATTTTATGGTATATTGTGATAGAAATATGATATGTCATAGTTCTATTGACAACACAAATATTAAGAAGGCTGCTAAATTTGTTTTTTCATTGATGGATAAGGTTGTAGATAAAATTGGGGAAGAAAATATTATGTAGATTGTGACAAATAGTAAATCTAGTATAAAAGCTTCTGGTGAGCTATTAGTGCAAAAGAGGAAACATTTGTTTTGGTCATCATGTGCTGCACATTGCATCGATTTAATGTTAGAAGACATTGGTCAGATGGACGAATAAAAGAAATAATTGCACAAGAAAAGAAGATAACTTCTTTCATATATAGGAATGACAAAGTGGTAAATCTCATGAAATGAATCACATACAAAAAATAAAGAATTACTTTGTCCAGGTATCATGAGATTTGCTACTAAGTTCATTTCAATAGAAAGTTTTCTTCAATATTATAATGAGTTAAAAAAATGTGCACATCTGATGAATGGGCAAAGTTCAATAACACCAACAATAGAAGGATAAAAGCTCAAAGAGTGTTTGATTTGATATTATCCAAGAATTTTTGGAATAATATCATAAATGTATGAGCAATGATGAAATCTTTTGTGAAAGTTTTGAAAACTGTTGACCAAGACAATAAACCAACCTTACCAATCATATATGAGGCAATAGACAGAGCAAGGATGGCAATAAAAAGGAACAGTGAAGCACTGGAAAAAGTATTGGAAGGTAATTGATGAAAGATGGTATAATCAATTACATTGAGATCTACATATAGCAGGTAATTTAAATTATAAACTATAATTTTATTGAAAGTATAATGTAAGCATATATAAAATTGCTCATTTAATTGTTTTATTTTGTTCACCTACATATTCAATACTCTAGTACCTGTGTATTTAATATAGATGAAGTTTGGAAAGGATTGCAAGGTGCAATATGCAGTTTGAGCCAAATGTTGATGTAATAAATGAGGTACTTCTGTAAAAAATTTTATTAATATCTAAAACTTTTATTTTTATTAGTGCCTTTTAAAGTTTACAACTTTGTACATAAGTCTAGCTTAATATATTTCAAGGAAGGAAGGAAATATTTGGAAGTACAATCGCAACTAAAGCCTTATCAAAGTGTTTTCCAGGTTTGAAATTAAACTTAAACACATAAGAATATTTAACTAGCATTCAAGATATTTAACGTACTTTAAGTAGTAATTAAAGTTGTGTTACTGTTTTATAGGTGAATGATGATTTAACTATAGTGATGAGATTCCAAATTTAAGAAAAATTGCTATCAAAATTTTGAGTCAAACTTGTACATTTTCTGAATGTGAATGTCATTGATTCATACAAAGCTTTGAAATCATTTGGCAATTGACATTCAAAGTTACACAAATTAGTGGTTGTGTATTATAATATGCAATTGAGGGTGAAGAATCTCATGTATCAACGAGACTGTGATGATTTCTACAATCCAATTAATTTGATTCACATCTTTCATGAAGATAATATACTTGATGAATGGGTTGGGAAAAATGACCAACCTTTACTGCTTGAAGATGACATAAATTGGTTAGATCAAGGAATTCATCAAAATGAAGAGGAAGACGGACAATATGGCAATGATCATGATAGTAATAATTTTGGTAATACTTTACTTCAATTTGTAAGAAAGAGAAACAATAAAAGTACTAACCAATCATCTGTTACAAGAGATAAGGGTAAGGCTGAAAAAGGAGATAAACATGTACTTATTATATTCTCTTCTATCGATAGCAGTGGCAATGATGATGGTAGTGGTTATAGTGGTGACAATAGGAAGGTTACCCCCTGATCGAAGACATGGTAGAGGTGACAGTTACTACCAGGATAGCCAATATATTGAGGAGGAATGTCGTGGGCTCAGAAAAATAACATCTATTATGTTACTCAAGATATTGATCACGGTTATCGTCCTGGCATAAAAGCACAATGTGAATATTTGAATAGATTAACTGAGTTTCAAGTGATTTCTCCCACCACTCATATAAAGAAAAACATAAATGAGTTGACGAGCACTTGCGAGCTTTCGGCATTGGTCAAAGTTGTCATAGCCTTGGTTCTAGTCACAGTGCTAGATGGTTGGGATGTAGTTATGATCAATCTTATGGAGTTAATACTAGTTGTTATTATAGATATGGGGCATATGGTGGATCTAGACAACTTGACATGTGACGCTCCGTCTCACGTCGATTGTGAGAGGGGATATTATATTGTTTATAATGCTTTGTGTTCTGTCTGCTAACAACTTATTTTAGGCATTTTGAATCCATTGTTTCCCCTCAAAAGTTGTTTGGCTAGCCCATATCTAAGATGTTATAGTTGGTATTAGAAAGAATCTCGTATGGTCGCTGCACACCACGAGGTGAGATGGACCAATGGTATTGGGCTATACTATGCAATGTATGTGACATGTAATTGGGCCCCAACTTGAGTTTTGCGAAGATGCAAAGCATTAAGAAAGGGTGATTATGACACTCCGTCCCAATCGATTGTTAATAAGGGGAGGGGGATATTGTATTGTTTATAATACATTGGGTTCTGGTCTACTAACAATTTGACTTAAATATTTTGATCCCGTTATTTTCATTTTAAAGTTGTTGGGTCAGTCTAGGCCCGAGGTGTTACATGACAGGTCTACTAGTACTAGTACTGGTAGATAATATGATTGACTAATAGGAGATATCATGATGGATTTCATCTAACTCAAATAGCTTTAGATATTATAGACCAGGACAAGCTTCATCGATTAGTGTGGGTGATAGTGTTCATTATAGAGGATTTAGATACTACAATCCTGGTAAAGAGTGCCCTCATCAGTTCCTCTATCTCCTACAAATTACGATTATGGTTCATCTAGTCAATCATTCACAACCAATAAATGCACAACTAAGTTCATTTGGATTCCCGTTCCATTATTCATATTATAGTGCACGAGAATAGGAGAAGGTCCTTGAGCCTCATCATCACTCTTCATAGTATTGCAAGGTATGACAAATATTTTAATAACACCACTGGTTTTTCAACTATTTCTTCTTCATTTGGTATCATTTTTTGAGGGAATTGATGTTGAAAGTTGAAACAAGTGAAACTTCTTTTTGATATGTTGAAGAGAAATTCATTGACTTCTATCTTTTGTTTCTGTATTCAACTATGTGTTCGATATTCTTATAATGTATTTTGTAGTGTTTTCCAGTCTAGTAGCTTAACGTTGTTTATTTTTTTTATACATCTAAATTAATACATAATTGTGATACTATTTTGCTAATTTATATTAGTAATTGACTATATTATGGTACTATCAATTTTTTAAAATTTTTTAAAAGATTTTTTAGACATTATTTATAGCAAAACATGCACATTGTCCGATCTGGTGACCTATACGTTATGATCGATGTGACACATTGATGTCCACTACTGTGACCGAGTCTATGACTTTGAACCATGATGCATATTATCAAATTAAAGATCAAATGCTTCTGGACAACTCCTATTTCTAAAACTTGTTACTGGTTTTGGAGAAAGTTGTAACTTAGGCAGCTGATCAGAGGAGAAATTGTTGCAGCAACGGATCTCAAGCTTCTTTTGGCATGATAATTGGCGTCCTTTGGCGCTGTTATTATTGTTATTCCCTCCTCAAATTGTCAGAAAGTTTTTAAGATTCTCTCAAGCTAAAGTAAGTTCAATTCTTAAGGATGGTGTTTGGACTTGGCTAATAGGTAGAAGAAGAACTCAGGAGGTTGAAAGTCTGATTCAAGCTATACCATCTTAACTTTCTATCCTCAGCGCATAAGGATGTTGTTAGGTGGAAACCTGAACACTCTAGACATTTCACAGTAAAGCCTGTAGTGAATTTACCAAGGGATCATGGTTCATGAACCCAGCTTATCCTTGGGCTGGAGTAGTGTGGTTAAGAAACGCATTCCGCGATTTGCTTTTATTCTGTGACATGCAAGTAAGTTCACATTGTCAACAAAAGATAGATTAGCACAATGGGGTTTAGAATCAGATAGTGGTGCATTCTTTGCATGGAGGCTGATGAAACAGTTGAACATTTGTTCTTTCAATGCCCCCATTCCTTTTTTTGTTTTGGTCATCAATCCAAATAAGATGCAGATTGTATAGGGGGCAGCTGTGTTAGAGTGGTGAACTCCAACGGTTTGAACAGAATTTTAGGAATAATTCCTTCTATGCGCATTTCTATAACATAGCTCTGGCTACAGTAGTGTATTACATTTGGAGGGAGAGAAACACGAGAATCTTTCAAAACAAGCAATCACATACTGGGGTATTGATAACCAATCACCTGCAGAATGAGATTAAAAGTTTAGTTTCAGGCTGGAGGAAGATTCCAAATACTAAATTCAAATGGGAATTAAGCTTCTATAAT
The DNA here is from genome assembly GCA_025175665.1 of Cinchona pubescens. Taxonomy (NCBI): domain Eukaryota; kingdom Viridiplantae; phylum Streptophyta; class Magnoliopsida; order Gentianales; family Rubiaceae; genus Cinchona; species Cinchona pubescens. The sequence goes on along the minus strand of JANKKI010000281.1, from coordinate 830,917 downwards.
AGGGTCTAGAATATTGCTGAACTTGAAGTAGAAGTAGTTTGTTTATAGTTGACGAGTCTGTTCCGGTGAACATGAGTTCTTTTATTTGCTATTTTGGCAATTAGTTGGCAAGGTGATACTTCTCTCTAATTGAGTGTTTTTGTGTAAGAAAATTTTTTCTTAACATTGATAAAAGCTAATCACTTCCACAGTGTAAAAAAAAAATTAATCCACATGAAAATTCTAAAAGTGAGGTTAAAAAAATAAGATAAAAAACTGACTACCTAAATATTTCTCAAGTATAAGAATATCATATACAGTACATATATTATAGTATAATAGTACATTTCACGGTTACCATTTTCTAGAAGGGTTAATTAGACTTTATCCCCTAAAATTTAGCAGCATTATTATTTTAGTCCTCAACGTTATTTTTAGAGTGCTCAACCCCACCATTATGCCAAGTCAATGTTTGACCATTCTACTCCTGTATCATTTTACTATTTTTTTGATTTAATTAATTACGGTACTTTACCCCCTTAAACTTTAGCATAGTAAACTTTTTAGTCCTTAAAGTTGTTTCTTAAGTACTAAAATCCATCGATTATGCCAGTTCTGAATTTTGATAATTCTATTCCTATTTATTCTAATATCTTTTTTGATTATTTTATTCTTACGAATATATTTTCATTAATAAAATTTGATTCATAAGATGCCTAGAAATTAAATTTGGTATATTTGCTTGTCCTTCTTGTCGAAATTAGTTGAAGAAGATAACTTAATATGAATGACATTTATTTTTTTGAGCAGTACAACCTCTAGATTGATGGTAAATTATAACCACATCATATTTCTCGTGTAAAATGACTCTTAGCCTAAAATTTTGACTAAATAGACAGATACACCAATGAATCCAAAATTTTGAATAATTTTTATTCTTTAAATTTATTTGTACCATTAGAATATAAAAAATTGTATTTTTAAAGAATAACGAAAAGATAGTGATATGTAGGCAGTGTTTTGAAAACTGGACCGGACCCAACCGGTTCGACCAGTTGGACCGCGACCCGGAACAACCACTAGTCCTATCTATCTATATACCTGGGCTATATTAAAAGTCCAATAGAATCGTAAAAAACCGTAATTTGGAAGAAAATCGGTTCAATTGGCCCTTGCCGATTTTTTAAACTTTAGATTGAAAAATGATTTAAATAAAGAGAAAAAATTAAAAAAATTATCAAACAAACTCCAAAACAGTAAAGCAGTGAACATACTAAAGCCTAAAATACTAAAATATTATTTTTTTAAGCTTTTTCAAACTTATTTTTGTACTGCTTTGATTTTTCTTGTTGAAAATTTGATTAGTAGTTTTGGGTATTAGAACTAAAGTTCTCAAAAAGTAGTGTTTCTCTTCTAATTTTTGAATTTCATAGAAGTATATTTTATGTCATTTAAATTACACCACAATAAAAAGAAAAAAACCTAAGGTAGTGACTTGGTCGGTTCAACCGGTCTGACAAGTTGATCTGCGATCCGAACAGGTCACTGGGTGGCAATGCTCGGTTTGTTTTTCAAAACATTATATGTAGGCAACGGAATTCTAATCTTAATTAGAATTCCTACATTATTGTCTTGGAGTGGTGTCCTAACTAAATAACACCATGTCATGGAGATGTATACCTTAATATTTATCTTTTTATTAAAATAAATAAATAAATAATATTATCTATACTATATATAAAGTATGAGAGAAGATTTTTTGGTATCTATCATTTTATGATTTACCAAATTTACCCTCCCCACTCTTTTTATTATTTTTTCATTAATTACTTATAACTCCCTTTTTCTTTTCTTTTTTAATAAAATGCACACCATAGGGTGTGCTTTTCATACTAGTAAGTAATTATATTTCTTATGTATTTATATTACTTCAACAGATAATATTCTAGGGCAACTAGTTCTTTTTGTATTTTTATCTCTTTAAGTAACAAAGATATGGGTGCATAAGTAGTATAATAATTTTTCACCTCATGTTTCTTTGGAGGCAAGTTAGGAATAGATCTATATTATGACAAACTAATTTAACCCCTCCAATCCTATATGTACAAATAAGGGTCATTCCTAGGCATAAAGATACAAATTCTTGGAAACTCTAAAAAATTTCAAGAGCTCTCTAAATTTTCCATCAAGTTCTTTTATAAGTAAAGATTTAATAAAGCCAAAGTTCAATTCGAGTTCAAACTGTTAAGTCCTCGAATCAAAGTTTGAGATAAAGCTTCAACCCCGAGAATTTGAGACTATGATGTTAAGCCCTCGTGTTAAAGCTCGAGATCAAACTATGAAGTTCGAGATCAAGCTATGAAGTTTGAGAATAAGTTATCAAGTCCTCAAACCAATCCAAAACCGAAATCAAAGTGTGAGGCTCTTGAATCAACAATTGAAGAGAAGAATTGGAAGAGACGCTAGAGATTGTAACTCATTTTGTTTTGATATAAATAAATTATATTTGTCATTATTTTTGTCTTGTCTATTAATTATGTAGATTCAAAATTTTAAAACGCATAGTGAGGATGTGGTAGTGGTTAGTGAGAGATTTTATATAAAGTCAGTTATTGGTCTCATTTGTAGACCTTGCAATTTAAATAGGATGAACTATGTATAAGCTAGAGTATGATTCTTATTTTAACTACAAGATCCACAAGTAAGAATGTGAACAGGATACATATAAGAATTTTTTTTAATTGGTGAAGGAATTTAAAGCAAATGGAGACAAAAAAATATTAAAAAATAATGAATAAAATAGGGATACAATCGTCAAAATACTGAATTGGCAAAAGATAAGGGGTTAAGTGCTTAAAAATGACATTAGGGATTGAAGTGTTGTAGACACCGAATTTTGACGCATTTTTACCGTTAAGGGTTAAATTGGGGCAAATTTTTATGTTTTTTTTGAATTTTTCGAGACAAAGTCCCATTTCATAAAAATTTGTATTTTTGGATAAAATAATTATTTTTTTAAGGCAAGGATGAGATGGTCTTTTTGGTTTTGAGTATTAATCACATCAAACCAACACTATCACTCTCATGGTCTACGTAGACCAACTACACCTAACCCAACCCTTTCCCCTAAAACCCACACCATCAAACGTAACATCACAACTCCTCCACCAAGATAACCCTTATCAACATTCATCCTCAGTTTTCTCCTTTTCTCATATGTTTCTCTCATGATTCCTACCACTTTATACAATCCCCTTCTTATTTAATTATCACTCTCAGCAAAAACAGTAGACGATATTTTTTTTATCAGGGACTACGACACATTTTTTATCCTTCTTCCTATTTTGCCAAAATTCTGTCCTAAAAAAAAGCCAAGAACGGTGGATTCAAGCCTATATTGAAGATTTGCCACCACCTTTTGCTTCATTTTTGTATAAGGTAAGTGTGATTTTCATTGCTAAGTTATTTTGTTCCAAATTAGTATTATGTTTATTTTTATGAAATTTTGAATCTTGAGTTTTGATTAGTGCAAGTGTTCTTATTTTGGTTAAATTTATAGTTTATTTATGATTATATGTTGTGATAAAATGTTTTGCGTTAAATCTACGTTATTTTGGTTGAAATTTTGGTTATGTGAATAAGAGAGACCCGGCTATCCGGGCATTTGCGACCACTTTCTATTCACTTTTGGTCAAATCCGAGACCAAAATCGAAATCTACTCAAAAAAAAAAAAAAAAACCGAGTTGGGACTGCATATTTCATTTCGATCCGACACCAAAATTTTTTTTCCGGTGACTACCGATGGTGGTGCTGCCACCCGACCGCCACTGGTGGCTGCCTTTGAGCAGCCATGGTTGGTTGTTCATTATTTAGGGGGTACGGTATTAAAAATAAAGAAGATGCACTTTTAGTTTTGGGTTATAATGTTTAGTTGGGCTTTAATTTGTGTGGATTTATTTTTAGGATACTTTGTTTGGACTTGGGTTTGGGTTTGGGTTTGGGTTTGGGTTTAGTTTAGTAGACTTTGGTTTAATTTAGATAGATTTTGGAATTCTTTGGGCGTTTTAATTTTCAGGCTTATTGTGTATTTCCATTATTGGGCTAGTTAAATTTTGTGGGCCTTAGTAGTTATTTATGTGTTGGTTTTATTTGGTTTGCTCGAGTTCAACAGAAAGTGGGTTGGGTCATTTTTTTTAAATTTTCTTTTACAATTATATGAAGCCCATTGTTGCTAACTTTTATACAATTACATTTTAGCCCCTGAAACTGTCTGAAATTGCATTTTAGCCTTTAGAGCTTCTCTATAATAGCATTTTTAGCCCTTGGAACTGTCTGAAATTGCATTTTAGCCTTTAGAGTTTATCTATAATTACATTTTATTATACCTAGAACTGTCTAAAATTACATGTTGAGCCCTTAAAACTATCTAGATGTGTACATTTTAGCCCTTAGAACTATCTAAAATTACATTTTAGCCCCTAAAACTATCTATAATTGCATTTTAGCCCCTAAAACTGTACAAAATTGCAATTTAGTCCCTAAACTTTACTAAAATTATATTTTAGTTCCTAAATTTTGTTAAAATTTAACTTTAGTCCTTGAACTTTGTGTTAAAATTGCATTTTAGTCCCTGAGCTTTGCTAAAATTATATTTTGGTCCCTGAGCTTTGTTATAATTGCATTTTAGTTCCTAAAAGTTTGTGAAGTGCATTTTTTACCCCGAAAACTCTGTAGATTTTTCAATTAAGTCCTTAGAGGTTTAGATTGGTTCTAATTGAGTTTCTTTTTGTGTATTAATTGTCATCGTAGCATTATAATTTTATGATTTCTTGCATTTTTGCCCTTTTATTTATTTAGAAACTTTGCGAGTTGATTTCTAGAGTTTAGATTTTGTTTCAATTAAGTTCTTTTCCTTTCCTTTCAATCATTTAGCTCATTTTTTTTTGGGTATTTTGACTTTATTTTTAGTTGATTTTATTGTTTTTATTATCCTTATTCTTGTTTGAGTCGTGGTTATTTAGCTTTAGTATTCTTAGCATTGTTAGTGTTGGGATAGAAGGGAGGGGGTACTTTTATCCTGTTTGTTCATTTTTAGTTAGGATTAGAACCACAACCCTTACACTTTTGTAATCCAAAAAGGTACGTTTCTAAACTCTCTTATGTGCAATATGTGTTTTACTTGCTAATTGTTTATTTTGGTTTATGTAATTTTTATTCATTTACCAATTTCTTAGAGTATTTGTATAGGGTAATGCCTTATATAGGTACGCATAGGCGTTGACCCCAGAGATGGGGCAACTTTTTATAAAAGAGGCTTATGCCTATTGTAATAGATGGGTACGTGCTGTGTGTCAACCGCTTTTGATAGGATTCGCATGCTAGAATATTATGTTTTATGTTCTTATGTGTGTGCATATATGTTTCTTATTCTATTCTATTATGTCTACTTTTGTAAATATTTTTTGTGCACGTTATTATTGAAAATTTTCCCTCCTGTGTTAGTCCAACACTGACATAGGGAGTTCTCCCATTCCCCGCGCTTCATATATATGTTCACCATTTATTCGCTTTTATTTTTATTCTATGCAAACTTAATATAAATTTGGGTTAATTCTTAGATATTATGAATTAAATCTCGCAACCGGTTTTGTCAGAGGTGAAAGGGTGCCTAGGTTGCATTCAAAGTAGTCTAGCCTTCCCATTCCTCAATAAGACTCCCAAACCTTTTTCTTCTGTTTTTGTAGATTAGGAGTCATCTAGTTTAGGGTTTTTTCATCTTATTTCAACTTACCTTTATTTGTCTATTTTGTGTCATTTTGATGTTTTAAAATCTTTTTCCTCAATCTCTAGGAATTTTCTTTTCCCTTAAGTTTGAGTTAGTGTTCCGATGCACTTCACACATCGAGTGGCGACTCCATTATTCATTTATTTATTTTCAAAAATCCTATTCTAGATTATTTTGGGGTCTTTTAACGTCCCATTTTAGACCTATTTTTGTTCTATTCTTTTAACTGTTATTTATTTTTATACTTATCATTTTATTTTTCCCACGAGAAATGGAGCGCGACAGCTTATAACTCTACTGGGGACACTAGAGAGCCCGAGCACCTGATTTGGTCATGTTTCCTAATAACAATAGTGTTTTACTTTTCTTTACATTAGGTTTGGATGTTTACTTGTTATTTGCTCCTATGTGTTTATTTTGTTACATTAATACTGGACATGTTTATTTATTTATCAATTGTGGGATTAGAGGGGCTAGAGGGTAGAATAACCCAGTATTTTAAAGCCTCCAACTGTTACAAAGGTAATTATGTCCCTCTACCTCTAGGGAGCACATCATGCATCACTCATTTGCATAACTCAATAGGTATCGTCCCACCTCATTTTTAGGATTCGGACCTTATGTAGGCACGCAGGTACTGGTTGCGACGCTCTTGTACCAGTTTCAAACGGGTCCAACTCGAACCACCGACTTGGGGGCCTTGGAGTTGACAGAAATGCTACTTTTTGGGTCCCTTAGTCTGAAGGTTCGAGAACCATAAACCTTTGTGGAGTCTAGATTGCATCAGTGAGCCCAAACTCATGCAACATATAGATCACCCATAAGATAAAACCTCTCGGAACCCTAATAGGACACTAGGCACTAAGAGGGAAGGGATAATACTTGTGCATACTTTTACTTTTACATGTTAATTTTTGCTTTTACATTCTTTATTTATCTTTTTTTACATTTCATGAGCCCCAAGAAAATACCTTTGGGCAAAATGCTCTTTTAGCAAGCCCTTTCCCATTTCTTAATTTTACACGTTTAAATTTTCGTCTATTGCTTCTCATGCCCTAAGAATCAAAATAACATCATAGTTTTATTGTAAAATTCATGAATATAGATATGTTACCCCTTAGGATTTATTGTCATACTTGTACCCTTAGATTGAGTTGTAATATTTTGTAATTGAGGCAATTTGTGCAGTTTTCCCCAAATAATTGTATCCTCTATTCATCCTTATAGGATTTTTGGGTACTGATGTTAAATTGAATTTTTGGGATATTGCATATCACTTTAGGCTTACCGCGGCTTCTAAAGGGGGCACCTTAGAGCATGTTTCAATGTTGCATTTTCTTTACTCGCATCATGCATCAGCCATAGAGGGAATACACATTTTGGATATCCCATGGTAGGAATAAGCCTTCATTTTTGTCTTGGGTATAAAACCCAATAAGACATGCACGTTTATATTTTTGTGCTACCTAAGGGGTAAGGATCCAAGGTAAGGTAAACTAAGAGCTTACATTGTCCACAGATGGCCAACGTCAAAAAATTTTGCAAATTGACCCATATCCCCCCGAATGGCTAAGCATGTGGAGGAATCAAATGATCTCTACTGAATTGAAAAAATTGTACCCGTTCTTAAGATGCATTCCTTCTCTGTTACATTTCAAGCCTCATCAAACTATTATTAAGGACTAGTACATATTTGGAACCATACTTGTTCAATTTTTCATTTTGGTAAACAAGAAATTACTATTACTTTGGAAGAAGTGTCCTGTCTTTTAGACATCCTGTTCCATGGTTTCAAATTGATTTTCCCTACTGAAGTTGGACTGAATGCTTTTTACAGATATGTGGGATTAAAACAGTCAAAAATTTTGGGGGTAGATAAAGGCACGAGCAATATCTCTTTCATATTTATATGATTACTTTGGGGATCCTCACAGTTTTGTTAAGTGCCAGTTTGATTTCACTTACAAGACAGAAGAAGATTAGCAACAAGTTCGTGTTTGGACCTTTGGAATTGCTTTGGCTGGAATTGTTTTGTTTCCCAGAGAGGATGGTAAAATATGTTTCAAGATGGTCAAAGTGATGTGCATACTATACAAGGGAATAGGTGGGTAGAATTTCACTCTTCTACCAAACATCGTTGCTTAGATTTTTGTAGCATGCACCAATTCCCAAGTTAAGGAGGCATACTTTAATGGGTCTAATTTAATTTTGCAAATATAGGCATTCTAGCATTTGACGAAGAAGCAAGGTTTAACTCAAGGATCGTGGTTGATTAAAGAATGGGTTATGGAGCATCGTGAAAGGTATAAGTCCATGGATCAGCAGGGTACAGTAGCTCAATGGGCCAATAGATTTCAAGATTTGGAAGAGGATCAGTTCCAGTGGGTTCTTGGCATTTGTACTCAATGGATTAGATTGGACCAAGTGGAAAACACCAGTACTCTACACAATGCCATACAAATTCCTTACATTGCCTGGTGTTAGTGGAACATGCCGTATATACCTTTACGAGTAATGAGACAGTGGGGACTGGGGCAGTGTGAGCTGACAAAGATGATTCATCAGAATTCATTCAACCTGAAATAAAGGACTACTGTCCTGTGGGACCACAAATGGAAATGGCTTGGAGATAGTTGGGATTGGGAAATAATCAAAGGTATCCTGAAGATAGATTTATTCCTGTTTGCACTCTGAGTTATAAGAAATGGATACCAGAACAATGTGCTCCAAAGCCTGTACATGATGACGGGAAAGCACCAAGGGACTTGGAAGGTTTGTGTGAAGAAACAAAATAGTTGAGATCGAAAGCTGAGGTTCTAGAGATAAAGTTGAGAAGAACTGAAGCGACATTGAAACAATCTCTAGAAACTGGAGATAAAATAAAGAAAAGCAAGTGCCAATTGATGAACGAGTGTCGCAAGCTACTTCAGGATGATGATACAAGGTGTATATTGAACAGATATTCTATGGAACCAGTTCCAGTAAAGCACAAGGATTTGAAGAGCATTTGAGGGATTTGTTGGAATCTCTTGGAGAAATGATAAGATAAATATGTTTTGATGACTTTTGGATTATAGTGAAATTATGCTCTTAGTAAAAAATAGGTTTTGTATAGGGCCTTACCCCAAAGGAATTGCATCATTCTAGGCCTATCCTTGGCAAAATAAAGGTTCCCTAATAGGACATGCATGTTTTTCACTTTTGATCTTTTTGTAACTTTAATGTTTTTCTTTTACAGGCTCCCAACGGGCAACCTAAAGAACTTAATAAAAGAAAGGTTTATGTGACATTTCGTGTTCCTCTTAGATACTTGTCTTAAATCATTGCTTCACTTCACAGAAGCCCCATCCTTACAAGGTCGCGAGCCCGGGAGTCCCATATAAACGTGAGTTACTGAACAAAAATATCAGGAAGTTCAACACAAAATCAGGCTGTCTTTATTAGAAATATTAGGAAGTTCAACACAAAATCAGGTGCTTGCTAAGATCACTAGTATGTCGAATAAAGTCTCAAACCACAGTCAAGTGATTGCATATTTTCTCGCAAATCAAAATACAAGTCATTAGAATCTTGAGACTAGTGCAACGAACCCTACACCGGAACCCACAGTCAAACCACAGTCAACCGATTGCCTCTTCCTATTAAGATGAAGTATACTGATTTCGAAGAAGGGATGAGCCATTGTTTATTGGAATGACATCTACTGAAGGGCCTTCTACTGCATCTGGTTTTGTTCCTATTAAGGAAGGAGCATTGAATAATTAGACAAAGGAATATTTCCCTATCAAGAGGGAGTTTCGGTAAAAGCATATGGGATTGTCTTTAGATGTATTTTTTTTTGCACAACGCTCAATTTTGTTGAATTCGTCATTGTTGTTTTTTTGTTTTAATAAATGGACACTCAAGAAGAGAAATTTTTTATTTTTTTTTATTTTGATGGCTTAAAATAAAGTTCAGAGTAAGGTCTAGACATGTTTTTGCAAGCATGCTTTGTAAGTACATGTTCATCAATAAAAGTTGAGTGATTCCTGTTATTTTTTGTTCTATTTTCTTTAGATGGCCTCGAATTAATGTTTTCGATCCCCAAGATGTCACTATTCTCGAATGTGAAAATTGCAACTTCAATATCCCCCTCGATCTTAGTTTATTGCACACTGTGGAAAAAGATGAAAGTGATATTGAACATGAATTTGATCCCGTCCATAGGGATTTCGAACAATATGAGGAGAAATCTAAACCTAATCTAGAAGAACAAAAACCATCAACATTGGCACTGAGATAGAAATGAAAGAGGTTAGGATCAATATACATTTGAACAAACAGCAGCACGAGGAGTTGATTGAATTTTTGACAATATTCTGAGATGTATTTGCTTGGTCATATGATGATATGCCACGAGTTTCAACTGACATTGTTGTTCATAAGTTGCCAACAGATCCTAATTGTGTGCTAGTAAAGTAGAAACCTTGCACGCAAATTCAAGCCAAAAAATAAGTCTTAAAATTAAAGAGCAAATAATTAAACAATTCAATGCCAGGATTATTGTTGTATCTCTTTATCCCATCTGGCTTTCCAACATAGTACCTGTCCCGATGATGTCGGGAGAAGTGTGGGTTTGTATGGATTATCAGGATTTGTATAAAGCAAGTTCGAAAGATGATTTTTCGTTACCAATTATTCACATCATTTTGGACAACACAGCGGGACATGAAATTGCTTCATTCATTGATTGTTTCGCTGGATAACATCAAATTCTTGTTGCAGAGGAGGATAAAGAAAAGACTACAATCATTATCCCATGGGAACTTTCTGCTATAGATTGATGCCATTTGAATTGAAGAATGTCGAAGCCACCTACCAAAGGACTATGACTACATTGTTCCATGACATGATTCACAAAAAAATGGAGGTATATGTGGATGATGTCATAGTAAAATCAAAGAAAGTAGAGGACCACTTGGCAAATTTAAAGAAGTGTTTTTTGAAAGGTTGAGGAAATATAATTTGAAACTAAATCCTACAAAGTGTGCATTTGGGGCTCAAGCTAGAAAACTCCAGGAATTTATAGTCAGCAAGAAAGGTATTGAGATTGATCCTGCCAAAATCATAGCGATAAGAAATATGCCGATTTCGAGGACGCAAAAAGACATCAAAAGTTTCTTAGGTCAGATTAATTTCATTGGTAGATTCATTGCCCAGTTGACCTCTACTTGTGAGCCTTTATTCAAGCTATTGAAGAAGAATGCACCAATGGATTGGAATAAGATTGTTAGCGGGCATTTGATAAAATCAAGGACTATTTGCTAAATCCCCTTATTTTAGTACCGCAAAGACCTGGAAAGCCACTGATCATGTACCTTTCAGTGTTGGATGGATCCATAGGATGTGTTCTTGGACAGAATGATGAATCTAGTAGAAAGGCTCGAGCCATTGATTACTTGAGAAAAAAATTCATTGAATATGAGGCCAATTACTCATTTTTGGATAGTGGCTGACGAACTTGTTGTGCTTTGGCCTGGGCAACATAGAAGTTAAGACACTATCTGCTAGGTCATACCACTTATCTGATTTCTCAATCAGACCCTTTGAGATACTTATTGGAGAAACCGATGCCGACCGGACATGTGGCTAAATGGCAGATGATCCTAACTGAGTTTGACATCGTCTATACCACCCAAAAAGCAATCAAAGGGAAAGTGATAGCAGATCATTTGGCAGAAAATCCTATAGATGAAGACTATCAACCTCTGCATCTTATTTCATAGATGAAGAAGTTTTGTTTGTAGGATTTGCAGAAGATCTGAATAAAGAATATCCGGGTTGGAGATTGTTCTTTGATGGTGCATCCAATTCCTTCGTAGCGGGCATAGGAGTGGTTTTGGTGTCTCCTGAAAGAAAGCAATACCCTGCTACGGCCAAATTGAAGTTTTCTTGCACTAATAATATGGCTGAATATAAAGCTTGTATCATGGGATTGAGAATGGCATTGGATATGAATGATCATTAAAGACTTAGAGGTTTTCAGTGATTCAGATTTGTTGGTACATAAGACTTTGGGAAAGTGGGTGACTCATGATGCAAAGATCATCCGATACCATTGCAATTTACTTAGTTTGTACATGCAATTCAACACTTTGATCTTTACCCATGTTCCACTAAGCTGAAATGTTTTCGCTGATGCATTGGTTACCCTTTCTTCTATGATCAACCATCAGATGATGTTGTGATTGAACCTATTCCTATTCAGGCAAAGGAGAAGCCAGCACATTGTTTATCAATTGATAAAGAATATGATGATCTTTCTTGGTACCATGACATCAAGAAATATTTGAAAACGGGGTTGTATCCTCCTAGGGCTAATACTATAGCCAAGAATTTTTTGCGTCGAATGTCAATGAGATTCTTCCTAAATATAGAAGTACTGTACAAAAGGTCAACTAATTTAGGAATGTTAAGATGTGTGGATGCCAAAGAAGCCTAATATATCATGCAAGAAGTGCATAGTGGTATTTGTTAGTTTGGTTCTCATATGAATGGGCATTTACTTTCAAAGAAGATTATGAGTACGGGACATTATTGGTTAACTACAGAACATGATTGCATTGATTTTGTCCGAAAGTGTGTAAAGTGCCAGATACATGGGGATTTGACACATGCCCCGCCAACAGAGCTCAATGGTATGACTGCACTGTAGCCGTGTTTAGCATAGGGATTAGATATCGTTGGTGCTATTGATCCTCCTGCGTCGAATAGACATAGATTCATTTTGGTTGCCATCGAGTATTTCACTAAGTGGGTTGAAGAAGAATCGTACAAGTATGTAACCAAAAAGGTGGTAACGGATTTTCTCAAGAAGAATATTATTTGTCGATTCGGCCTACCAGAGACCTTGGTCACAAACAATGCCAAGAATCTGAACAATGAAATGGTAGATGGATTGTGTGAACAATTCCAAATAAAACATTGCAATTTTGACATTTACAGGCCTAAAATGAATGGAGCGGTGGAGGCTGCTAATAAGAATTTACATTGAAGAAGATCATTCGAAAGATGGTTGATGCGTATCGAGATTGGCATGAAAGCTACCCTATGCACTGTTAGCTTATAGAACTGCCATCCGAACTTCTACTGGTGCAACACCTTATTCTCTCATGTATGGAATGGATGCAGTTTTACTTGCAGAAGTGGAAATTCCGTCCCCACGTATTCTAATAGAAGCAAAGTTGGAAGATGTAGAATGGGTTAAATTTATATATGAACAGTTATCTCTCATTGATGAAAAGAGATTAAATGCTATCTGTCATGGACAGTGCTATCAGCAGTGCATGGCTCGTGCCTACAACAAAAAGGTCAAGCCTAGGCAGTTCGAGGTTTGAGATAAGGTTTTGAAACGGATTTTGCCTGTTCAAGAAGAGGCCAAAGGAAAATTTACACCCAATTGACAAGGACCATTCATTGTTAAAAAGGTACTATCTGGTGGGGTCTTAATTCTCATGGACATTGACGGTCAAGTATTTCCTCAATTGATTAATGCCAAGGCTGACATGGTAAAAAGATTCTATATTTAACCTTGAAATTTTGCTTTCAAAATGCTTCAAAGGGCGAGCCAAGGGCAGGTCTTTTTTCTTTTCCCTAGTTTTTCCCTTTGAGCGTTCAAAGAAAATTTTCGTTTGGCAACCCCCTGAAGATCACACCCCATACTGGGTCAAAAATCCAAGAAGTACCAGCCAAAAAGGCTAATAAAGTCTTAACAAAATTTCACCAATACTGGGGCAAATTTTGTTTGATAAATAAGTATTGCAACAAAAACAAACAAAAAAAACATCAAAAAATCAAAAATCAAAAAAATCAAAAATAAAAAAAAAAAGAGAAAAGAAAAAGAATCTATACTTCATACTGAGGCAATTTTTTTTTTGGAAAGGTGATCGTAGGTTACTTGAACTGCTCATATAAGCTGCTTTTCCAACCTTAACAATTCTTAGACCTAAACCTGACCTTGTTACAAAAGCCAAAATGTTATCAACCTCTATTCTTTGCAGTAATTCGGAAGGAAAATGGTTGAGGTCAGGCGGCATATGATGTTAATTGATCTATCCTAATTAATTGAAAGGAAGATTATCTTATTGATGCTAATTTTCTTTTCAAAAGTTAGTTTTTGGGACACCATGTCTATGATAATTGGTTGTAGTTCTCTTCTCTTTATTGAAGGAGAAAACCTGAAAGGGCTCATTTTCTGCACCAAAAAAAAAAAAAAAAAAACTTCTCTTTTCTCTATTGATGGTGAAAACCGGAAAGGGTACCTTTTTTGCAAAAAAAAAAAATCTCTCTTATCTCTATTGAAGGTGAACACCTGAAAAGGCGTTTTTTTTTCCAAAAAAAAAATCCAAAATTTTTTTTTAGTGAAAATCCGAAAGGGCTCTAAGATAAGGATATGATGCAGAAATCTGTCAATGAGAATCAGCAAGAAGTCAAGAAGGTGCCTAGAACAGCTGTTGAGCACGTTTAGGTGGAATTTTCTCCTCATATTGATCGGTCAATTGCAATGTCAAAGATCGAAGAATGTGACATCTAAGGAATCAATATGAGCATGATCAGAGGTTTCAAAAAAAAATATTATTATTTTCTTTGAATAATGGTAGGAACATGCATTTTTACCTAAACTCTGTTTTTAGCAAATCTGCATCTATATTTCTATTGCATATATGTCCCTGGTTTTCTGTTTAGTTTATATTAACATTTTTCAAAAATAATGCAAATGCCATCAAGACAATCTCTATTGTTATTAGGAAACTTGCAGATATCAGATGAGTAAGAGGGACTCCAAAATTAGTTCTGTTGAATGGGTTAGACTCTGATGATGTTCAGTAATTTTGACAGGGGTTATCTACAATGCATTTGTCCTCCTAAATGTCATCGCTACACCAATGGAAAACCGAAAGAAATAGAAATCTCATGTTTATATGGTTTCCAAAGGGAATTGAAACTGTGATGGCGACGTTGTTAATTGATTTATCATTGCAGGATCAGGACTATTTACTTTTATAACTAGGTAATGTCTTTTGTTTTCATTTTATTCATTTATATTGCACCTCGTTGCACATCTAGTTTTAGGATAAACCAAATTAACACTATTTTTGGTTGGATAAGTCATTTAAGAAGCTTATTCCTATTAATGTACGTCTTGTCATGGTATTTTGACTAATTCCTTGCTCAGCTTGTTGATTGTCAGCCAAACATGCTAGTTAATGCACCATCTGACAAGCCAAATATCTATTCTTTCAATCACAATCTGGCAACCCAGAATGTTAAAATTTTAATTATTATCTTTCCAATTTCAGTCTGGCAACCCAGACCCTTTTAATTATTTCTATCGGCAGCCCAAATATTTAAATTTAGGTTGCATCTGTTCAAGTATTAAAGCCGGGTAGCCCAGGCTTCTAGAATCCAGTTATGTTCTTCATTTTCCAGTACTATTCATCCAACTTCTTGGACATTTAATTTTCAAAGTTCAGCTCAGTGGGCGGAGCATTTCACTTCAGTCAGCTCAAGTCAATCCAGCAGCCTAGTCATTTAAAATCCTAAGTCATTTCAATTTTAACATTTAAATTTCAAGTCATTCAAATTTCAGCAGTCTGAACATTTAATTTCAGTTGTGTAAATTTAAGTCCAGTAGCCTGGGCATTTAAAATTTAAAGTTCTTTTAATTTCAGTTCAGCAACCTGAACATTTAAGTAAATCGTCCGTTGGGAGGACTATATCCCAAGTCATTTCAATTTCAACTCAGCAGCCTGGGCATTTAATTTAGTTATGTCAATTTAAGTCCACCAGTTTGGGCATTTAAATTTTAGTCGTTATACAGCTCTAGAGCCTGAGCATTTAACTAAGTCGTCCATTTGGGAGGACAATATCCCTTATTATTTCGTCCATTTGGGAGGACAATATCCCATGTTATGTCGTCTGTCGGGAGGATAGTATCCCGCATTATCATTTCAATACCTACATTATTTCCCAATTTTGAGTCTGAACTACATTTGACCTGATTCCTAAGGTGGAATACGTAGGCAGCTCAATTAGATTCCGGTCACAATTTTTATCACTTTCATGGTTATGTTAGTTCGAGGTCATTTTATGTTATTGTTATGTTAGTTCATGTCATTTTATGTTATTGTTTATGTCTCCTATTCCAAAAGAAAAAAAAAATGAGTCGGTTATTCGGTATTTGTTTTTGTCTTTGTTTCTTGTACCTTTTCATTCCGACATCAGTGTTAAAGAAATAGGGACAAGTTCGTGCTTTGTCTTTCCATGTAGGTGAAATAGGAATACAATGATTGCGTTTGGAGAAGTATGCAAAATGATAAAATTCAAGGGCCTTGCAAGCACTCTTGCACCAAAAGGTGGAATTTCAAAGAATTAAATAAACGTCTAGCAAAAATATTTTGCAACTCTCAATGTTGTAACAAGAGTGCAAGTTACTCAAAAGATGGAAGGATGCAGAAACGGCCAAGCCAAAAGCATAGCATAGACTTTGTTTTGTATTTTGTTATTGTAATAGATAGAATAGGAAGCGACAACGGTGGTGGTAATGGCAATGACAATGTTGGAATCCTCCTTTAGTGGCAATTTCCATCCTTCTTCACTCAAATCTTCTTTTCTTTACTTCAAAACCTTTAATTTACCTAATGGTCTCAATAGTTTTTCGTCCTTATCCAAGTAATATCAATTTAATCTATTTGCTGATAGCTTGGTCAAAATCCGATGCTCTACAATTTTTGTTTGGAACCTCTTCAAGCTTCGAACAAAGAAGGGCAAGCTGTATACACCGAATTTTGACGCGTTTTTACCGTTAAGGGTCAAATTGGGGCAAATTTTTAAGTTTTTAAATTTTTCGAGACAAAGTCCCAATTTCATAAAGATTCACATTTTTGGATAAAATAATTATTTTTTTAAGGCAAGGACGGGATGGTCTTTTTGGTTTTTGAGTATTAATCACATCAAATCAACACTATCCTCTCATGGTCTACATAGACCAACTACACCTAACCCAATCCTTTCCCTTACAACCCATAGACGTAATATCACAACTCCACCAAGATAATCCTTATCAATATTCATCCTATTTTTCTCATTGTCATACATATGTTTCTCTCCTAATTCCTATCACTTTACACAATCCCCTTCCTATTTAATTCTCACTCTTAGCAAAAATAGTAGACGACATTTTTTTATCAGGGACTACGACATTATTTTTATCCTTCCACCTATTTTTCCAAAATTCTCTCCTAAAAAAAAAAAAAAAAAAAAAAAAAGAATGGTGGATTCAAGCCTATATTGAAGATTTGCCACCACCTTTTGCTTCATTTTTGTATAAGGTAAGTGTGATTTTCATTGCTATGTTATTTTGTTCCAAATCAGTATTATATTTATTTTTATGAAATTTTGAATCTTGATTTTTTATTTGTGCAAGTGTCCGTATTTTGGTTAAATTTATAGTTTATTTATGGTTATATGTTGTGACAAATGTTTTGTGTTTAATTTACGTTATTTTGGTTGAAATTTTGGGTATTTGAATAAGAGAGACCAGCTGTCCAGGTATTTTTGATCACTTTCTATTCACTTTTGGTCAAATCTGAGACCAAAATCGCAATTATCTACTCAAAAAACGGAGTGGGGGGGTGCAAATTTCACTTCGATCCGACACCAAAAAAATTTTTTTGGTGACTGCCAGCGATGGTGCTGCCATTAGACCACCACTGGTGGCTGCCTTGGAGCAGCCATGGTTGGTTGTTCATTATTTAGGGAGTAGGGTTTTAAAAATAAAGAAGATGGACTTTTAGTTTTGGGTTATAATGTTTAGTTGGGTTTTAATTTGTGTGGATTTATTTTTAGGATACTTTGTTTGGACTTGGGTTTGGGTTTAGTTTAGTAGACTTTGGTTTAATTTAGATAGATTTTGAAATTCGTTGGGCCTTTTAATTTTCAGGCTTATTGTGTATTTCATTGTTGGGCTAGTTAAATTTTGTGGGCCTTAGTAGTTTTTTATGTGTTGGTTTTATTTGGTTTGCTCGAGTTCAATAGAAAGTGGGTTGGGTCATATTTTTTTAATTTTCTTTTACAATTATATGAAGCCCATTGTTGCTAACTTTTATATAATTGCATTTCATAGCCCCTGACACTATCTGAAATTGCATTTTAGCCTTTACAGTTTATCTATAATTGCATTTTTAGCCCTTGGAATTGTCTGAAATTGCATTTTAGCCTTTACAGTTTATCTATAATTGTATTTTAGCCCCTAGAACTGTCTAAAATTATATGTTGATGTGTAAAACTATCTGTAATTACATTTTAGCCCTTAGAACTATCTAAAATTACATTTTAGCTCCTAAAACTATCTATAATTTCATTTTAGCCCCTAAAATTGTACAAAATTGCAATTTAGTCCCTAAACTTTACTAAAATTATATTTTAGTTTATAAATTTTGTTAAAGTTTCACTTTAGTCCCTAAACTTTGTTAAAATTACATTTTAGTCCCTGAGCGTTGCTAAAATTATATTTTAGTCCCTGAGCTTTGTTATAATTGCATTTTAGTTTTGAAAATTTTGCGAAGTGCATTTTTGACCCCCAAAACTTTGTAGATTTTTCAATTAAGTTCTTAAAGGTTTAGATTGGTTCTAATTGAGTTTCTTTTTTTTGTATTAATTGTCATCGTAGCATTATAATTTTATGGTTTCTTGCATTTTTGCCCTTTTATTTGTTTTAGAAACTTTGCGAGTTGATTTCTGGAGTTTAGATTTTGTTTCAATTAAGTTCTTTTCTTTTCCTTTCAATTATTTAGCTCTTTTTTTTGGTATTTTGACTTTAGTTTTAGTTGATTTTATTGTTTTTATTATCCTTATTCTTGTTTGAATCATGGTTATATATTTTTAGTATTCTTAGCATTGTTAGTGTTGGAATAGAAGGGAGGGGGTTTTAACCCGTTTGTTCATCTTTAGTTAGGGGTAGAACGACAAATACTTTTGTATTCCAAAAAGGTGCGTTTATGAATTCTCTTATGTGCAATATGTGTTTTACTTGCTAATTGTTTATTTTGGTTTATGTAATTTTTATTCATTTACCGCTTTCTTAGAGTATTTGCATAGGGTAATGCCTTATGTAGGTACGCATAGGCGGTTGACCCCAGAGATGGGGCAACTTTTTATAAAAGAGGCTTATGCCTATTGTAATAGATAGGGTACGTACTGTATGTTAACCGCTTTTGATAGGATTCGCATGCTAGAATATTATGTTTTATGTTCTTATGTGTTTTTATGTGCATATATGTTTCTTATTCTATTCTATTATGTCTACTTTTGTAAATATTTTTTGTGCACGCTATTATTGAAAATTTTTCCTCCTGTGTTAGTCGAACGCTGACACAGGGAGTTCTCCCATTCCCCGCGCTTCATATATATGTTCACTATTTATTCTCTTTTATTTTTATTCTATCCAAATTTTATATAAATTTAGGTTAATTTTTAAAAATATGAATTAAATCTCGCAACCGATTTTGTCGGGGGTTAAAGGGTGTCTAGGTTGCATTCAAAGTAGTCTAGCCTTCCCATTCCTCAATAGGATTCCCAAACCTTTTTCTTCTATTTTCGTTGACTAGGAGTCATCTAGTTTAGGGTTTTTTTAGCCGATTATTTCAACTTATCTTATTTGTCTATTTTATTTCATTTTTGTTTTTTAAAATCTTTGTCCTCAACCTCTATGATTTTTTTTCCCTTAGATTTGAGTTAGTATCCCGATGCATTTCACACACCGAGTGGCAACTCCATTATTCATTTATTTATTTTTCAAAAAACCCTATTCTATATTATTTTTCGGTCTTCTAACGTTGCTTTTTAAAAGTCCCATTTTAAACCCTATTTTTGTGCTATTCTTATAACTGTTATTTATTTTTATACTTATCATTTTATTTTTCCCATCGAAAAATGGGGAGCGACAAGTGTTAGTGACTCTAAAATTTAAGGATGTAAAGTATAATTAATCCATAGATATACTTGTTCATTTAGCCAAATTTTCAACATTGTTAGAATTGAACTTTAGTTGAGGGACTTTAGTACTTAAAAATTAACGATAAGAACTAAAATGATAATAACTCTAAATTTAAGAAGATAAAGTATAATTAAGCATTTCTAGAGAAGAGACAGATTTTAAATCCTACTATCTTTATATGCACCATGAAAATTTTCCATCACACACACGATTTTGCAGTGCTTCCTTTTTTGGCTATTTTAAAGAGAAACATAAAGAGCATATTTTGATCTTAATTATAATTTTCATGTTATTTGCTTAATGAAAAAAGGAATGCCACACAAGGTAATTTTCTAACAAATTAAAAATTTCTCCAAATGTTTATTAAATAATTCATATCTCTCTTATCCTTCCAAAGGAATCATAATTCTTCCTCTATCATCCCCAAATTTTAAGTGTAACCTTACTCCATAGTTTTTCAATATCATATTCTTTTCTTGAACATAGTAGCTAAGCTAACATACGCTTGTTTTTTTTTTTTTTTCCATTTTGCTGGCATTATTGCAAGAGAAATTATTATCTTACCAGAGCAAATTTCATTTTTATGGCAAAATTACCCCTTGAGAAGTCGGTGCATAAACTCAACCACTTTTGTTGGGTGTGGCTCTTCCTCAATGGACTTTACTTGTTTGGAGCTAACAACCATCAAGTTCATTTTCTTCATTACTAAATTTTCATTCTTTATAAATCTTCTACTTTTCTTTATTTTAAATAAACCCCAAATCATAAATAACTTATATCAAAATGAATTAAAGAAAACCTGACTTCACTTTAAAATCTATTTCAAAGCACCAAATTTTTGCTTCATTCTTCTCTAGCAGCGTCAAATCAACAATAATGAAATGTACCAATTCTTTTGGGGGAAACTCAATTAGGGTAAAGGGCCGAGTTAGGCTCTTAACGAATGTATTAATTAAAGAACTTACTATGAAGAATCTGTCCACTCTAGTAAAGGAAACCCATAGTTGATTGGTGGAGTTTGAAGAAAATTTGATAACTAATAATAGTCATCACTAATTTATGAAAATAATATCACTCAAAAACAATAATTATTGGAAAATCAAATAAAAAAATTGGGTAATAGCTCAATTAAAAAGAAAAAGAAAAGAAGAAGAGGCTGAAGTTATGTGGTGGTGTGCGATGGATGAGTCATGAGTCTATAGTTTTACTGATATTTCGAGAAGCAGGGAAAGAGGGAGTAAAAAAATAGATGAGAGCCGAGAGAATAAAGTGGAGGAGGTGATGGAGGAAGAGACAAAAAGAGCGATAGCGGATGAAAGTAGTAGTACTGACTTTTGATGGGTATTTTTGTCATATAGGTGAAATTTGTTTTGGCTAGATAATATTTGCTCTGGCTATAACATTAGCCTTTCTCTTCAGTCACTATAAAATTAGCATAATGAGGTGGTTAAGTTCTTCTTCCTATAAGATATATATGAGATCTCAAAAGTTTTCCAATATGATATATTATTTTGCTCTTATTTACCATATTACTATGAAAATCTCTATTGTTATTTTATTTTTGCATGAACGGTATACAACTAGTATAACTTGAAGAATTGGAGGGTTATTTTAAAGGTTAATTGCACTCTGCATCCCTAAATTATTCGCATTTAGCACTTTACCCATTATAAAACCCTGAACTATCAATATACTTAACTTTTAATTTTTGCAAGGGTTCATTAACTAACCATCCCACACGTTAACCAGTTTTTTCACTTTATCCATTGAGATTTATTTTGTTTCATTTAGCACCCTTATTGGATAAAAAATACCCCTCTGTTTTAAAACTTTATTTTCTTTTAACTATTCATTTTGTTTTCTTTTTTGGTCTTTTCTCTTGTTTTCGAATTTTTCTTTTATTTTCCAACACTTGCATGCAGAAACCATAATATAGCATTCCTTTTGCCTCCTAAGAATTATTTTGGTATAAATCTTGTGTGACTTGAATATGTTTTGATAAAAGAAGAAAAAACGAAACATAAAAAACAATAAATTATAGAAAAGATGATAAAAATTATCCCAAAGGAACTATTCATCGGGTCTACTATTCAACATAAGGAGGAAGAAAGAGAGAACTAAAAAGAAAAATGAATGGATAGAATAGAAAATAGAGGAAAAATAGAAATGGAAAATATAAAAAAGGGAAATCAAGGTATAATTGTCTAACAAGGCTAGTAGGTGAAAAATATAAAGGACAGTGCGTAAAGTGAAAAATATGACGTTACGTACCGGGCCTTTTCGCACGAGTAAAACCATATGTAATTCCTCGTAATATGAGCTTAGATGTTCTTCACTGGGACATAAGATCCTTTTTGGATGAAGTGAAGAATGTTCTTGACAATAATTTCATGGCTCGACTGTTGGTGATCATTTCTGTTATGGATGCTTATATTGGTTTGCCTGCCCACCACCAGTATGGCATTCGCCACATTTGTAGGTTCTTTTTTAACTTCCCTTATCATCCAGTTACACTGTTTACTTTTCTTGGAAGTCTTGCACTTAGCTACCTATTTTCTTCCTTTTACTTTGAGTCATCGTGTACTCTTTGTCGTGCTTGATAGACTACAATTTTGAGCTGCTTCTTATTTTCAGACAGCATACCCAAACATACTTCCATATGCAGATTACCTCAACACATTCACGTGCAATCCTCAATATCACTGTTTGTGACATCATAAGTTAGAGCATTTGCAGCATTGGGGGGGGTGCAATATTATGTGAGGGACAAGGTACAAGAAGAGACCATTAACTACGACAAGCTTATTCCAAACTCAATCATAACTTATTAGTAAATCTTATTCTAATATTCATATTTTCTCCCATTTGATGTATGATTGTGAGCTTTGTTTAGAAGTATTTCTCAAGCGGTGCTCATACATAATTACAGAGAAACAAACTGGTTGCAGATCTTCTGGCTAAAGCAGGAGCTTTATAGTATGGGGATTTTCTATTGCATTCGGATCTTGTTTATTTGTTAAGAATTTATGTTTAGAAGACATTAGAGGAATTAAATTTCCACAATTGGTTGTAACATTCAAAACAATTTTTACTCAAATGTTGCTTCTTTACTCAAAAAAATGCAGCAACATAATTATAGTGGATTTAACATGTAAAATTGTAAAATAGGTACTTGAACTATTCTTAGCTTCTTTTCACAGCTACAAGGCATTCCAGTTAACATTGTTTGCACCAGAAATATAGTGACGGCAGCAGCAACAGTGACGGACTCAAATTCTTGAATCATACACAAGAGATGAAAGGAAAACAAATTATGCTTGTGAAGAAAAAACTTGAAAAACTCTCTCCATCTAACAACTGTGCGGACTAGGCAATCATTCTTAATATGACCTTTATATCTCATTCTCAAAATGCCTTCAAATCACATCCTAATAATGCAATCTTAAAATCGCATTGACACTATGCGCCTAATTGAAACCCCAATTTTAACCCAAAACTAAACTCAATGTGACCCTAAATAAATTCTTAATGCTATAAGTTCAACAAGTCTTGAATAAGACTACTAATTTATTTAGTGCATTTCGCCATATAAAGTATGGTTTAGAATATAAATATGAAATTAATATTTTGTTCTACAACCACAAACAATTTAGAGATTAGACTACATGAAACTAAATTTTGATCCCAACCATAATACATTATTTATTTTATTTAGGAAGAATGAGCAAAAGAAAGAACCAGAGAAAAATGTAGAGGGACCACAGCTTTATGATTATTTAGGCAGCTGAAAATCGCATTTATAAATGTGACCATAGTATTTTCTAAAGAATTATCTTACCTAAAAATTATTCATAATTTAATTATTTTTTATTACTTTAAAAACTTCATTCAGTGTAATGCAACAGACAATCACATTCAATGAATACGATTGTACCATTTCAAGAGCTAAAAAAGATCTTCACAGTTTTGCTAAGAATTATTTTAATTCTTCGTAAACTAAGATGGAAAAATGTGTAAGGTCATACCAATGACGTTTATAATCTTTGTTACTAATTTTATGGGATGTATTCCTTCAAAAAAATATTATGAGATGTAACATCATTTTCCAATTTAGGTGAATGTCAATAATCTTGAGTCAAACCAAAAGGAAAGCTTGACAGTATCGATGGACAGAGTGTGCATATACAATGAAGAAAATGTGATATATTTTTTTATTATTAAATATTCTTTTATCAATGTAAAATTATTTGATTTATACTAATATAATATATTCAATATAGTTATTTGAAAACTAAAAAAAAAAATTAAGAATGCTGATTTAAGTTAGCCTAATAGGCCATCAATGCCATATACTAAAATGACCGATTTAGGCCTTGATATTTTGATTTAGATGTGTCAAAATTGGATGCGGATGTGATATTTTTAGCTTTGATTGCTAATTTTGGACCCAATTAGATTCTTGGAACCAAAATTTCCAGTGTCAACTTAATGTCACCAGTGATAGAATGTCACGAAAATTTAAAATTATAACTATTCTTTATTTTTTATTGTTTAGCGGTGTTATCGAACATTTAACCATCAAAATTATCCACGTTTCAGTGCATCATTGGCGGCACCGATTTGGCACTAGGTGATTAGCATCGAGGATCTAATTTACTTTTAGTTAGTAATCATTATTCGAGATATTATTTAGTATAAATACTATAATAACAATTTTTTAAAATATAATTTAGGTAAGAAAAAAGGTGGTTGAAATATATATTTAACGAATCTTTCAAAATATTATTTGGAGGATAATTCTTATCCAAACGGACTTGTTTGAGTGTGTTGTTGCAAACTTGACTATCTTAATGTGCAGATATTTACATGTATCCAATCTTCGAAATCACTCGTGAATCATTTGGTGTAAATTAAATCTCAAGATATAAGTATTTTTAATTGATGTGGAAAAGATTTCATAAAATTTAGAATACAGCACACGGATCACAGATAAAATTATGTAAATATTTTCCATGTTAACATACACTTGTCATACTTGAAAACTTAAAAGAAAGGAGCCAAAACCACTCAAGAAAGTCGTATCCAACTCTAATAAACCAGCTAACACTATCGTCACAAAAAAATTAAACTAGCTCATGACGTAAAAGAACAAGTGGCGCAACAAGCAGTTACTCTATAGTCTATCCACCACCAACTCTCTTACTCACCATTTTTAAGGTTTTTCTGCCTTGAGCATGGACATTTGTTTATCTTTTCAACTTATTTTTTACCTTCTCTGGCTCTTAATTTGCTCATTTTGTACTTTTTAGTGCAGCTTACAAAGTGAACTTTGCTTAAGAGCCCCCTTCTCCATTTCCTTTCTACCTCTTAACTCGTCCTTAATCTAGACTATTTGCTCATTCCCGTTTTCTCTTCTTCCTTATATAGTATTATTTATAATAGTCTATCTCATTGAGTTTTTTTATGTTTCTTTCAATAACTTTTCTAGTGAACAACCGTTACAAAATATTAATTCTATTTGACTCAATCTGCTCAATCTATATTAATTAATGTCTAAATCTCTTGATGTGATGAAATAAATCACTTTGTTTCGTTCACTGTTCTCACAATAAATCAAATTAGTTAAATAACTATACAAGCAATTTATGACAGATAAGAAAAATAAAAAAAGAAGTGTTCAATGGGTAAAGAGTTGTGCATTAATGCCCTTTTTTAATGAAAGTTTTTGTCACCATTTATGGTATATTATCTTCATCCTCTGTAAAAGAGATGTAGTAGTAATTGTTTGTTACTATTGCGGTATGAATGCAATGGATTTGATTTCTCTCAAACATGGTAAACTATAAAACTATTTCTCTAAAATTACTCTAACACATTCAATGAATAAAAACAAAAATGAAAAGCAATCTGGCCCTCTAATCCTTGTTCCCTTTTTCTATTTTGCCATCCTCCACTTGGTATTTTCTTTCCTTTTTCTTCTTCTCAATTAATGAGAATAAAAGCTTACTAGATTGTTGAACCAGTACAACTCATTGCTCCTTATATTTCAATCACATCGCTGAGGAATGCACAAATAATTATCAAGAGAAACCAACTATATATTGACTTGAGGACTTTGATGTGCAGTTTCTTATTACGAGCGTGAAACTATGAGAGAGAATATAATTACGAGCTACCATTCATTAGTTCAACCGACATCTATCTCAAAATGTCAAGGCTTTTCTCTCCTAAGAGCTTTGCCCATCAATTGAGTACTCAAATCTCCAAGGCTTCCTTCACTCTACGGTTCCTGTTGTTCCTTCAAAACTTATTCCTCGGGTATATATCTATCATATACTTTAATAAGAATAAGACTCCTGTGATATTTTATTTTGTGGAGATCAATGCCTTGAGTATAATTACAATCAAAAGATGAGTGTATTTGTTATTTCAATTGAATGAGAAAGATGGTGGTTGTATAATAGACTACATGCATTATGCATACATAATCACATCTTTCTCCGGTGGAAAAGTCAATCTGAATTAATTTTTAAAAATTTTTATTGGGAAATAAATTTTTGCATATATCTATTTTTTCCTAGTATAGTACTTGTACCTATTTTTTTGTCTGTTGGTTTATAGGACTAAAATGACCGGTGATTTGATTTAAATTTCAAGGTTTAGAAATTACTAGTTTTTTTTTTTCCCCTAATCCAAGACTTTTTCTACTTCTCATTTTTATTATTTTCTCTAATTAAAAGAATAAAAAATTATTTTTTGCTGATTCCAGTATTAGCAAAAGAATTTGTATTTATCTTATTTATCTTATAAACGAAAAATTATTTATCTTTTGTCATTTAGTACAAGGGGTTGAGCTTGGGAAGACGGATGCAAAGAAAGGGGATGGGTGTGAGCTTGGGGAGAGAATACAAAAATGGGGAAGAGTTTTGAACCCTACCCATAAAAACCATCCAATTTCACGAGACTCAATTGCCAATTATCTTAAATTATTGTCTTTTTATTTATCTTAATTATGCTTCCTTTTATTCTCCTTATTCACAACTAAATTCTTTTTTTCATTTCATTAATTGCTTTTCTTGGATGTGTACAGACTTCTATACAAGATACTAATAACGGGTTCTTAGAGGATAAGGATACTATTGAGTATTTCACACTTGGAGATCTCTGGAGATCATTTGATGAATGGAGTGCTTATGGTGTAGGAATTCCTGTGGTGTTAGGCCCTGGTAGAAGTGTTGTACAAAACAGGTACTATGCTCCATATTTATCCGCAATTCAAATTTACACCCCCACTAGGACCTCTACAATTTTGAGGTATTTATCATGGCTATCTATATATTTACTTCCTGTAGTGTGCAAAATAATATAATTGTATTGCCATTTGGCTTAATTTTGTCTTACTCTATATATTCTAATAATGGATCATAAATTTTGCCTGTACTTTTATAGAAACCTAAATGAAGAAGATGCCGATGTTGAGATGGAGTTTTGGAGTGATGGAAATGAGAGTGATATGCTTACAAGGTCACTAAGCAACAACTCTAGCAAGAATACTTGGGATATCACCTCAGGAGATTCAAATTTTGATCATGAGAGTTCCTGGCCAACAAAAAATACCTTAGGCTACCTTTATTTTCAGTACCATGATGTTTCCTCGCCATATTGGAGGACTCCAATTGCAGACAAGGTAAATAAATAATTGCCATAATGTTTAGTAATGTTTCATAGATGTTTATTTTCCACGTTCTTGTTGTCAATGAGAGTAAAAAAATCTTTTTGGATTGATTCAGATAAGGGATTTCAAGCCAAATTATCCAGGGCTTATGTCACTAAAGAGTTTTGATCTATCTCCTGCAAGTTGGATGTCACTTGCCTGGTATGGTTGATTCTCTACTCTAGATAGCTTCAATTTAGTGAGACATTTCAGTAAAAGTTTCATAAAATCCCTCCAGAATTGAGTAAATTTTAATTTTAATTCCAACCAGCACGTCATTTCAAGATATTGAACATGAATCAGAATTTTACTTTACTGTAAAATGCATCACAGTTTGAAAATTCTAAATACAAGGAATATATAAATTACATAAACTTTATCTAGTTTTATTTCTGGGGTTTATCATGAATTGCATAACTAAATGCGAAAGTGAATAATAAGAATCTTTTTCTTTCACCGTTTTAGGTAGGCAAGTAGTTGATTCTTTAGAGTTGGCAAAAAATATTGGGAATCTTGAATATTGAACTAAATGTGGGAAGTAAGAGAAAGGAAAATATTTTTCATTATAAGAAATATTTTCCTTTCTTAAGTGGTCATATCTTGATAGTTGAATTTTTGGACACTTGAAATTTGTGCACTAAGTTGAGGAATAGTAGAACCTATATTGGCTTAACATTCTGTCTAATATCCAAAAGTGAATGATAATCTCTTCATGGTATATAATTCTACTGCAACCAGGTATCCAGTTTACCAAATTCCGACTAAATGGTATGTGAAGGACTTAGCAACACGCTTCCTCACCTATCATACATTATCATCATGTTATCAAGGTAAGTCTTCTTGTGGATTTTCAAGTCTGGGCATAAAACAATTTTAGTTTTTTTTTTTCCCCTTAAATTTAGATTCAAATTAGTAGCATTTAGTAGAAACATAATTATGTGGAAAAAAACTTTGACTGTTTTCCAATTTTATGAGTAATTGCCAAAAGCATCTTTAAAAGAGCAATTTCAATATTTTGATCCATAAATTACAAGTGATAATAAGATGCAATTTTCATCAATCAACAATGTTCAAGTCACTTAATATAATTTGATTCTAATTTCTCTTAAGTTCAATATATTATTTGTCTGGTACAACATTAAGCATGAGAAGGGCTTTTCCATATTTATTTCTTTTGGAGTTTAGAAAATTTTGCTTTTGTTAAGTTTGCTAGTTTGCATCTCACAAAAATTCACTATCTATTAATGTCAATTAATTAGTGTTAACTCAACTACTTATGAAAATCAATTAAGTATACTTTTCTTAGTTTAAATTATTTGGTTGTCTTATTGGTTGTTACATAGATTAATTGTATAGTCTACATTCACTATATTTGTATGCATATAAATACAGGGTATATGGTATTTGGATATTTGAACATCATTTACCTGTGTACACCTATTTACCATCATTCTAATATGGTATCAGTGCTTTCAATCCCTTTTATGAGTGTTCTTCCAATCCCTTAATGAGTTCAAGCAGTGTTTTTAATCCCTTTTATGAATATCAAATTAACGGTGTTCTATTAAGTTTCAATCCCCTTCAAGAGTTACATTCACTTTTTTACGAGGGTACTTTTCATTACCTCCATTTTCAGTGTACTTTCAATCCCTTATGGGGTTTTCAATCCCTTTTAATTAGTTTTTCTTTTCAATGGTGTTGTATTCCATTGGAGAAGTACCTATCATTACTGTATTACCCTTTCAAGGTAATTCTTCCATGTAAGGGCTATCCTCCTTAATCACACTTTTTCTCGAAACTACTTCAAGAATTTTATTTGCAACCTCAAGTTGATTTCTCCACAACTTCCTTAAGTTTGAGGAAGGGTGTTAATATCAATTAATTAGTGTTAACTCAATCAATTATGTAGATCAATTAAGTACACTTTCCTTAGTTTAGATTATTTGATTACTTAGTTTAGATTATTTGATTACCTTATTGGTTATTGTATAGATTTGTTGTATAGTTTACATTCATTATTTTTGTATGCATATAAATATAAGAATATTGTATTTGTATATTTAAACATCATTTCATTCATTAATGTATACCGTTCTTTCCAAACTCTATTTATCATCATTCTGGCAATTTAAGTACTCTACTTAACTGAAGACAATAAATAATTTCTAATTACTATACTTATTGAAGACATTAAAAAATGTTGACAAACAATAATGTGAATAAACTGAACAAATAGTTTCATTAAGTTTGCTTTGCTGCAACTTTATATTAAATGCTATTTGGTGTGTCTTTCTCAAAAACTTGAAGCCAAACATGCCCTTTTATATCCCATAAAGAATTTACAAGAAAGTTTTAAATTAAGAAATTTGTGTTTCTTCCTAAATACTCCTAGTCAAATTAATCATTTTTTCTTGTCATGATACAGATCATGACCGTAATGATGTGCAAGCCATTTGTAGTTCTGAAGGAACAGAAGAACCTAAAGAGAAGTTTAGCGGTCAATTTGCACTTCCTCCATTTGGGATGGCTACTTACAAAATGCAAGGAGATGTTTGGATAAATCAAAATGCGTATGATCAAGAACAAAGCTTAATGATCTTCAAAGTGCAGCTGATTCTTGGTTGAAACAACTTAACTTTCACCACCATGATTTTCACTTTTTTATGACACATTACTAAATGGGGATTGGCTTGCAAATGATACTATGTTTTGTACTTCATATGTTTCTTACCATGTGACTATTTTGAATTTTCCCTAATAATTTGGTATTGTAAAAAACATAAAATTAAATGTATGCATTTTGTGATTCCTTTTTGTTTAGTTACTTCAAGGTTAATTTTTGAGTTAACAGTATAGCGCATATTTTTTCTCCATTTTTATTTTGTTCAGAGAGAGTTCTAACCACTTAAATGTAGTATTTCTCATCCATTTCTACTCTTGGTACGTAAATCTAGTAATATAGAATTCTGTTGTTGGGGAATATATCATTATAATTAAACTACTGCTTATGAGGTAGATTATGAGTTAAATTTTTGGGTAATTATATGTTTTAGTCCAAGATTAAAGATATTATGGTATATCTCTTCTTAGACTATTTAATTGGGATTTACCTATAATTTTATTGATGTTATTGAACATACGATATATACTTTTAAGAAAATTATATCTTGGGTTCAGCCTTGGCATGATTATAAATCAATGGTGTCGTTAATCATACTAAAGATATGCAAAGTTACCTTTAGAATAGTTGGGTCTTAGTAAAAGAACATAGATTGTACATTCTTGTGACATCTTTTACTTAAAAACAAATTTGTACATGTTTTAATCATATTTTCCTATAATTTGTTTCTCTCTCTATATATATTGTGAATTTCATGCTAACAAATTTCCCAAACTATCTTTTGCCTAATATGTATATATATTATAAGAAAGAGAGTGTTTTGTATAAAATATGCTTATCAGTTTATATAACTAATTGGAGAAATTATTCATTTTGATTTTAAGAAACATTATCTCTTTGTAAATACTTCTAGGTTAATCATGACTTCCCGAAAAACATGTCAAATATTAGGTTTGTGGTATTGGCCCTTGACAAAAAAGGTGAATTTTTTACCCTCTCTTTCTCTCTTCCAGTTTCTTTTCTTGTTTTTCCATTTTTCCTTTTTTTTTTTTTTTTTTTTTTTTTTTAATTTAAGCATCGATACTAATGCCCCTGGTATTGTTGTTTAGTCTTTTCTTGGGTTTATAGAGTCGGGCTTTTCATTTACCCAGGATGGATGAGTCTCCTCACAGATTATAACACTTACCTTTAGAGTTAGTTTCTTAACAAGATCAAGCTCTATAGCTTTATGGTATTCATCTTTGTAAAAACTACACTCCTTAGATTTTGATTTTCCTTTTTTTACCCTCTTTTGCTTTTCTTCCGTCTCCATTATTTTTCTCTTAATTCTTGATATCAAAAAATGGCGAATGCCTACTACCTTTAGTGGCAAACATTGTCTGTCATACAAAATTAGTTAAGAGGCCATTACTGGTCGAGATTTGTATAACCAAACTCATTTGTAGAATCATTTTCACTCATAGATTATAAGTTTTGACAAGAAATTATTTATTAGAAAAAAAATGCCTAAAATGCACTCACAAGGGAAAATCAATTTAGAGTTGCCACAAATTTTACTACCACGTCAACAAAATTACAAAATCCAAACTTTCTTTTGGCACAAAAAGACGTTTTGCAGTATAATTTTCAATTAAAATTAGTATTTGTGCACGAGTCAAAGGTTAAAAGTCCAAAACCTAGGTCAAATGGTATACATAATTAATTGAGCAAAAGCATAAATTGAAATTACCTTTGCGTTCCTTGCTCTTGAAGGCATTATACTACCTTTGTGTTGTCTCAATATGCTCAGAAATGCTATTCATCACAAATATGGCCATTCTTCTCACTACACTATTTTCATTATATGGCCATCCTTTTGTTGGCAAAAGAAAAAAAAAAAAAAAAATCAAAGAAAGCAAGTATCAAGAGGTGTTTCCAATGAGAGTTGTGAGTTGTCAGAAACAGAAAGAGGCAACTATATTGGCTAAGATATCACAAATTCATAAATAAATGTATGTTCTCCGCCGTTTGGGATCTTGGAGATTGCTATGAGATCTAGAGAGAAATTCATTCCTTTAACATAGTAGATAAAAGGTCCTGGAAAACAAGGAGAAATTCTCAATTAAGCCCTATAAGTATATTTAAGGGGCCCATAGAATAGAATTTAATGAAGGCTTAGTCACACTTTTCCTACTATAAAATAGGGGTTAGGTGCGAATTGTTACTTGTATTTATTTTATATAATGTCCCTTAAGATTTAACGGTGTCAATCTATAATTACACTTTACTACCTTGAAATAGGGTAAGTTAACATTTGGTAATCTAAACTTTATTTATAAGTTGTTCATCCTTCAAAAATAATAGTAGTAAATTCTCCCATCCAACAATATGGCAAAAAATATTTTTTTACCAGTTAGTAGTATGTGCATGAATATAATTTTCTTATTCTTATCCATTTTACATGTCATCACATACTCGTTGTATTATTATTATTATTATTATTATTATTATTATTATTGTTATTGTTTGTTATTGTTATTGTTATTGTTATTAGTCTCCTTATAGGGGACGAGGTGGACGATCCCCAGTAATATCTAGGGGAGGAAGAAATAACCGGTAGAGAAGATTCAACTGGTTTAATAATTTCTTTTCCTTTATTAAAAGATTTTTCAACTAAAGAAAGTCTATTATCTATAAAAACATTATTTTGTTTTAATAAAGAAATTTATGTTTTTAAATTTTTTACACGTCATGCAAATTTGCTAAAGTAATTCCTGTTTCTTGTGGTTGATATAATTTACAAGTCCTATTTTTAATTTCTAACATTGTATATGGTTCAGATGTAACTACAACTGAATTTGATTTATTCAATGAAGAAGATGAAGATGTAGATGTAGATGTAGATGTAGATGCCCAATCTAAAATTTTTGTTCTAATATCATTATCTTGTATTTGTTTTAACAATTCAATGATATTATCATTAGTGAGCATATTTATTTGAAAATCTTGAAATTGAGAAAGAATGTTATAATAATTCTGAACCTGTTCTTTATTTTGATTATTATCTAAAATAGTATTAACATTACAAGTATTAAAACAGGTAGATGAAGTATTACAAATAATATTTTCAGAATCTGTAGAACTATGATCATGCAAATGACTTTGATCAGAATCATACTCATCAGAAGAAGAAATGCTATTATCACTATCAGTGCTATGACTATTATCCGTATTTGCATTTAAAATTTTGCAAATTTCATTTTTAATTTCATCTTGAATTACTTTTCCTTTATTAGGATTTATTTGTAAATCATTTTCAAAATCAAGAGTATTAATTTTTAAAGAAGAAAATTTTTCATCTAAAAGTTTTTCAAGATCAGAAAGAGGTTTAAAATTAAAACCTTCAATATTAGGTGGAGGTTGTAAAGAAGCTTTAGCTGTATTATAAATTTCCAAAGATTGATTTTCACTTTCTTTATTTTGAAGTTTATAAATTAAAGAAAATAATTTATCCATTTTATTATGAAGAGAACTAATTTGTTCACCTAATAACATTAATAAAAATATTAGTATAATTATTTTGTTGATACATATTATTAATATGCTGTAAAGTAACAGGTAACATATTATTTTCTGCTAATTTTTGAAAAGCATTAAAAGAAAGAGAAGTATTAATTGGTAAAGTAAATAATTTTTGTAGAGGATATAACTCCGTAGATTGTTTTCCATCAGAAAATTGATAAGTTCTTTCAAGAAGATTAATATAATTATTTAAATAAGTAGTTATAAACTAGGGAACAAATGGAATCATTTTATTATGTAAAGCAGTAAATTCATAAAATTCTTTTGAAATATTATCAAGGTCTTGAGATGTATATACCTCGAAAAACCATTGTCTAAATTTTTCCCATTGTGGAGATAAAAATTCTTGATTTATTAACTGTCTAGCAGATGAATCGGGACTAAAATCTATTATAGTAGTCATAAATTAAAATCTAATTCTGATTCAGTAGGAATTTCCTTATCTAATTCATTATTATGAATTGGTCTAATAATATATTATTTTCATTTATATGTAAATGATCAACATGAGATGTAGATGGAATATTACTATCAGTTGTATGTAATGATGCAGGTTTTGAACGAGCAGGAAGATAATTATCATCGAGGAAAGAAAATTGAGATTTTGAAGAAAATGTCCTATAAGGATGTCTAGATGATGATGGTCTAGAACCCGTGCTATGTCTAGATGGAACATTTGATTTATCAAATCTAAGAACAATTTGTCCATCTGGAGTTTATATAATCTAGGATCATACTGTGTAATATTTAGAGCATGAGATGAAGAAGAAATGCCTTTATTTATAATCCAATGATCAGGAAATTGAATTTCATTCCATTTAATTGGTTATCTAGTTATTATTTGAGATTTATTAAAATTAGTCTCAATTAAAATTGTTTCTTCAGAATAATTATCAATTAATTTACACTTTGGATTCAAAGTTGAAAGTAGTTTAAAACAAACTCTATAATCTAAACATATAAGTTCAGATCCATGTCTGCATAATTATAACCATGTATTTTAACATTTAATGTTAAAGCATCATGTATATTAACATCAGATAAAGATAATTGTAAGTTATAATAAACATTAAAATAAACTGGACCATTTGCCAAACTAGATTGGATTATTCCCATTAAAGATTTTTTCCAATCAAGATTACGAGCATCTCGTAAAGCAGCTATAAATGATTCAGGTAAACCTTTTAAAGTTCAAGGTTTAAAAGCAATTTGCACTAAACCAATATGCATAAAATTAAATTTACCAGCAGATCTATAAGAATCAATATCATTATGATCTAATAATTGGAGAATATGTTCATCAGAATTTAATGGAATTGATTTTTCAGTTGTTTTAACAACATATTTAGATATGATTTTATTAAGTAAATCAATATCTTGAGGAATATCATACTCTTCTTTTAATTTATTTTTATCATATGAGGCAGATGATAATGGATGATTATCCATAATTTTGAAATAAAATATGTCAATTGTTATCAGATGTCAATCTTGTTTTGTTTCTGGGTCAATTTTCATGAGTTTATCCCAGAATTTAGTATAATAAGTTCGATATAAACAATATAAATGATCAGTCTATAACCAATATTTATCTTAATGTTTACAAGATCCAATAATGGAAAATTCAAGAAAGAAATAAATGGTAGCTATTTCTGTGGGTAAAGGAATATTTTCCTGAGAGTATAAATTTTTGAGAGTAGGTGATTTTTATCCAAGAATGGTATAACTGAAGAAATGGCTCAGGTAAAATTTTTACTGAGGGTCCATGAGTAGTCCACCAATGGATAAACCAATTGGGAATATGCTGAGATAATAAATTCGAACAAAGTTTAATAAACCAAGTGTGTTTGTGTTTATAATTTTCATAATAAAAGGTTTTATGAAAACTTTGGATATAATCCCAATAAGTATAAGAAAGAGGTTGTTTTTCAATAAAACATTGTTTTTCTGTGAGGGTAGAAATCCCCCATTCTTCAGAAGATATAATCTTCTTAATAAGTAATTTTTGAAAAGTTAAAAACAATAGTAGAAGCCATATAAGGCTGAAAATGCTGAATTTCAACTGACTCACTATTAGTGAGAATTTTCTCATAATATGACCGAGTCTTATATGATTCACCCGAAAACATGACTTTATCAGTCAAATACCTTTGGAGTATTTTTCAAGGTTGATCTTTCCATTGGCAATCTTTTTCATCCAGAAGAAATATAATTTCATTTTCTGGTCTTTGATAATAAGTCTTAGAAT
Organism: Cinchona pubescens; assembly: GCA_025175665.1. Lineage (NCBI taxonomy): Eukaryota > Viridiplantae > Streptophyta > Magnoliopsida > Gentianales > Rubiaceae > Cinchona > Cinchona pubescens. The sequence continues at coordinate 794,974 of JANKKI010000281.1, read as the reverse complement.
CTGATTCAGATTCATCTTCAAACCAAGCATAGATATTACCTTTATGCTGTTGTAGCAAGAATTGTAAAGAATTGTCCATATAATGGATGATCTTTTGGGATATTAGATAAATCAATATTGGATGAGGATGAAGATCCATATCCTAAATCTCTTATACACATCTAGATGTGTATAAGATTTCTTCCTCCCCTAAGATATTACTGGGGATTTTCCACTATGACCTCGTCCCTTATAAGGAGACTGAGAACTGCCTCGAATCATGAAACTATGTAAAAATTCTCGAGATAAGATATTAGATTGATAATTCATATAATTGTTTTATTTTTGAATGATATATTGTTTTACATAAATTTATTTATGCTTGCTCTATATTATATTCTTGTTGCAATAAAGCATATGACCATATAGGATCTTGTTCTTTTGAATATTCAAAAGCTATTATTTTCTTATTTATTTTTTCTAGTCTATTATTTGCTAAAACAATTCGAGATCTAAAATAATTTTTACTTCTTATCAAATCAGTTTTATAATTTTTATAATTTTGATAATAAAAATTTCTAATAGGGAATTCCATATTTATATAATTTATATTATCATCATTTTGATAGAAAGATCTTGTTTAATATGCTCTTTAATTTGATCTTTAACTTGTTCCATATAGGCTGCAATAATTTCGTCTTTTGCCATAGTTCCTTGTTGCACTTGAAGTTTTCTAGCAATATGCCTGAAAGGACTGGGCTCCATAGCTTGGGTAATAGTATCTGTATAAGTTATGTTATAAGTGTGGTAAAAAAGGTAACATAGCCCCAAATTGTAATGAAAAGAAAATATCTAGAATTAAGCAATTAGATTTGGATGATGAAATTAATAATGAAATTTGCAAAATTATAAATGCAAATACAGATAATAGTCATAGCACTGATAGCACTACTAGTATTTCTTCTTCCGATGAATATGATTCTGATCAAATTCATTTGCATGATCATAGTTCTACAGATTCTGATAATATTATTTGTAATACTTCATCTACCTGTTGTAATACTTGTAATGTTAATACTATTTTAGATAATAATCAAAATAAAGAATATTATAACATTCTTTCTCAATTTCAAGATTTTCAAATAAATATGCTCACTAATGATAATATCATTGAATTGTTAAAACAAATACAGGATAATGATATTAGAACAAAAATTTTAGATTGGGCATCTACATATACATCTTCTTCATCTTCTTCATTGAATAAATCAAATTCAGTTGTAGTTACATCTGAACCCATATACAATGTTAGAAATTAAAAATAGGATTGGTAAATTATATCAACCACAAGAAACAGGAATTACTTTAGCAAATTTGCATGACGAAGTAAAAAATTTAAAAACAGAAATTTCTTTATAAAAACAAAATAATATTTTTATAGATAATAGACTTTCTTTAGTTGAAAAATCTTTTAATAAAGGAAAAGAAATTATTAAACCAGTTGAATCTTCTCTACCGGTTATTTCTTCCTCTAGTGATACTAAAAAAATTGATAATTTTCTAAATATTATGCAAATTGTAACATCTCAAAGATGGTATATAAAAATTAAATTTTTAATTGATAATGATTTCTTAGCTGAATCAGTTGCCATGATTGATAGTGGTGCTGATCTTTGTTGTATACAAGAAGGTTTAATACCTACTAAATATTATAGAAAAACAGTTCATACTTTACGTTCTGCTTCTGGTGATAAACTAGAAATTGATTATAAAATTCCTTCTGCTTATATTTGTCAAGATAATGCCGATTTGCATTCCTCAGACATTTTTACTTGTTAAAAATTTGATGAATCCTCCTATTATACTTGGAACTCCTTTTATAAATGCTTTGTATCCTATTAAAAATTTGGATAACAATGGTTTTACTGGTACTTATAAAAAACAAAAAATCTATTTTCAGTTTATAACTGATCCTGTTACTAGAGATATAAATTCTCTAATCGCTTTGAAATATTCGCATTTAAATTCATTAACTTCAGAAATTTATAGTATTTCTATTGATAATATATCAATTTTCTTATTACAAAACTTTGTAATATATCAATTTTCTTATTACAAAACTTTATTAAGTTTTGCAGATCTAGATTTACAAGACAAAGGATTATACTGATGATCTAGTTCTTTGCATCAATCGGATTCTTCGCAACCTTGAGCATTGAAATTAAACTATTTAAGAATATTCCTTCCATAAATGATAAATATGGAATACACCTCTTAGAAATTTTTATTATCAAAATTATAAAAATTATAAAAAACTGATTTGATAAGAAGTAAAAATTATTTTAGATCTCGAATTGTTTTAGCAAATAATAGACTAGAAAAAATAAATAAGAAAATAATAGCTTTTGAATATTCAAAAGAACAAGATCCTATATGGTCATATGCTTTTCTGCAACAAGAATATAATATAGAGCAAGCATAAATAAATTTCTAAAGATTGATTTTCACTTTCTTTATTTTGAAGTTTATAAATTAAAGAAAATAATTTATCCATTTTATTATGAAGAGAACTACTGATTATTAAAAATAATTTTACAAAGAAAGAATTTGACTCTAGTTTATGTGTTTTGTGGTTAGTGGCGGACGGTCTTGAGCTAACCGCCTTGGATCTAAATTATGAACTTAGTTTTAATACGATTTGCAAACCAATATGGATTTCTAATACGGTGTTAAACCAATACGGGATTCCAACACGGTTTGGGTTCGTATTAAGGCTATAGTTCACGATTTAGTGAAAATGGTGCATCTCTCGAATACTGAGCTTGAGTGAAATAATTATCCCACCAGCCTTTTAGTTGGCCAGTAAAACTAGCAACTATCATTGAAGCACTAAATCGTGAACTATAGCCTTAATACAAACCCAAACCGTGTTGGAATCCCGTATTGGTTTAACACCGTATTGGAAATCCGTATTGGTTTGCATATCGTATTAAACTAAGTTCAAAATTTAGATCTCTTATACGGTCTAGCCCAAGTATAAGAGACAGCCACTAACCACAAAACACATAAACTAGAGTCAAATTCTTTCTGTGTAAATTTATTTTTAATAATCAGTAATCTCGGTTTTTGGAGATATTTTTACCCTTAAAATTTTCTGTCAATGAAAACTATTTAATTTATTTTGTTTGTTGGCTACCCGTTTAGCCGTGGAGTGATCTTCATCCTCATCCAATATTGATTTGGGTAATATCCCAAAAGATCATCCATTATATGGATAATTGCAAGAATTACACAGCAGGATCTCTCACCAACTTCATCCCAATGTAAAGGTGATCTACACTTACGACCGTACAAAGCCTCAAATGGTGCCATACCGATGCTGCTGTGATAGCTGTTATTATACGAGAATTCCATAAGCATCACATGCTCATCCCAGCTTCCCTGGAAGTCTATGGCACAAGCTCTCAACATATCCTCCAATGTCTGAATAGTACGCTCAGATTGGCCATCTATCTGAGGATGATAAGCGACTAAGACTCAAAGTTGTGCCACAAGCTCTCTGGTAGGTTGTCCAGAACCTGGATACAAACCTGGGATCGCTATCATGTAATAATGCTCTTAGGCACACCGTTCAAACGGACAATCTCTTGATCATATAACTTCACTAATGATTCCAAAGTAGCGGTCACCTTCATCGGTAAGAAATGGGTATAAGAGTTAGGCGGTCAACAATCACCCATATACTGTCATTACCTCGCCTAGTCCGTGGTAACCCATGTACAAAATCCATAGTAATATGCTCCCATTTCCACTGTATCTCCAATGATCGTAGTAAACTGTCTCTTATACACATCTAGCCACAACTCAGCTATCTCTCTTTTCATTCCAAGCCACCAAAATCTCATTTTCAAGTCCCTATACATCTTCGTACCCCCAGGATGAATAGATAAGCGCGAAGAGTGAGCTTCTTTCATCAGTTCTCTTTTCAATTCGGAGTCGTTCGGCACACATAAACGTCTGTCTCGCCACAAGCTACCATCAGTTCTAACCTGAAACTCTGAGGTCTCACCATTCTGTACTTTCAACATTACTTTCTCGTAGCTCAGGATCATCTAACTGGAGACAGACTTAATGCGATCCATCAGTGTAGATTGAACAACAGAATGATGCCAAAGTGTGCCCAGAGACTCAACAACCTCCAAATTCTCCGAAGCCTCAAACTGATAAATCAAGAGAGCCATACTAGGGCCAGCTGATTTACGACTGTCTCATCGGCAACCTTATTGCTTTACCAGGATGATAGCTAATGGTCAGGTCATAGTCCTTCAATAGCTCAAGCCAACGCCTTTGCCTCATATTAAGCTCTTTTTGAGTGAAGAGGTACTTCAGACTTTGATGATCAGTGAACACTTCACACTGCTCTCCATACAGGTAATGCCTCCAAATCTTGAGAGCAAACACTATCGCAGCTAACTCCAGGTCATGAGTAGGATAATTCTGCTCGTACGGCTTAAGTTGCCTCGACGCATAAGCTATCACCTTATCTCCTTGCATCAAAACACAACCCAAACCACTCTGAGAAGCATCACTATAAACCACAAATCCTCCAGAACCTGAAGGTAAAGTCAACACTGGAGCTGTCACCAACCTATGCTTAAGCTCTTGAAAGCTTGCCTCACACTGCTACTGACACATTAGATGTGTTGGACAGCTAGAGTTTACACTTCTAGAGTGTATACAGGACAGATGTTGTGAGTTGTTCATGTAGTAGTTGTGAATCAACAATGGCCTCAATCTTCTTGGGATCTACAAACCCCTTCCTCCGACACCACATGACCCAAAATGCAACACTCCAAGCCAAAACTCGCATTTGCTAAGCTTACCATACAACTGCTCTTTCCTCAACAAGCTCAAAACTGCTCGCAAATGCTCAGCATGAGCCTCCTCGCTCGGAGAATAAACCAGGATATCATCGATGAAGACCACTACACATACATCAAGATAGTCCTTGAACACCCTATTCATCAACTCCATAAAGGCTGCAGGGGCGTTAGTTAAACCAAAAGGCATAACCAAAAACTCGTAGTGGCCATAGCGAGTCCGAAAAGCTGTCTTAAGTACATCCTCTTCCTTCACCCTCAATTGATAATATCCGGACCGCAAATCAATCTTAGAGAAGTACCCCGCACCCTTAAGCTGATCAAACAAGTCATCAATCCGTGGCAAAGGGTATAGACATCTAGATGTTGACCCTATTAAGCTCACGGTAGTCAATGCAAATGTCTCAAACTACAATATTTCTTCCGAACAAATAAGACCGGTACTCCCCAAGGTGAAACACTTGGACGAATGAATTTCTTGTCCAAGAGTTCTTGAAGCTGCTCCTTCAACTCCTTTAGCTCCGCAGGTGCCATACGGTAGGGGGCCTTTGAAATTGGTGCCACCCCTGGCTCTAAACAAATCTCAAAATCGACAACCCGCGACGGAGGTAAACCTGGCAGCTCCTTGGGAAACACGTCCGGAAACTCCCGTGAACCAATAGCTGTCTCTTATACACATCTAGATGTGTATAAGAGACAGACATAAAACGATCTAGCTCTCACAACCCCTAAGATACTCATGCTATTAAACGCCTTCACTACTGATATAATCGGAATCCTACTCTTGGGCTTCTTTTCATTCCCACGAAAAATCACCGTATCTAAACCAGGCATCTGAAACATCACATACCTCTCTTTACAATCAATCGTCGCACCATTAGCCGCCAACCAATCCATACCCAAAATTAAATCAAAGGAAGCTTAGATAGGGGTTGTGAGAGCTATTTGGCTTATGTGATAAACTCTAACCGACAACCTTCCAAAACAAACCTAGACTCCATAACCTTCCCGTCCGGGGTCCCCACTCTATAAGGATCCTCTAACAATCTAGAACCAAAACGCGTCCTAGGCGGCATACTAGCTGATAAGAGTCTTTGACGGAATCATGATCAAAGAATAACTAGAATGATTCAACAAAAGATCACAGAGATGATGTGTATAAGAAGGATGTGTTAAGAGACATGTTAATTAGCGCGAGGCAGGCCCTGTCTCTTATACCACAAGGCACAAACGAAGAGCAACAAACTTAACCGCAATGTAATAGAACCATCAAACCATTTCTTAACTATAAAATCGAATATTTCATTTTACACAAAAATACGAATTACAAAATTCCTTCTTAGTACAAAAGATGCTACAACAAAAATGCTCTTCATCAATACAAAACCTATCTAATACACTAACTTTTCCAGGTCAGACTAGTAGATGTGGTAGATTACTCCTCGAGTCCTACCGGTAATGTGGAATCGGAGAAAGTCTAAAAGCTGCTAACGCGGTGGAGAGTCAAAAACGAGCACCTAATCTGAAAAATTATAATCACGTGGGGTGAGCATAACTAGCTCAGTGGATATCATAAAAGCTCTTCAAATGGGGCCAAGCATTGCGATAAAAAGAAAACATAAAGATAATAACATTTGTGAAAACCATAGTCATGAAGCAGTTTCTAAAATGTCTCATGCCATTTAAACGTCAGGCATGTCCAAAACATAGCCAAAAAGATCCATCCAATATCATTTCAAAACATAGTATGCTAAAGCATAGCGAACAAATCCAAGTACAGTTTCAATCCGGAATATAATAAAATAGCATGAGTATCTTTTAGGCTCAAAGGTATGACCTACAGTACTAGCCTCTAGTAATCTACCACATCTACTAGTCTGACCTGGAGGTCAAGTTATCCCATCACAAGACCCCGCAGTCAAATAGTTCATAACAGTCATAGCAGTCACCATGGCGTCCCATGGATGACTATAGAACCGGTTCTCCCCAAATCAAACATTTCCAAACACATCCAAAATTATATACCTAGGTCACCTATGAGCCAAAACAGTCATAAAATGCTTTCATATCAAAAGAGTTTGCAAACATATCAATTGATTAACATAAAATAGCTTGGTCCCGATTTCATATGTAATTATTCCAAAACTTGGTAAAAGTGCAGTTCCAAACATCATACACATTCTAAAATCCATCCAAGCATATTTCGAAAGTCGTTAAATAAAATACAAGGTGGAAGAGGGTCTATGTTACCCACCTATCAAAGCAAAAACTGCACAAATGATCACTGAACGCGATCGCCGGCGGTAGGTGGCGTGGTACCTAAAACAAGTATAAGAGGACTCTTAGAAGAGATGTAGAAGTTAAAGAATGACTAGGGAAGCGAAAACGACGCGAAACGATAGAAAACGACACCAACAGCTCTTTGGTCATAAATGACCTATTCACAAATTCTGACCAACTTCGACAAGCTAAAACCCCAGTCAAAACACTTAGTTAACCCCTCAAATTCGTATTACAGCTAGATTAGGAGATAATAAGCTCAGTTTTCCAGAAAAACCAAAAAACTTCGCCTCTCCCTAGGCTATAAGTAGGTTATCCTCCCTGCCAACAAAATACAATTTGTGGTATTCAAGGGACCTTGGTTACAACCCAACTCAAAACAACATATTCTAACCAACCAATGCATAAACGGAAAGATTCACCGGAGCAATAGCCGAGACTATATCAATAGCATCCTGTTGTTCCACAACAAAGGAAAACACCTAAAACCATCAAAAGATCATTAAAGACCCTTCAATACATAACCAATTATCCAAATTATCCTAGCTGCGCCAAACTTCCGCTTACTTACAAAATGAATTTGGGACAATTCCACTTGGTTTCAAGTCTCAATTCCTATCCAAACTAACCTTAAAACACTCTTAAAACATCATTATATGCATAGACATAAGCATTCATAGCATAACACTCTAGGGCCACATATGGAAGACAAAACCCCAACTCATAATCTTAAAATATGTGATCTAACCGTGGAAAGTTGTTAAAAATCAACCCCAATCACTTCCCAACCTCCAAAACACTAAAAAAAAACCATAACATATATTTCATATGTGTATAAGGCTGCAAAGAGGGTTTTCTTTCAGCCATAAAGAATCCAACAAAACTTGAAATTAAAGCTTGGATCAGAAAGCCCATAAGCCATAAAGTGCTAAAATACATAAAATCTTACCTTCCAAGTGATTTATATTTTTTTAATCTTCCAAAACTTGATATAGTTACTGTCTCTTATACACATCTAGACCCCGGAAGAGACAGATGGAGTCTAGGTTCTGTCTCTTATACAATCTAGATGTGTATAAGAGACAGCGCCTAAATCGTGTGAAACCCAGTAATTTGCCGAATTCTCAAAACGAATAAGTTGAAGTACTTTATGACTAAAAATAATATGAAAAACATTTTAAACCAGTTAAAAATCAAAGAACATGGCTAGTAAAATACTGGGTTTCACACCCGCTTAGCCGTGAATGGGAAAAATTTAGACAATGGTTTTTCGAGCAAGAATTCTTGCAATTGTCCATATAATGGATGATTCTTTTGGTGAATGCACAGTAAATTTGAACAGTGAATTTATTGTTGTGTAGGATCCTCCAAAGATTTGTATATTTCAAACAAAAATCAAATTTTACCTGCTTATTCGTGGAGTGAAGGCATTTAGGGGAAAAGAAAGGCAACATAGCAAAATAAATTAAATAGCTTTCATTGACAGAAAATTTTAAGGGCAAAAATATCTCCAAAAATCGAGATTACTAATTATTAAAAATAATTTTACAAAGAAAGAATTTGACTCTAGTTTATGTGTTTTGTGGTTAGTGGCGGACGGTCTTGGGCTAACCGCCTTGGATCTAAATTTTGAACTTAGTTTTAATACGATTTGCAAACCAATACGGATTTCCAATACGGTGTTAAACCAATACGGGATTCCAACACGGTTTGGGTTATTATTATTATTGTTATTGTTATTGTTATTGTTATTATCATTATTGTTATTATTATTATTATTATTATTATTATTATTATTATATGTAGAATAAATTGGTCTGTATATTTTACCACATCCTTTTATTTTTATTTAAAATTATTATTTTATTTTTCCATTACTAATAATTGTTTCATCATTCTGTAATTAAAAATTTTCATTGTTTGATTTAGTACGTTGGTTTAAAGTATATACAATTAATATTTTGTATAACATAACTTGATCTTTTCACTCACTGCTCTACAAAAAAATATAAAGAAAGAAAGAAAATAATAGGAACAAGATAAAACTCACAAAATAGTTCAATTTGTTTACCTTTCATGTTCAAAGAGAATAACTTTAGTACAAGAAATTCACAATCATCAAATACAAGAATAAATCAAATTTACAAGAATATATTTCTTAACCAAATATAACAATATTGATTAAATAGGAAACCATTAAAACAATAATGAAATTGTCATGAAAAATAAAAACAATAAATGGTGGTGACTTGACAAAATTATAAGAAACAAGAAAAAAGGCAAAAGAGAAAAAAGAATTAGTCCATGCAATTGCTACTGAAGACTAAAATATAATTTTTGTGATAAAATTGGATGGAGAAATTATCACTATTACTTTTTGGTAAACTACTTATAAAATAAATTTAGGAAACCTAAGTGTAATTTAAAAATTGAGACTAATTATAACATTTCATCGATCACTCTTGAAAAGGTAAAAGCCCCACTTCGTTCGCCAAATTAACACTTTATCTCACTCAGATTTGGAAATGTGTAACTTACCTCCTAACGCTTTAAAATTTTTTTGTAAAAGTAATGGAAACTATTTAAATTAACATTGACTTGTAAAATACATCATATTTGCCCCTAACCAATTAAAGTGTATAGCAATGTTCATTGAGGTACCGTAAAATAAATATTGATAAAATTTTAGGATTAAAAAAAAAAAACACACACACACAAAAGGGGTAAAATTGAAAACAAAAATCCCTAACCCTTACCCTTCCTTCCCCCATATGCCATGCCATCTCGTCACTCCCATTCCAATCACTATCACCCCTATATTCCCTCTAGCCCCTTTGCATACCCATTCCTGCCCTTGATGCCCTATCTTCCTGCCCCTCCCCCCATTTCTACCATTTCTAGCCTTTCTCTTCCCAGATTCGAACCCCACCAGATTTGACGAAAAGAAGGATTCCTTGATTAAGTGGTCGATGATCAATCACCAACCAAGTTTAATGATTTGGTGGTATCCACATATGTTTTGGCTGGTGAACCGCTTCCTCTTTCCTGAAAATTCAGACAAAAGTAAGCTTGGATAGAATTAAACAAGATTTCGTGAACCAATACAAAGGTTAGAGGATTTATTTTTAAGAAAGTTAAAGGAGGTTATTTAGTAGCCATCACAAATTACTTTGCCTTTCTTCTACTCTGATGTCATCTGATAAAAGGGATATCAAATGATTGATACACCATTGAGAGCATTAACTTGAAAAAGATGAATATGGTGGTAGTCTAACAACTTAAGATCGGGTTTCCAAATCAATTTTTTTTTCCTTTGATTTTACCAAATAATAGTTTAAAGACTTGGAATTGGTTATGATTTAATCAATTTGAGATGTAGTAATGCTGAGTTTTGGTTTGTTGTGACTGACTTTTTAAATATTTTAATGTTATGTTTGGATCGAGTGATTTGGGTGGATTTGGATTTTAAATCCAAATGTATCACAGGTTAATTGATTTAATTAGGAATTTCAAATTTATTAACTATTGAGAGTGTGATTTTAATGGTATCCAAATTTTAAATCATTTCAAATCCATCCACCTCAAATCTATTCATTTCAAATCCTTCGTGCAAATTAAATCCACCAATTTAAATACAACCTAATATTATTTGGCTGGTGGTTGGTTGGTATGGGAATAGTGGTGTCTAACTTGGAAAGATAAGAAGGATGGCAGTGGGCCAAACCCTGCCCAAAACCTATCGGGTTACCTATGGCGTCCATGATGCGAGTTGAGGAAAGGGGCTTGGCTAGGCCAACATGAGAAATACCTAGCCTGGACCCAGCCCACGCTTTAGGTCTGACTCACAGATTGACAGGGCATTTTGGGTTCGATCCAGCCCACGATAAATTAAAATGCTATTTATTTTATTTCAAAACAAAATCATTATTTATATAAAATAAGTAATTAATAATCTTAGTTAATAATTGAAACTCAAGGTCCAAACTAATACTTATTATTCGAAATTGAAGTTCTTACTTAATATTAAAAGTTATTACTTATATACTTTCAAATTAGTATTTATATTGAACATTGTTGACTCATTTTATTCATTCATAAGTAATTCATTAAGTTATAACTTAGTTATTAGTATTTTATTATTCCAAATTGGTACTTGTTAGACCAAGTTATTACTTGTTAGTATAAGGCAATACTTATTATAACTTATTATTAATCATAGAGTAAAAGTATATAATTAGAAAAAAAAATATCTTGAGATGGTGTATGGTTTTTCATAGACCAAATATAAGTTATGGAACTAATCTAAAGTCTTAAAAGAAAAATTAATGAATTATTTACCTACATATATAAGGAGGGGACATAAAACCTTACCTCTAAACAAAGACGCATTAAATATTAAAATTTTATGTATACTACACATCAATTTAATGAACTACTACCTTCATCGTCATCAAAGTCTTGTATCATTAATCCTTATTTTCTATCTTCAGCGTCTAACAAATCTTTTAGTCACACTAACATTTCCAAAGTTGTAGGTACCATTTAAGTCCTTTTTCCATCTAAAACTCTTCCACTTGCAATAAAATCACTTTCCAATTCCATTTTAGAAACTAGAATTGTTTGCAAATCATGAGCAATTTGAAATATAATAGGATATTCACATTTATGATTTCTCCACTAAGAAAGATTATCAAAATTAGGATTAGTTTTTCTCTTCCCGTTAGTAGTGTATTGCTTAAAAAGAAGAAGCTTCATTACTATTTTCTATTCTTGTTTTTTTTTTTTTTGAAGCAAGGAGTAGTTGATGAGGATCAAAATGTATTTTAACATTTATTTTAGGTAGAAACAATTAGATTGTGATTCTAATGTGGATGAACTAGAAGATGTACCTTGTTGTGTGGGATAGTTTTCCTTGTAAATTGAATATGTAATAAAAACTTTTTCAATTGATTCAACGAGTCTATTTTTGTTGATAAAATATTTGTTACTATGATTATTAAAAAAATCAACAAAAGTATTTTACTTATAAAGTTTATTACGTGGATCAATAATACAAGTCAAACAATACAACAATAGAATATTTTCAAAGTACTTGTCAAATTTTCTTCCATTGCAGCAACCATATCATCAAATAACATATCATTTTTATGATGGAAAAAAAAACTTTAGTAATACTTCGTTGAGCTAAAATAACATGGGAGGAAAGTTCGTAAGTAGTCGAGAAAATGGTAGTAGCATACTCAAATGCATCTAAAATTTCTATCATTATTTTACCTCGATTGAAATCTTTCTTGCTCAATTAAGTTTCAGTATTTGAACCAATATGTTTGTTATAAAATGCACAAAATAATTGATTTTCATAACCAAAAGTAATTGATAACATTTGAAAAGTAGAATTCCATCTATTGGGCACATCTATTTGAAAATGTTTAAATTTTATTCAATTTTCGAAACAAAGTTGTTTGAAGTTTTGTTAACGTGAAGCAGAGAAACGTATAAAGTAAATAGTATTTTGAATTGGAGTAATAATATTATAAACCATTTTTAAACTATCTTGAACACAAATATTAAGTATATGACATGCATGTTATGAATTCTATATAGATGGATATCTATTGTTCCCCCTAAGCACATTGGTCAATATGATATTCATCTCTTTAGTTATATTGAATTATGTGATTTACTTTCCCTAGACTTATTGATCCCCATAATTCATGTATCATATTAAGCATTTATTCATGAATTTCCTATCTTGTAACTTTATAAATAGGGACTTTGGTACCTCATTTGTAAGGAAAAAGAAAGCTGGTAATATAGAGCATTAGAGAATTTCTTACTATTTCTTTGTCTACTTTTTTACCTTGTCTGTACTTACTATATGTCCTACTTTAGTTAATTTTATAGTCAACTTTAATAACCTTGACTTAGTTTTATAATACATTATCGGCACTACACTATCATCACAAAATATAATGACATGGAAGACCTCATTGTTCAAGTAATACTTAGAAAAGTTTGTTTATTAATTTATTTTCTTATGGCTAACCTTACTAAATTTGAATTTGTACCTCTTGACATTTTTGGAAAGAATTATTTATCATGGACTCTTGATACTGAGTGCATCTTGATGCAATGGGTGTTGGAGATACCATTATGGAAGCAAATGAGGCTACTGTCCAAAACCGTGCCAAAGCAATGATTTTCCTCCATCATCATCTTGATGAAAGTTTGAAAGCTAAATATCTTACTGTTAAGCATCATCTTGATTTGTGGAATAATTTAAAGGAAAGATATGTCCACTTGAAGTTGGTTGTTCTTCCTAAAGCCCTATATGATTGGTTACATTTGAGGCTACAAGATCTTTCAAATTAATAAGTGAATATAATTCTACAAATTTAAGATCACATATAATTGAAATTATGTGGATACAAAATATTGCTGACGAAGATATGTTAGAAAAAACTTTCTCTACCTTTATGTCACAAATTTGCATTGCTGTAGTAATATTGAGAAAAGGGATTCAAAAAGTATTCTAACTAATCTCATATCTTCTTGTAGCTGAACAAAATAAGTAACTATTAATGAAAAATTATGAGACCCAACCAACTGGTTCTAGTCTATTCCCTGAAGTGAATGCGACTAAATATTCTAATTATGAATGTGGAAAAGGTCGAGGCCGTGGTCATGGCCATGATTGAGGGCGTGGTCATAGTCAAAATGACTATCATAATTATGATACTAGTAACCATGCTCATCAAATCATAAGGGCAAACATCTTCACCAGAATTAGGATAATAATGTTGAGAAAGGACAAGAGAAATCCTCAAAAGATTTTGATAATTTATGCTATCGGTGTGGTACTAAGGAATATTGGTCTCGTACATGTAGACTCCAAAACATCTAGTTGAACTATATCAAATATTATTGTAAAAGAAAGACAAAATTCCGTAGTGAATTTCACCAACCCAAATGATGATTTTAACAATGATGACGATATTGATAATGTTGATATAACATATCTTGATGTGGCTTAATTCTTTGAACATCCAAAAGGAAGAATTGATCATTTGATTGGTGATGGAAATGTTCAAAGAAAGTGAATCTATATTGTGGAAACGCCAAAAAGATTAGTTTTATAATTACTGTAAAGTTTTCTCTTCATTTCCTAGTTAATTTAGTGTTTATGTTATACTCTCCTGTTAATATAAGCGTTTTTGTTATGAAATGCTCTTTGGCTCTAATAAATTAATTATCTCTTGTATTTTTCTTCCTGAAGAGGGCATGAATATTGCCAAATATTTGGGATCAATAAAAGGCAAAGAAGATGTATGTCTTATTGATAGTGCTACAACACATAAAATACTTAGAAATTAAGATTATTTTTCCCACCTGAAGTTGGGAAAGACAAATGTTAATACCATAAGCGGTAGTGTAAAATTAATTGAAGGATCCGGTACAACAAAGATATGCTTCCTTGAAGGAACAAAATTGATTATAAATAATGCACTATTCTCTACTAAATCTCGAAAAAAGATTGTTAAGTTTTAAATATATCCACTGAAATGGTGATCAAATTGTTAAGTTTTAAATATATCCACTGAAATGGTTATCATATTGAGACAATAAATCTCAAATGCTGAATATTTGTGTATTACAACTTTCATTTCTGAAAAGAAATGTGTAATAAAAAAATTTCCTTATCTTTCTTTTGCCATTTAGTAAACTAGAAGTTTACTGATCCCAAAGATTTTGTCATTTGCATGATCAACTAGGACATCCTGGATCGATAATGATGAGAAGAATAATTGAAGATTTACATGGCCATTCATTGAAAAATGAAAAGGTGTTAAGGTCAAATGAATTTACATGTGTTTCACCAGATTGTTCTCAAGGAAAATTTATTACGAGACCTTCACCAATTAAAGCAGGAATTGAATCCCTTGGATTTTTGGAAAGGATCCATGATTATATATGTGGATCAATTCATCTACCATACGGACCTTTTAGGTATTTTATGGTGCTATCTACAAGATGGTCACATGTTTGTTTATTATCAACTCGCAACTTAGCATTTGCAAGATTGCTTGCTCAAATTATTAAGTTGATAGTACAGTTTCCAGATTATCCAATAAAGAAAATTTGATTAGACAATGCTAGTGAATATTCATCTCATGCTTTTATGACTATTGTATGTCAATTGACATTAGTGTTGAACATCTTGTACCTCATGTTCATACAGAAAATGGTTTCGCCGAATCATTTATTAAGTGAATGCAATTAATTGCTAGACCATTGGTAATGAGAATAAAATTCCCTATATTTGCTTATTGACAAGCTATTTTTCATACAATAACACTTATACGTTTAAGGCAAAAAAATTATTACACCATGAATACTCTTCTTCTACAATTGGCTTTTAGTTATGAGCTAAATATTTTCCATCTAAGAATTTTTAGATGTGCGGTTTATGTCCCTGTAATGACATTGCAATCACTAAGATGAGACCCCAAAAAAGGTTGGGAATAGACATTGGGTATGATTCATCTTATATCATTAGATACCTTGAACATTTGACAAGTGACATATTTATTGCAAAATTTGTAGACAGTCATTTTGATAAAACTAATTTCCCAATGTTAAGGGGAGGAAATGAACAACTGAAAAAAGAAATCATGTGGAATACATCATCATTAAATTTTTTTGATCCTCGTATTAAATCTTATGAACTAGAAGTTCAAAGGGTAATACATTTGCAAAAGATTGCAAATCAATAACTTGATACATTTACTGACTCTAAAAGATTTACGAAATTGCATATTCTTGCAGAAAATGCACCAATTAAACTAGATGTCCTAGTAAGACAATCTACAAGTGCTATAGAAAATGAGATTTAAAGCACACTTGAAGCACGGTAGACCTCTTGGATCTAAAGATAAAAATCCTCGAAAGAAAAGAGAATCAATTGATCAAAATGTTCAACTAAAAGACTCAAATATTAATAAAGAATTCCAAAATATTACTAGAGAAAAATTCAAGCTCCTAAAGAGAAAATTCTAGCTCCTGAAGAGCATAAGTTTCATGCATGTAAATGAACTCTATAAATTTTGTCACAACAAGAAATGTTGTGACCGAGTTGATAATGGTTTTGCATATAATGTAGCACTTGAAATTATGGAAGAAATTGAGGATCTTGAACCTAAATCAGTTGAGAAATGTTGACATAGAAATGATTGAGAAAAATAAAGAGATGCGATTCAATCTGAATTGGATTCACTTACTATATGTGAAGTTTTTGGACCTCTAGTCCAAACACTTGAAGGTGTAAAACTTGTAGGATATAAATGGGTTTTTGTGCGAAAATGAAATGAGAAAATAAAATTATGAGATATAAAGGTCATAACTTGTAACACAAGGGTTTTCACAAAGGCCGTTTTTGATTATGATGATACATATTCACCTGTAGTGAATACAATTACATTGTAGTATCTAGCGACCCTGGCAGTACATAAAAAACTTGATATGCATTTGATGAATGTTGTCATTGGTTACCTATATGGAACATTGGATAATGATATTTACATGAAAATTATTGTTGGGTATAATTGCCTAAAACATGTGATCCAAATTCTCGAGAAATTTACTCCACCAAATTACAAAGATCTCTGTATGGTTTAAACCAATCTGGACAAATGTGGTCTAATTACTAATTGAAAGTTTGATTAAAGAATACTATGCAAATGATCCAATAGGTCCATGTGTTTTCATCAAAAAATGGACTGAATTTTATAATCGTTGTTATTTATGTTGATGATCTAAAACTTATTAGAACTCCTGAAAAGATTTCAAAAGTGGTTGAATATTTAAAGACAGAATTTGAGATCTAAGATTTTGGAAAAATATGAAATTTTGCCTTGGTTTATAAATTGAACATCTAAAAGATGAGATATTTATTCATCAATCAAATTATACTTCTAAAGTTTTAAAGTGATTCTATATTGATAAAGCACATTCATCGAGTACTCCAATGGTGGTTCGATCACTTGATGTTGACAAAGATCCTTTCCAACCATGAGAGAAAAATGAAGAACATGTTGGTCCTGAAGTACTATATCTTAGTGCAATAGGGGTACTTATGTATCTTGCTAATTGTACAAGATTTGATATATCATTCGTTGTTAATATATTAGTAAGATTTAGTTCTCTTCCTACACAACGACATTAGAATGAGGTCAAACATATTCTTCAATATTTCCAAGAAACATCTGATCTTGGCTTATTCTATTCTAATAAATCTATTCTAGAGTTGATTAGATATGCGGATGCTGGATGTCTATCCAATCCGCACAAAGCACAATCTCAAACTGGATACTTATTCACATGTGGTGGTACTGTTATATATGGCTGTTCTACAAAACAATCCATTACTACCACTTGTTCAAATCATACTGAGATCATAGCAATTCATGAAGGAAGCTGAGAGTGTGTTTGGCTAAGGTCAATTACTCACTACATCTAGAAGAATTGTGGGTTATCCTCGAAGGAAGAAATTCCAATAGTATTATTTGAAGACAATGTTGCCTGCATTACTCAATTAAAGGAAAGATATATAAAGGGAGATAGAACTAAGCATATTTCACCAAAATTCTTCTTCATGCATGATCTTCAAAAGAATGGTAAAATTACTGTGAAACAAAACCAATCAAGTGAGAATCTGGCATATTTATTTACCAAGACACTACGACTGCTCTATTTGAAAAGTTGGTGAAACGAATTGGAATGTGCCGGTTTAAAGATCTTAATAAATATTCTGAACAAGGGGAGAAAGTACATTGTTAAACACTTTGAATAGTGTGCACTTTTTCCTTCACTAGGATTTTCTCCTACCGGGTTTTTTTCCTAGTAAGGTGTCTCATATCTTTTTAACGAGGCTACTCTCTGTGTAATGGACATTCAAGGGGGAGTGTTATGAATTCTGTGTAGATGGATGGCCATTCTTCCCCATAAGTACATTGGTCAATGTAAAATTGATCTCCTAAGTTATATTGAATTATGTGATGTACTTTTCCTAGGCTTATTGATCTCGTAATTCATGTATCATACTATATATTTATTCATTAATTGCTTATCTTGTAACTCTACAAATAAGGACTTTTGTACCTCATTTGTAAAGAAAAAAAGGTCAGTAATATAGAATATTAGAGAATTTCCTACTATTTCTTTGTCTATTTTTCTCTCGTTTACACTTATTATATT
Source organism: Cinchona pubescens (assembly GCA_025175665.1). NCBI lineage: Eukaryota > Viridiplantae > Streptophyta > Magnoliopsida > Gentianales > Rubiaceae > Cinchona > Cinchona pubescens. The sequence continues at coordinate 776,582 of JANKKI010000281.1, read as the reverse complement.
TCCTACTTTAGTTAGTTGTATAGTCAAGTTTAATAATCTTGACTTAGTTTTACAATAATGAACATCTATTATGAAATAATTCACCACCTAAAAAAGGTTTAAAAGTTTCTTTTAGTATAGGCACACATGTGGTAATATTAGAAACATTATCAAAAGAAATGAATATAGTCCACATTTTGTCATACAAACTATATTCACATGCACAATTATAAATCAACCTTGAGATTTGGGCTGCATTGTGAGAGTGCTCAAAATTTTGAAAATTAATAATTCATTTTTGTAAATGTCAATGTACATCTATTCAATGTGCAGTGATATAAAAATAATTTTTATTTGTGATTACTTTCTATGAATCAAAAGTAGAAGCAACTTTACAATTACATGCAACAATAGCTATCAATTCATTTTTCTTTTCCCTATAAATTCTTCTAATATCAATTTTCAAAATATTTCTAAGAATATTTTTAAATTATGGGCTCACGGCATTGTGCATGTATTGTTATAAATTGGAACTTTCACTCTAACAAAAGGCAATTCATCTTTAGTTATCTATTTAGTCATTTCCTCTCTATTTTTTTTTGTCTAAATATTTAAAATTATCCATTACCATTCTTTGTGTGGTGTGAATTTGTGTTTGAATCATTTTGGATTTTCTGTTTCACTATGTTTCTTAGTTTAAAATAATGTGCATATTAAGTGTTCCGGTTCTCTCCCCATCTTTTTTCGGTACTTAATTGACATTGGTGGAATACATAATTTCTAGTACCTATCTCATTTACTTTATCTTTTTCAAAAAATTCCAAATGAGACTTTTCATTTTAGTAGTAGTAAGTTGTTTACTAGGATTTACAATAAGTATCTCGTTTTTGATATCTATATCATCTAAATTAACAATTAAATAAGGATTTTCTAGTGCGTAGATATGGGGTGCTTGTGATTCTTCTATTTTCTAGTAATGATAAAACTGTTTAAATAAAGAAACAAATAAAGTGGTATAATAAAAAATAAAGATGCAAGCTACTAAATTTTCAAATAAAAGAATACTAAAAACACAATAATAAAGAAAAAAATAAGAGGGTTGACAAAGACAATTAATAAATTAAAAAGTATGAGAAAACCAACTTGAAAATTGAAATGTTGAATTTCAATTTATAGACTTGAGTTGAGTACTTGAACTTCACTTGAGAACTTCACCACTTCAATTTTTGATAAACCTCGAAATCTTAAATTGTGTTCTCCACTTAATATGTATATTAAATATAAATTTCTACATTGTATATAGATATTATAGTTTATGTAGTATAAAAGGAATTTTAATAGCACTTGGAGAGTTAGATAGTAGGAAAATAAGAAATATCATAAGTAGAGAGAAATTGTTGAGAAAATTGTGTGATATTTATAAGAAAATTGTTCCAATATTGCCCCCAACAACTAGCCATTTTATAGTTGTTGGGGGATAAAAATGGTCACTAAAAGGGCTTTAAAAACTAAAAAAAAAAAAATCCTATTGGTTAGCCTGCTGGTCCAATTGTAGGCTGGTAGTCCGGTTGCATATTGTGGACCGGATACTAGGCTGAACCATTGACCATTGATTGGCGAGCCGATCACGATTAACCAATAGGTTGAACCGGGCTAGAAAACCTAGGCCTAGACCTGACTATATAGACGATTATAAGCAAGGGTCGGGCTATAACTACAGTAACACCCGACTGGGGCTAGGTAAAAAGCGGCCATGTTGACCCGACCCACTGCCATCCTTAGAAAAAGGTAGAGAGTAGGGGAAAGGTGTTTAGGGTAGGGTGATGCTGGAGATGGCTGGTATGGGGTGAGAAGATGGTGATTTGGATCCAAGGAGAAATAATTCAATTTAAGTTTTATTTTAGTGGAATTAAAAAAAAAAATTCCAAATGCAGTAGAGGCATGATCATAGTTGTTAGAATTCTGATTACTACTCTTACGATCATATGATTCTACGATCCAAATTTATAAATTCAATCCCAATCCTAGAGGTAGGATTGTTATTATAGGTAAACACTAGTTGGGGCGTTAAAATGTTGTATTTTGTTTCTATATTTACTAAGTTAAATTAGCTTTTCATAATTTTTCATTCAAATTCTATATTTCATGACTTTAGAGTATTCATATTAATTTTTCAGTTTTTAATCGAAAAACAATATTAAATATACAATGATGCAAAGCTTAGATTTATATTATGTCTATATAATGTCAAATATTGTAAATTTAAATTAAAGAAACTTATTTTGTAATGAATATTAAAATTTTATGTTTATTTGTATAACTTTTCATTGAATATTAGCTTTATAAATAAATAAAAATTATATTTTTGTATTTTCGGTAGGATCTAGTATCTTACAATCATATGATCCTACCTATGATTCGATCTTGCAAATTTCGAAAGATCCTAAGGATTCCGATTCTACAAATCTTGCGTATGACCCTTAAAACTAATCAGATTTGACAATTTTCAATTATTTTGCAAAAAATAAAATAAAATTAAATCACATAAGGGTAATATAATTTCCAAACCATAGGGAGATAAAGTGTTCATTCAACAAAGTAAATGAGAGAAAAAAACTTGTTTAGATTGAAGGAGAAGTAGAAGATCCACAAACAAAACCCACAAAAAACTCCATTTCAGTAGTAGATATAGCTTCAGTGGAGGACTCAATGCTATAATAATTATAATAGTTACTCAATGTTACGTTGGAGAATATAATTATATATAAACAAACAATTCTCCATATGTATATCATAGACACCAAATTTTTATGCAAGGTCAGATATCCATTTTAGACAAGAGTCAAATAAGAGAGGTATTACTCAAAATAGTATTGATTACTATGCCTACCTGTATAATGTCGCATTAAAAGTGAACATTTCATCAAACCTCATATTATAGTAATCCTAATGCTTTACAGCCAGATCTCAATAAGAAAGAATCTTTAAATACCTAGAGGTATAGAAAACTATCTAAAACTTCATCGTTCAATTAAATTATACTTCCTAAGCATAAATCAATTACAAAGACTGATTTTAGGGCATCATTTTGTTAAGTGTTTTTATGTGTTATGCATGCTTCAACTAAGTAATACGATTCCTTGGATTATCAATACATTATCAATTTTAATGTCACACATTGGGTGGGCACACTTTTTTAGAAATTCAATTTTATGACGTGTATACCTATGTGGTGGTCCCTCATTATTGGGATAAAACAAGTGAAAAAAGTTGTAGTTTGAGTATTTAGTAAGTCTAGGATTGGAGTATGATATGATAAAGTAATGACTTTTTTGAAAAGTTAATAATTATTTTTGAAACATTCTAAAATAGAAAGTATAACAATATAAATGGGATATAGGGAGTAATAATATGGTACTATGTATGGTAACTAAAATATAAGACACATAAACAACATTTCATGTGTCACGCCCACTTGTAGATTTCATTTCTAAATTCTTACTTACATTATGGAATTTAAACTTTAGTTATAAACTCTACCAAAAGATTAGCTAATGATCATCGATAAAGAGTAATATGTTTTAAGGTTGTCAATTTCTAACATGATACAAAATTAGCTATTTAGGATTGAGATTTCATGATATGACACGTTACCACACACAAATAAGTGAGTTTATATGACATGTTTGACACGCTGTGTATGTAATACATATGAAGGATTAGCATGTTGTTTATGAAATTATGTATACTACATCCTTCTATTAGCTTCCATATGAAATTTGTTTTCAATTGATTATTTTTATTAACCTCATATTATGTGAGACTTTTAATGTTAATTGAAATTTACAAAAGTACATTTTGAAAACATAAGTACCTATATATTCTTATACGACATAATATCAAAATTAGGTAATTAAAGACTCTATAACATTAAAAATGAAAGGCGAAAACTTTTATCCTCATATAAAACCTTGAGAGGACCAATGTTATTAATACAAGATTTCTTAAATTAGAATAATTGGGTATTAACGTGTTATATAGGTCAAGCATTATGTGAAATAAAAATAAATGGGTCAAAATTGACAAGACAAAATTATTTTTGAGATAGTGTTAGGGTGGGAGTTTTATGGCTTTGAATACGATTATGACACAATACATACACGCGATATGACATAATTTATACCTCTAATATTACTAAGTTTGTGGCTTGATATATTTTTGTTTAAAAGAAGCATCGAAACATATGAAAAAGAAATGAAAACAAGAGACATGACATCGCATCTAACAAAAAGATGTTTCTCTTCAATTTTAACTTTTTATTTATTAAATAAAGTAATTGTTTCAAATTTTATATTGTTACAAAAAATAAATAGCAATAATGTATTATGCATGGGAACTAAATTTTAAATTATTTAAACAAAATTTTAAGTATTAACCCTTCTTGTAGATTTCATTTCTAAAAATTTATTTAAATACACAACTTGATAATCATCAATAGGAGTTGTATTTTTTAGTTGAATTTATTTTCGAGAACAAGCCCTTAATCCAATTGCCTAAGTTTCCACAAATTGAGTCTCTACCCTCTTAACCTTTTGACCTATTTCTGAAAATACCCAAAGTTTTCTAGATCATTTACCATATATATTTTGTAAAAAGCCATCATAGTCTGTTTGTCTAGAAGGAAAGAGAAGGAAGAGAAAATAAAGGAAAGGAAATTTAGGTTTTATCCTTTGTTTCAGAGTTGGGCATAATTTGATAAAACTGAAATATGAAATTTGAACACTGAAAATTTAAGTGCTCAAGTCTTGATTTAGTAAATTCATAAATTAAGTTGCATCTATACAAGAATCAGCTAAATTTGAGCATTGAATTGAACCATTTTACTAGTGTATATTATATAGTTTGATGATAATATTTATTTTATTTTTTAAGGTTATAAGCAAAATGCCCCATTAAACTTTCATCCAAGTTGCAAGATACCTCCTTCAACAAATTTAATAGACATTTTTCACCCTCTAACTAATTTCTACCCAAAAAGTAACAATTTTTTCTAATATTTAAATTATCTGGACAAAAATGTCCTTTGAGTTAAAAGCAAAATGCCCCCTTAACTTTCACTAAAATTGCAAAATGCCTCCCATCTAATTTTATAAGGCAAATGCTCAAATTTTTTAAAAACAAATAATGGCTAAGATTTTCCATATTGTCTGTCTCTTATTTAAATCTAGATGTTATACAGTAATTTTAGTTAAACATGAATTACAAGTTCTAATTTTTATAATTTAGATAATTTAATTTATAAAATAAATATACTTTACATTACAAGCAATATATTTATATTTCAATGTATATTTTGTGTATTTATTAATGATATACTTTTATGAACAAACCAACAACAAAAAATAAAGTACCAAGTACAAAAAAAAAAAAAAAAATTTAAAAATTACTCTTAACATACACATAAATTATAGAATGAGAATTCATGTAAAAAATTTTATTTTTGACGTAATGATAATAAGTATAATAAAATATTATAAGTAGTTAATATAAGGTACAATAAATTTGGCCAAAATATGTCAACTGAAGGACTCTGTATGCACAATTTTTATTTGTATACTTAGAATAAACTTTTTAACTTTTTTAGGCTATCTTTTTTATACATTTTTTATTCGATAATTTTTGTATTGGTAATTCATTGCAAATTCTGTAATGCAATAAAATATATACTATTTTATTATAATGTATTTTACTTTAAAATTAAATCATAAGACACATGCACATGTAAAATTAGATGTTGCAGTTAATAAAATATTAAAAGTAACATAATTCTTTTAACAATGGGAAAAAGGATTAGAAAAAATAAAATGCGAAACAAGAGAGAGAAAACAAATAAAGGAAAAAATGAAAATGATATTTCACTTAACTAATGTATTGGGGGTATAATGGTCAGTTTCCACCAAAAATAATATTTTAGTTAGTTGACCACAGTTCAAGGGTGCAAAATGCCTATTAAATTTGTTGAAGGGGGCATCTTTCAACTTGAATGAAAGTTGAAGAGGGCATTTTGCTTTGAACCCTATTTTTTTATCTTAGATTAGTTTTTAAACATTATATTTTTAATGCAAATACATAGTCTATTAATTTAGATTATGTGTGTGTGAGAGAGAGGCATGTGTGTGTATGTAAGAAGAGGTATTATGTGCAAGTTCATTTTTGTATGTGAGAAAGAAGGAATATAATGTGTGTAAGTGTGTATTTTTATATGAGAGAGAAAGAATACAGTGTGTTGTTTATGTGTGAGAGAGAAGGAATATGTGTGTACAAGTGTGTGATTTTGTGTATGAGAGAAAGAATATACTGTTGTGCAAATGTGAATTTATACATGAGAGAGAAGGAATATGCAGTTGTGAAAGTGTGTTTATGTGTAAGAGAGAAGGAATATAGTATGTATAAGTGCGTATTTGTGCGTGAGAGAATAGGAACGTAGTGTGTTGATAACTCTATTCAATAGAGTTATTTTAACTTTAAACACTATGCAATTTTGGTTAAGCATGCTAGTTCCATTGGGATTTCTTTTATGTGTTTTTACTCATAAATTCTATTTAGTTGTGGTTTTAATGATTTTAGAGTAATATTAGGATTTTTTGTAGTAATTATGCAATAAATTGGACCTAATTGACACTTAATGATTTTATGTGCATTTTGGCTTAGTAATTTTAGTGTATTTTGTAGGGAATATTTAGAAATATGATAGCAAGTTGAAGGGTGGAAGAAGTCAAGAGCAAAGCAAAGCGTGTAATTGCATAGAAATGGAGATCAAGTCCAAGTCTATTGAACCTTCAATGACCACGGTCAAAAATATCAAAAAGACAAACCAATTACCGCAGTCATCAATTACTTCAACTTCAAAGTGCCAATAACCACGGTTATCAACTCAAATAAGCAATTTCAGTAACCGCAGTCATCAAATAAATACAAGTGCCAGTCAATCACCGTAGTCATTAAATTTGTATAGCAAATATAGTGACCATAATCATTGAAGACAATCAGTATTTTGACTATCAAATTTTTGAAAATACCTTAGAATGTACCCCAAAAATACATAGTGCTAGGTGTAGTGGTAGATAGGGTAGAATATTGCAACCCCTTTATCAGTCTTGTCATAAATATTCTATCTTCTACTTAAACTCTAATTTTATTCTTTAATCTAGTTGTAAGATTTAACCTTTCTACTCCCAATTTATTGGATTTTTCATTAACTTTAATTTGATACCGAGTTTACCTATTTTTCTCAAGTTTCAAATCTTGCAATTTAGCTACTTTAAGTTGTTACTCATTTTTAAGATTTAGTCCAAATTTTAGATTAAATAGTAGATCTCAATGCAAATCTTGTTTTTCTTAATATCAATGCATTAGTTATTAGTGAGTTTTCATTAAATCTAGTTTTTAAACTCAAATCATTAGTGTTAAGATTTCTTTCATCTTGCTAACTTTCCAAAATGGCCAAATTGAAGAACGTTCTATCTTCTAGTATAGGAAATACCAATTTCGGTAATTTTATTCTTAATGTCTCCCTATTTTCTTCAAGTTCTACTTCCTTAGTATTTAATATGCTTTCTTTCTTCAAGTTCTACTTCCTTAGTATTTAATGTGCTTTCTTAGTTTAGTATTTTAAATTGCTTTTCTAGTTTAATATCTTTAATTGATTTCTTAGTGTAGGTCTTTAGTTGCTTTCCTAATATAGTAATTTATTTACCTTCTTAGTCCAATATTTCATCTAGTTCCATAGTTTATAGGTAATTTTTTTACCTTCTTAGTCCAATATTTCATTTAGTTCCGTAGTTTAGTAGTTTACTTTTCCCTTAATTTAATTAATGTGCCTTCTTAGTGGTAAAATTATTGGCTTATTTGACCTAGTTTTAATTGCTCTCTTAGATTAATATAATATTTACTCATTATTTAGACTAGAATCTTTATACCTTGTTATCTTTTATCATGCCTTAATTAGTGAGACTTAGTGACAATTTTTACATGCTTTCCTAGATTAGCTTATTTACTTATCTTTTATCATGCCTTAATTAGTGAGACTTAGTGACAATTTTTACATGCTTTCCTAGATTAGCTTATTTACTTACTTTATTTAAGAATTTCTTTGTTATTATCTTGGTAATTAGTGACAAGCTTCTTGATTGCTTTGCCTAAATAGTACAATGATCCTCTAAAACTAGTAATTACCACTCAATCCGTGTGGGAACGATACCCACTCACCATTAACTTACAAACTTACCTCGTATACTTGAGATCAAGTGTGAAGGTGTTAGTTAAATGTTATCAGGATAAATTTTAATACTTGTTTGACATTCAAACTCATAACAACATTGTGCGAACAAGTTTTTGGCACCGTAACCAAGGATTGAGTTGCAATGGTGATATTAGACACTTTTGGGTCATACTACATTAGACTGTCTTTTAGTTTAGTAATTAATTTTAATTTACCTTAATTGTTGCTTTCTTAATTATGTCAAATTTTTTCTTTTTGGAAGGTCTAACACTTAAATTGACTTGGGTTGAATTCTTCTTGTAGTTTATGGTTATTGGTAGAAGATCACTAAGACTTTTGGATTTGGAGATAGAGAAAACATTGGCAAGGATACGTAAGTACAAGAAACTACAACAACACCAAGAAGAAAGTCAAATGGTGAACACTCAAAGTAATGCTATGTTGTATGATGAAAATTTAAGGAATAATGATCAATTGGAAGGAATAGGGTACAATGGGTTAGGTGGTCTCGAAAACGGAATAGATCAGGAGCCAATGGTAATGGTGAAATGAGTAATTATAGAAATAGACATCATGCCAATAGGCCAGCACTTCGGGAGTATGCTATGCCCAATTTTGAGGAAGCAAACTCAAGCATAGCTAGAATAACGGTTCAATCCAACAATTTTGAAATTAAATTGGCTATTATACAGATGCTCCAATCTTATGCTATGTTTGTGAGAGGCCCCAATGAAGATCTCTATAGTCATCTAATGAACTTTGAGAAAGTGTTGGAGATATTCAAGTTCAATGGGGTGTATCCGAATTGTGTGCGTATGAGGGTACTTCCATTCTCCTTATATGATCAAGCTAAATGGTGATTGCAATCTCACGAGCAAGGAATATTCACAACATAGAACCATCTTGCCCAAGAATTTTGGCAAAATACTTCCCTCCACCTAAAACTGCCAAGCTAAGGAATGAAATAATATCATTTAAATAAGATGCGGGGGAGAGTCTAACTGAGGCATGGGCAAGGTTTAAAGAGCTCTTCTAGTAAGAAGATGTCCACACTATATAATATCATTACGGATACAAGTCCAAAAGTTTCACAACGAGCTATATTAAGAGATCAAATCTATTGTAGATGCATTAGCAGGGGCCTCTTTATCCTTTAAAATGCAAGAAGAAGAACAAAGACTCCTTAACAGATGGCCTCCAATTATTATCATCATGGGTAGGTAGTTCAACCCGTTATCTAAAATGATGCTCAAGCACAAGTCCAACAAGTTCAAGGAGGTGTCATTCACTTAAATAACAATAATGCACTCTTGACCCAAAATGGGATTATGGTGCACTTGATGGCAAATTTTTATAGGGCCATTGAGAATCTTGGAAGGAGTGGTTCCGTAAATGCTATATCTTCATCTTTCCAAGAACTTCTAGTATGTGATTTTTGTTTCGGTAATCACTTGAACGACCAATGTGAAACATACATGGGGGCAATGAGAAATTTCACTATGTTTCCAGCTAAGCTTCATCCTCAAGAAATCCACTGAATATGTATGGAAACACCTATAACCCCTCTTGGAGGAATCACCCAATTTTTTCTTGGAGTAATCAATCTCATCAACATAATGCCAATCAATCCAACTCTCACCAACCCAATTTTCAAAACCAAGCTTCATCCTCCACATCCCAAGAATATCAATCGCTACATCAAAGAAACTTCCAAGCCAAATCCCACCAACATCATACCCATCCTTTGTACCAAAGTTCTCAACCAAATGTCTCTTGCAGGCCACCCGGTAACCAACTCTCCATGTACAATAATCATTATGCTCCAAGGGATGGAGATCATTCTAATAATGAAGGCCTTAAGAAGGAATTTGAAGCTTTGAGGAGAGACTATGAGAACCTAAGAGGAGAGCACGACTCTTTTATGAGGAATCAAGAAGCGTTAATAAGGAATTTGGACCCAATTGAGTCAAATGATTAGACAATCAAACGAAAGGCCGTTGAGAGCTTTACCAAGTAATATGATTCCCAATCCAAGGGATTACTGAAAAACCAAGAAATTTTAACGGAACAAGTCCAAGCCATTACACTTAGGAGCGGCAAGACATTGGAAGAAAAGGTTGGGAAGAATTCAACATCAAAGACTGAGAAAGTGCAAAGCTTGAGGAAAATTATGTGCAAGAATGGAAGTCTTCAAAGGGCAAGGGTAAAATGATTGAACCTACCTAGCCCATTAATCATCTAAATAAAGGCAAGGATCTTCCAGCATAATTGACAAAACAAGTGATAGTGTCATTTCTCCAAAGGTTGAAGGAAGAAGAGAAAGCTAAGAAGTTCAAGATATTCCTTGAAATGTTCAAGAAACTCTAGATCAATATCCATTCATGGAGGTACTAGAAAACATGCCCTCATATGCTAAATTCATGAAGAAAATTCTTACTTCAAAGAGGAAACTCCATAAGAATGGGATTCTATGCTTAACAGAGAGTTGTAGTGTTTTTCTTACAAGAAGACTACCTCCAAAGTTGCAAGATCCGGATTCCTTTTCAATTCCTTGTAAGATAGGGGGTATTCAATTTGAGAAAGCTTTATATGATTTGGGAGCCTCAATAAATCTTATGCCTTTCTTGGTCTACAAGAAAGTTAGTGGTAAAGATTTGAAACTTACTAGCGTATCTTTGCAACTGGCAAATCAGAGTATAAATTTCCAAGATTGTTGAGGACTTCATCATCAAAGTCGGCAAAGTGTACCTCCCGGCGAACTTCATAATTCTTGACATGAAGGAGGACAAGGACATCCCATCTATACTAGGAAGGCCATTTCTTGCAACCAAGCATGCCCTCATTAATGTTCAAAAAGGGAAGTTGGAATTCCGTATTAATTATGAGATTTTTATTTTTAATGTTTTTGATTCCTTAAAGCTTCCTTCTATCTACAAAGATATATGAAGCATAAGTGTCATTGATGATTTTGTTTATGATTTTTGTAAGTACAAATTGGTCGAGTCACCATTGGAGAGAGTTTTGATAAACCCAAGTGAAGTTGCCCAAGTCAGGATGAAGAAATGATAGAGTGTTTGAACTATCTTGAAGACAATTATCCAATGCAAGAGGAGCAAGAGAAAACTACATTTACATGCCCTTATAGCACATTTGCATATAGGAGAATGACTTTTGCGTTTTGCAATGCTCCTAGTACTTTTCAAATGTGCATGTTTGCTCTTTCATGACATGGTAGAAAAATGTATTGAGATTTTCATGGACGACTTTAGTGTCTTTGGTGTGTCCTTTGATGATTGTTTGTCAAATTTGTCAAATGTTTTACAAAAGCGTGTGGAAAACCAATTTGGCCCTTAATTGAGAAAATGTCATTTCATGGTTCAAGAGGGTATTGTGTTAGGGCATAGAAATTTATCTAATGGTATAGAGGTTGATAGAGTTAAGGTCGAGGTGATTGAAAAATAGCCTTACCTATTACTGTAAAGGGAGTGAGAAGTTTCCTTAGTCACACAGGTTTCTATCCTAGGTTCATTAGGAATTTCTATCACATTGCTCTAGACCTTGGTGCTTTTTGTTACAAAAAAGATTGTGTTTTTAATTTTGATGAATCTTGATTACGTTCCTTTAATGAGTTGAAACATGCCCTTGTCAATGTACCCATAATTGTTGCACCAAATTGGTCTCGTTCTTTTGAATTAACGTGCGATACTAATGACTATGCAATAGGAGCTATTTTATACCAAAAATTCAATGAAGTGTTGCATGTCATTTGCTATGCTAGTAAAACCTTAAATGATGCTCAAATGAACTATTCCATAACGGAAAAGGAACTACTTACTATAGTGTTTGCATTTGACAATTTCGTTCATATCTAATTTATTCTAAAACCATTGTGCACATTGACCACTCCGCATTGAAGTATTTTTGTTTTCTAAACAAAGATGCTAAACCTGGATTATTAAGATGGGTACTTCTTTTGAAAGATTTTGATTAGGAGGTGGTAGACAAGAAAGGATATGAAAATCATTTGGCCGACCATTTATCAAGAATTGAAACACATTCTCGGCTTGTGGGGCAAGAGAGAACCTCCATGGTAGAGGAATCATCCATTGAGATGTTACTTGAAGTCAATGAAGCACACACTTGGTACGTAAATATTGTGAATTACTTGGTTGCAAGGGTGGTCCCAAGTTGGTTAAACGTCAATCAAAGGAGAAAATTTTCCTCAAAATTCAAGAACTACTTTTGGGACGAGCCATATCTTTTCGGAGGTGTAGCAACCAAGTTCTTAGAAGATGCGTCCCGAAGAGAAAAGTGGAGGACATATTGAAGCATTGCTATTCATCCCCTATTAGAGGCCACCATGAAGCACAAAGGACAGCCTTCAAGGTCTTACAAAGTGGTTTGTATTGGTCAAGCATCTTCAAGAATTCTAGAGACTGTGTACTTGAGTGCAATGAATGTCAACGAGTCAGAAACATTTTAAAAAGACAAGAAATGCCCCTCAATGGTATCGTTGAACTAGAAGTTTTTGATGCATTGGGTATCAAATTCATGAGGTATTGTTTCCAACATCATACTCCAACAAGTACATTCTCATTGTGGTTGATTATGTTTACAAGTGGATAGAAGCCATGGCTACACCAACCAATGATATAAGGATTGTCACCAAGTTTCTTAGAAGGAACATATTCTCATACTTCAGAATGCCTAGAACAATCATTAGTGATGGGGGAACCCACTTCAAAAATGCTCAATTTGAATGCTTGATATCGAAGTGTGGGGTAAAGAACAAAATTGCTCTAGCATATCACCCCAAACTTAGCTAAAGGGAATTTTGAAGAAAATAGTAAATAGTTCAAGGAAAGATTGGGCAATTAAATTTAATGATGCTCTTTGGGCATACCGGACGACTTTCAAGACTCTAATTGTATGTTTTGATATTGCATGGTATATGGAAATCTTATAACTTACCGGTTGAACTTGAATACCAGGCTTATTGGGCCATAAAGAGCTTAAACTTTGGTATGAAATAAGTGTGTGAAAAGCAGCTTCTGGACTAGAATGAATTGGCATCAATTCTGGAAGAAAGCATTTGAGAATTCATTGATCTACAAGAAGAGAACTAGGGCTTGGCATGACAAGCAAATTTTGAGAAAATAATTCACATGTCTTGGTTTACAATTCAAGACTCAAGTTATTTCTAAGAAAACTCAAGTCTAGATAGGAAGGTCCATTTGAAGTGATAGGTATGTTTGCATGGGGCTATAGAGCTGAAGGGCACACAATCAAACTTCAAGGTCAATGGACATCATTTAAAGCTCTACCATGGCGATCCAAAGGAGAGAGGAGGCACTATTATCTTCTATGTTGATACTTGATCCTTCCATAGTGAAGCTAACGACTATAAACAAAAGCGATTCTTGGGAGGCAACCCAAGTTACTTCTCTTTGGTTCATTTATGCTTTGGTTAATTAGGATAAGGTAGGTTTAATTAGCTTAATTTTAGAGTTAATTCGGTTTATTTTTTGTTTGAAGAAATTTTAGTAGAACTGTAAGTAGAAACAATCTCTAATTGACATGTGATGATGTTTTTGTGTTTGTAGGTGATTGGGAAATAGGAGTAATTTGGAGAAAAGCTTAAAACTGGTGCATTGGTTAAGTGTCAATGACTGTAGTTATTAATTTCAATGATTATGGTCACTAGCCTAACAAAATTCTTTGGAAGTTTGACCATGGTTATCAAAAGGTTTTGTCGAAAAAAATTTCTAAGTTTTATTGATTGTGGTCACTATTTTTAAAGAAGGATTTTAATGACCGCGGTCACCAGAGTGACCAGTATTGAAATTTTTTTTATGTGTTATTGATTGTGGTCATTGCTTTTAATAACCATGGTCATCAACCCAACCAAACCCTTTGGAAAGTTGATCCCACCTCAATAATTGCATTTATCAAGAGTCATGGGTAAAACGTTCAATGACTACAGTTATTATTTTCAAGAAAGGTTTTCAATAACTGTAATGATCAAGAGGTTTTTGGAAAATTTTCCATGACTGTAGTCATTATTTTTTTTAATGGGATTTTAATTAACCATGTTCACTGAACCTAAAATTTTCAATACCCTAAATGTGCTCAGTGACCGAGGTCACTAATTTTACATAGTAAAATCTTTGACCATAGTGTTGACACCGTGCAAATTAGGGATTTTTTTGCAAAAAAAAATTCATAAGACCCCTACTTCCACTTATTCTCCCATCTGTTTTTCCCTTCTTCCCTAGCCTTTTTCAAATACAAAACACATATTCTCCACCAAAAATCATTTCCAATCCATCACAAGGCATCCCAAATCAATTTTTCTTCAAGTCTTGGGGGATATTTGGTGAGGAACATCATCAAAGGACTTTTTAACTTGCAATTTCACCGGAAAAAATCATTCCAGTTCACTCAAACCGAGTTCTAAGTGTTCTAAACTATTCCAGGTGCTTTTGTTAGGATTATTGAGAATAGTTGTGGAAATTTGTTGGTGATATTTTTTGATTTGGTGGTTTTTTGCTTGCCTTGCTTTGGAGAAAAAAATTTTTTTTTTTGTATAAATGTTGTGAATTATTGTGATACATTTGTTGGTTCCTTTTTTTTTCTTATTATTATGGTAAGGACAAAGGTAAGGGTAAGATAATAGCCACACCATCTGCTGGTAAGAAAAGAAAAACCAGACCGGGTAGTGAATCCTAAGAAAACAAGGGTGGTGAAAATTTTAATGACCATATTGTTATCAATGCTAAGGCTACTAAAATGTATGATAAGCATGCTGAACATGGTATAATTCAAGAGAGGGGTTCTAATCTATCTAAGAGTTGAGGGAATTTGAGAACTTAAGAATGGAAATTGAACGGCTACTACTGAATGTAATTGGGGAGTATTTGATACTAAGGTTCCCTCGGGTTATATTAATCTTATCAAGAAATTCCACTGTAATCTATGTGACATGGAAGATGACAAGGTTTATGTTCGGGGCAAATAGGTTGACGTTAGCGAAAACAAAATTAATGATTTCTATGGTACACCTAATATGAGAGATAGCGGGTTTAGGGATTTTATGAATCCTAGTTATGATAGGGGACCCGACTACTGGATTTGGGCACGTTTATGTGTAAATGAGCCATTGTGGGTTAGTAATGATGTCAACACCAAGTGTCTGGGCTTTAAGAGGGAGTATCTTCAACTTCTTCCTAAAATTTGATTATATTTTGTCTATTGTCAAATTCTAGGTACATCCACTTTTAGTTTTGTGCAAAGAGAGAAGGCTTGCATGGTCTTTGCTATTCTTGAGAACTTGAACATTAATCTGGGAAAGGTCATCTATTTGGATTTTCTAAAGAATTCAAGTAAGAAAGACCATATTTTCTCTTTCTAGACTTATCACAAAATTATATATTAATGGAGGTTGTGAGATCAATGATGGCGAGGAAGAAGTGCATGAAAAAGGTCATATCAATGGAGCATACTTTAAAAACATGGTCAAAGAGTTCCAAAGGCACCACCCAATGAAACATTCACTGGACACAGAATCTTCCCAAGAGCCTACTCAAGAACCTCCTCAAGCACTCTTCATCACTCATGCCGAGTAGTTATGTCTATAACCCTCCGCAAATGGACCATGAGTGGAATGAGATGCAAGCCTATTGGACTTAAAGTCAAATGATTCACCATAACAATTTGATGCTCATCGATCAAGCCATCCAAGCAATTACTCTCAACACTTGGATCTACCCAAGACTTCCACAAACATGGCATTATGGATCACCACATGATCAAGCCTTCTTCTAACCACAAGGTGAACAACAAGCACCACCACAAGGCGATGGCAAATGAGAAGGGACTAATAAGGAGAAAGAAGAAAGATGGGATGCGGAGATAGATCTAGGAGACTCTAATGATGGAATGTTTGAGGAGGCGATGATGATGAGGGAGAGGATTGAGATCTAGCCCTGACAATCCACCTTATGAGGAGACACTTCTACCGTTTGTTCTTTAGATGCTTTTACCCCCATGACCCCCTTTATCTATTTTACTTTTATGATTGCATGATTGGAGAGATCAAAGGTGTATTTTCACCGTTACTTTCATTTATTTAGTTTTCAAATTATAGGATATTTAGTTAGCTAGCTTAGTTAGCTATTTAGTAGTTTTATTGCTTTCAATAATGTTTTTGGCTAAGTGGCCCAGTTTATGGTGACTATTGACTTGATTTTGGCAACTTAGTATTGGTAGTACTTGCGTTTGACCGTTGGACTGGTTTGGCACAGTCATCCTTTTCTTTATTATTGAATGGAGTTGTTTTCTATTATTTTGGATGGAATCTTTGGGCTGTAATGATGGAATGTTTGAGGAGGCGATGATGATGAAGGAGAGGATTGAGATCTATCCCTGACAATCCACCTTATGAGGAGACACTTCTACCGTTTGTTCTTTAGATGCTTTTACCCCCATGACCCCCTTTATCTATTTTACTTTTATGATTGCATGATTGGAGAGATCAAAGGTGTATTTTCACCGTACTTTCATTTATTTAGTTTTCAAATTATAGGATATTTAGTTAGCTAGCTTAGTTAGCTATTTAGTAGTAGTTTTATTGCTTTCAATAATGTTTTTGGCTAAGTGGCCCAGTTTATGGTGACTATTGACTTGATTTTGGCAACTTAGTATTGGTAGTACTTGCGTTTGACCGTTGGACTGGTTTGGCACGATCATCCTTTTCTTTATTATTGAATGGAGTTGTTTTCTATTATTTTGGATGGAATCTTTGGGCTGTTTTGGCAAGATTCTATTTTAGTTGTTGTTAGCATGTTTTGTTAATACAGTCTTTATTTTGATTTCTTGTGCTAAATGATGAGTGGATGGATGAGTGGTACTCATCAAGTAAATAATGTGAACAGTGTGGTGGTGGTTTATGTTATATTTGTGCTTTTGTGGTTTCTTTATTTTGGGATGAGTTGAATTGGTTGATGAACAAGAAGCACGTGGGATTTTAATCCTTTAAAATCAACAAGGTTTTCAACCATTTTCATGCAAAATGCTTTTCTCAACTAGTTTTGACCATAAACCTTACTTTTTCCATAAATCCTATTAGTTTAATGCCAAGTTCAATTAATGATCGATTGGATTTAAACGTTTTGAAGTCTTTGGAATTTGACTTTAAGTGTGGAAAGAGATGAATTACGCTTCTATGGTCATGTTGCGAGAATTGCATTTAGGATATTTTGTGGGTTTGTAGGATTTGGTGTAGGGCATTAGTTGGGATAGTTTGAATGCCCTATTAACCATATAGCCAGATTTTAGAAATGGTATAGGCAAATTTTTAGACCTTTTGAGCAAAAATTCTACCCTAAGTCAATTATATCCTTAGTGTCCCCTTTGAGCTTTAAAGCCTAAATTCTTTGTCAACCTCATAACTCAACCATTCCACTTGTTTGTTTATCCTATCTTCATGCCATCATCTTAGTCATTGTAGAAATTGTATTGGTTCTTCAATGTGTTAGTTAAAGTCTATATGACAGATTGAAGACGATTTTGTACAAGTACTTGGGAATTGAGATCAAAAGTTTAATCTTATTTAAAATTCCCTTCATGTAATTAGTTGGTGTAAAGTTTACTTTATCTTGTAATTCTTTTCTTATGATATAAAAAGATGAAATAAAAAAAACTTTTATTGTTCATTTTAAATTTTGCAAACTTTGTATATATAAATGTGATAAAAGATATACAAATTACCTCCTTGTGATAGTTAAATTGGATTTGGGGCTTCAAGTGTGGATAGGTTAGTTCATGATGATTGTGGGGATTATTTTTGCTTAAGGGATGGGAGTCCAGAGGTCTGTTTTGAATGCCTAAGGTGAATTGAGTCAAAGATGGAGATAAAGATCAAGGATTGAATGCCTCTTAGCTCTACCAGACACTCGTCCAATCTGTATTTTGGATGTTAGGAAGCTATCACAGGTTTCGAGTTACCTTATCCATATTTATCCTACCCTCAACCTTAACCTACATTACAAGCTTTAAAAGTTCTAATTGATCCTTAATCTAGGCTATAAGATTTTAGAAATTTGGGGATGAAGCATTGTTTCAATTGTTAGCCCTTCATTAGATCCTGCAGTATCCATAAATGTCCTTGCATGTTTATTTCGTACTTCCTAAAACAAGCCTTAAGGATCTTTTTACACTTGAAGCAAATTTTGAGGAAATTGATTTATTTACTTTCGATCTACTTGAAATTAAATTGGCATTAAAGTAATATTTGCAACTAAAGCTAGTTTACACTTTAGAAAATATGAAAGTGGAAGAAAATGTTGAGTTTATTGAGAAAAAATCCCATTCTCACATGGTTAAGTGTTCTAGAGTTCAATGTGATCAATTTAGTTTTATTTCCCTTGGTAGTGTGCTTAGTCCTTTTTCTTTCTTGTTTTGCTCAAGATTAGCAAACTATTAGGTTTGGGGGTGTGATAACTCTATTATATAGAGTTCCTTTGCCATTAAAGACAATGCAATTTTGGCCATCTTAGTTCTATTCAATTGCTTTTATGTGTTTTTACTCATAATTTGTTTAGTTGTGGTTTTTATAAGCTTAGAGCAATATTTATCTGAGGATTTTTAGTAGTAACTATGCACTAAATTGGACCTAATTGATACTTAATGATTTTATGTGCATTTTGACTTAGTGATTTTGGTGTATTTTGTAGGGAATATTTAGAAATGTGATAGCAAGTTGAAGAGTAGAAGAAGCCAAGGGCAAAGCTTTAATTACATGGAAATGGAAGACCAAATCCAAGGCTATTAAACCTTCAATGACCGCAGTCAAGGATATTAAGAATACAAATCAATAACTGTGGTCATCAACTACTTCAACTTCAAAGTACGATAACCAAGCGTGATCATCAATTCAAAGAAGCAATTTCAGTGACCACGGTCATCAAGTAAATATGAGCAACTAGTCAATAACCATGGTCACTGAATTTGTATATGGAATATAGTGACTATGGTCATTGAAGACAATAAGAACTTTAACTAGATTTTTGAAAATACCCTAGAACATAATCCAAAAACACAGTCTTAGATGTAGTGGTAGATAGGGTAGAATAGTACAACCCCTTTATCTTAAGTCTTGTCATAAATATTCTTTCTTGTACTTAAACTCTAATTTTAGTCTTTAATCTAGTTGTAAGATTTAACCTTTCTCCTCCCAATTTGTTAGACTTGTCATTAGCTTTAATTTGATACCAAGTTTACCAAATTTTCTCATTTCAAATCTTGCAATTTAGCTACTTTTAAGTTCTTGGTCACTTTCAAAGTTTAATCTAAATTTTAGATTAAATAGTAGATCTTAGTGCAAATCTTGTTTTTCTTAATATTAATGCTTTAGTTAATAGTGGGTTTTTATTAAATCTAGATTTAAATCCAACCATTAGCTTTAATCAATATTTCTTCCATCTTACTAACTTTTCAAAAATGGCCAGATTGAAGATCATTCTACCTTCTAGTGTAGGAAATGCCTATTTTAGTAATTTTATTCTTATTGTCTACCTGTTTTCTTCAAGTACTACTAACTCAGTATTTAATATGCTTTCTTAGTTTTATATTTTATAGTACTTTCCTAGTTTAATATCTTTAATTGCTTTCTTAGAGTATGTCTTTAGTTGCTTTCCTAGTATAGTAGTTTATTTACCCTCTTAGTCCAATATTTCATTTACTTCCATAGTTTAGTAGTTTACTAAAATTCCTTAGTTTATTTATTGTGCCTTAGTTTAATTAATGTGCCTTCTTAGTGGTAAAATTATTGGTTTACTTGACCTAGTTTTAATTTATTTCTTAGATTAATATAATATTTACTTGTTAGTTAGACTGGAATCTTTATACCTTGTTATGTTTTATCATGCTTTCCTTCGTGAGACTTAGGATAATTTTTACACACTTTCATAGATTAACCTATTTAAGAGACTTTATTTAAGAATTTCTTTGTTGTTATCTTTGTAGTTACTGATAAACTCCTTCATTGCTTTGTCTAAATAGTATAACGACCCTGTAAAACTAGTAATTGACACTCAATTCTTGTGGGAACGATACTCACTCACCACTAACCTACAAACTTATCTCATATACTTGCGGAGAGTGAAGGTGTTGGTTAAGTATTAGTGGGATAAATTTTATTACTTATTTGATATCCATACACTTACCAATATTGAGTGAACATGTTTTCAAGTATGTATTTATGTATGAGAAAGAGTGAATATAGTGTGTGTTTATGTGTGAAAGAGAATGACTATAAGTGTGCAGTGAATGCTTATGTGTGAGAGAAAATGAATATAATGTGTGCGTGTTTGCATATATGAAAGGATGTGTGAATGTGAGAAGAAAAAGAAAAATTAAGTGGGTTTTGCTATACTAATAAAGAATTTAACAAATTAAGTGACAAAAATTTCACTTAAAATTTTGTATAGAAATTAAGTAGTACATAATGTATTCAGAGTTATGATAATTTAGTTATGAAATACATTTAATACTAAAAGCATTTAATGAATCAAGTTCAGGGTTAACTACAATTTATACCCTTAAACTATGATGTTTTTGCACTTGCACCCCAAAGTTTCAATTTTGACAATTAACCAGCTACAGCTCTTAAGTTTTAATTTTTAGCATATTACACTGGTGAACACTGTTAATGACTCATATATTATTATTTTACCCAAATTTTAAAAATACTCTTATTGACAAACAAATTAAGTCATATATATAATCATAGAAACCTAAATCACAAGACACTACTTTCTGTGTGCGCTTGTGCACAATTGTGTGAATGTAGTTATTTTGTTGTAACATTGATACACAACCAATGGAATGTTTAGAATATTTCATTACCTGATAAAAAGATCTTAGCTATATCAATATGAAATAGGGTTGAGTGTGAGCTAATAGTTGAGGGTACTTTAAGAAGTTAGGTAAAATAAGGATATATAAGCCATAAAAGTGTTCACTGGTGTATATGTGTTAAAAATTAAAAATTAAAGGTGATTAATTACAAAAATTAATACTTTGGGGTGCAATCATCATAGTTTAAGGATGCAAACTATAATTAATCCTTCAGTTTGAGTACCTAAGAAAAGGAATGGAGAGAGCACATTGAGGGATAAAAACTTAAGAAAACTTTCCTTCTAAAAGTGGAGTGAAATGGAAAGAAAATGAGTATTAGAAATTTAAGGGATTTAAAAGTCATATATGCCCACCAAAACAACCAACAACAAATTTATGCTCGAGGGTAAATGTGTAAAATGTATTTGTTCATGATATTTTCTTTCCCATCTCTTTTACTCCTCCTAAATAATATTGAAGAGATTTATTATCCTTTCTTTCCTAATTTAAAATTTCTCTTCCTTTCTTTCTCTTCTAAACTCCCAAATTAAACCTAAGTTTCATCAAAATATTCTCCGAAGTAAAGGAACAATGGTGGAAGATTACATCGTTAGCCAAAACCAGGCATAGGAGCTCAAGCAATTTGTATCCTTTTGGATTTTAGCTAAGGTTGTAAACGGGTTGTATTTAAGTCAGATCTAACTGATCCATACTCAAATTTGATTAGTATTACCTAGGATGGGTAAAAAAAACCAATTGATCTAAAGACTTCCTTGCCTGTCCGTCTCGCCCCACTGTGAAAAATATAGGTACCCAAACCTTCTTTATTGATCGGGTCAATTAAGGGTCAGGTTCTCGCACTTTTTGAATACAGATATGAATCACAAATCTCATAACTAGTGGATACCCAACCCTAGGGGTATATAAATCATTTTATTAGAAAACCCTAAATTCTACTATTATTTTACTAGCCCAAGTCCCCAACCCTTAGAACTCTCTCTTTTTGGTTTACCTCAGATCTACTTTCTCACTTTCAACCGCTCCACCCCTTCTCTCAATATTTACAAGTCACAAGCCATAAACATTTCCTTCCCCCAAGCAACCACCACACATTTTTGCTACCCCTACCCTTACCCCCACCCCCAACCTAGGCCTGTAAACGGGTCGGATCCGGGTCGAATCTAGCATATCCAGACCCTGATTCGATTAATATAACTGGATCCAGATTCGGATCAGGATCTCTGACGGGTCTACAAATGTAGATCCATACTCAGATCCGCCGGGTCTTGTCGTTATAGATCCGGGTCTTAATAATTTTTTTATAACTTTTAAAATTATATATAAAACTATTACAACTTATTGAGTTCATAATTAATATTTATGCATATATTCTACATTAAATATAAATTACATGGGTAATTTACACAACATATATGTATATATACATATAAAATAAAACTAATATACAATAATTTTATTATATATCAAATATTTTAATCAGATCCGGGTCTTAATCGGATCGGAACACCAAAATCCAGATCCGACCCATTTATTATAATAGCTAAACGGGTCCAGATCGGATCCGAATAATTGAAATTTGCTATAGATCCAGACTCGGATAAGAGACAGGTTCAGATCGGGTCAGGTTCAGGTCTAGACCCGACCCAATGACAGGCCTACCCCAACCCCTGCCTCTTATACACATCTTGATAACCACCGAATCCTTTGTCTTCCTCTTTCCCCATCCCACAACCCTTGCTCTCCTTTCAACCAGGCCCAATCCCCACCCTGCTACCACTCAACCAAAAATGCAGATAAGAGACAGGAAAAATATTAGAGAATAATGATATGATTCACACGAACAAAGATCCAAAATATTTTCCTCTTATCTAGCACTTTCTGTTTAAAACATTTCCTTTATAATCTAATCTAGAAGTACTAATCCAAACCATATCTCAACTTGAATATTCATTAATTTTGGATTATGTTATTCTTAAGGATTGTGTCTGGCTTCTCCAAATTTTTTTTTTTTTTTAATGAATGGAAATAGGTAGGGTTCTTTAAGGTTTTTAAAAAATCTACCTAACCAATATAAATTGAACCAATAAAGCACTTTTCTAAAGAAGGTAAACCACATTGAAATAAACCGAAATGAATCGATCCCGAACCAAGTGCATATGTTTTTTCAAATATTTTTAGTATTTCAAACAATATGTTATAAGTATTGAACTCTTGAAGAGTTTAATACTTCTAGTTCATAAATAAAGTAAATTATTTTAAAAAATGAGTTTCATGTTTCTTTTTTTACTTCAAAGTTCAAAAAAATTTATTTGTTAGTCTAATGTTAGTGAAATGTTATTAAATAGTTTGTTATTAAAGATAAAATATTAACAAAAGTGACTGATTAATTGTTAATGAAAATGTAATTACTAAATGAGTATTTATTTCAATACATATACTTATGTATATATGTGAGAGTGTATAGTGAAATTATTAATTCTTCGTAATTAAAGAAATATCAAAATTTAAAATATAATCAAATAAGTGAAACTAATAAATAATCATTGATAAATGAGTTCGTATATAACAAACAATTTACATAGACACTAGAATATATATGTGTGTGTGTGCGCGCGCACGTGTGTGCATATATATATAAATGTGTGTATATATGTGTGTGTGTGTGTGCGCTTACAAACATCTAAATAAGTATAAATTAATTCTAACTACAGAACTTCACTAATTAGTTTATACTTATTCTAAGTTATTGGATAATAATATTTGTAATATCTTTTTTTTAGTTTTTTTTAATCAACTAACCATAGGTACCTTGATAGGCGTTAAGGTACTCCCAAATTTTATTAATTATTAAGTGAATGTACATTGGAGGAGGGAGACTAGGCCAAAATCTCCCTCAAAAAACCAAAGAACAAAGCACATAGAGTAAAAGGAAAAGTTAGCTACTTCTATTTCTAATTGTAGGATGTGCATATAATCCATACTAACAAGCCCACAAATGAAGACTAGAATGTCATAACCAAATGAAATATTGCATCCTGTTAAGCTGGCCGATTTAGCTAAACAATCCACAACACTGTTCGCCTCCTTGTATATGTCTCGAAGTTGAAAGTTACCAAAGGATAATAGCGATCGAATCCTGCGAATCGAAGTGTCTAATCTCCAGAGTAAGGAGATGCTGTCGTGAACCATTTGACAAAGAATTAGAGAATCTATCTCAATTATGACATTAAGCCATCCCTTGTCAACACATAAGAGAATACCTCATTCTAAAGCTAATGCCTTCGCTTCCATGTTTGATTTCACTCCAAAGGCACATGCAAAGCTATCTCCGCCAATAGAAGCCCTAGAGATGAACAAACTATGCCCTTACCACCAGCTGCATCCAGATTACCTAAGGATGACCCATTGACATTCAACTTGAGGTAATCTGGTTGAGGAGATTCCCACCAAACAACACGGTGGGCGGCTGGTTTGGGAGTGAAGTGTTGAACCGAAAAGATTGAGAGCCAAGAAGATGAATAGCATTTGGTACTTGATTGGGAAAAGGCTTCACTCATCTAATCACATCTCTTCTAACTGAAGCCAAAATGAAGGAAAAAAATATCTTGATATTGTCAAATAAAAAAGCATTACGTACCTTCCAAATGTTCCACAAAGCCAAAGCCAAGATCAACATGTAGAGCTACCCAACATTGCTTAACCAAGAAGATAAATTCCAAATTTGAAATTTATGCTGAATTGTGGTTACATAGATATGTGGAATATGTCTCTTATAGCCTCCAATTCATCCCATAATAAAGACTGCCAAAGGACAAGATAGGAAGACATGCACCACAGATAGAAGAGTCTTCATGATCACAAAAATAGCATTTTGAGGAGAGTTAGAAACCATTGATAGAAGAACGCCATCCATCAAAGGGGAGTAGGGTATTGGTACATTTTTGTCGGACAAAATATTAAGATACACAAGTAGAAAATACTCCATTATCTGTTAACGTCCAGACCATCTTGTCTTCTTCCACAGAGAGAAAGAGGCTATGGTTCAAAATAATTTGTAAAACACCTTCCGGTAAAGCATGTTTAATTGGTTCTAATGACCAGCCTGAAATGTTAGAATAAAAATCTTTTATCCAGGCATTGGGAAAGATTATTTCCAAAGCAAAATCAGCCAAGTTACCCCAACACAACCAATTACTATGCCAAAAAGAAGCATCAATCCCTTGATCTAACAATAGTCTGAAAATTAGAATTAGCCGAATCACGCACCTTTAGCATTCTTCTCCAAACATGGGAACGGTTTGAAGTACTTTCGGAAACATATCTTGATCTCATGAAAGAGGACTAAAAAGTGGAAGAGGAAGTATAAAAATGCCACCACAGTTTATGAGAAAAGGCCAGCACTATATCAGTTAAGCACCTAAAGCCAAGTCCATTTTCTTCAATTGGGTAACAAAGATCATGCCATTTTTGCCAATGTCTTTGATGGCCAAAAGTTGAATCCCCTCAAAAGAAATTTGCCATTAATTGCTCAGGCTTTGCTAATACATCTTTTGGTGGCTCAATGGCTGAGAGAATATGTATCAGCATGGAAGATAACACGTGTTTGATTAGGATCAAACGTCTCCCCAGAGAAAGAAGCTTATGCTTCCAACCCGTCAACCGAGCCTTGAAATTGTCCACCAAGTCTACAAAATGTTGAATTTTTGCTCTTCCAAGAATAATTGGCTTGCCAAGATATTTAAAGAGGAAAGCACCATGTTTCATTCCAATAATCCTCAAAATAGGAGAAACCGTAGTGCATTGAGGAGATGTCAAGACCGAGCTTTTTGAGTAATTTATTCTTTGACCAGAACCCTTTTGATAAATGTCTAATAACCCCATTAGATGAGTGAAATTTTTTTTTCCCTGGTGAAAATAGAATGTCATCAGTGAAGGTCGAATGAGACACCAAAAGACATCTCCTTGGCACTACATATGGTAAGATGCTACTAGCCTCCATGAAGGAGTCCCCTAGAAAAGGCTTCTACAACTATAATGAAAAGTAGAGGTGACAAGGGGTCCCCAGGTTTAACCCTACATGAATATTTAAAATAACTAGTGACTTCACCATTTAACATAAGAGAAAACTAGCTAGTAGAACGGTTATTTTGGACAATTTGAATAAAGTGAGACGAAAAGCCAAATCTATCCATCACTACTTCTAGAAATTTCCAAGAAGCCCTATCAAAATCCTTCATCATATCTAATTTGATAGCCAAATTATGACCTCGAACTTTCTTATGCAAGGACACAAACATCTCCTCAGCCAACAAGACATTATCAACTGTTGTTCTGCCAATCACAAACCTCAATTGTTCCTGATTAGAAATCAATAGAGGAAGTATTTTAGAAATCCGTGCAACCATGATCTAGTAAAAATTTTATTCGAAAAGTTACATAAAGAGATAGGGCGAAAGTCTTCAAAAGAAGACGGATTCTCAATTTTGGGAATAAGAATAAGAATAAGCAAAGCACTAGAAATGGCTCGAGAAAAAAGAACACCAGAAAAAATTCCTGGACTGCACGAAAAATATCCGAGGCAATAATATCCCAACAGTGCCTCTGAAAAGAACTGGTAAAGCCATCCAGTCCTACAGCAACTTCTTTATCAAGTTTGAAAATCACCTCCTTTACCTCTTTCATAATATCAATTTCACTAGTTCCATATTATAATTCGATGTAAGAATAGTAGGGATATAGGAAAGTAGTTGTTGGACACATGAATTATCCATTCCTTCATCCATGAATAAAGATTGGAAAAAACCGACCACTTCATTCTTGATTTTTATTGGAAAATCAATCCAATTCCCCGTTGAATCTTTAATAAGAGTACACCTCAATTTCAACCGGGATCTTTTAGTGGTCATGGAAGCATGGAAAATTTTAGTATTAGAATCTCCTTCTGCTAGCCATTTGCAAATAGCCTTTTGCTTCCAAAATATCTCCTCATATCTTAGTTTACTAAAAAGATCTACTTGAGCTCAGTGGAGGGCATCTCTATCATCTAGTGATTCACTCATGTCATAATTCTGTCTAAGTCTAAGAACCTTATCTTCAGCTTGCCTAACAGAGTCAAATATGTTGCCAAAAATATTCTTTTTCCAATCTCTAAGCTTCTGTTTGAGGCATTTTAGTTTCCAGGCAAATGCAGCCATACCCGAACCCAAAACTGGACGGAACCAAGGCGTGATTAGGCCACATATGCTGAAATCTGAATAATTTTGGCACATTACCATCTCCCCTATCAAACCTCACCAACAACAAAGAGTAGTTTGAGTCCAATCTAATGAGATGTTGAACTGAAGAATCCGAGAAAGCATGTAGCCATTCAGGATGTTGGCTAAAACTCGATCTTGATGTTTCCATGCCGGTCCACCTTAACGTTCTCTTGACCAAGTGTAAGAACTTCCCAAGAAAGGTAAGGCCGTCATGCTATAGACATTCCTCGGCACAGAGAAATCATCCATGTCCCTTACATTTTGAGTTGCCAGGCTAGAATACTCAGCAAGTCCACAAGTGTCATCTCTCAACCGCAGTGGACTTGGCATTGACAAAGGTGGCATGAATTAAAGAATCCCATTCCAAATTATGAACTTGCAAGTATAGATATTGATCATGATTCCACAACACATTAATAGCAAAAGCAGCACTCCAAAAGCATCCAAATTTTATTAGAACAATTTAAATTACAGGCACAAAAATTGAAACAAAAACGAAATTCATACAGACAAGAGAAGTCTACCATGGGCTCAGATACAACTAAAAAATTAACACCATGCATCTTGATCAATTTTTTTCAACCGGCAGAAAGGTCTTACCTGAAATCCCTCGGATATTCTATATAAATGGAATTGATCATTGAGAAAGCTGAGGCAAAGAGTTATTGACGGAGCAGATAGCTCTCCTTGTGATCATTGTTCTCGTGAGAGGAAACTGCTTCTTTTTTGAACTTTACTACACAAAGGAAGTTTATTCAGCTGAGAGTTGTCAGGTGCAGTGGACAACTTAGTGTTCAAAGATTCAAGAAAATCATGAAGAATGCCCATCACTACTGGCATCGGGCTATCAAACATCTCAACCAAGATTGAATCAGAAAGTGAATCCAAATCATCATTTTACAAGGACGTTGTCTTCGAATTTCAAAATTTTTGTGGTGGTCATCCAATAGCTCATCATAAAAATTATTCCAAAAGGACTTTTGAACATCCACAAGAGATTGAATTTTGGAGATTACTTTACTTGGTAGTGGGGCTAGAGACATTATGTGAGGAATATGGGGCCTTGGATCAAAAAGATGTTGCATGGATTTTGCATGCGAACTTAATTTCACAGGTTGCATTATTGTAGGTTCTGTACCCCCAGAACTTGAGTACTATTTTCTACCTAAATAGACTCCACTGACGATTGAACAATAATCCTTGCTGTGCTGGCTGCCAACGACGAAGGTTGTAAAGATGAGAATTGTGTCACTGATGCACTAGACGTGCTTGTTAACAATGTGGATGACAACTCCCCTTCACAATCGATTGAAATTACTACTGCTTCTGGTTGTGATTGGGGTAGAGCAATGTCCAATATTTTTGTCGATCATTGAGACACCTGAAGAACTCAGAACATCAGAGCCCTTTTTGGAAGCTACTAAATCTTTAAGAGTCCAATGATCCTATTTGTTACCAATCGAGTCTTTCTTGGATAATTGTTGTCCATTGCCTTTATCTTTTAGTTTAGGGTTTTCAAAAAATTCTCTTCCCATCATTAGATTTAGAGTTTGGCTCAATTGACGAGTCCTTGGGATCATCTATGGGAGTTTTTGGTTGGGAGTTTTTCATCAAACAAAAAGCTTTTCCATGACCTACTTTGCGTGTATTTGGAACATCTTTGTAACCAATGGATTGCCATCGCCCGTTGTCACCATTCCCAACATATACTCGGCCTAATCGGGGTTTAGTCAGATAGAGTTCAATGCAAACTCTAGCAACTCTAGGGCGAGATCCTTCCGCCATTGAGGAATCTATCTTAAGGGTGTTTCCAACTAGTTGTGCAATCGAAAACAAAGCCATTTTTGTGAAAGAGAGGAAATGGTAATCCCTATAAGTTAATCTAGATTGGAACAATTGGGAATTCATTGTTGACTATAAAATCCGTTCATTTTAGGATTCTTATACCAAACCCTAGTATGGTGTAAAATCCTCTACACCAATACCTCAAGTAATCTTCTTCCAGATTGAACCGAATAAGGATACACCAGTTATCGAGAAGCCCTAGTTTGAAAGAACCCACAAATGCAAACTTCAAGAACTCATGTTTCAAGGTAGCCATTGAAGGACGCCTCCTTGAAAATTTGCCGACCAAAGCAAAATGAAATACAGGCTTAGTAAGTTTCTGAACTTGCTCTGTAATGAAAAATACTTCAAGTTCTCCTTTGAAGGTCGATAGATGAGCGAGAGGAATTTCTTCGTCCAGGGATAAAGATGCCAATACCAAAGCAAAAGAATGGATGGGGAAAGGAAGGGGTTGCGCGTCCTTCAGTCTTTGACTGAAGGGCAACCATTAATAGGATTAGGAAGGTTTAGCAAGAGAGGGAAGTGCTCAGCAATTCCTCTTTTTATTAGTTTTTGCCTAAATACTCGAAGTATTGTAATATAACTATTTTGAAATGGACTATTATGGATCATAAAATCATGTATGAAATATAATAAAATCATATGAAGTTTTCAAACCGAGAGTGAATCAAGTGGATGGCTTTACATAAAAAGTTTGGTTTTGGTTTGAAATTTTAAAAATGATATAAAAAGTTTGGTTCAGATAATCCTTAAAGTCGAACCAAATTGAACCGTGAACACACCTAATATTAGGTGAGGGTCAGGTATCTACATGTGTCCTCTGACCATCTTTTAGTTAGTATCCAAGGTCATGATAGGTAGATCAAGGTAAAAAATTATTTATCCGCAAGGTACGGGGTAACTCAGCCAAAAGGCATGAGGGGCGGGTACCCAGCCCTTATCCATCCCTAGTATTAATAGATCTGGATCTGGGTCCAAATATATACCGGGTCTACAAAAGAATATCCATATTTGGATCTGGGTCTTGATATTATTTTATTACTTTTGAAATTTTTATCTAAAAAAACATTATATTCTTGTAAAAATCTCTTTTTGTAATTGTTAAAAAGTAGTTCATAATTTATACCTTACTATACATAAAGAGAGGGGAAGAGGAAGAGTTTGGTGTTTATCATTATTTATTTTGCTATTTATACCCTCATTATATGTGTAACTAATCATAACTTCCTTTCATTTTCCGCCACCTATATTATTCTTTCAATTTTTTGTTTTATTAGATTTTCCACTACCTTTTGAAAAAAAAAAATGTTTAAATCTTTTTGTAAAATTGCATTGGTACTTATAAGGTGTGTCTTTCTCCAAGTTAATATTTATATGTATGTGTTCTACAATGGAATGAATTATATTGGCAATATATATTTATATTGGTAATATATATTTAAGAAAATTCTACAGTTACTTGTAAAGAATCATTCCGTTGTACTTTAAATGTTTGTACAGTATAATACAATATATTTTAAAATTTTATATTATATAAAATTTTAAACCTAATGGAATAATTGACTAAACGTGAGAGTAAAATTCCAAATTGGCAATTGTTGTGGAAAACTGAAAGTCAGATATGGTAAAGTGCTGCAGGTGCAAAGTATCAAGTGCTTGGGCGCCGCATGCTAATAACCCACAAATTATTTCCCCTGTGTGTACGTTTTTCTACAGTATTAGTTTGCTTGCCGGTTGCAACAATCTCCCATCCACCGCGTAAGTTGTCAGTCAATCAGCCAGCGAGCCAAAGCATAGACAATCGCAAAGAAAGCTCTCATCAGATTCTCGTACTATTTCTCTTTTATCCGGCACATCGCAATTCGCTCCCTCCTCTCACGATTCTCAAGATTCCATGAATTCCCCCCTTTGACATCGATTCTCCACATCCCAAATTGGGATTTCAAAAATGGTCCGTAATCATAACTCCTACCACTCAACTGGGTCGTTTGAATTTGAGCAGAAGAAGCACTGAGGAAGGAGATCCGTAGTCATAATAATAAGTATGTTGATTTTGGTGGGTTTCGGTTTTGTTTTAGGGGCACTAGCAATTCTTGCGGTGGAAGGCGTGGTGTTGCTGCTGTTGATCCGCCGCGTCAAGGGGAAAGTAGCAGAACAAGAGCATATAGTGAACCAGGCATCTGAGTCTTCTTCGCCTAGCCACTTCGAACCCTCTTTCTATAATAAGCAGGCAATGTTTTTTTTTTTTTTTTCTCCTTCTTTGCTAATCATTTCTTGGAATAAATAAGCACTGCCTTTTTGTTTTATTTCAGTATTTATTAGTTTCTTTTTTTTTTTGTTTTTTGTTTTTTTGTTTTTGGGTTCCGAATTTGTGCTATCAGATATACTTCGACTAACTAGGTGGAACCATAAGACCGTGGATGAGAGTTGAGTTGTTGACTGGAATGCTAAGAATTGGCTTTAAACTCGAGGTTTTTCTTTGCCTGAAAGAACAAGAAGAGCTAATTAAAACCGTCCGTGCGGTGAAAAAAATGTTGTGTAGATTAAGCTGGGAAATCCTTTTTAACGCGTTTTTAGTATGAGGTGTGTCAAGATTGAAATTTGGAACTCGTAGAATATTTATCTCAACTGGTAGATGATGGTGCTAGAAAAAATGGATTTTGAGGGGTCTAGGATCATGTAAAAATTCAAAAGTTAAACAGTAGAGGAAGGACTATGTCAGGATATCCATGAGTGCTTTAGTTATTGTTGCATAACTACACCTTGTCATTCTTAACGGTTACGATGAGAGTTGAGGGATTTTCTAGGTCTCTTATCCTGTAATGTTACGGAACCTCTTATTCCTGTTGTGAAGATGGAACATAAACCCAATATCCCTCTCATTAGTCATCGTTTCTATGGCTTATTCTGGTTTTGAGCAGGGAGTATAATTTGTTTTAGGATAAGAAATGTGAAGCAGTGGAGGTTACAAGTTTTGGGCAACACTCTTAGTTATAGAATATAAGATCAGGTATCTTCTGATTTCCTGTCTTGACTACCTGCGGGTTTCAACTTCAAAGCCCAGGGTGTTGGACATTGTGATTAAAAAAATCTTGATGGCTGCTCTTGGGTTTTTGAAAACGTGTTAGAAGTCAGTCAATTAGCCAGTTGCTGTTGAAGCTGTATTTGATTGTTTTTCAGGCAGAATAGTGCTTTGTGGTTGTAGACCCAATTACAAGCAGGTGGATTTATTAAATCTGATCTCACAGGATATGGTTGGAGATTGGTTGCACTAATACTCATGGGATCTATAGCATGCTTTGTAACCAAAATCTGTACTAAGAAATGCTATGTAGCGCTACATATTTTGTGTTAGACATTATTAACTTTATTTGGATGTTATATAAAAATTGAATGCAATTAGCTAAAACTGTTTTGTGATATCTTCTGGTACTACCATGCTTTGTGCAAATCAACCCTGCAATACACACTTATTCATATTTATGCTTCTGTTTCTGTATGATTTGATTGTTTGTCTTGTAAAAGATCAGATTTCATTAAGTCCTCAACTCCCATATTTCTCTTCTTGTTGATTTTCATAGGGTTCTCAACTACCTTTCTTTTTCCTTTTGTTTCAGGGGGTAGTCTGGATTCTAGAATCAGAAGATAGAGTAAAAGAAAATGGTAAGCAAAAGCGTAAGAAAGAGATCGTGGAAGTTTTACCTGTCCAAAAGCATGCCATAATTAAAGATCATTCTCTGTTCATATCAGAATCAGATGGTTCTTGTATAGAAGTTCAGCTTAAGGGTTGCATAATAGCAGCTGTTTCTGCAACAAGCCTGTCTTCAAAAAAATGGTGCGTGAAACTGACACATTTGTTTATGTCTTTTTGACGTACTTCTTAGTATCTCAAGTCTGATTGCTTAACATAACATATAATTGAACCAGATTATCTTGTCCTTACCGCAAGAACTAAGATGGGACGAGTGGAAAATGTTTCTTAATTAGAACACATTATGCTTATTTGAAAAAGGAAATCATGAGAAAATAATTTATGGAGTGGTCAGCCAGTAAGCACTGTGTTTGAGTGGAATTCCTTCTGTATTCTCTGCTGTTGACATTTAGCATTTGTTTGCTATTTTTACAGAAATATGAAGCACTACCATATCATTATCTCGAATTGTCATTCTTTCTGCAAAAATTGCTGTCTGCGTTGCAATGTTTTGCCTCTTACATTTTCAGGAGAAAATGAATTATCACTGTTGGAGAGTTTCATTCTGTGTTTACACTGGATTGTGATTAATGTTAGCCTTATCCATCAATTTAGAACTTACACTTCTTTTAATATTCAAAGCATCTAAACCGCTTTATCTTGCCCCACTGATGTGTTAGGTAGATTAGTAAAATGAGGAGAAAGATGGGACAAAGGGTTGAAAAACTTAAGCTTAAATTATATCACGATTTAAATGGAAGATTGATAAATTTTTTAATTTAGTCCTGTATTTTGGGCATCATGTCTTACCATTAATAAAGGACGAGTAGCCTTTTGTCTAGTGTTCTCTCCCTTCTCTCTTTTCAATTCCCCTCGTATAATTTTACATTTTAAACATGCATCTTTTTTACCAAAAAAATGTAATGACCTGGAATAAAATTTGTAGTTGTATAAGTTGTCTTATTAAGTGCACACACATAAGGTATGGCTATATCATTAGTTGTTATTAAACTTGGTTGGACAAGAACATGATACAGTGACTAAGTCAATCTGTGAACTGCTCAGTTTTGGGCCAAATAGTGTACCGCTAGTTTTACAGAACAAATTTTCCAGATTAGATATCAATAAAAAGTGAATAAATATTTGGAAAAATTATGTGTAATTGATACTTCTCATCAATAATGATGTGATTTGATCTATATTACTGAAGTATTTTATAACTCATCTGTTTAGCCGTTAGATGTTAACTAGTATGATAGATGGAAATTTAATCCACGTCCATTCAAATTTTCCCATCCCTCCAACTTCAATTGAACGATGTAGAAGAGCAGCAAAACTGAAAACAGAAAATCTTTTCGGTACGAAGATGTGCTCTTTATGTATTTCTAATGTTTGTAATATTTCAGACATTATTTACTCCTTTTGTCATGAATACTTGCCTTATAAGAATTGGTTTTCTATGAGTAGCATGTTGATTATCATTGTGCACTTTGGAGATAAAAGGTGCGGTGAGAAGTACAAACCAAGTAGTTAAGAAGTTGGTCACAGGTCTTCAACTACCGTATGGCTTTTCTTGACCATACCAATTTCCACAGCAACAGGAACAACAGCAGCAATTCCTTAATGGTTGTCTGTTGCTGCAATGCAGGCCATCAGCCAATGATTTACATCAAAATACTTAAATGAGGCACCATGAAGAAATGGGAATGCACCAGGAACAAGAGCGAAAGTTTAGGTTTTTCATTTTGGTATCAATTGATGTGGAACAAGATGGAAGAGAGGGGGAAGAGGAAAGGATAAGGAGAGACTGGACATCTTGCCCTTGCAAACTTGAAATTTCAGTCAACTAGTCGGAGGTCCTGTAATTCAACTCTTTCTGAGAAAGAAATAGCATAGATATTAAGAAGCTCTAGTATTTCCAAAATCGAATCATATTACTTCCTTGAAAATGATGTCTTTATAGAAACAAACTAAATTAATTATCAGGTGATGACTAAAGCTCGTAAATAATGTAGAAATTCTTCTCCATATTTACTCTTTCTTGAAAGTTTTATTATCTGCTTTATTTGTATAACCAGCTTCACATTTCCAACAAATTGACCATACGCTTTTCACTCAAAAGAACTGAGTTAGCTTCCCCGGAGTAAGCAAGCCATTTCTGAAATTAATAAAAAAGTAATAGGGTATAATGTCAGACCTCCGTTTAATTAAATGATCTAATGTCATTTGTTGGCGGATAGTAAGATGACTTTGTTATCTTCCGCACATAGTTCTATACTAATTCCTTGTTTCGACCTGAACTTATTGTACTTTAGTACTAAAAGAAAAATGTTGGCTGGATTTTGAAGTTCTCTTTTCTGTTCGTTATGATGCTGCAGGGCCAAAAAGTACCCTATTAAAGTGGAGAGCAAAGAATCAAAAATATACAGAGGAAGTAAGATACTTTACATTTATCTAGAGACATCTTGGGAGAAGGAGTCATGGTGTAAAGCCCTCCGTCTTGCTTCTTGTGTTGACGAAGAAAAGCTAAACTGGTTTGCCAAGCTGAATTTTGAATTTCACCGCTATGTGGCATCATTAAATACGGAATATCCTTCGTTTATGAAGCCATCAATGGGTATCTCTATTGATCCCATTGATAAGTCAATTAAGCTTGATGGCTCTTCGTCAAAGGTTCGCCAGTTTCTAAAGAAAATTGCGAAGAAGGCTTCAAAAGGATGGTATAGATAACAAAGCAAGTTGGAGTTCAACATCAGCTCATGAAGAAAGAAAGATTAGTGAGAAATCTCGTTCATTAAATGACTCGGTCATAGCAAGTATGTGTACAGGGGGAAAGCTTCCACAGGATGTCATAGTGCCATCATCATTGTCCAACAGTCCTGATTTAGGGAGCAGAAGCCACACTTCTTTGTCCTCTGATGGAGATTTTGATGAAAAGATCTTTGGTGATGAAGGCACGCTTTGTTGGAATCTACTATTATCACGCTTGTTCTTTGATGCCAAAAGTAATGCACAGCTGAAAAGTTCCATTCAAGCACGGATTCAGGTTGATAATGCATGTTCGTTAAAAGCTTGGATATATGATTTCTTTTAAATAGTTTCACATTAGTGTTGTTATATTGAAACCTTCGGTTTAATATCTTCATTCTTGAATCAGAGAGCACTGTCTAATATGCGATGTCCCAGCTACATAGGTGAAGTCACATGTTCTGCTGTAGATTAAGACCTGGTAATCTTCCTCCATATATTCATGCAATGAGGGTCCTTCCTTCACATATGAACGAGTTATGGGCCTTTGAGGTTGATATCGAGTATTGTGGTGGTGCTATCTTAAATATTGAAACAAGACTTGAAGTTCAGGAACTAGATTTGCAGGAAGGAGAGGGCAAGTCCTTCGAATCAAGTACTGTAGACCAGGTTGCTTCGGATTTGCTAGAAAGCTTTGAGCACATGGGGAAGAATTTGAAGATATCTGAAGAGAAAGATGATGAACTAGATGAAAGAGATGGAGAAGCTGGAGTAGGTAACAGATTTTATTCGAGTTTTGCATTAAATTTGTTATAGAGACGATTAGTATTTGACTATGCTCATAATTACCATATTTGTGTAACTGTTTTGGTTTCTTGGAGGTTGCCCTGTAAAGGTTTCTTTTGTTGGATAATAAATGAAGAACCAGAGGCAAAAGATTTATGACTGCTGAGAGTTAATATTGGATAGCAAAAGACTCCATAGGCTTCAAATTACAACTGTCGGTATCTATTGAGAATTATTTTATATTGGTTAGAAAATTAAAAGTTTTTGAATAAGATCATGTATCATGATTCTTTAATATTATACTCATTATAAGACTGGATAATATGACCTTGTGAAGAGAGTTCATGGAAAATAAAGAAAATGGAAAACGTGGTAGTGGAGGTTTTAACTCTTTCTGTTGTTAAAGTTTGTTGACAACTCAACTTACCTTGAGTATGGTTGTGTTTTCCATGTTAATCTTGGTTGATCAAGACCTTTGTAGGTTCCAAGGTTTCAAAGTAAATGGTAGTTTGTTTCTGAATTGTTTTGTTGACGGTAAAAGAACCCAAGGGAATGCTTTAGCCATTGCTGTTCTCCCCCAAGGGGTGTCATCAGGAGCTTGTAAAAGCTGTTTGGATTTCCCTGAGTATTGGTTGTTCAACATTGTTGATATCCTGAAATTTAGAAGCCTAATAGTTTTTCCTTGCTTATAGTCGGAATTGAGAAACTCGTGATCATTGGTACAACCTTCATGGCTGCTTTATTTTGTTGTTGCAATTCCATGGCAAACTTTATGTTTTTGTATTTTGTTTAGTCTAATGGTTTTAGAGACTTCATCCTGTTGTATTAGATTAGAACCTTGCCTTTTGGATAATTTTCAGTTGAATCACTTGAATAATTTTGACTTCTTGTGATATGTGTAATCATTTCGCACACTTCTGTGATAGGAACGTTTACATGGACCAATCTTCTTGGTTTGTTGATTTGTTGCATGTGTTTTAAAGAAGTTATTGTTTGGCCTGAAGCAATTATTTAGAGTTTGCTTAGGTCAATGCAGTAGTGTTGTGATGAAAGTCGACATGCAAAGTAGATCATTAAATGTTTTGGGGCATTTGATACCGGTAAGATTTTCCTAGTTGTTTTTTTGGTTGATATCGTGATTTCAGATTATGACAGCAAGGGATTAAAGCTCCAATTCAGCCTTTGAGTCACACTCCCAAACAACAATACTTTCTTGGTGTTGAAGTTGATTGGTCACATTGTGGAAATTTATTTAAGTCAAGAGAAAATTTGTTCTTGATTTGTTGACTATGGTCAGAATGTTAAGTTGCAAACCGGTATGTACTCCTGAATCCCCAATATCAAATTTATGATGAAAAAAGTGAGTTGTTAGATGAGCTAGATAGCCTAGATTGGTAATGTAGACTTTTTGGGCAGAATTCTTTGTATTCTCCAGCCTTTAGCTGCAAATATGGGGACTTCTGTTTCCAACTTACCTATAGAGTGGTAGCATCCACTTCTATTTCTCCATTCAACTCCTTCCTACATAGCTTATCATTTTCTTGGACTTCCACCCCCTCCCAACACCTCTTGACCTATTTCAATCCTCCAACAACTTCCTCATTTAAACTTCAACTATTTTATATCACCTACTTATATCTTCATTTTCATTTTTTGTCAAAAAACAGTAAATTGGAGGTTCGTTACCTTCTAGGCTCAAACCCAGTCTTGTTTTCACTCTTTTCTGGAGAACACTCAACCTTGAAGCACCTATTTTGTAAATGAAAGGAGATTTTCCATCCCTCATCCTACCAGAATCCAATTCCAGTGAATAGTGT
Organism: Cinchona pubescens; assembly: GCA_025175665.1. NCBI lineage: Eukaryota > Viridiplantae > Streptophyta > Magnoliopsida > Gentianales > Rubiaceae > Cinchona > Cinchona pubescens. Next base: position 738,260 of record JANKKI010000281.1, on the reverse strand, counting down.
TCAGGCAGTTTTTTCAAAAATTAGTTTTGTAGGTAAGGAATTGATTTATCAAAGATTTCGCCACATCAAGAATCTGTCAATTCTCAACCTAAAGTTTGAATGAAGGATTTCCTGAAGTGTAATCCCTACCCCATCTATTAACTCTGAACTATTAATTAAATTATGATAATCACACAAAGCTCAGCTAAATCTACTATAATCCCCTATTACTTTCTTGTGGGAATCTCAAAAGTCCAAACATTTCATCCTCTATCCCCCGGTTATCCTGGGAACCCGAATCATTTTGTCCAATAATCCACGCTTACCCCTATAAATAATTGGCCCAAAATGTTACAAATCCTCTCACCTGTGGCTTGGATTCATTTACATAGGCCATGTTACTGTGGGTAGAACATCAGAGTGAATTCAAGATGACGCTACTGTTATTTTGACTCCATGATTATCATCTTGTGTAAAAGATTAAAACAGTTGGACAGTATATATTTGCACTCTTGATTGTTTGAATCTAGCCGTCATTATTGCTCAATTTTCTTCATGGTAAAATCCTACACTTGGATCTGGTCACTTATTCTTCTTCTGCTTCAAACTGACACATCTTTTTTACGTTGTTTTATTAGGGCGGATAAACAATGAGAAAATGGTTAATCAACAATTCTGGCTTCTAATGTTCTCCCAAACATTATGAAGATCAATATGGATTTAAAATGACTTTAAAGAGAGTTTCTGGATAAAAGATTTTGACTTTGTTTAACCTTGCAGATGGGATCAGAAGTCAAAAGAACACCGCGCGTGCATCATCTCAAGTTTCTAGGTGGAAGTCTATTTTGCATTCTGTTGCAAAGCAGGTTTCCCAGGTGTGTGAAATGAGTCATTTTAATTACTAGATTGCTGCTGAGTGATCAAGTTTCCAAAATATAATTATCAAATATTCAGCAACTTTATTTCTCAGTTTTACTATGTGTTTGAGGACTATTTGACTTATCATGAAGATAATCTAAAAACTATGAACACTTGTGGAATTCCGCCGATCCTAGATTTTGTTAACTTCCTTGCCATTTCAGTGATTCGATGTATTTTTCAGAGCCTTACTCTATTAGTAGTAGGTTTATGTGCTGTTATAGTGTGAATCTATAGTGAGATGTGAATCTACACTGTTCCAGGTACTTGCTAGGTCATGTATCTGCATTAAATATGGTTCTGAGCAATTCTGATTACTGCAATAATTGTTTCTGAACTTTATATGCATAACAAACTGTGAAGAAAGCTTGTATTGCTTACTGAATCTCTAGGCCTTATTGCATTGAAGGTTCCACTCTCATTGGGAATTCGAGTATCAGGTATTCGAGGGACAATGCGTCTATACATAAAGCCTCCTCCTTCAGATCAACTATGGTTTGGATTCACATCTATGCCTGATATAGATTTTAACTTGGAGTCTTTCGTTGGGGACCACAAAATTACAAATGGACATCTTGCTTTACTCCTAATCAGCAGATTTAAGGTCAGATTTCATTCCATGCACACATTGTTGATGACTTTGTTACTTAAGTTGTGAATGCTGAGAACTAAAAAAATCAAAATACTGGATACTCACAAAGGCAACTTAATTGTTTATGTCTCTTTCCTAGATATTAACATTTTGGTACAGGGATTCTCAGATAGGTCATCATTTAAATGTCTCTGATCTTGTGACTAAGCATACCACTTACTACTGGTTACTGATTATTTATGAAAATTTTACTTAAAAATTAAATTGTTTTCTGAGAAGTGTGCTTAAACATGGCATGTACTAGATTCAGGTTAGAGAGAGAAAAAGAGTGTTTTTTAGCCAATGGGCTTGATGCTTATCAAGGCCGGAACAGAATGTAGACAATATCTTTTGTGGTGTGTACAATGGTTCAAGTTCTTACCAAGTTCTGAGCCCTTTTTAGGTGATTATTCATAATTGTTCTGGAGATCTGCTGATTCAGTACATTAATTCAGGTGGCTATTCGCGATACACTTGTACTTCCAAACTGTGAAAATATATGCATCCCTTGGATGTTGGCTGAAAAGGATGATTGGGTCCCACGGACAGTTGCTCCTTTCAAATGGATTAAACAAGAACCTGCCAGTAATTCTACCATAAAACAAGGACAGACCTCTCAGTCACCGGAAGACAAATTGACAGCCGAAGCTAATAGGGGAATACCTGATACCTATTCAGAGGGAAGCCATAGGATATCTAATAAAGTAGGAAGTGGAACACAACCTCAAAGTGGATCCTTAGAACAGTATGCTTCATCAGCTCCAGTGGATCCGTCAACTGCAAATGACAGATCTCTGCACGAGTTGGCAACCCCTTTGTTAAAAATTGATGAACATGAACAGGTGGCCGACAGGATCGCAAAGGACAAACCACAATTCAATTCCAACATCTCAATCACTGACTTTAGCAGGGCAACATAACTATAACTCGTTATAGAAGATGATGTAAGAACAAAGAGAATTGGCACTCGAGAACGTATGCTTGGTTTCAGGAAGAAGATGGGAGAAAAACTAGAAGAAAAGAGGAGACATATTGAAGAGAGGGGAAGGCACATTGTTGAAAAGATGAAAGGACCTCAGTAAATTTAATAATGTGGATGCAGATTTACTTATAGAAACTTGCAGCATGATGAGAAATGGGTACAACGTGTAGTGTAGCCAGCTTGTCTGTCTACCTGTACATTTTGGTAAAGTTTAATTTCTAGTGCAGAAAAATTCATATTTCATGCTTGTTGCTGGGGAACCTCAATCATACAGATCCATTATTAACAGAAAAATTCATACTTCATGCTTGTTGCTGGGGAACTACAATCATACAGATCCATTATTAACTGATCAGTTACAAGTGTACCACTTGTTTAATTTTTGAATGCTCTCACTGGATACAAAGTTGATAAATTCTTCACTTCAAATTTTTTTTGCTACTAATTGAACTAAGATTCATGTACTTCAGTTGTATTTTGTTGTCTTTCTTAGCAAAATGAGAGAGATTCTTTGAACTTTAACAATCCATGACTTGCATCAATTTGAGTTTCGTTAAGAAGCTCCATGACTAATAAAAGTTTGCAGCATTATTAGCTACCACCTAACTTGCCTTATTTTCTTGCCTTCTAACAAAGTGAAATTACAAGAAGAAAAAAAAAAATGAAGCAAGAATGTAAATATTCTCCAGAATATTAATCAATTAAAAATCTCCTTTTAAAAAAAAAAAAAAATCTATCTCTATTTCTTCTCTTACCTATAGTGAGTGGTGATTTAAATACATGACGAATAAGTCATACAGAAAATATCTTATTACTTAAATTGTACTTTATTGTCACCATCGACTTTACTTCCAATTCAATAACTCTCTTGAATCAAGATGCGTTTCAATGTAATGCCAATTTTGTTTAAACTTACCATTTTTGTATCTGGTAAAGTCATTCTCTTATTTCTGTCCGAGTTTATTGGAGTTTGTCCTCAATAAAAAGATGCAAATTGAGTTTGCATTCGTAGTTATTCAATTTTTGCCCTATTCGTTCGCCTATTTATCTTGTACAAAACCATCCACAAAGTATATATCCAGTTTGGGCAAATCAATAAGTCTACTAGTTACAACTTGCCAGAAGAATTCTGTTGTTGAACCGAGTAAATTGAAACCGCTAATCTTGTCAAGCCAAGTTTAGACAATAATTAGCTTTAGTTAATTTTTCAAACTCGATTGCATGAAAACGAAAATTTAATTTTATACGAGTTGCCCATTGTGTTTATTTTATTTACACGTTGCCTCCCAAAGTTTATCAAGATTGAACTTTCCATCCAATGGTAATGTAAAATGTTATAATTGCCCTTGATTTTTTTAGTTACAATAATTCACCATAAAATCAGGATGAGTTTCACTTTGATACCCTGACTTTCTTTTATTCATAAACAATTTGTCCTTCAAAACTATTGATGGCTTTTTTCCATCCAATATTATTAAATTACCCTTAAGTGTGCATAAAATAATTTGCTATTTTAATTTTTTTCCTTAGTCGTATCCATTTTGATATATTATCACATACTTATTCCACTATTATTATTTTTATATCTAGAATTAAATATTTTATTTATTTCATCACATTATATTAATTCACTAAAATTTTTTATTATTAATAATTAACCTCTCTCACCTGTCGTCCCTGTCTCATATTCGTAAGAGACTATCGAGCATAAACCCATTTCCAGTTGTAACACCATTTTCGGTTGTGCCACTTCTTGTCGCATCCATTTTGGACGATCTAGTCACAGGTTCCACACTTTGTATTTAAAAGATTATATTACTTGAATAAATGTTTTGCTTTATTATATAATCAATGTAGATTTTCTATAAACTTAAGTTGATCAACTTACCCAATCATTCTCAAAATATATATATATATATATATATATATATATATATATATATATATATATATATATATATATATATATATATATATATATATATGAAAATCAAAATAGTCCTCAACTTTTGCACTTTTAATAGTCCCTCAACTTTCTTTTTAATAGTCCTTCAACTTTTTTAGAATAGTCCTTTAACTTTTATTTTTAGCCAAAGTCCTTTTATGGTGTAGTCACCATAATTTTTTTTATAAATTTCACATGAAAGGACTATCTTGGCTAAAAATAAAAGTTGGAGGACCATTCTCAAAAAGTTGAAATAAAGTAAAAATATAAGGACTTTTCAGCGATTTTCCCTATATATTAAAAAGAACACAAAATTCTAAAAAAAAAATTAAATTTAGTTTATCTCAAGTTTAATAGAAGAAATTTAGTAAAAGAAATTCACATTTATTGACTATATCATCTAATTTACTTACAAAAGAATATATTTTAACCAAAATTTGGCAATATTTATTAAGTAGGAAAATATCATGACAAAATTAAATTAGATAAGTAATAAACTAAAAAATTGTTGTAAATATACAAAATATACATATAAAGAGGGAAAATGGTGGAATGAAAAAATTGCACTAAATATGAAACAAGAAAAAATGCTTTCGCACTTAATATTGAAAGTTAGATTATGTTTTTATAATAATGTTGAATGAAAAAATATTCAAGTAGGTTTAAAGGAAAAACTACTTATAAATAAAGTCAGGGTACCAACGTGAAACTTAACCTAAATTTAGATGTGACAAAGTGTGGCTAAAAAAATTGAGATCTCCATTTGGGTGAAAAATTTGACCGCATTAAGCTTTGGAGCCAATGTGTAAATAATGTGTATACTGAGACAGTTTGCGACTGAGCCCTATTTAAAGAGGCAAAGTGTAAATAAGCCTTTTACACATTAAAACTTAAGTTACAGGTGCTCTATTTGAATTCGCCTTAGTAAAAATTCATTTAAATTCCAGCAAAAGATAAACAAGTCAAAATAGAATGCATTCACATGCTTTATAAAATAATGATATCAAACAAATTTGAAAATTAAAATTTTTATTTATTCATTCTCATTTACAAAACCCTACTTGAATGGAATCTGTGACCCGTTCTGTCTTAAAATGAACTTTTTCCTCACCCTTTTTTCTCATCTTAAAATTTATTTGTACCCGGAAAATAAAAAGCATAAAAACCGAGAATGAATTTCACTAATATTAAAAGGAGATTAAAATATCTACATATAAATCACTAATATATCATGTTATATATATTTAAAAATTAAATTTCACCTAGAGCTCTATAATGAATTTCAAATTTAAATCTTTAAATAATTTTATTAACATATTAAATTTAGTAAAATTTGATAATCTCTTGTACAATACCATAAGCATGTTTGTCTCATGTTCTAACCTATAGGTGCTATTCCAATTTTCTCCAAGATATAGTCATTTCGTATCTTATTCATCCTAATATGCCAGAATATCCATGCTAACAAGGCTTTCTAGTTTATGGCCGCTTCTCCACGGTATCAATTGTTTTGCTTCATTGAGATTGTATCTCACATATATACCATATTAATTATTCACAAACAAAAAAAAAAATTAATAAGTAAAAGAAAAAAAAAAAAAGGAAAGATATGTTGATTATATAAAATTTGAAATCACTAACAATTTTAGTTCTTCAATCAATTCTTTCAATACTCATGCCAGGAAATTAAGAATATATAACCAAGCCTAAAAAAAGATGTCCAAACAAGGACATCCATGTTTGACAACAAAGTATAACTTAGATGGTAAGACACTTCTTTGTGATCTATTAGTCTTGTGTTCAAGTTACTAGAGGGTAGGGAGATGATGGGTTTGAAAATTTTTTTTTTAAAAAAAAAAGGGACATCCATGTTCAAGCCGACACACTATTCAGAACAAGAGGGTTATATCTATCCATTATTACGTTGTGAAAAGTATAACCATAAATAATCTCTTAACCAACCTATCAAATAGGTAGAATATTCAACAAATTGTGAAATATTACGGCAACATTATGTGATGTGTTCTTCAATGGCAATAAAAAGTAATCCATCCAATAGTAACATCCAAAAATTGTTAAATAAAATGTGTCCCATGTCAAAATATCGCAAATAACACCTTGTCCTGGGCCGCTATACGAAAAATTATAATCGAAATCCTTTTTATCTATCATTAACTTGGACTTTCATGCATCTAAAGTACCTTTTAATATAATCAATATAGTTATATATAAACCCAGATCAATAGCATAGTTCGCATTTATACTTCTATCTTCTTTTGGTCATGTACATAATTCATTGCCTAATTTTCATACCCATAAATTATTGTTGGTCTATTAGTCGTTGACATATTGCTGTACTTGGTGTATCATGAAAGTGGTTTGTAACGAAGCCGATTCCCACACAATACCAATTTCCTTTCCATTCCCATTCCCATTAAACCTTTAGCAGCTAGTCCCAACTACTATATCTGTCCCTACTAGGTGTGTTCATGGACTGAACCTGGTTTATACCGTATTATAAAAAAAATAAAAAAATCACTACCCGATTTATATACATAAGATACCCGGTCATTTGAGTACTCACTTTAACCGGGTATCCAACCCAATCCATTTATGACATTTTTTAGTTTTAAAATTTTCAAACAATAACAAAATTGACTAATAATTACACAAATACCCCAATAAATAGGAAGGAAAGGAAAAAATAATCATTAATATTAGGCCTAAGTAAAATTACAAAATTAACCCTGTATATGGATCGAGTCACAGATTCTTGACTTGCTATCCGACCTATTAATACAAACCAGTTTGGATACCCTTCTTTTATGAGTCAGAATGAACCAAGTCAACAATTTTTTTCTGTGGGTATGTCAAAATGAACACCCCTAGTCCTAAATACCTTGTCTTCCGTAGCAGTAAAAAATAATCTTGAAGGATTCAAAATCGTAAAACAAGGAAAATCTGCCAAAATTTGCTTTTAATGAACAATAGCACAAACTAAGAGTGTATTACACGTTCAGTCCAAACATCAAAAGGCAGAAGGTACAGATACAAAAAGCATCAAACCAACCAACAAAACCCAATATATATCTTCCGCAACAATAAAAAAAAATCTTGAAGGGTAAAATTGTAAAAGAATGAAAAATGTGCCAAATTTTGCTTTTAATGAACAATAGCACAAACCAAGGGTGTTGTATTACACGTTCATTCCAAACAACAAAAGGCAGAAATACAAAAACTAACCAATAAAACCCAATATAGGGTATTTACTCCTCGTCATTTCTTGTGAGAGTTAAATACAACCTAGAAAACATGTATTGTATGATGGGAATTGTAAAACAAATAAAAAATGGGATAGACAAACCTAGCCACAATAACAACAAACTCCTTATATATTAGTTTAGATATAACTAGGAGACTCATACTGCATAACGTGCAGTAGAAGTATGCCCAGTTATACTCAAAATGCCAATTTATCTCATATAAGATACCCAATGTAAACAAGTTAGCATGAACATATCACAAACTAAACAATAGACAAATTTGACTAAACAAAAAGTGCGAGTGAAACAAATGGCCATAACTCTTTCAAGTTACTATAGAGAGAGGAAAAACAAAAACACAAATCCAACAAAAGCTACCCAACAATTAACTTAGGCATCCGGCAAGTCCAGAAAACTGGAGACGCAACTGGAACATATTAATGAATTTGAGGCATTTGAGCAAGTTGAACAACTCCATGAATCTTAGGCACACTTTCTGAAAATCACCAAAATACCAGAAAATTTTAGACAAATATTTAAAACTAGTAAAGAATAGTTTGCAAAAGATCTATCATTTTTCTTGACAATAGCATAATAGAAGAAAATTTGTAAACAAATACATTAAAAATAATAATTTGAAACAAAAGCTTCATACTGATAAGATTGAGGAATAAGAAATAATGTCAAAGTACAAAAATGAATTATTTTACAGTTGGGTCCTATACTCGAGCAACAATGTCCAAGATGTTGTGTGACTCATGTTCCCTTGAAACAGCAACAACAAACATGTTTAGCTATAAGTTTTGTTTCTTTGAGATTATTGATTTTATTCAATAATCTATGAAACAATTGCTAGAGAAAAATATAATCCGAGAAATTCATTATTTCAAAAGAACATCAATTTGATGAATATCAGTCATGCGTAGTTATTTTTTCCCGACATTTTCGAGTACTTAGCAAGCCAAGACACAAATAATAAGAAATTGTAAATATCCTCAATTTGAAAAGGCCAAATCGTCAACACCAATTATCTTGGCAGAGTTAATATGAGCTTCATGTATATCAAACTGACCATCCTTGATGAAATGACATCAATTGGTAAGGCCTATGTATGTCAAAGTTAATGATTCTGCATTAATCCCACAATGTTCTAAATGACTACAACCAGAATTACAATACATCATAGCTTTAGGTTATTAACTAATAACACAACTTTGATTTCAAATGATAATAAATACAACTTGGCTAAGAGAACATTATAAACATTTCTTATTGTAAATTTGTTGAGGCATAATATCACAAGCACCTCACATCCATTTCACGAATAATAAAAAAGTATAGGCAACCAATGGAAGAAATACCAAAAGAGCATCATTCTAAGCATACCAAGAGAAAAAACTAATTAACAAAAATAAAGAAAATTTGACAAAGCAAGCAGTAACAACACCAAATATAATCTAAAAGTAAGAAAGGAAGGAAATATCACTACCAATAATAAAAATAAAAGAACAAAAAAGCAATAATGCATCCTTAACCAAATGGCCTAGATAAATTACAGCGTATGAGAGGAAAAAAAAAATCTTAACAGCAGAACCAAGCAAAAACCCACCCTTCCAAGATTTCAAGGCCATTCTCTTGGTAATAGCTCTCCAATATCGTTTTCATTCTGTTTCTTTAATCTGTAGAGGATTGTGAATATTAAAAACTTTATTGTTTTTCCTACAAAAATAAATTTTTTAGCAAAATATCACATCCTTTCAATGAAGGGAGCAAAGAAATAGGGACAAATTGGCAAACATACAAAAACCAAACTGAAAGAACAAATAAGTCATGCATAATAAAAAAAACCATCAGAAACGGAAAGGAAAAAAAGTATCACCATAAATATGCCTCAAGAAAAAGAAATATGGAGATAATTTTTATCCAAAAAAATTACCCTATAACTTGAAGACCCAAAACAAATTACGTTTGCTTTGTGGATCTTCATCTTACTAGATAATTTTTTTTTTTGGAAAATTTTTTCTATTTATAAGATGAAGATCCATGACCTCTGTAATCAGTAGAGCTCAAAAATCATAATACTATATTTTAATAGTGAACTAAACTCACAATTGCTCTGACTTAGTTAGATAAATTTTGCAAATTTAAAAAGAAAACAAACAAATACTATCAATTTGAACAGGCTCGTCTCAAATTTCCTAAAATAGTACAAATTTATTAATTTAAGCTGCAACAAATTCAAGTGGAAATAAAAATAAACCAATAAATTGAAGAAGAAAACAAATAATAATACAAGTCAACGAAAAGGAGTAGAGAAGATTCGAGAAATAGATTTGCATGGAAGTTCCAACCTGTTTTCCAAAAATAAACCTTTATTTCCAACAAAAATAGAATGAAACTACCAAAAAGTTCATGTATATAATATGTTAAAAACAATGAAATAAAAGAAACTACACAACAACTTCGTATTATACCTAACCAAAAGTTGAAAGAACGAAATTGTAACAAGACAGGAATTCTATCAAATAATAATTAGACCACTATTATTATTTATTTTTTTTAAATAAAAAAATGAATAAAGGTGAATGGAAAACTAAAGAAGGAATATCAAAGATAACAATTTTTAAAATAACTTTTATTTGTAGATATATTGTATTGTATGAGCCAAAATATAGCAACCTCCTACAAAAAAATGAGAAGATATACAATAACAGTCACATAAGGTCTGGACAGTTACCAAAAAAAAAAAAAAACTTAGGGCTACAGTAACAACTATATAAGATCCTGGATTATCAATATATATATATATATATATTTTGTAGAGCCTCAACCCCAGAGAAAAAAAAAAAAAAAAAGGTTAGAATCTCTACTTAGATCCACTTAAAGTGAAAAGAAATTTAAAAAATTAACACCACAAGACAACCCAAATTTGAAAAAAAAAAATCAACAAAAATTTTAAGAAGGAATCCAATGCTATTAGACTATTAAAAAAACCAAAAAAAAAAAAGACAAAATTTAAGGTCAATATAATCCAAATCTTTGGATCTAATGAGATTTGAAAGAGAAAATCAGTAAAAGAAGATTAAAAAAAAAAAAAGGAAAAAGGAAGACTTACAAAAAAGGAAGAAAATATGAGGATACAATGTTTGCAAAGTGAGAGAGAAGAATGAAGAACAGAGGCGGGTAGAAGAATAAGGGAAAATGAAAGATTTGTTATCAGAAGGACAATAAAGGAGGATGAGGAGGAGAAGGAGAGAGAGAATGGAAGGGATATGAGATGTGACACAGAAGGGGAAGGAGAAGAAAGAGATATCTGATCCCCTCAATCCATAAGCCCTTATATCTTCAGACAAAATTACAAAATTACTCTCAACTCATAAAGGTAGAAAACCAAGGACTATCAACTACCAAATTTTTTGGCAAATCTCATCACCATTTAGTCTATTATGTTAATTAATGAATGTCATCAATTACTAAATCCCCAACCCATAAAACAACATCCTTCATACCCATCATCCCTGTTACCATCACCATTACAATTACTTTTACATTGTATTTGATTAGAGGAACTTGAGTGGATTTGATTTGAAATCCTAATTTATAATAAGTTATCCAAACAAGTTAATTGATTTAATTATGGATTTGAAATCCACCAACAAGTGGGAGTGTGATTTTAATAATTAAATGAGTGGATTTAAAATTCACCCAAATTTTATGTCATTTCAAATCCACCCAATTCAAATCTATTCATGTCAAATACTTCTTTCAATTCAATTCCCCCCCATCCAAACACAATGTTAGTATTGGCATTTCTATTTGTACCAACCTCAACAACCCACCTCCTACTCTAGGGTCCTAATTTTTTTTGAACCACCTCATCACCACCTTTATTTATGGCATCACCCTTAAGCATACGAAGCTCAACCTCCAACAACAATATTTTCATGGCGTCTAACTTGATAATGGTGGCTAATTTTTTGTATTCTGATTTATTGACAATCATCCTTAATGCTAGGGCAGCATTCGTCCAACCCTACCCACCATGAGTGAGCACAAAAGTCGTGTCACCAAGGGAATTAGCAACCACAACAAGCAAGGATAAATCCTCGAAAGTGGTGGTCATGTCCCCCACAAGGGAATTTGGGAGATGGAAGCCTTGTCTTCCTCATTACGTGTTTTACCCATCTAAAGTTGAAGTCTTACGGATTTTTTGATCAAACAATGTCAATTCCCGAGAATACTTTTGATCCAGATAATGTTGACTCCCGAGACTACATGGTTTGAGGAGGGTTTCTCTATATAGCCGCGTTCCGTTTGCCGATGAGTTGGAATACCCATAACTAGCTCCTATTTTCTTTTTAGAATTTGAGTAGCCGCGATCCGTTTGCCGATGAGTCAGAATACCCATAATTAGCACCTATTTTCTTTTTATTTGAGTGGAAATTTCACGGCATCTGTCATAGTAGGGCAGTCCATACTGGTACTCGGAATAAAAAGTAAATGCTCAACTGAAATTAGCGACCTGCCCAGAAGCATAATCTCAAATGTAAGATTTCATGTATGTTTGTGAAACATAATAAGTTCCAGATCCCTACTCAAATTGGGTGGTACGTGTATGAGTACAATAGTAATTACACTAGTATACGTTGTAGTATTACGAGGTTTCAAATTTCAATCGTGATATGCTCGGAGTAGAAAGTTGTTTGTCATTGCGTAACAAATACTAATTGCTAAAAAATATGAAAGTTCATATTTTTTTAGGGTGTTAATCGTGTATAATTCTTAGTATTTAGTATTAAATGAAAATGTTAGATTTTTTTTTATTTTTTATTTTTGTAAATACAAATTAATAAATGTTAAAGAATATAGAAGACTACTAATGTTTAAAACAATAGTAAAAAAGTTGAACACTTTTTTATTTCTTGAACAAATATATAGGGTAAATTATCGTAAACTCCTATGTGGCTTGGATTTCAGACCCTTAACCCCCTATATATTTCAAAAATATACCTTAAACCCTCATGTGCTATGGTTAAAGGGTAAAATGGATGGAAAACATCCAAACTGACGGCGTTTGTAGAACACACGCCTTAAATACGTGGTGTTGACTTAAAAAAAGGTTTTCCTCCAAAAATGTTACTTTTTATGCCAAATATGCCCTTATTCTCACTTATATAACCATACACTCTCTTCTCCTACACATATGCAACATTTACCACCAAGAAACACAAACACAAAGCTGATAAGATAATTCTCTCACCCTTTCTGCATTTTTTTTAATAAACTTAGTTCATATATTTTTAAATCTCTTACTCTTTTGCATTCCTTCATTTAATTTGTTTTCATTATATTAATTTGACGATAAAATGTCACATTCTACAAATAGTGAATGGTTGGCACCCATGATTTACGATACCAATACCAACAGTGTCATTGTAGAAAGAAAGTAATGGTGAAAATAGTTGATTCAGAAAAACCAACAAAGGGCATGTTGTACTTTGTTTGTGAGAATGTAGCTTTTGGGTATGGTGCAACCCAATTAATAAGAGACTTATGAAACTGAACAAGTTGATCAAACTAACTTCTCTTCTGGTGTTAAAAATGAAGCTAATGATAGGTTTAAAGAAGGCTGAAGAACTTAGAAGAGATGATTGGAATAATGAAGATGTTGATGCTTGATTGCATGTTGTTGTCATGTCTTTTTATTATTGTTAATGTAATGAAATAAGAATTGTAAAAGCAACATTCTGTATTGAATTTCTCTAACTTAGTGTAATGAACATGCTTATTTTAGTCCTGCAACAACTTGTGTAAAGACAACATTATGTTAGTTTTAAAATAGCAACTTAGCATCAATATCAGCAAAGCACACTAAACTGGAAATAGTTAAAGAAGAAGAATACTTAACTGAGTTGAAAATAAATCAGTTCAGCACCCATACAAAAATCAATTCATTGCCTCAACTAGAAACCAAATCAAAAACACAGTCAACACTAGTAAAGGACACTTAATTAACTGCATAATAAAACAGAGTACTAAGTAGCAAATACTTCAACATGCTAAAAAAAAGTAATTGGTAAAATAAAACAGAGTACTAAGTAGCAAAAACTTGATTCATTTCTTGTTATGCGCTTTTTTGCTAATAGTTTGGGCAGGACCTGCAAGTGATTTTCCAATGCCTTATTGAGCTGAATCAACAGGTGTAACAAATGAACCTGTATCAGCACCAAATGCAGAACTTGTACCAGCTAAACCTCTGCCAACCATCCTTGCAACAACACCTCTCCCTATACCATCCCAACCAGCAGCTTTAACCATATCATTCCATTACCTTTGTTACATGCACTAGCTGCAGCTACACCCCTTATTTTGATAGTCCTTTTTCTGCTACCACTAGCCCTTCCAACAGAATCAGGGATTAGCATATCTTGTAGTAGAACTAGCAACATTGAAACTCCTCCTATCATGATCTCTTCCACCAACATTTCTAATTCCAACAGCAACAGTAAAAGTACCAGAAGAAGCAGTAGCAGGAGAACCACCAGCAAAAGCAGCAACAATAGCAGTAGAACCACAAGCAGAAGCACCGGCAGTAGAACCACCAACAGAAGCACCAACAGCAAAACCACCAGCAGAAGCATCAGCAGCAGAACCATCAGTAGCTACAGCAGTTGCTGAACCATCTTCAAGAGCCTAAGATTACAGTAAACACAAACTTAGTATATGAAACCGTTACTTTTAGTTTTTGAGTATTCAATGTTCAACGCATAAAAGTACCTTGAAGTACTTTAATTTGGGGTAAGGTTGATTTTTACAAGATTTCAGGTTATGGCCTTTTCTGAAACGCTTTGTGCATGTGACAGTCCATCCTTTCCTTAAGGCCTTGTAAGGATTTCCTTGACTATTCAGGGTCTTTTTTCTCAATTTTTTTGGTATTGCCAAGTTTCTTTCTCACATGTGGTAGGTCAAAGAGGTCATCAGTAGTAGGTTCCCAAAAGTGCATTGATGTAATAGGACTAAATTGAAAGAATAAGTAACTAGGTATGTTTCTTTACTATAACACCTATCCAAATAAAACTCAACCTGTCTCTCTCTATCAATGTGAATGGCCGAAATTGCATGTCCACATAAAATGCCACAAAGTTGAAATGACCTACATTTGTAGGTTCTCTCTATGAGGTCCACAACATAAGTTCCTTTTCCACAATTAACTTCAATTTTTTTGTCCCCACATAGAAGGGGACAGCAATACCTATTGTCCACTTTATTTTTTCTAACTTTTCTTGTATTCTTGGACATATTGGACCACCACATTTCTTCATACTCTCTCTTTTCATATTTACCCTCTGCACAATTCTCCTTCTTATCTACTAAAACATTGTTATAATACTCTTGTCCCTAACTTGAAGAATGTATGCAATGAAAGATTCATTCAAGTTGTTCAAAAACTAGAATATCAGATCTACAACTATTACCAAAGTAAGACCTTGACCACAAATGAGAAGAAATCTTTCTTAACCAACCTATTGCATTCACTGTATTTCCACTTTAGGATCAGCCTTTCAAGCTCTTCCATTGCTCTTTTGAGATCTTGGAGATTAGTAGATGAAGCTCCCTTCCAGAAAAGATCTTTAAGTTCTTTACCCTTGAACTTCTGGTTAAAATTTTGGTACGAGTGTCTTAGACAGTACCTGTTTTACCACCTGGGACTTTTTCTTCCAAGGTACAAACAAGTCCTTCTTGCCTATCTGATATAAAAGGCCACCAAACTTGATCATCTATCCCTATATTTGTCCTGAGCTCATTCAAGAACCACCTCCATGAAATATACATCTCAGCCTCAACTACTGAAAGAGCAACTAGATACATGTTATCATTTCCATCTCTAACAATTGCACTTACCAGCTGACCACCAAATGGACCCTTCAAAAAGCACCTATCAAGACCAATAATAAAAGGTCTACAACCAACTAAAAAAACCATCCTTCCAAGTGCTAAGTCTATAGTACAGTCTCTGGAATATCCCTTCTCCTCAATTGTGGGCCTATCCAATTTAATCTTCAAACAACTCCCAGAATTTTTCTTTCTCAATGTATTATAGTACTCCCACAACTTCCTATACTCTTCCCCATCAGAGCCTTATAACATTTTCTTAGCTTTTCTTTTAGATTTGTATGCCTGAACAAGATTTATTTCAACCATTAAATTCCTTTTGACATCCCTAACAAACGATATATTTCTAATATTAGGTTCATCTCTATGCTTATCAGGGTACTTTTTAGCTAAGTACCTTAAGGTGGCATGCTTGTTGTTGTATTCCCTTCCACAAGTGTATGTCCCACTAAAGGTCTTTATTTGAAAAGTGATCTCCTCTTGGACTTTAGATGCATGGATTCTCCGGCTACACCCCCTTAGCACACTTAGCAGTTATCATCTTGCTCTCATTTTTTGTAGGCTTCACAACATAGTTGTGAAGCCATGCCTTCTATTATGTTCTATTCATACAAGACCTCTCTAAATTCCTGAACTTCTATCCAACATCTAAGTCAAACTTTGATTTCCTAAATGCCACTTCAAGATTGAACTCCATAGGGTCTTCCCATGGCATTCTACTATCAAACCCTCCTTGACTTAATAGGTCCTCCTTATTGGGTACATATTCATTCCACTCTTCAGTAGGCCTTACATCAGGTATTGTAAACCCAGCATTATCCTCTTGTGTTATTTCAGTTGCATGATTTCTGGTTGTTGATTTTCTGGTTGCTTTTCTGATGTGGTACCCTATTTCTTGTTCTGTTTTTCATTTTAGAAAATGTCTTCGTCTTCCATGGTTTCAAGTCCTTCTTTCAGCCATTCAGGTTCTTCCTCTTCAGCTACTACTTAACATTACCTACTGCTTCATTATTGTTACTCTTCCCTGCTGCTGCTTCATCATTATTACTCTTTTATACTGCTTCTACTTCATCATTATTACTCTTTTTGCTGCTTCTGCATTCATCATTTTTCCCGTTTGCTCTAGTTGTTGTTCTCTTGCTTCTCTTTCCCTTAGTTATTGCCTGCTGCTGATTTGTTGCCTGCTTTATAGCTACTAGTTGCTCCTATGAAGCCAATCTAGATGCCTGGTCTATTTTTTTAGCAAAAACCTCTAGATGAGGCAAGTGATCCCAAATTGTTGCCCAAAACTTTACATCTTCATCACACTTTACATAAGCAGTTGTGATATCAAAGGTAGAATCTGGATGCCTAAAGTAGAAGTTGACTTCAGATCCTGGGTCCACCTTATTGTGCATGGCCGCTAGTTTATCATATGTAATCTCACTTGTTCTTCTAGGTTCGAATGTGGCCTTTTTTTCACCAACATAGCTAACCTTGAGCTCCCACTCAATGTAGCCACCAAACCACATATGCACATCTTGGACTTTCTAATTATCTACTTCTATTAACTTATTAGGTAAAGTTGTCATTAACTTCTTGGGTACAGCTCCCATTATCTGATTAGTAGAGTTCCCATTATTTCATCTGAAAAGAAATACAACATTGTTATACTTAACCACACAAAACATGGCATAAAAAACACTTAAACAACTGACATATATGGTGGTCCATCACCATAAAATACAATAACCACTCATATACATGGTGGTCCATCACTATAAGATACATTAAGCACAAAACACAAAGGGACTACTAATGGAAACTAACAGTAAACACGTCTGTCCATTACCATCAAAATACAATAAACAAAAAACACCTTCTTTTTTTTTTATCAAAATCAATGCTATCGAACCCATGAAAAACCTTTTTTTTTTCAAATGACATTTTTTTTTCAATACAATAAACAAGGTTTTTTTGGTCTAGTCACAAATTTGCGGTCCAATTATCCAGCCAAAAGACCTCTTTTCGTCTCCAAATCAATACTTCCCATACGACGAATTTAATCAAAAGTCCTAATTGTATACAAAAGCCCTAAATCTATACTAACCCTTGAAATAAATTCATAATCCAACAACCCTACAGGATCGTGTTCGTAAACTACAAATTTCTTGTACTCTATGTGGATCAATGCCATAAACATGTTTAAAACATTCATACATAAACTCCATTTAAAAATTAAAAATTAGGATTTATAATATTCCCTTTGATTCCACGCTTTGCAGCCACAACTTTTGGTCTTCCCCTCGATTCCACACTTCAAACTCTTCAAATGGGTTTGCTTCGTGATTAATGCAATTTGGTTATTGAGATTTGATGAAAAGCTTTGATTGTTGAAATTTTGGACATAAGGGTTTTGAAGGTGTTAGCTTCCAGAGGTTTCTCTCCCTCGCGACTCGACAAATGGGGAAAATGAATGATATGAAAACATTGGTGTTAATTTAAATATAAGGGTAATAAGGTAATTTTAGCAAGAATTGTTAGTTTGGATGTTTTAAATCCATTTAACCCTTTAGTCCAGTGCACATGGGGGTTTAAGGTATATTTTTAAAACACATGGGGGGTTAGGGGTCTGAAAATCAAACCACATGGGAAGAAATACATCTAGTTTATGGTAATTTACCCAAACATATATATAAGTGATAAAATATATATACTTTTTTTTTGTCTAAACTTTATGAGTGTATATATATAACTAGCCAAAAAATAGGTAAATCACCTAAACTATATAGCAATGGGCAAAAATCAAACCAAGAACCTAATTGTGACACGATAATGGGAAGAAAGCCTTCCATGTACGATCATGAGTACAACTCATTGCTGGAGATATAATTCTACTACATATGTTAATTCTATCCAAGTTAGTTACTACAAATGAACATTTATCAAACAAAAGATGGAGCTCAAAAATATCATCTAAGTTTGTTGTCAACTTATGATCTTCATTGCCTTTGTTCACCAACATTGAAACAAGTCTTCTGCACTTGGAGTGTATTCTAATTTCCATTGCATTTACTACTTCAACCTCCACATCTCCATTTTTGTTCTCTACTATAGCCTAGGCCCATCTTATTTCTTCATTTCCAATCTAGGCTACAATCCCTACTCCGAATCTTTTTCCCTCCATCATCCACTTTGGCACCTATCATTATATTCATCACACCTTCAGCCTCAACTTGATCTCTGTGAATACATTTTGTTTGCTTAATGTTCATTTCTTATTCTTTCCCCTTTACCTTACAAAACTCAAACCATTCTTTCCATGCCTGCTTAATGATTTGAACAAAGGATCTCTTTCCTTCCCAGAAAAGACAGTTGCTCCTCTCTTTTCAAATTTGCCACAAAATGTTAGCAATTATAGCTAGATGATCTAATCCATTGGTTCTTTTTCCAACCTCTACCAATCCTTTCCCACTTGCTTTTGAAATTTCCTTTTAGGTCTTCTAGCCCCTCCCAAGTGATTGGTGCAAAATTCCAAGAATTTTGAGCAAAATTGACAAAAGAAAAGGATATGCTCAATAGATTCTGCTTCATTTCCACAACACTTACACCAGGGCTTCCTTTGTCCATTCTTCTGAACATTTCTTCATTACAGTTAATGGCATTATTAAAACATTTTAGTGTATAACCAGTTGAAGATTTTGATCTTATGTTTCCAAGAATGGAATATATATATATATATACACACACACATACATATGTTAAAAAAAATAGTATGTGTAAATATTTAAAGATTAGATCATAAATTGAGCTCTATGATGAACTTTAAATAATTTTTTATATTTTACAAAACAATTTGATTTTTGCTAACTTGTTAGATCTAGTAAAATTTGCCAATATTTATACGAAAATCAATCATAATTTGTTCATTCTATTTGATAATTAATTGAAGTTAATAAATATCAAGCTGCAATTTTATAAATATTGTAGAAGAAGATTAAAACATCTACATATAAATCTCTAATATTTCTTATATGACATATATTTATAAATTGAATTTCACGTAGAGCTCTATAATGAATTTCAAAATTAAGTCTTTAATTTAAATCAGGTTATCCAAATTTCTTGGTTCAAGTTTTTCCTCAAATGTCTATGCTACCTAAGAAAAAGAAAAAATTTGATTGAATATATTCAATGTGTCTAACCTTAATTAAATATCATACGGCAATGCCAATATTTACTAACCAAATTACTTTATATAGTAAAATTTATTTGTAAACAAATATTATTACTCATTCTTTTCTTGGTAAAGATCAATATACAACTAAAATGAATGTCCTTTATTTTTGGAAAAAAAAAATGTCCTGTGCAATAATGCACGGGTTATTTCTAAAATAAAATAGTAAATTTTTAACAGTCAGCCAAAAATTATAGGTATAGTTATAAACTGGTGCATAAATCCAGTAAAATTCAAATTACTTTACCCAATTTTTTCCTCAATTGTCTATCTCACCTAGGAAACAATTTTGATTGAATTTATTGTTCAACCTTAATTAAATATCAATTTTGTTGATTATAATATTTCCTAACAAAGTTACTTTATATGGTAAAAAGTAAATAATTCAAATGAAGAGATAAAAGTCGTTAGAAGATAGAGAAATGGCAACTTTTTGATTTAATAAAAGATTATTGGGTAAATACTTGAAGTGAGAAAATGAATAAATCTATGACTAATAGATTCTCTTTGATTAAAGGTGTCACATAGGAGTGAGAAAACTCTTAATTGAAATATGAGCTTGCATATATAGAGAGAGAGATAGATAGATAGATAGATTTGGGACTCAATTAATAAATAAGATATATATATATATATATATTATATATATAGTAGTCATATAGATGTGAAGTGCTTGAGATATTTTTGTAGAGAATTCTGATAAAAAAAAATTCCACTTAAGTGCTATAATAATAAGTATTTTATCATTAGAAAATTCACTATTTATACATTAAGTATAATCAAAATAAGGTTTAATTAATTTTTTTCACATTATCGTTTATTGAAATCCTAGTACACTCTAGCATATATTTAGTTTAACTTACAAATCATTTCATCCTAAAATTTTAAATATAAGTATTTTAAAATGGGGATCATAGTAATCCAAAATTTAAATATTGAGGACAAAAAATGTAAAGTCCAAACGTTTAACTAATAAACAATTTGATTTTAATCGTTAGTCACTATTGAAATTTTGCTAATTTTTGCCAAAATTGAAAACATGACCGACCAAATTTATTTTAGTGAACTTTCGGGAATAGTTAGGTTCACCTCCCAAACATTCGGGACAATTTATATGCCTAATTGGATGTGGAGTTTCTGATCTTGTTCTGTCTTAAAAATTGAGTAACTTTTCCCTCACCTCAAAATTTATTCATACTCCTAAAAAATGGCAAATTCTACTTATACCCATGTGATTTGGTTATTTATCACATCATTTTTATATGGTTTAAAAACCTATAGATGCTTTCTTGTACTTCCTGTTTAAGTGCCCTACAAACCAACTTACATTAGGTGAATTAGAAGTGTCCTACAAACCAACTTGCATTAGGTGAATTAGCCACCAGATTGTATATTTAGGGTTTAAGTTCTCGACCTTATATTGTTAGAATAGATAATTTATTTAGTTTCCTCGCTATGTTGAGTCTGTCTCTTTTTCTTAATAGTAGTTAGTTAGGAGTAGGTTATAAATTGTCGCTAATTTTAAAAAATAAAAAATAAATAAAAAAAATAAAATTGGAGTTTGTGATCTGTTCTTTCTTCAAAATTGAGCAATTTTTTCCTCACTTCAAATTTAATCGTGACCAAAAAAAAAAAAAAAGGAATTGAGCTAGGATACGACGTCGTGAAAGTACACGAGTACTGAATACAGTGTAACCTTATCCTTCTCATCGTCATCGTCATGTACCAAAATGGAGAGTGGACTGTGGATGGAGTAAAGACAGTACATATATTACAGTAAGGAAGAAGAAGAATCATAGAAAAAAGAGAGAATAACAGATTTTGTTTTCAAAAAATTGAGAAAGAAAGAAATGTCTTGTTGCAACACATTTTCAATTTGTTCCCTGCACCCAAAACCCAAACAACTCCCACCTGTTCTTGCTTTCAGTTTCCCCAAATTCTCATTATTGCCTTTCCCTTCTCCGCAATCGCCGCTTCTCCCAGGCTCTCATGGAGGCATCCACACGCCCTTACCATCCAAGCCCGCTCCAGAACCCGAAGGGAGGACCGCTCTGCTCGCCATTCTCGCATTCGCAAGAAGGTAACTTCTATATCTGATCAATTTAATGAAAAAATTCTACAGTCTCGTCACGGAGCCATGTGCTTTGAATATTTGTACGATAAATATCATGTGTGTTTTGAAAGTTTTTATAGTATTGACCGAGATGGTACTGTAGAATTTCTCTAATTTAATACTAATGTGGTTAAGATTTTGTTGTTGTGTTCTGTATAATTTTAGGTAGAAGGGACACCAGAAAGGCCAAGAATGTGTGTATTTCGGTCGAATAAGCATATATGTGTTCAGGTGATTGATGACACCAAAATGCATACTCTTGCTTCTGCATCCACAATGCAGAAACCTATTTCTGAGGACTTGGATTATAGCTCCGCTCCTACTATTGTAAGCTCCTATATATCATTTTTCTGGCCAGTTATAATCATACTGTGGCATTTGGATTGGCATGTCTTTTTGGTTATGGTTCAGCTTAGCTACTTGTGTTACTGCCGCTGCTTTTAGTGTGTTAATAGATAGTGATGCTTTCCTGAATGATGAATGTTCGTCAAGAAATTTTTGTGAATGACGAAAACTCTTAGATGATAAATGCTCTCTGTTATTGTCCTCTTCATGTTAGGTTCCCCTCTAGTCTGATGTCGACTTTGAATATGGATGTGAAGTTCTTTTCGAGTGGCAGAAAAGATCCTCTCCAGGCATTTTTGTGCCTTGATGAGGTATCTCTGGGTCAGAGATACTTGGCTCCCTGTTCAGTGCTTTATAGTGTCTGGCAATGTGTGGTTTTTTCCTGTTTTCTGTTGTCTATCCCCAAAAGTAAAAGGGAAAAAGACTGTTGAAGAATCAGAGATATCCATGGTTAACTGAAATTTCATGCTATATTTATTCTTAAGCAATGTTGATGTGGTGATCTGTGTATGTGCGTGATTTGCTTCCTTCTCTAGGCTGAACCTCTAGCTCTGCTGTTTCTGCAAATGCACATTTGATTCTATGCTGTGATTCTGTTGGGTGGCTAATGCAAAGTATCTCTTTCTTGTGTTTTCATGCGATTATATTCTCACGAACTCGATCTCGATTCTCAAGTTTCTCTAGCCCATTTATGAAGTATCTTTCACGTGCACGTAAATTCTCAATCTCTGCAAGTCAAATTTTGATCTCTTCTCAAATTTTCAATTACTAATTTATAACCTCAAATATTCTCACAAAACTAGACCTCTATGCCTTCTTTCGAACCCTTTCTCTTCCAAACAGAGATGCGCTGGTAGTAACATATTTCTTCTTTAATTTATCTGCAAACAAAAAGATGTTTTAAATATTGCTAGGGCACATCTTGAGGAATTGAACTCTTATTAGTTGCTATCATTCTGTAAAGGGGAGTGAGAAAGTGGATTTCAGTTCCCGTATTTAAATCAAACCAATGCATTGGGTTTTCATCTTGGGCAATTGTTTTGTAGGAAACTCTTTAGAATTACTGGTTAATAAATATCCAAGTAATAAATTTTTTACTTGTTTCGAATTACCAGTGCTCCTTACATAAGGTTCACAAATAAGTGTATAGTGGATCCCTTTTTCAGGGACCTTGACAGGCGCTGCTAAAGGGAAAAAAAGTTTTTCAATACTTATCTTCGCTAATAATGAGCAATATTTGAGAATTTGCATGCTTCCTTTTAGACATTTCTTGAGTTTGTGTCAAGTGATTATGAGATCTTATTGAACCACTCGCATGTCTTCATTTACTATTTTCTTTCTGTTCTTTTTCCTTTGATTTTTCCTTTTGTCTTCACTGAAGGTGGGAGGGTGAGGTGGTGAAGGATCAGAGGAGAGTATACTTCATTCCTTTCCAATCCCTAAATGTGAGGATTGTTCAGCTCAGGTTTTTATGATTAACAGAAAGGACTGAAATCTGATTCACTGTTTAAGAAATATAATACTTTTGCTAAGAAATAGCTCTATTCAAGCAAGAGCATTGTGGTAGGTAACTTTGAAGTGGATTGCTTGGCAGTTGCCTCCAAGCTAATTTCTAGTAGGAGATTTTTAAATATGTTAGGTAATTTAAGCATGCCATGAACTCATTTGAGTTTAGTCCCATCATTAAGTTTTTAACTTTCGGATTTTGTTGTGTTGATCTGATAAATCTAATCTGGTATATGAGGAGTTAGTCATTCTCTTGGGATTGTAACTGATTCTACTACTTCCATAAACATCCTCTTCCTGACTAAAAGAAAATCTCGTGTGTATTTTCAATTCTCTGTTTGCACAAAGAAACTCAACAACGCTACTGCAAGCCCCAGTTCCACCAAAAGACCTTGAAAGAGCATAGAAATTAGTACAAAAACAGAAGTTCGTAATATGCTAGATTTGGTTTGTTTGTATCTGTTGCCACTTGCTAGTACTATTTGTTGGTGGTCCTCACTGACCTGATATTTAAGTGTTGGTATAACAATCATTTTGGCTGTCAGGATGTGGCAAAAAAAGTGGGAGAAGCAATTGCAAAGTCCTGTATCGAGAAAGGGATTACAAAGGTGGCCTTTGACCGAGGTGGCTACCCTTATCATGGACGTATTGAAGCTCTTGCTAATGCGGCTCGGGAACGTGGCCTCCAGTTTTAGACCTTGGATTTTATGTCATCTCTATTCTTTTTGTTTGTTATCCCATTATCTTTTCCTGTCCCTTCTGTAATGGCTATTGCTTGAGCAGCCTTGTCTGGAATGAACTCTTAGTTGCAAATTTAAGGAGCCTTGTTTGAATGTATTGTTACTTGCAAACATGATGTGTATGCGCTTTGTTGTTTATTAACTTTTTGCACAAACTGAAAGAAGTTGGAAGTGCTGTCTGATTCATTTACTTGCATTGTTTTGACATTGTTTCCTAAAAAGTGTCTGGCATTGCATCTAAATATGTAAAGAAAAGAATATAGTTATGTTAATCGTCAGGCATGACTGGCAGAAAGCACAAACAAATTTAATTCATTTTTCAATATCTTTTTTCATCCTCTGGTTCCATCATAGTAATAGTTGACACAACTATTACCTTGCTCCGTAAGAAAAGATGAATTAGCGCCAAAAGACTCTGAAAGCATTTTCTTGTCAACTCAGAAATTTCACTTCACAGCAATGATTTGATACATTAGGAGATAAACAACAGGTTGCGTTTTAAATAAATAAACAAACCAAGCCTTAGTGGGATCGAAACAACGGCTGCGGTTTAAACAAATAAACAAACCAAACCTTAGTGGAATCGATTGTATAAATCTTACTATGCCATTGTGCTCTATTATAAACCAAGCATTTCTACATTAATAAATATTGATCTCTTATGAAAAGCAAAAGTTTTTACATCAATGAAAAGTAGTAAGCAAACTTGTAAAAGAACAAAACATGACAAATAGAAAATTCCTTTCATGCTGGGCATTGCTACTCTTTTCATGGAAGTTAACTTCCTATACATACAAAATGTATACCGTATACGAGATCTAGTAAAAGCAGAAGTGAGGCACCAACCTCTTTCCTAAACTGTACTGAATCACAAGAAGGAAACATCCGTGTATTCCTTTTTTCAGAGAGTTTTAGTAAAAGCTGATGTTAGGCACCAACCTCTTTCTTAAATTGTACTGAATCACAAGAAGAATGTTTCACAGGGAAGATAGTAGTCAGGGAGCCAATCGATCTATCTTCCATGCTGTCCTTCCGTCACTATCTTTTGAAGTGTAGCGCAACCTGTCAATGACACAGCAGATGCATGCATAAAATAAGGTAACTAACATTCACTGGGACAGACTTAAGTACCAATATTCTTAACATAATAGTAGTATTTCATTATACAAGAGTTGATGACAAAATCTGAGGTATAAAGAAGAGCCCACATTCAGAAGCCTAATCTATATGTGGACAGAAACACTAGCAAGTGTCCAAGAAACCACCTACAAAGACCAAAAAGAAAAAGAAATCCATAGTCCCACAAAAAGATACTCCTACTGACATAATCTAAAGGAGAATTCAGCAAGAAATTTTGAAGTTAGAATCAAAAAATTATCTAGTGATCTAACAGGATATATCAGCCAATAATTTCCCCACCGCATTAACAGCCATTTTTTCTGAACTAGTATATAAGTGTTCTGATATTTTATACTACTAGTACTATGTTTCTTGCTCTTTGCTTTTATCCAATTCACCCCATTAAGTTGAGACACAGAAATTATTTGTACTCTCTCTCAAATTCTTAAAATAAACATTTATTTATTTGTTAGTCATGCTAAAAAGAAAATCAAATTGTGAGTCACCGAAAGTATGAGAAAACAAAATCAAAGAATTCTCATATAATTGCATTATTGTTAAAATCTTTCATTCCACCATATTAGACATTATCAAACTACCTATAAACACCAGGTTTCTAGAAAGAGTCTGCTAAGAGCCTTTATAATTGTATGAGAAGGAAATTTACTAATATCTAATATAGAACACTATGAGATACACGTGTAAACTTTCCTCTTTTTTTATTTGACAACTCTAATCATATAGTACAATGAAACAGTTAAGCATGTAAGAATACTGAAAGAGACCAAGGTTTGAAATCGTATCAAGGAAAATATTCCATGTTTTAATATCCAGCATATCAAGATTATGCCAACAGATTGGTACTTTATATAATCACAGACTGAGAGATACATTCCCTTTGGAACGTCAATTCAAATATAACATGCAGCGTAGGTATTAACATCACAATCTTCAATTCTTCTGACATCTTATAAACAATCACACAATATTGAAGAAAAACTAGAATACAGAACAAAAATGTATTATACAACACACAAACAGACACAAAAGGCAAACACAGATGTACAAATCACAAAGGCAAATCAGTGTACAAAACAATGCGACATCCACAACTCAGATTACAGACAAACAAGTACCCAAATCATAACACTAAAAATTGCATAGACAAAACAAAACAAAACAAACAAACAGCACAATCAAATCATCATTCAGACGGGTGGCAAAAGAAAACAGGAAGGAGCATGTGGCAGAAAACAAATGAGGCGGGGTAGGGGAACCTCAACAGAAGGAGGGTGAACAGTGAGTTGGGTAGGAGAAGGAAGGGGGGAGGGAAGGGGGGAGAGAGAGAGAGAGAGAGAGAGAGAGAGAGAGAGGGAGTGGGGGGGGGGTTCAAAGATAGACACAAAGGTAGGCACCCCATCAGTGAAAACCAGAGAGCTGACCATCAGCACATACACGAAAAAATCTGTAGCCGCAAGCCTTTTTTAGAATCTCACAAAATCAAATTGGAGTGGGAGTTATCCAGAATCCTACAATGTAAATTTGAAATGAATAATCCTGCAATTAATAAACAAATAAGATAGAATCTGGTGGGTGGGAAATGGGGCTTCGCTGTGGCACAGGAGTGCTGAGGGAGTAAAGGCACATGGGCAATGCAAGGAAGGGAGGCCCCATTTGTTTTGTTGTGGCCTGTGGGTGTACACGTGCCCATGAACAATGAACAGAACTGAGAGCGAATGAGTCGGGATATTTTAGGTCCACTTCCAAACTAAATATTGTTGAGGTACAAAAGGTCATTTAACAAAAGGCTCAATGACCTAAAACCATATATAGATTACTACTTCATCTAAAAGAAGGAAAAAAGGTGATTTTTCTTTCAACTTTAGCATCAATGTATACCATCAATTACATTGGTAATTCATTTAAGATATCGACACATATAAAGAATGAATGATTACCAAAACAATTTTATAAACTTGGAATATTTCCTTCTTTGAGGAAAGCAATATTCGATATTTCAAGTTCAGTAAATCTACAAAGAAATCAGGTTATAGAGTTGGAAGAAGATCTTTAACCCCTTGATAGAAGTAACTAAAGGTAATTGCCTAAAGGAGGAAGATGACCTAATTTATCTGAAAATCCACATTCACAGTGATATCAAAAAACCTATCTAAATAAATTATTTGAAAATGATTCAGCTGTGCAGTCTCTAAAACACTAGATGAAATTTTCAAAAATATTCAATTAAAATGCAATAAACGTCACAAGTGCAACTTTGCACAGTTAAACAGCATTCAGCTAATTGACATCTAAAATTTCAACTACAGGAGAATAACCTTAAAAATCCTTTGCCTCTAAATGCAAAAAACAATAATCAACTGTTGCATTGAAAGGTCAAACAACTAAGTGAAGTGTCACATAATTATGATATCATGTAATAAACTTTCAACTTAGTAAATAATAGGTTTTATACCTATTTCATTGCCTTTGACATTTGATAGCCAAATCTCTAAGGCAATTTTAAGACAAAACCGATGTAGTTTTGCAGGATATAAAATCTAGAACTAAGTTATTTGATGAAATCTGTGGGCTTTTTCTTTTTAAGATGTTCAAACATTTAGTTCATCAAGCTATGAAAAAAGATACTTGCAACAAAATAACTGTTTATAGATAGAGGGAAAAAGGGGAAGAGGGAGAGAGAGAGAGAGAGAGAGAGAACTAACCAAAGAGTAGAATATTACATTAGCAGTATCTGTAAATCCTATTTAAACAATAAAAAGTCAAAACTCAACAAAAGGATGTAATTGACAAAAAAATGTTCAAGAGAATTATGGAGAGAAATGACAATTATTGTAGTAATTTTCATTGCACCTGGTTTACTAAGAATTTTTGTAAACCTATATATCCACATAGAACAGAAACTTAAACATATGCATCTATTAGATGTATTTAAACAATTAAATGCATCTGAAGGGTATGCAAGCATCATAAATAGTGCCTGAAGTACTTTTAAAGGGTTGCAGATGCAAAAGAATTTTTCCCATTCAGTATATGAAGTTTACTCAACCATTTTTTGAGTTATTCCAAGTATGTAGATTGATAATTTTGCTGTAATACATTTTATATACACACGGTAGTTGCAAATTCAATTAACTGTGATCTCACACAATCTCACTTCTGGTACTCAAAGACTTGTTTTTCAACTTTCAAATGTATTCAAGACTAATCCTGCATAATAAGACGTTGAACATGCAATTTTAGGCATTTAAAACCATATAAACAAATATCAGATGCACAGCTTCTATGTACATGTGATCCAGACAATTCTGCATAATAAATAGGATCCGTCAAATTTTACAGCAGACAAGTGAAAATGACGCCTTAAAAACAAGGTAAATTCCACTTACACCCCCTTTGGTTTGGTCGTTTTCCACGACCCCCATTATCATTTAAAAACCTAAAATACACCCATGTGCCTTTGGTAAAGCTGTACCACAGACGGAAATCACAACTACTAATGGTGCTGTTAGTAGGGGAAAATTATACCCTCTACTAATGGTATAATTTTCCAATCCTATCCTTTTAAAGATTTAAGTACCAACTTGTTCTCCAAGAAAAAAAAATTGATTTTTATGACAGTGCAAAGGTAAAAAAAAATCAAAATCAAAAGAAACAAATGATTTTTTGAGGGAATAAGAAAAGCAAGAAAATGAAAAATCATAAACTGATTATGCGTGGGAAAAAAACATAAAAATAAAAAGTAAAAAAAAGTGAAAATTTTTTTAGAAAAAATTCAAAAAACCCTTCCTTCCCTTCCTCTCTTCCCCTATTCCCCTACTTCTGCCGTCACCCACCAACCGACCCCAGACCCCATTCCCCCAGTCGCCACCCACCACCTAGATGTGTATTATACCCACCGCCAAACCCCCCTTCCTTCTCTCTCCCATCACCTTCCTTCCCTTACTCCTCAGCCACTGCTTCTCCTTCCTTGAAATCGCCGGTGCTGACCTTCTTGTTCCCCAGCCCCCACTACCCCTCATCCTGATTTTCCTGCCACCAGCCGCCATTCCTTCCCTCCCTCCTCCAACCCCTCAAATCCCTTTCCCCACCCCTATCCCCTACGTTTCCTCCCCTCAAATCCGCCACCCAGTTCCAAGCCCCACCCACACCCACCAGTCCACTGCCAGGCCCCCCCATCCCCACTCACACCCCCACCCAATAGTCAAATCCTTATTTTTTTTCAGACAGGGGTGAAAAGGCCCCATCATCTTTGTAAAATTTTATTTTACACTTTTTGTAATTTGAAAGGGCAATCTTAGAAGGAAAATGTAGGATTTTGAGAGAGAGAGAGAGAGAAATGACCAAGAGCACTTGACGCGTGTCCCCGTCACCCTCCGTTACAGAATGCATTTTCTGTCCATTGGACAGTTTTACCAAAAGCACAGGGGGTGAATTTGGAGGTTTTTAAATGACATGAGGGTCATGTGGAAAACTATCAAACCACAGGGGGTGCAAGTGGAATTTACCCTAAAAACAAAGCTCTAGTGGTGGAAATACCTATCATGCAAGCGAGATTGCTGCCCTTGCCAAAACTCAAAAACTTCTGGTTTGAGCCTGTATCCTCCCCAGTTCTTGGGTTTAGGGATTAAGCTCCTGCAAATCGTGAAAAGGAAGCTTATTAGAGTTTAGAATGTAATGCCAGAATAAATAGATCGAAAAACAAATGGATTCAAAAACATCAAGGAATTCATTTTAAAGAAGGCGGCTCACAAACTTGCCATACACAGAAACATAGAGAAAAAGAGATATATGTGATGCACTCATCACATTAATAGAGGAATTAAATTTAGGCTCTGGTTGAAAGGGAATATGTACGCCTAAATTTACAAAAAAATAATTAATAGGTGGTGCATGTGTGGGGTGCCACCATTGCTTTACAGGCTCTACTGGAATTAGGAATTAATTGCGGGGACTGTGAAACCAAGTAGCACTTTAGTATGATAAGCTGAACTACTAACCCCGCAGAGTACTTTCCCTCCAATTCCTTGTACTCTTTGAGGATAACCTGCCGATCAGGAATTACTGAACTCTGGAGGAAACAAAGTCTTTCTTTAGCTTTTATGCATGGAAATCATTCAAATTTAATATTACAAGCCTATTATACTTGAGTAAAATATAAAACCTGATTACTAGCTACTGCTCCAATCTGATTTCCCCATGGACGACTATGAAAATATTGCTCAGATTCTGCTTCCGATAAATCTTTCTCCACCGGCCCTTCCACTCGTACCTGGATATAGTGGTCATGTTAAAAAATGAAATCATACACAAGCATCATCTCAAAGACACGTATTCCATCATAAAAAGCACTATGATGCATTGACAGTAAACCCACAAATTAAAATTAGCTGTCAAGTAATTTAACAGGTGACCACAACAATCTGTTAATGGCACAAGCTATTGACTACACATCAAACTTTCTCAGTTCAGATCTGATTTGACATTCAAAAGAGTTTGAATTCCAGCTACAACTTTGTACCATCACTCCTGCTCTTTGTGCCAATTCCACGGTGATTATTGATATATGATATTATAATTGCCTGGAGCAAAAGGCAGCCCAATACAATCATATGTACAAGCTTCAGATAAAAAACAGATAAAGGAAGTATCGGGACCTTGACCTTGCTGTTAGTTTCCAAAGGAATTACAGTTCCAAAGAAACGCTATGGTAACAGTTTAAGGATCCTTATTAGGAGGAAGGACTCGGTTACAGATAACCGTCAGTGTAGGTTAGCATTGACATAATCATGGTATATTGCATAAATGGAAGAGATGTTTTATCCTGGTTAAAATTATAAACATGTTTCATGAACATCTGTTTGTTCTAAAAAAATGAATTAAGTTCAAAATGATTAGTTTCATGATTCCCCATCCTAGAAATCATTATGGTTTTTTTCCCCTTATCCCCAGAAAGGAAAAGGAAAAAAAAATCCTTCCTCTACTCTCTTCCTTTCTTCCTCTTCTCTGCTTTCCCCCACACCCTCTCACGAGTTTGCTGGCCATGCCACCCCTCTTGATGCAGCGCCAAGAAGCAATAATGGGTATGAGTGTTTAGAGCTCCAATTTAGGAGCACAGAAGTCAGAAGTTAGCAGAAAATGAGAAAGGAAGGAGAACATAAGATATTCTAGGACTCCCCCCTAGATTTCCTTAAGATGACCTCCCAAGGTTGCTTTAAAATTCTCAAAAGAAAGCCCAACACAATACCATTAACTCAGATAAAAGATTCATTCTATTCAATCTTCAATCTTTTTGTAAAGCTATTACAACTAGCATATATAAGTCAACCAATCCAAAAAAGAAGCAACATGTCTTAGATCTCCACATATTCTGACCAAATTTTCCTTTATCATATAAATCTTCAAGTCAATAGACGCAAGAGACTATTGATATATTGTTCTGCAATACTTAAACAATAAACATCTACCTGTGATTTAAGAGACAGCCAGTAAAACAGGTCTCTGCATAGGATTTTCAGATATTTGACGAGCCTTTCGACTTCCATAGTTGGTGTACCTGCTCACAAGATAAGTTGTCGAAATTGTTTTAAGAGAGAGTACTTTCAGCCAAAAAAAAAAAAAATCACACATTCATGAATTGCCGTAAGATTAAGTGATTAACAAATCAGAACTAACCACACAAAGCCATCTTTGTCAAAACCCTTTAGCAGAACCATTCGTGATGAACTGCAATAAATCAGAAGGATGCATTAATACCCAACTTTTACATCTATAATTGACAGAATCTAGTTTATCTAACCATAGAACTTATAATACAGCACTTTAACCAAGCAGTAAAAGTAAATCACTCTTGGTATTTCCTTTTGCAGAGGCATCACATAGCAACCTAATAAAAAATCATACTGCAACAGAACCAGTAAGATAGAAAAGGATATTAGCACAAATGTTAAGATCAATTAAAAAGTTCATCAATTAGCTTGTCTTTATCATATCATAACAAAGGCCTTCACCTAAATACCCACTAAGCGCAATTGCTTCAGGAACAAAATAGGTAAACAAGATTGGCCGTTCTTGAACAAACTGATCCTCAGAAATATAGGTTCTCTAGCACATAATCTTGCAACAGTTGATCCAAGTATGGTACAAAGGCAGCATAAATGGAACTGAGCTGTCGGAAATAATGTGTTGATATTAATTATTTTCAGTCAAAATTCCTTAATGTGAAACTCTTCATCTGTCAAAATCGAGGGACTTAATTATTTCCTCCTAGACAATCATCCAACTAAATGAAGGAGAAAAGAAATACAGAAAAGACCCACAGTTTTCTATCACTGCCAGCAGTTGAAAGGGACATAGCATTAGGTTCCTTCAGGCCTGCTGCAACAGCATCGTCAAACCACTTTTGAAACTGCAAGAGAACATCCAAATTAATTAGAATGTATTGGATACACTTTCACTGTGGCCAAACACTGGATTATATTCACAAAGTTCAAAACAATGGATTACACCTGTTAGCTTAGCAAATGACCAACGTAAAGTTTTTCACTCTGTTCAAACATTGTGACTATATTCGCAAAATTCAAAACAATGGATATACCTGTTAGTTTAGCAAATGACCTACATAAAGTTTTTCAACTGAATCAATATCGAGTTTCTGATTGACATGAATATATTACCTGATCAACAGGATCAGCCTCAACTTGATCCTCAAGAAGCTCAGGAGAAATATAGTTCTCTCGCAGAGCTGATATGTCAACTTTTGGAGGCTTATCTATTCCTATTCGGACACACATAGATGTGCCAGGATATGCTGGAAGTTTGAGCTTAAATTTGTCAACAATGGATGGCGGAACAAATCTGCCTCCTAAAAAATGGTGTTGACCAGAAAACATCTTGGCACATAACTTCGGAGCAGTGAGAGAAACCTATACAAATGCCTTGTTTATTTTAGAAAAGAGAGAAAAACCCAATGATCGTGATATCTTTAGACCAGCTGATCACCAAAAAAATTAAAAAATTAAAAAAAGAGGCAAGAATTTAGAAAGATGCTCTATGCATAGACAAAAGTACCAGCATGTCGGGTTTAATGCCATCACCACTTAAATCTCCTTCTTCAACATGCCATCCAGATGGAATATCTACAGAGACGATTGCAGGTGATCTTCGAGGGTTCATATCAGGATTTGTCAAGTCTACCAGTCTCCTAATCAAATCATCAAAAGGGGGTCTAGGGGTACCTGAGTGAGGTCAGCATACCGCAATTAGTCAATAAATAAGAATCGAAGACTTAAAGGTTATTTCAAATACAGAATTTACCACCACTAAAAGCTTCACAGTTCTTCAAACTTAACAATGTTAGGTGCATCAAACAAGTATTATTCCCAAGATAGCCATTGTCCATGTCCTGGAAACTTTAAAACCTACACCATTCCAATTCCAGGTGAATTTTATCAGGTTGCTACACTGCTTTAAGATAACTCAGAATGAATAGTAGATTAATCTCCAGGGATTGACCATACACATCTAGATTGTTAATCTAGCAAATCAGCTGGACTTGGGTGGACATCTTAGTCCAGGCAAATTCAGATTATCTTTTTTTCCATGTGTTTGATAAGATATTCAAACACCAGCTTATTTTCAGAATGCTAGATGCTTTGCAAACAAGGATTCCAATTGATATCTGACTCAAGGCTCCAGACCAATAAATTCAAGTCCAAGACTAAACAGAAAAACTATTTACAAGTTCATTTTAACTTCATGAATTCTACTCCAAATACATCAAAGACCAGATAGCGACTAGTCTTCAGAAGCCCAAGTCCATCCTCAATTTCGGTTATCCAGCGTTCATGTTTATCCTTTTTGGTGACATTGAAAAACCTTGCATATTTTACTTACTAAAGGAGCCATTTCTCAAAAAAGTGATGGATTTTCAAATCCACCTACTTTGAATTTTGGACTTCATAATCAGATACCTTAAATAACTTATTTATCACAATTTCAACCCATAACTCCAATGAAAACAGAGATGAATAAAGATAAGGAAACAAAAAAGCCTATACCTTAAAAAAATAAAAAATAAAATCCAACAATTATCCTGGAGACTTTAATTGAATCAAATCATATTAGTAAGCAAACATTAGTCTAGCACATTTTGTGAAGTAGACAAAAAGAAAGAAAGAGAAAAAAAAAAATATTCTCCCAAGAAAAGGCATTTTATTTACTCCTTGTTTTATGTTCTGTCATAGGATGAGGTGAACAATGGGGTTTGAGTTACTTAAAGACAACAAAAAATACAGTGAAATCTCACAAAACTTTAGTATGATGTAATTACTACTCTCTCTAGAAAAATATACACAGGTTGCAAAAGTAAATAGATTCAGATAACACCGGGCACTCATTAATCAGCTCCAATTGACATATCAGACAAGGGTGCAACTGAAACAAGCACGCCCTTGTTTAAATCAACTTTTAGCAAATCTAAGAAGCAAGGCAGAGCATCTTAGTCAGTAAATATTTGAAATACTTGATGGAAAGACCAAATGACTGCTATTTCCAAACTCTGCAAGTGACTTGCAGGGCAGCCATTTTTTACCAATACGTGACCAGTATGATCTGCAAATTATCAGTTATTAGTATGTTTTTTCCTTACATTATTGCTGGTCAACTCTGACTTGTATGTGTTTGTATGATTAGTTTTAACAAGTGGTCCTACATAAAATGCAATTATTGTCTATTGGTGTTCCACAAGTGTAAATTCACCCCAAAGAAATGAATGAGAATCACATATGGAATAGACAAATGATCACCTCTAGGCACTTTTAGAAAATCAGGAAGGAAAACAAAAATTCATTTCTAGACTAACTTTCAGGGCTGAAACTAAAGCCAAACTATTGTAAACTTTGTGGTATCGACATCTGGTGCCCCCATGCTCAAACCAAAGCAGAACAAATGCGGAAAAACAAAAAAGGAAAAGGGGAAAAAAAAAAAAAACCTTAATCCCTTGGCTTTACCAATTCCAATAACAATAAAACTCAAACATTTAAAACAAAATTAATTGAACAAAAGAATGTTGAATACCTCTTACACGTAAGGTGCGCCCTCTCTCAGACACACTCACACAAAAACAAACCCAAACACAAGTTTGCAGCATTATACTAGAACTAGTCTAAACTTGATAAATGAGGCCTGATACAGTAGTAATGTAGCTCCATTTTGACCTAGGCAGTCATGTGATTAATTCATGGATATGATCTCTTTTTTCTTGCAAGTTTCATTCTGATTACACTTGGCCATTTCCAGATCCTTGTGCATTAGTGTTGGCACTCTTGCAATGGTACAGTGATTAATGACATTTCAATACCCAAGAAAGGAAAAGATAAATAAACAAGTTCAAGTATTTATCTGTCTATGATCTGAGAAAGGAGGGATACCATGAAAGGAGAATCCAAACATTGCATCAATTAGTATGTCAAAGCTGTCTAACAAATCCTTGGGCAGATCTTCAACTGACAGGAAAGGAACTGACAGTGACTCAAGCTACAAAAATTCTTGTAAATAAGCACTGGTGATAAAATAAGTAAAAAATCATTTTTAAGAAGCTAGAATCTCACGCTATACCTGGGTCACCAAACCATTATAAAGAGGCTTGGGGGTTCGCTTGGGGTAACAAATGTATGGCCTATATCCAAAGTGATATAAATGTCGAGCAGCTACAAGACCATCACCACCATTATTGCCAGGTCTTACAAATAGCAAGAACACGACTATGTTCACTTGATTTGTAAACCTGACAAAAAGAATTGCTTAATACATACAAGTAAAATTAATTGATGGCTATGTTACCCGGACTCGCCCTTCACCCCCAGTGCACCCGTGTTTGATTTGTAAACCTGACAAAAAGAATTGCTTAATACATACAAGTAAAATATTGATGGCTATGTTACCCGGACTCGCCCTTCACCCCCGGCGCACCCGTGTGGGTGCAGGATATGTGCCGGATCTGGTCAACGTCAGATGGGTGCTTTGACTGATAAGAGGGAGAAGAAGATAGACTGGTTTTGCCATCGGTTGCTGTCTTGACGTTGATGATTGGCTTCTATGTTGGGAAGAGAGAGGAGATCTAAAGCTGCTGTAGCCGATTGGCTTCTATGGTGGGAGGAGAGAGGAGATCTAAAGCTGTTGTTTTGCTGTCGGTTACTGTTTTGCCATAGTGGCGACGTGCAGATGCTTAAGGAAGAAGATAACAAGGCTTGAGGGAGGCGGCTGTGTTTTAAGATAGAGATAGGTTTCCCCTCTTATGAAAATTGCAACTAAGCCCCTGCATTTTCAGAGTTTTTCTCTTTCTTATTTATATGCGACTTAAATTCTTTGTAGTTTTAACCTTTTGTAATATTAATTTGGCCCTCATACTTGCCAAATTACATTTTTGACCTGTTTGTGACCAATTTCCTTCCCCTACCATTTCTTTTAGAAGACTTTATTTTATTTATCAACTACCCTAAAATAAAAATTGTCCCAAGAAAAAAGGACAAACATTTATGAAAATTTATATGGGCAATATGTGTTTTATGATGTATTCCCGTACCCGTATCCGACTCTTTTGCCGAATCCCCGTATCTCAAAATATGAAAATTAACGAATCCGACACCTAAACATGTACCCGCATCCGACTCCCGTACCCGAGTCCGGGTAACATAGATTGATGGCCTTTTAACATCCACCAAAAAACATAGCCCTTTTACATCCTAATTTGATCATTAGTCAAGATGCAAGTATACAAAAATATTCTGCAACCGTATGAGAAAACAAATAGTTGAATAAAATTCAATGGCCTGAAAAATTGTAAAAGGATGATGCAAGTATTCAATTATCACATGCAAGTATTTTAAGGTTTTGTATAATTTCTTATCTTCTCATTTCTCTTATTTTCTACTCTTGATCTTCCATGACGTTGCTTCAAAAACCTTTCCCCTGTTACTATTTTTCATTTCAGTACTGTTTAAAGCCTTGATCAACTCAGGAAAGTGAAAATTAATGTCACACAAAAGATTACCTATTCTATTATTACCTTCAGAATAATCTCAATTTAATGATAGTTTGAATGTATGCCAACAGTATACTATTATTTCACTTCATCACACCTCAAACTAACTTGCCAATTTTGATTCAGTGGATGCCCTTCTCCTATGATTTACAAGAATTAACACATGACGTGAATTCAGAACTGGAAATTCATTTCCCTGATCCCATGTCTCTATAATTCTTTGGAGACCAAGAATTTGTAAATGAAGTTCCTCGTCAGAAAAGCTACCCATTTAACCCTCAAGTCTGACTAGTTCCCAAAATGCCATGTCTGATTGATACTTCTTGGTGTCAGGTGCTTCTAATAATATCCATGCATCTACAATCAGCAAAGAATTTAACAGTTTCTTCAAGTTTTAGCAAGTTCACAGACAAAATCTGAAACTAGATCAAACATGGTTCAGCAGCCTCTAAATCAGGTTTTGCATTTGCAGCACAAGTACTTATTCTTTAATGCATAAAAGGTTTTATCCAATCAGTTTAGTAATTCTTTCTGCTACTGGATTAAGAAAAGAACAGAGAATTCAGTGAAGAGAGCTTCTCCACTTAGATTAAAGTAGTATAAACCATGTGCAGGTATTGTTGTGGTTTTGTAATTTAATGACATTCACTTAATCCGTGCCTTCCTCCTCTTCTCTCTCCAAATGGTCAATATTACAGCATGGGTATCATCTTCCAGCTTTTCTTGTCTATCTTATTTTAGATAATTGAGCCATCAAAGGAATGCAATCCCTCACATTACCTCGAAATCAAGCTTTATTAAAGTGTAAGCGAAAGATACTCACTTTACTAAATAAAAAGTTGGGCATATGGATTGGAGTATCCTATTTTTGAGTAATCAAAGCCCCTTGCCAAACTCATACAGCTCTTCACATCATAAATTGTTGAAAAACTAGCTAAAACACAATTGACATCTTATTTTTACCCAGCATTCCCACAAGTCAAATTAGACACACTGCAAACAAATTTCAATGTTAGGCAGAACATCATGCAACCATGACACCAAATCAGCAACCTAATCACATCGTTTAAATCTAACAAAAAATTCAGTAAAGAAACACAACAACATCTCACAATAATAAAAAGAATCAGATATGCAAAAAAAAAAAAAAAAAGAATCAACACGCCACACAATTTCCAAAAAAAAAACAAATGATGGGAAAATTTGTCAATGCAGAGTTGAAAAATGTACAACTTGTTTCAAAATGCACAATTTCAACCCAATATGATTAAAACGTTATTCGTACTTCAATGATCATTAGTAGCCAAATCAATGATCCATACATGTACAACAGTTTTCATGCATTGTAAAAACTTTCTTGTACATATGAGCCAATAAATTTGTACACTCTTTCCACAAATTTTCAACTTTTTAGCAGATTTCGAGGCCCAAATTCCACTAAGACAAGAAAACCTACCTCAGCTATAGCAGTAGCAACACTCAAACCAGCCAATTCCTGCAAACCAAAAACCACATAAAACAAATTCATTAACCCAAAAAAAATAAATAATAAAATCTCAAATGGGTTCTCCACAAAAATCAAGACAAACAATCAAAATATGAAGAAAACACTAACCATAAGCTGATCGACGCTGAAGCCAAGAGGGCCCATAAGAATCTCATCAATCTCTGTAGCTTCTTGTTGTCTTAAATACGATATGCTTTCTGGGTCCTGAACTCTCTGAACCGACGCCATTTTTCTGAATTGACACCTCGATTTTGAGCCCAGAAAACGCTGCAATAATAACAACAATCAAATCAAGAAATTTGATTAGCCATGACAAATTGATTAAATTTTCCAAGTAGTACAATAAAGGTACAGAGAGAATGGGGAGAAAAGAGAAAATTACAGAGAAAAGCTGATGAGAGGAGTGGGTGTGGAGGGACTGAGAGAGGGGAAGAGGAGGAGGAGTAGTTGTTGAGGAAGAAATATTAAGGGGGGCAAGTTTGTAAAGGTAATGTTGGGTGGTGAGGAGTAGAGAAGAAGTCATTCTTTTACTTTTTGGCAAAAATTGCAACATTTTTATAAAATTTGGTTAATAGTCAAGGGTTGAATTGTACTTGTATGTTATACCCTTCAGTATTCGGCTCTGTTGGCCAAATACCAGCCTCATTACAACAAATTACACTAAACTCCCGTGTGTTTTTGTTTAACATGATTTAATTTAATGTGTGAATGAGTTGAAGTTCAAAACAAAAAACAAAAAAAAAAAAAGTTACTTGCAAAATTGTCCAAGTCCTCGTTAAGATACCATAAGGGTACAATGGGAGATGCACCAAAGTTATGGTTCTAGGTCGTCTTGTACCTACATTGTCCATGAGTTGGGAAGAAAATGTGTGACTTGGGTCTCTTAAAACATTAGATGCTTAGAAAATGTGAGACTTGTGCCCCTGTGAAGCATCAAATACTCGACAAAAAGAATTATATAAAGATAAAAGGAAAAATTCTCGAAATAGTAAAAAGAGTAATTAATTGAATGATTAGCCTTTGAAATGAACTATGTATACTATTTGTAGATAGATAGGTCTTATAGATAAATGATGGGCATATTGATAAATAGAAAGATTGTTAAAGCCTATTTGATTTTAATAAGCCTTGGTTATTTTAACATGCTAACCAAGTTGAACTTGTCATGTCACTTGTCATGTGGACATTGTTGATTGGTGTATTATTTTTTAATCATCATTTCTAACATCTCTTGATAGGAAAAAATGGCGCTACCTGGGTAGATGATGCCACTTGAGTGGGTTACCACTTGAGCGAGATGTGCTACTTGAATGGGAGGTGACACTTAGAAGAAAAATGTAAGAATTTGACTATCTAGTGGGGGCATGCCACCTAGTGAGACATCCCGCTTGAGTGGGAGGTAACATCTGACTGGGGTACTATGTAAGTGAGAAGTATAATCTAAATCGGGGTATCACTTGAGTGAGAATTATGATATCAGTAGGAGGTAACACATGAGGAGAAAGGTACCACCTGAGTAGGGATACTATTTTAATAGGAGGTACTAGGGCTGGGAAACCGAGCTGCTCACGAGCAGCTTCTCGGTCAAAAACTCGACTCGAGCTCAAGTTGACCGAGTTCGAGTTCGAAACTCTTGACGAGCCGATCTCGAACATATGTATAATATGCTCGAGTGCTCGTCGAGCTTTTCGAGCATTATATAATTTTTTTTAATATATGTAAAATTACTAAAATATCCATACTTTTTAAAAAAATTACATATTTTACCTACGAAAAAGTCGAACTACTCGAGTTCGAGTTCGAGCTCGAACTATGTCAAATTTTTCGAACTCAAGCTCGAGCTCAAATTTTGAAAAGCTTGTTCGAGCTCGAGTTCGAGTATCAGAAAAAATTTCGAGTTCGAGTTCGAGTAGGGCACTATTCGTGCTCGATTCGGCTCGTTTACACCTCTAGGAGGTACAACATGAATGTGGGGTGCCATTTGAGAGGGAGATACAACCTGAGTGAGAGATACCACCTAAGTGGTGTTGGAATTGATAAATGAGAAATTGATTTCAATGGCCTTTAAATGGTAATTTGTTCACCAGTTTAATTCTTGCTTGATCAATTACTTTTCAGTACATGAATAAAACATTAATCTAAAATAATAAACATTAATGACATTAATTTATTCATTGAACTATTTTGTGTTCATGAACACTGTATAACATCAATTGGATGATATTCACCCTTGTGTATTTAATGTTGGAATCATGAATTAGTTACATTCATGAATTGTAAATTTACATCTATAGCCAATCAATGATGTGTTGATTAATTATGTACATTCATGAATTATGAAGATTCATTTGTGTGATGTGGAATGTACTGTTCGTGAATTATGAATGTTCATTCATGTATTATTATTGTGCCTATTCTTTGGTTCGAAAAAAATCCTATAAATAAGTATGGTATAAAGAAGTTGGAACACACACTCAAATTCAAGTTCAAGAGTTTCCTTCTCATTTTTCTTTCTTTCTTGATATTCTACTTCTATTCTAGAGCTCCGAGATCATGTTTCATAGAGAGAAAGTTGAATATATTCTACAATTTCCTAGACTTTGTTAAGTTGTGCAACTTATAAGGGTAGAGTTGTTGAAATCTTGGGAGATAATTGCATAGAATCCGTTTGCACCAAGTGACGAACAGTTACGCCTTAAGGATAAAGGTTTGAATCCTTGGCAACAACTCTATCAATTGGTTTGTGTTGATCGAGTTCATTTTCATCAACTAAGTATTTATATGTTTCGTGTTTTGTTTTATAGCAATAATAATGTTTAAAAAAAGATTACAAATAATAATATCATTATTTTTCCAATAACTTTTGAAGGCGTAATTCTATTATTTATTTTCTTTGTTTTGTTATTTGCATAATTTTAACGAATATTTTTAATTTGTTAAAATAACACTGGTGATTATTTTATATCTATTACTCCTAATCAAAATTCAATTTGTAACCAATATTTATTTGTTATATATTAGTTTTAGATTATTATGGCAACTAATATAAATGCTTCGACATCTACCTTTTTTGGGGTAAGGATTCCACCTACAACTTTTGTGGTGTATGATGAGGAACCTGGGAAATTCAATGAGTTGAACTTCAAACGGTGACAACAAAAGATGTTGTTCTATCTGACTACGTTAAACTTGACTAAGTTCTTGACTGAGAATGCTCCTAAACTTCTGGGAGAGGAATCCGATCCCATTGTTATGGCTATTGTGAATGCATAGAATCATAGTGATTTCATGTGCAAAAACAATTTTTTGAATGGTTTGAACAATGCACTTTATGATGTGTATAGATCCATTCCTAGTGCTAAGGTACTATAATAAGTGGGAAACTTTGGATCAAAAGTACAAAGTTGAAGCTGTTGGCATGAAGAAATTCATAGTCGGCAAATTTCTTGACTTTAAAATGATTGATTCAAAAGTTGTAGTAAGCGAAGTTGAAGAATTTCAACTCATCTTACACGATATTCATGCTGAAGGTATGATTCTTAGTAAATCTTTCTAAGAGGCTGCTATCATTGAAAAATTGCCACCATCTTCAAAGGATTTTAAGAACTACCTCAAGCATAAACATAAGGAGATGAGTGTTAAAAATCTTATTTTGAGATTAAGGATAGAAGAAGACGACAAAGTGTCCGAAAGAAAAGCAAGCCTTTTATCTATTGATGCAAAAGTAAATATGGCTGAACAAGCGGAGAAATTCAACAAAAAGAACCATAAGAAGAAGCTTGATGTGAAGGGAAAAGGCATTACCTAGAAATTCAAAGGACAATGCTATTCTTGCAACAAGGTTACACATCTAGCCAAGGATTGCAAAAATATATCTCAACATGGAAAATTCAAGAAAGGAAATGTTGTCCATATTACTGAGATTAATGAACTCTCAAATGATGTTTTAGAAATGAACTTGTCTGCAGTTTTTCTGAAATCAACTTCATAAGCAACCCTAAACAATGGTGGGTTGATATTGGTGCCACAAGATATGTTTGTGTGGAGAAAATGATGCTTTCCACCTACAAAGAGATGGATGGTAAACAACTATTTATGGGAAATGCATCCACCTCCAAGGTACTTGGCATTGGAAAGGTAATTTTCAAAATGACTTCTGGAAAGTATTGGACTCCTCTATCATTGTTAGTCTAACCAATATGACTTGCTTAAATACTCATGAGTTTTCCCCTATATTGTCTGATTGCAGGGAACTCCTAGCGTCTTTTCATCAGGTCTCCTTGAAGCATAATTATCGAGAGGCAAACAGATATGTGGACGCATTAGCAAAAAGGGATGGAGGAAGCTCAGATGATATTGTTTACTTTAATACTTGTCTTTAAGCTTTTGTTTTATCCTTTCTTTTGGATGATTTTAGGGGGGTTAGCTCTCCCAAGAATGATTGTACTAAACTGATTCTATGGCTACTTTATTTAATTATGTATGCAATCTAAATTTATCAAAAAAAAAAGATAATATGAATACATAAACACTATATTGAGAAAAATATTATATGTATACTAATCAAAGAGTCAAATTCAAGGCCAAAAAAAAAAAAAATACTAAATTTCTATCCACTTAAAGCCATATTTTACATTAAAGTCACAATACAATTGTACTCGCATAGTCGTGGTGATACTTTCAAGTGGTAGTGGCGATTTTCACCTCCTATACTGGTGGTTTTATTCGTAATGCATTTGGTATATGTCTGTCTGTCTAGTGTGTGACTACCACGTGTGGTTTGTGAGGGAGTCAAGGGAATTGGGACTAGAAAAAGAACATAAAAGTCTACATAATTTGTTTACCAATGCTACTTACAAGAGAGGTGGTCATTGTCAATTCTAGTACCACAATAGTGAGGTACTTGAAATAAATACTAGACTGTGTCATTTACATATTTAGTTACTACTTTAATAGGTGGGAGATCGTTTTTGTTATAAAACTTTTATACTAGTATTCACTAAATATGGCCTTAGACAAGTAACTATTTGTTGCCCATTTGTCACAATTTTCTGTCTCCTTTCCACTACCTCCATCTTCATTTAATTATCAAATTTTTGAAATTGCATGCACGTACAATATGAACCTCCCACTAATTTTTTTAAAAAAATAAAGCA
Organism: Cinchona pubescens; assembly: GCA_025175665.1. Classification (NCBI taxonomy): domain Eukaryota; kingdom Viridiplantae; phylum Streptophyta; class Magnoliopsida; order Gentianales; family Rubiaceae; genus Cinchona; species Cinchona pubescens. The sequence goes on along the minus strand of JANKKI010000281.1, from coordinate 693,886 downwards.
TGAATAATTTATTAGGGTAAATCTTTCATACATCGTAGGTGTAAAAAAATTTCTACACCATCTAGTTTGGATGCATGCCACATGTGTAAAAATGACATTTAAAATTTAAACAATACACATGTGGCATACATCCATACTCAATGATGTAGAAAATTTTCTACACTGACGATATATAAAAGATTAATCCAAATTATTTTGATGTAAGACTTTTTTTATTTTTTATTAATGCCCTCATAGGAGTATACAAGTACCTATTAACCTTCACTTCTTCTTTCTACTATCCACATCTTTTTTCCTTAACTTTTTCTTATTATCAATTTTGGCAAAAACATGCAGGTGTGCCTCTCCCACTAGTTTTAGTGGTAGACAAATGTAAAAAAAAAAAAAAAAAAACTAAGAAATTGTAAGGGAACTAGAATAGCTTATGATTCCAATATGGTCTTTCAGGAGGAAACGAAGAGCAGCTAGCATTTGGAAAGTTGTGTTAGTAGTCTGATTCATTGTCGTGACAAGAACTGAGTAAGATTGACCCACATGAATGTCTAGATCGTCGTAATACTGTTTCAAGGTGTAAGATCCTTCTACCTCAACTAAAAGTATTTGGTGATTTTCAATTCTGAAGTTGATACTCGTCCTTAATCCTACATTTGATATTCTTAGCCTATATATAGCACCTGAATATTGAAAGAATTGATTTTATTTTCAACAAACTATTGGCTCATGTACCTTAATTAGTTAACAAACTTACTTAATAGTGCTAAATATTACCTGGTTGAAAACTAAAAATTGCTTGATTTGTACCGAACCCATTAATTAGAATTCCATCATGGAATGACAAAAAGTACCCATTTTCCAGCCCATTTCTCAAATTCAATAAATTAAGCAAAAAATTTAAACTCTTCAAATAGAAATGCTTGTTTGGACAATCTAGTTATTTATTATTATACGAATAATATTATATAATCATTTTTTAACACGCTTTCTAAATTTTTTATCTTACATACATCTTATTTCAAAAGTTGTTACAATATTATTCCAAACAATAATCCAAGAATAATAACCATACAAAAGAAGCAACTTATATGATAATTTGCATATTCATATCATAATTATTTGTATGCTTAATTACCTAATGATTTGCATTATACCGATCTCCAATCATTATATCATATTCATAATCAGGCTAAGAAAATGGAATCGGGCAACATCCCAATTGTTTAGTCGAATCAGACCATACCCTCCTATAGCCTTTTGAAAAAATTACACGTTAAGGGAAATAGAAATAACTTCCTATCTAATCCTTCGCCTGAAAAATGTATGTCCAATTTTGATCGGGCATTACTAGACAATTTGTTCTTACAACTCTATCTTGCCACAAGCTTTTTCTTAACTGAACTCCATTCCTGTTATATGATTCGCCCAATATTAATTAATAGTTGTCAATCAGTCAATACATTGTAGACAAAGAAAAATGATATATTGCTAACTAGCAGTAAAGATATTCACTTTTAACTACCAAGTAATTAGAAATGATTCAGTCAAGTTGTGAACATTAGCGTGCACTAAATCATTTGTTGTAGCATTCAAAAGCGGCCTTGGAAATTGATTGTTGATCATAATCACTTATTATCATTCACCACATTGAAAAAAAAAAAAAAAGAAAGAAAAGAAAAAGAGACAAGAAGAGATATAAGTGGATCTGTCTGGACATAATAACTTTTTATTATTTTTTGAATAATAATTTGCAATCATTTCATAACACATTTTTCAATCATGTTAGCATTTTATTTAATATACATCACATCCAATAATTATTCTAATAATATATTTTAAATAATATTCATAATAATAGTTGTCTAAACGCATATAACATCTTCAGCCAAAATTCAAAATGAACTCCAAAAATACATGTTGGTAGAAAACAAAAAATTAAAGCTGGTAGGACAGTTGATTGAGGCATACCTATTTATCAACAACAAGAGGTGCAAGTTGGGAAAAAGAAACAATCCAATCATAATACAGTTGTGTTATTTCGGAACTTGGATGGTTCACAAGTATGGATTAAAGAAAAAGGATGGCTAACTGTACCAAGCTTGACATGTATTTGCAACCTTCATTTAGGCATGTAAACTTCTCTATAGAAATAGACGTGGAATAAGAAAAAAAATTACTTAGATAGAAAGAAAAGACATATATATTAATAACGAAATTCTAATTTAGGGATCATTTTTTTGTTTAATACCTAATCACATTTTAATTCTATAAGACTCTCTAGGAATCATTAATAAGATCAATAGCAGGCTTGTCACAAGGATAAAGCTTGTTGAGAGTTGAGATAGTGAATGACTAATGAACATGATTATGCTTGTCCATCATAAACCAGGAAAAAATAATGATAATTCATATTACAATTTTTTTGTTTGTCAAATGTACAATCATTTTTTTGGTGCCTCCGTTTTGGATTAGAGTAAGCAACAAAAGCTAACTATATGTGTATAAGAGACAGGAGTAGGTAAAATTATTTTTGTTGAGTAATTGGTAAGTATCATTTTTAAATTAAGAATTAGAGCTTTTGGTGCTTTTGGATTAACTTTTTAAAAAAATAATTAAAGATAAAATTTGACAATTTTACCATAAATTCAGAATTGAATAAAGATTTACTACTTTTTAAAATTTAAAATTATATATTATCAAATATAAAACATACTTATGTAAGTTTGTACCCAACAATAAATATTAAGCATTTACTAAGTACTTTTTTCAAAACTTTACTAAATAAAATGTTTTGTGATAAGTTATCGCACTTCCAAATGAGGCTAGGAGAAACTCGAATGAATATAAATGAAGAAAAAACAAAAAACATATCCGTAATATAAATATTATGTTTTTACTTTTCATTTCCATATACATACACAAATACTTTTCTTTTCCTTTCTTATCATTTTGTAAGTGATAAATTTAGTCCTAAGTAGTCGAGCAGATGGGAGTCTCAACTCTAGCTCAAAATTACTGAAATATATTGCTTTTGGATAGTTATTAATTATTATTCTGGGAATATTATTTGGAATAATATTGTAATAACTTTTGATATAGGATATGTGTAAGTTAAAATTTTAATTGGAAAGTATGTTAAGAAACGATTATAGAATATTAAATGTAGAATGATGAATAATTACACCATCCAAAATTATGATACTCAATTTATTATTAAAGCATTCCTAACTCATAGGTGAATGTACTAAAGTCAAATGCTTAGATAATTATAGAATGACTTGTATGAAATGCTCAATAAACTTTCAAATAAAAGTATACTAGTTTGTATTTGGTTCACGTGTGCCTAGATTTTATTTAAAATAATTAATGTTAAACAAAGAAAAAGTAATTAGTAATACACAAAAATGCAACTAAGTTTACCAAGAATTGAAGCAAAATCTAATAAAGATTGCCTTCACACAGTATAAAATTCAACATATCTAAATAAAATTATAAAATTTTTCATAATATTAACAATTTTTTAAACTTCTTCTAAATACCAATAATTAGGTGATGAACAATTCAAAATGCTTTGATTAGAATACATAATTGTGAGATAAATTTACAGGTGAAACCATATAAATGTAAACCATAAAAATTTTGAAATTTCTAGCAGCAACTGTTAATCATCAAATCTTGAAATTATTTGTGCTCTATTAGTCCATAAAACCAACGTGTTATTTAACCATATTCGATAACTACAAAAGAAACATCTTTGTGTTAGTCTAGCACCCTCTAAAACATAAAATGTAGTATATGATATTAGAACAAGATATTAATCAATTATCAAAGGGAAACTTCAAATTGTTATATAATGCTAAATGAAGCATCTTTTCTTGTTCACCATTGCATCTTTTAAGTTACGAAATACTAAATGAAGCTTCTTTTTCTAGTTCACCATTGCTTCGAAAATTTAATTGCATAAAATTATTATCTATTATTTGCTACTTGACTAAAATAGTAATCACATAAGTTTGAAAGCATAAATTGAAAGAATTAAGAGAGAAAATAAAGAATAAAAAACTCTAAAAAGACAACTATTCTTTATAACGGTATAAATGATCTCATCTGCCAAAAGAAACAATTTTTTCTTTCACAATACAAATTAGCTTAGTTCAAAAATATTGAGAGTTGCGCGAAATGAAATTAATAGCCAATAGAAAATCAAGAATTATAATGAAAACTAAATAGCCAATAGAAAATCAAGAATTATAATGGAAACTATGTACAAAAGAAATGCATATGTTATTGTAGAGGATTAAGAAAAACCATCGTAAATATTTGAGCTAAGAACTCCTTGGTAACCACTGCTATTCTAGCCAAAAATAAGAATAAAAAATGGGTTAAATGCAGTTTACACACTCAAATGAATAATAAATTAACATATGCACGTATCAAAAATTAATTAAGCAAAATTAACTCTTTAGTGACTTCTTAAGCTGTTTGCTTTGTCCAATATTCTCGTAATATGAACTGTATCTATTAATAAGGTTGCCATCAATAGTTAAACCAATTTGAAGATTTATATGGACAAAAAAAAAAAAATAGAGGTTGATTTTGAGGAAACATGAAATAAGCTCTCACAATATCATCAATCATAAGGATTATTGTGCCAACAAAGATAAAAGGAATTAAACGGCTTAGATTAGTCAAAAAGTTAACAAAAAATATACACATTATTTAAGTGAAAAAGGCAACTATAATCTACAATCAAACCATGATGTAGCAGTAAGTTCTGTAAAAATTCAAAGATATACTTTTATAAAGTAACCAAACCAAAAGTAGAAATTAAATATCAAACGATTAACAATTCTCAAATACTACCAAATATTTAATAAAGCTTTTACTCTTACTCTAGAATCTAGATACATAATGAACAAAAAGCTAAATTTGTTATGTAATAAAGCCTTTCAAAACACATGTACTCCGGGTATGATGAATAAAAATCTATATTCACAAGGTCGCTTATGTCTTTCTCGTACTTTACATGTCAGAATACGAATATGTCTAGCTAGGCATTATCTGCCTTTCCCTCATCAGATCTCTTTTATCAATTACTAAATTGGATATCATCAAAAAAATGATACAAACTTAAACAGTTATATATATATGAAATAAAACCAAATAACTTGACAAAGTGTGACTAAACTAGAATTTATTATTTATAGATGATAATGTAAGAGTTCCTACCAAACAGGATGCCCGATTTCAATAGGTATAACTCTTAACAAACCGAAATTGCCTAATATTGCTAACCTAAAACTTGGCAGTGAAAAGTTAAGTTTATTTTGAACTCTTCCAAATTTTTTTGCCAAAACGGAAAGTGTAACACATACCCTCCAAGTTCCTTCTACCAAAAGCAGAAGACTAAAAGGAAGTTAAAAGAATTCATATATATATATATATATATTTGATGTAGGAATAAAGATCAGCATGGTGCAAATGAATTAGAAATTGAGTTCATGTAGTGAAAAGTATAAAAAGATCCAAATTGAATGAGCAACTAATTTCGATCAACAAAAAATATAAGTGTACAATGATAGACTACCCCGTATGGGCTCTAAAAAATTCAAATCTTAAATTTTTTTAAACACGCAAAGAGAACAGACACAATAAAACTCCAGTGTGGAAGTTACTTTTATAGCATAACTTGTGCATGTATGACCAGTACCTCTATCATTATATAACTTGTGCAAGTATGACCACTACATCTATCATTATTCCCAAAATAGTGAAACCAATCAAGGAAAAAGAAAAAACTACATAAATGCATCAACCCAGCATTAGCTACAATCTTAGGGGTCTACAAAATGAATCAACCCAGAAAAATTTAAAAATTTGGAAAACTTACATATATCACCTAATTGCACAAGAGAAAAGAGAGAAAATTTGCAAATTTAAAGTTATGAATTCATATGAAAATTCTCTTAGTAAAGAAGTCAAAAGAATAAGGCTTGTTACCAACCACTTGTTCTGAAAACATAAAATTTCCTTGTTTAAACTCTAAGTGAATCTATAGGAGAAAATAAATCAAGATTATTCTTGTAAAGGCATTAAGCCCAAAGAATATGGGATATATAGATGTTGATCAGTGGGAACTTATTCCAGTACACAAATTAAGTTAATAAGTTTTCAACCCTTTTTCATTACCTTCATAGACAGAAGTTAGGAATAAAATACATCAAATAGACATTTTACCTTAATTTATGACAATAACCTCAACATTATTTAGAATTTCAAATGTTTAACAGTTATATTTCTTACACCATATCCAATCAAAAGAGAAGCATATACTAAAGTAATAAGATTTTCCATCCATCAATTCATGGCCAAGAACTAAAATAAAAAATTTTGAATGATGAGTGTGAAAAAAGATGTGTATAGCATTGGATTCATAATCATGCACCTGGTATACCAATTCAGTAAACAAAGGACAAAGTAGAGTATGGGGCTAAAGTCAGAGGAAAAAAATTATTAAGAATTTAATCAATGGCATAATTCTTTTATCTTACATCCATTTTTTAATCTATTGCCAATCAAAATTTTGCAAAAAAATAAATTGGCAAACCACAAAATAAAGAATCTTGCAAAAAAAATTTAAAAAGGTTGACTTTGAGTACTTATGTTTAAGTAATTGATATCAATATTGTATCTAGTCAAAGCTATAAAAGGACTTAATATGATAACCTTCAATATGAAACGATTAAATAGATCGTATCAACAGAAGGAATTAGCAAAGAATGGATATATACCTATGCCTTAATACTTAGATATAAAAATCGATGTTTACCTTATTCTACAACTATGTAACAAGAAATCCCCAATCAATTAATCAACAGAAAAATTGGAAAACTAAAATTTTCAATCAGTAGCTCAAAAAATTGCTTAATCATATAATTAATGTGTTTAAATAAAAACAGATAATTTGTCAAACCCATCACCTATTGTCATTAATCTTAGTTATGGAACAATTATTTCAAGAACTTCAATAGCTCATTCAAAAGTATAGAAAAAATTTATAAAACAATCTTGAAATTAATGAAATCTTTCATTTTCTTTTTCGTTTTATGGGCTATTGGAGAAAGATTCTAGCAAACTTTTAAACATCAAGAATTTTTTCAAAAACCCATCATGAAATTCAATAAACAAAACAAAATTGATGATACTTACAAAAATTTTATCAGATTGGCGTTTCTTATGGACTCATTTCCACGATTTAAAGAAACGTGAGGATATTTTGGAATGGCTGCGTTCACAAAAATTGGAAACGAGGAAAAAAAAAACATATCTCCCTATATACAAATGAACATTTGACTGTCAATATCATATATAATTAGGAGACATATTTACACAAAAATTATAAGGCAAAATAATTAAATAACTGAAATTAAAAGGCAAATTAAGACCACCATATGATAAGAGAAAAAATGAAGAAGAAAGCAGAAGGGAGGGGACGATGAAGGATGAGAAGCGACAAAGGCTAGGGAGGAGATAGTAGAGAAATCTAGAAACTTCAGACACACCTTCCCTCGTCCACGACTTAGTGGGAAATGACCAATTTACCAAACTACCCTCCATAATATTCCAAATGCCGAAAAGGCATATGAGACCATTCACGCTACAGTGTGTGAAACAACTGTTTTATATATCTTAGATTAGGTATACATAGGATTTAGAATGTGATTGACGATGGACATAAAGTGTGAAATATACTAACCTGGAGATATTGGCTAATGCAAATAATAAATTAAAGAATGATAAAAATATTTAAATAAACACAAGCTCACTGAGTATTAAAGGAGATGAGCAAAGCCCACTAAATATCCAACATAAATGTTCAAATACAAGGTGACATTTAAGAGTTTCTACCTACTCTAGCAAGCTAAGAAACAGGGAGAAGAAAATATGATAAGACTACTCTAGAGAGAATTTTAAATCTAGCCTACACTACACTAGTTAAAAATTGCACGAGGATATGGAGAAGGAGCTCCCATTTAGCTTTTATATCCCTTTACGGCACAGTAGGTATGCTAGAGGCGAATGGAAAATAGTTATGAATTGAAAGTTCACTACCGCTAGGATTTGATAAGTGCAATCCACCGCCGGCAAATAAAAATGGTCTTCAAAGTTCATCACAGGTGAAGAATTTTTGTCTAAGTCCGCATGCAGTACATATTTTTTCTCTTGAGCATCTGTCGGCGGTGGATATCTTGTTACTAGAAGGGTTGACTTTTTGACTTCCCAAGTGTATGAAGGTATGATTTAACCTCCAGTCTACACAAATAAATAGATAAATATAAGTAGCTACTTTTGTCCATGATTCAAGCATAAATTACACTAAGAACATTCATATAAAGCCAAAAACATTAAAAGTCAAAACGTTAGTAATGAAACTAAGTTTTACAAAGTTTTACAATAACTCTATTTATTAGACTTATCAACATAGAAGATAAATTGAAAGAAAAGTAATGGAAGAAATAGAATGAGCGAATGTGATGAATTGAAAAGTAAGGAAAGAGTTTTAGTGACTAGGTGTGTCTCTGCATTGTGAAGAGAAGGTTGAAAGTAGAAAGAATGAGTCGATTAGTCATTTAGACCTAATTTGGGAGTTTTGGAAATAATAGAAAGGAGAAAATAAGATAAAATGCAAAAAAACCCTTTGTAGTTTGTCGAATAGGCATTTTACCCTCTTATGTTTTTTAAATGTACATCTTACCCCCTTATGCTTCAAATTTTATTGCAAAATTGGTGTCAAAACAAATTGATTTTGAATCTCATGCGCCAATTTTGCATGTGATATTGTTTTTTAAAAAATTTAATATTAAAATAATATTAGAATTGATCAATTACCATTAAAAAAACCTAATGCTTCCCATTCCTTTCCGCACAACCTCTTCCACTCTCCCACTTTAGCCACCATCACTGATGAGTGAGCATCAGTGACCACTACCACCCTTCCTAATCAGTCAACCCCAACCTCAATCCCAAACTCCCAAAATATTAAATTATGTTTCTTTTTTATTGAATAACATTATTGTTGAGTATGCCTTGTATTTTTTGTTTTGTGTACCCACATTGGTTTGGGAAGAGTTTTTCTCTCCCGCTCATTGTTATAAATTAAGGGTCTTAGTTAAGTTTTTAAGTGCACCAAGCCAAGAGAGTTTTAGTGGATTTTCAAAACCTTTATGACCATATTGCCTTTTGTCTTATTTGAGATCTTTTGTGCTTTTGTTATAATGGTGCCTATAATCCATTTTGTGGAGGTCTCTCCAAATTTGTAATTCTTTTAAATTAGTGGATTTCTTGTGGAGGTCTCTCCAAATTTGTAAGTAGGTTTTTCAACCGACCGAATCACGTAAATCTATGTGTCTCTTTTGTTGTAATATTTCTCTTTATTTATCTTTGTTATTGTTTTCAAAGGCTTGTTAAGTAATATCCATAAATATCCGGAGTTTTGATCCTAACAATTATTAAGCAAAATCCTGCATAATTAATTTGAAGAAGACATTTATAATATGTGTCATTACTATGTTGACATCTCAAGCATCACCGTTCGTGATTATTATCTTCTCATCATCTGCTAAGGGATTATTAAGTAATTTTTGCAAATATCCGGGGTTCTGATCCTAATAGTAAAAGCCACTTTGTAGGGCCAATCACTCACAGCAAGGCCATATCACTTACTACTGAAAGCCACAAACATGTGGTTAACATGAAGTCTCCTAACACTAAAAATGTCAATGCTCCTAAAGTGTATGATTCACTTCGAGAATCTTTAGATTCAGAATCTGTTAAGTCAGGTTACTCTGACTCTTCTATAATGATGTTAGTCCTGATGACTAACACTACAACATTAGAAGAATAACTAGTACGCGTGGTCACTGAAATGATGGAAATGCAATGGAAAAAAATGACTTGAAAATTGCAAGTCTTATGAGAATGCTTGAAGATCGAGGAGAGTTAAGTAATGCTTCAAAAAATCCAAAAACTTCCCATAATGATGAAGGAAAGACCTCCACAACAAATGAAAATAACATACAAACTACTAGCAATCTCCAAGAAAGTAATCAAGCATTACATTCTGCTTTGATTGTTGCCAGTCTATCTATGCGACAACTACAAGACATGGTCATCGTGGTTCATGCTTAGTGTGGAGAACCATCACAATCTAATCTCATGTATTCAAAGCCATATACTAAATGCATTTATAACATGAGAATACCAGTTGGATATCAGCTGTCCAAATTTCAACAATTTGATGGGAAAGGCTTTGTGTACAATATGTTACCTATTTCATCGAGGCCTACAATAATGTTGGTTTGGAAGAGGATTTGCAAATAAAATAATTTGTCCGTTTCCTAAAAGCTGTGCCTTTGACTGGTATACTGATTTTGAAGCTAGTTCAATTGATAATTGGGAGTAGTTAGAACAAGAATTTCTCAACTAATTCTATAGCACCAAGAAAAGTGTCACTATAACCAAACTCTCCAATACTCATCAATGGAAAGATGAACCTGTTGTGGATTGCATCAATCGTTGGAGTGCCCTAAGCTTAACTATAGAGATAGACTCACTAAGACATTTGCCAAAGACTCTATGTGTATTCAAGGCATGCAATATGGACTTCGTTATATCCTACAAGGGATACAATCCTCAACTTTTGAGAAGTTGGCAACAAAAGCCCACAATTTATAAATTGGCCTTGGACATCAAGAGCTGCCGGTTCTTGACCCTCGCAAAGGAAAGCAAGAGGTGAAGAAAGGGGGTAAGGTCCCTATCGAAAGAGGAAAAAAAGAATCAATGGCTACGACTAATACTCCTGTCAGAGTGTCGGTAAACAACAAAAATGAGAAAAAATCTGACAAATCTCCTAACATTGAGAGGTATCACCCTGCATTGAAAGAAATGGAAGAAAAGCAATATCCATTCCTAGATTCTGATGTCTCTGGAATGCTAGATGATTTTTTGGAGAAAAAGTTAATTGAATTACCCTATTTAAGTGTACTGAAGAAGATGGACGCTTGAATGTTTCAAACTATTGCAAATGTCATCCATTGTTAGCCATCCAATAGAAAAATGTTTTGTCTTAAAAGACAAAATTTTACATTAATTGGCTCATGATGGAAGAATAGTTCTTGATCTTGAGGAAGTTGTGGAAGAAAACTTGACCACTAATTAAATCGACAAAAAGTAATGTCCGTACTTCAACCAAAACTTTGCCTAAGCGGACATAGTTGGGAATAGGTGATTGGATTATCCTAATCGGATATTTTCAACCCATTATTCTTCCCTTAGATATCCCATATGTGGATGCTGAAATTACTCCTAAAGAGAAACAAGCGAAGGACAACGATAGTGATGGTTGGACGTTGGTCACAAGGAGAAAATCCAAAAAGTAACGTACTATTCGTCCATTGCATCCACAACAAAAGTGATGGAGAAGGAAGAGTGTTATTGAGATTTTGCCACAAACTTATTTATGAAGCATGCTAGTGGAGTAGATTGTCGGTTTGACAAGAATTACTCTTTTGTTCTCAACTGAAAATGGCCATCAACGGCCGATGACTGCAATTCTTTTTTTATTTTCAATTTGATGTAAAACTTTATGGGATCAACACTTGAATTAGTTATAGGTATATATGACATTTCACATATTAGTGTTAGTTTTGACGGATTCCATTCATTTTGCTAAAAAAAAAAATGAAGAACCAAGAGTAAAGTGCTAATTTAACAAGAGTAAATCTTATATACATCTTCGGTGTATATTTAATTTACACCAACTTTAAATTAAAATACTAAAACAAAACTAAAAAGGTCGTGGGTATTACATTCTATCCCTCTTATAAAAAGTTTCGTCCTCGAAACTTACACACTTAATATCAACCTTATTGGCCACTCCAGTCAATCGATCCAAAAGTAAATTATCACTCCACTCACTAATCGTGCCACATAATTACACGCTTACTAATCCGAATGGTAATACTCTAATGGTCACGCATTATATATGTGCACTCCTTTATATTCACCACCTTCAACCTCCATCATAAAACTACCGAATAAGCACTTGATAAGATTTATATGGCTATTAGGACATTAAATAAAATATATTCACAAACTTCTGTAATCCTTCATAGAAGTACATAACCAAATGATTCATGTCAAAGTTCAAAGAGCATTAAGACAATGTCCACGTCCAAGAATATATCTGTCGGCATAAAGTTTATGATTAGCATACCTATTGTCTCGTCCTTCAAGCCTCCATTCTCAAATTCGGTCATAGCATATACTCTAGCATTGGCTTTGGGATTGGATGCCACTGGTTCGACTACTTTTTCTCCTCCATTCCTCACATTTCTTGGACAATCTTTCATTCGATGTGTCACTTCACCACAAATAAAACAAGTTCCCAACTTCAGCCGGTATTCACAAAAGTGGCGTCTGTAACAATGGACACTGTGAAACCCAGTATTTTAATAGCCTTGTTCTTTGATTTTAAATGGTTTAAAATGTTTTTCATATTATTTTTAGTCATTAAGTACTTCAACTTATTCATTTTTCAATTCGGCAAATTTTTCGATTTACGCGATTTCGGTACCGGCGGGTAAACGGGTCAAAAGTTGGACTAAGTGTAAATTAGTGCATTGTGGTGTGTGAGTGTTTTATGATGGCTGAATTATTCAAGATAATGATAATTTAGTAGCAAAAAAATAGTTTTTGGGTCAAATACTCAACCTAGTGCAAAAATCTCACTCGGATGGATACTCGAGTGACATCTAACCATGGAAAGTTGTTAAAAATCAACCCCAATCACTTTCCAACCTCCAAAACACTAAAAACAACCCATAACATACATAAATCAACACATATAAGGCTCCCCCAAAAGTTTTCTTGGATTTCAAGTAGAAATCACTTGGAAGGTAAGATTTTATGTATTTTAGCATTTTTGGCTTATGGGCTTTATGATCTAAGCTTTAATTTCAAGTTTTGTAGGATTCTTTATGGCTGAGAAAACCCTCTTTGCAGCCTTATATGTGTTGATTTATGTATGTTATGGGTTGTTTTTAGTGTATTGGAGGTTGGAAAGTGATTGGGGTTGATTTTTAACAACTTTCCATGGTTAGATTACAAATTTTAAGATTATGAGTTAGGGTTTTTATAGTCTTCCATATGTGCCCTAGAGTGTTATGCTATGAATGCTTATGTCTATGCATATAATGATGTTTTAAGAGTGTTTTAAGGTTAGTTTGGATAGGAATTGAGACTTGAAACCAAGTGGAATTGATTTCCCTTCATTTTGTAAGTAAGCGGAAGTTTGGCGCAACTAGGATAATTTGGATAATTGGTTATGTTTGAAGGATCTTTAATGATCTTTTGATGGTTTTAGGTGTTTTCCATTGTTGTGGAATGCTATTGATATAGTCCCGGCTATTGCTCAGGTGAATCTTTCCGTTTATGGATTTTGTTGGTTGAATATGTTGTTTTGAGTTGGGTTGTAACCAAGGTCCCTTGAATACCTTGGAAATGGATTTTGTTGGTTGGTTGAATATGTTGTTTTGAGTTGGGTTGTAACCAAGGTCCCTTGAATACCTTGGAATTGGATTTTATTGGCAGCGAGGATAGCCTAATTATAGCCTAGGGAGGCGAAGTTTTCGGTTTTTCTGGAAAACTGAGCTTATTATCTCCTAATCTAGGTAATACGAATTTGAGGGTTAACTAAGTGTTTTGACTGGGGTTTTAGCTTGTCGAAGTTGGTCAGAAATTGTGATAAGGTCATTTTTGACCAAAGAGCTGTTGGTGTAGACTTAGGATTCAAACCTATGCTTCGCTTCCCTAGTCATTCTTTAACTTCTACATCTCTTCTAAGAGTCCTCTTATATCTGTTTTAGGTACCACGTCACCTACCGCAGGCGATCGTGTTCAGTGATCATTTGTGCAGTTTTTGCTTTGATAGGTGGGTAACATAGACCCTCTTCCACTTGTATTTTGTTTAACGACTTTCGAAATATGTTTGGATGGATTTTAAAATGTGTATGATGTTTAGAACTGCACTTTTAAGATCCATCAGTTTTGGAACTATTACATATGAAAGGTGGGTAACATAGACCCTCTTCCACTTGTATTTTGTTTAACGACTTTTGAAATATGTTTGGATGGATTTTAGAATGTGTAATGATGTTTGGAACTGCACTTTTACAATGTTTTGGAACTATTACATATGAAAGGTGGGTAACATAGACCCTCTTCCACTTATATTTTGTTTAACGACTTTCGAAATATATTTGGATGGATTTTAAAATGTGTATGATGTTTAGAACTGTACTTTTACCAAGTTTTGGAACTATTATATATGAAATCGGGACCAAGCTATTTTATGTTAATCAAATGATATGTTTGCAAACTCTTTTGATATGAAAGCATTTTATGACTGTTTTGGCTCATAGGTGACCTTGGTATATAATTTTGGATGTGTTTGGAAATGTTTGATTTGTGGAGAACCGGTTCTATAGTCATCCATGGGACGCCATGGTGAGAAATAGAGCTATTTTATTATATTCTGGATTTGAAACTGTACTTGGATTTGTTCGCTATGCTTTAGCATACTATGTTTTGAAATGATTGGATTTTTTTGGCTATGTTTTGGACATACCTGACGTTTAAATGGCATGAGACATTTTAGCTATGTTTTGAAATGAATGGATCTTTTTGGCTATGTTTTGGACATGCCTGATGTTTAAATGGCATGAGACATTTTAGAAACTGCTTCATGACTATGGTTTTCACAAATGTTATTATCTTTATGTTTTCTTTTTATCGAAATGCTTGGTCCCATTTGAAGAGCTTTTATGATATCCACTGAGCTAGTTATACTCACCCCACGTGAATTATAATTTTTCATATTAGGTGCTCGTTTTTGACTCTCCACCGCGTTAGCAGCGTTTGGATTAACTCCAATGTTTGTTTTTGTTGGAGCATCTTTTGTACTAAGAAGAAATTTTGTAATTCGTATTTTTGTGTAAAAAATGAAATATTCGGTATTATAGTTAAGAAATGGTTTGATGGTTCTATTACATTGCGGTTAAGTTTGTTGCTCTGTTCTTTTGTGCCTTGCGCTTTGGACCGGTGTGCCATTAGCGCGGCGTGTTACGGTCCCGTTTTTGGGGCGTGACAGACACACTCAGCTATATTTTCTTTCACGTAATTCTTAGGCAGTTGTAGCAGTGGTGATCCTCGTTTCCTCTTAAGTACTCTAACCAATTGGCCTGCCATGTTTGTCTCTCTTACTATTGCTTTCGCAATTGGTTGGGGTTTCTTTCCCTTGTTTTCCTCCTTGACTCTATTTATATCCGCTTCAGCTTTCACAGATACATTAAATAGATCATCAAAAGCAAGTGTAGTAGCACTCGATATCCGTGGCAAGGTCTATCAAAAGAACTCACAAAATTAGGATTGAAGCCACAAAAATCTTGGATATCTGATTAAATACTAGTTATATGGTAATATATATAACTCTACAGATTATATTTTAGATTATAGAATAGGAGAGTATGAGAATAAGGAGGATTGAGTATGAGAATAAGGAGGATTGGGAAGTGTTTTACTATGATCAAGAGTTAATAAGGAGCCTTAACTTCTCTATTTTCCGTAAAATTAAGTAGTAGAAGAATCTGTTTTGGACTCAAACTATAGCCTATTTTCCCAAAAATTAGTTAGTAGAAATATTTAAGGACTCAATTTACAAGTTTACAACCTATTTTCCACTAGATTACACTCCTCAACATTTGGTATAATTTAGTGTAATTATCAATGAATTTAATAGATTTTTAACTAATTTTCTCCTTTAACTTCTTTTACCAAAATAACTTTGTTCAACACACAAGCTAAAACCTCCTCAACTCCTTTTTAATTACCAAAGTTAAGACTTACTGCACTTGTGAGCGCTTAGAGAAAAAAACAAAATCATCTAGTGATTGCTAATCCTATTGAAAACAAATTTTAGGACTTACACACAGATAGGATTTTGCCCGTAGAGTAGTGGAATTGGTACAGAAGCCCAAAATTGTTTAACTACATTTACAGTAGAGCAGTATAGAGGTGTAAATGAGCCGAATCGAGTACGAATAGTCCCTTACTCGAAGTCGAACTCGAAAAAAATTTCTGATACTTGAACTCGAACTCGAGCTCGATCTCGAACGAGCTTCAAAATTTGAGTTTGAGCTTGATTTGAGCTCCGTCGAAAATCAGTAAAACGATCTTGAGCTCGAACTCGAGTAGTTTGACTTTTCGTAGGTAAAAGATGTAATTTTTCTAAAAAGTATGGACATTTTAGTAATTTTACATATAATAAAAAAATTTTAAAAAAATTATATAATACTCGAAAAGCTCGACAAACACTCGAGCATATTATACATATGCTCGAGATCGGCTCGTCAAGAGTTTCGAGCTCGAGCAAGTTCGAGTCGAGTTTTTGACCGAACTGCTCGCAAGCAACTCGGTTAACGTTTACAGCCCTAGAGCAATAGAGTTGCAAAAAGCCCAAAATTGTTTGGAATAATAATTGGGCATGACTCCACTATTATATTTTGGGTCATAAGGTCTGTTATCCAAGCCCACTATTTAACGGGCATACCAACTAATAAGGTCTCTAACCCAACCCCAACACAGAGGCACTAGGCAACCGGTGTTGTGGCTGCCGGTGGAATGGGTACTGCAGCGGAACAAGCAAAACGAACAATGAGCATTAGAGATGCCTAGGCATATACCTGGTGGCTAGTGCAGTAGGTAGCTGCCCGACAAAAATGTATCAATATTAATAACAAATTAATCTATGAAAAAAGAGAAAATAATTTATTTAGTCTTCAAACTTTTTAATTAAAACACTTTTAGTCCCTTAATTTTTATTTGCACCAATAGAATCCTTAAGCTATGTTTTTGTTAACCAATTTGGACCTTTTGTAATTGAGCCACCAAAAAAGTTAGTCAACCTCATTTTTCCGGTCAGTCAAGTGACAATTTCTATCAAAATGTCAGGCCCATTGACTTAAATAATTCGCAACACAAAAAAAAAAAAAGGAAAATTACATACAAGGGTCCCAAAATCACAGCAACAACGTTTCTAAGTTTCTCCCTTCTTGTTTAGGATTTCTGTCAAACACTGAACAGGCACAAACAAAACTATATTTTCCCTGATTAATTATTATTAAAGCCAACCCTAGATTTATTTATCAAACGATTCAAACCAAAGTTCTCAATGTCTTACCAAACGATTCAAACCAAAGTAAAGTCGTATTAGCATCAGAGTATGAAGAAATCAATGAGGCAATAAGCATCAGGTGATAACAAGCAATAAGTCCAACATAGTATATTCTTAAGAGACTAAGATGTAGATTTAAATCCATAAAGCAAAGGACCCTTATCTATCCTTATCTTACAAATCTACTTTAATGCTTGATTTGATATCACCCCTCATAAACATCAAACTAAGATACAATTAACATCATGAGCACAATTACCACCAGTCCATAGGCACAGATGACTAAAGACCGCCTAAAGTCCAGTTGCCGCCGACGTGAAAATTAAAAGCTTCAGTATTAGATGAAAACTCAAGATGTTTTTATTCAATGGAAAGCACTTACTCAAATATAAGTGTAGCCAAAAATATTCCTAAACTAACTCCTCTAATCAAGGAAGATTATGTGAACAGGCCAAGATAAGATAAAACTAAACAATTAACAATCACAAGAATAGGTCAGCTAAGAATAGTTAATCATGCTAATATGCCTCCCTCAAGATAGGTGGTGTGCAACAACACCCAACTTGAATAGATGACGGGTAAAGGCCACTTTCAGGAGTGCCTTAGTCAGTGTATCAGCCAATTGATCAGCAGTGAGTGTATCAGTCAATTGATCAACAACATGGATATGAGTAACCACCACTTGCTTGTCTTGAACTTGACGTCGAACATAATGAAAATCAATTGCAACATTCTTCATCCAGTTGTGAAATATAGGATTCTGACTCAAGTATGTTGTCTGGCAACCCCAATATTATCACAACAAATAGTGGGTAATTGTGGCAAAGGGACATGTAGTTTTTTTAGAAGATTTCTAATCCATGTGACTTCATCCAATGCAGTAGCAACAGTTCTATACTCAGCTTCAGTTGAAGAATGGGCAATCGTGCACTGCTTCTTGGAAAACCAACTAATAGGATTGAGACTAAGGTAGAGATTATAGCCAATAGTGAAGGTCCACTTATTGATATCACCCGCCTAGTTAGTATCAGAATACATGTAGAGACTGTGATCATAATACGAAGACTAAAATGAGCAGTGTGTTTGAGATATCACAAGAGTCGTTTGATAGCCTTCCAATGAGTTGCAGAGGGAGAATGCATAAAGTAAGATAGCTTATTAACAGAGTAAGAGACATCAGGCCTGGTAAAGAACAAATATTTCAATTTACCAAGGACCTGGTTGTGTCATAAAAACCTCTTCATCAAGCTTACCACAAAGGATTGCATTGTTGACGTCAAGTTCATGGTGTCAAGGACCAATTGCGCCGGACAGCAAGCGAAAGAACAACATGGACCATTGTAGGCTTCACTATAGGACTGAAAGTGCAGTGAAAATCAATGCCAGGGCGCTGAGTGAAGCCCTTTGTAACCAGTCGCGCCTTATAGCGATCAACAGTGCCATCTGGTTTCCGCTTAATCCTAAAGAGCCATTTACAGGCGACAATATTGTTGTTAGGATTATATGGTACAAATTCGCATATGTCATTCCGAAAGTAATGCATCAAATTCAGATTTCATGCCTGCTACTCAGGGTGCTTGTTAGCCTTCTTAAATGTGATAGAAGTGAATGATAGGAAGAGGTGAGCAACATAGTCAAAGGGTTTGAGATTTGTTGGAATAGGCAATGTGCAAGGAATCCCATTCTTTTTTTTGCAGTGGAGGCAGTGGCAATTATTGAAGCTATGATAGGATCTACTGAGGTAATGAGAGCATTCTGTATAAGTTGGTCCGGATGGAACCACACAGTATACTCATGAAGTAAAAGTTGTATTAATTATTTGGCGGTCGTCAAGTGTGGTGATACGAGACGGAACAAGAGTATTGTCATCAAGGTGACCATATAGGTCATGTCCATGCATCAACTTGGAGAATTGTGCTTTCCAAATTGCAAAGTTGTGACTTCCAGTGAGTTTAATTGGGAGTTGTGAAGCCGGATTGAATTGAACAACTGTAGTGTTGTTGGTAGTGTAGTTAGAGTTGACAATTGTAGAATGAGAAATTTTATTTTACCATCATGTAGGGAACGTAGGGAAACCAGACGTAAACAAACCACATAATGTTGTCATAAGGCCAAAGGATAAAGGGGAAAACAGTAATAGCTTGCCTTCACAACTTCGTTTCTGCACATATTTAAATTAAGTACTTTCTACAACTCATAATTAATTATATTGAGTATACGATATATATATATATTGATATTGTAATAACAAGGAAACATATTTAATAAAATTATAAAAAAATATTTACCATAGCCATAAGTGGGGAGCCATACATGGCTACAGAGAAAAAGGCACAACTGACGCCAATAAGTATGACTCTCGAATCATAATAAATAGCAAAGGCAATAAGGTTAAAGGTCATCCCAAACACAGTCTATCCAATCTCACAGTAAATGATCGACCACTTAAGACAATAAATAAAAAATCAAATCAAATAACACAGGGATAAATAGTGTTGCAAAAAACATTTCAATACGTAGAGATAAGTCAGCTGGATACCAAGCCCAATAGCATTGATAATCAATATCAAGATTAGGAGTGTAAATGAATTGCCTTGTGAGCAAGTCGGTCAAAAGTTTGACTCGACCTCGAGTTGACCGAGCTTGAGCTCGAATTACTTAAAGGAGCCAATCTCGAGCATATACATATTTTGCTCGAGTGCTCGTCGAACTTTTTGAGCATATATGTAATTTTTTTAAATTTTTTTTATTATATGTAAAATTTCTAAAATGTCTATATATTTTTTAAAAAAGTTACATATTTATCTCCAAAAAAGATCGAACTGATTCGAGTTTGAATTCGAGATCATTTTAATTATGTTCGAGCGAGCTCGAGCTTTATCAAACTCCTTGAGGTCGAGCTCGAGCTCGACCTCTATTTTGAAAGCTCATTTGAGCTCAAATTCAAGTTCAAGTCCTGAGATCAACCTCTATTTTGAAAGCTCATCAAATTCAAGTTCAAGTCTAACAAAAAATTTCAAGCTCGAGTAGGGCACTATTCACGCTCGACTCAACTTATTTATACCCCTACTCTAATGGACGTTCACACTTGTCTAGGAATAGTTTGACTTTTTTGGAGGTAAATACGTAATTTTTTTAAAGAGTATAGATATTTTAGTAATTTTACACGCAATAAAAAAATTAAAAAAAATTATGTATGTGCTCGAAAAATTCGACGAGCACTCGAGCAGAATATATGTATGCTCGAGTCAAACTTTGATCGAGTAGTTCGATTCGTTTACACCCCTACATTGTAGAATTGAAAATGAGAGGATGAAGATGAGAAGTGTAATAGATAAAAAAAAGAATGAGAATGAGAAATGCAAATGAAAGACTACATTGTAGAATTCAAAATGAGAGGATGAAGATGAGAAGTGAAAAAAAAGAATGAGAATGAGAAATGCAAATGAAAGAAAAGATGAAGTGTGTTGTAAAATATAGAGCATTGCTAGCTTGGTTTGATTCTATAAATTCCCTTAGTGAGTACTGGAGATTCCTCATGCATGATGAATGAGGTGCTTTTTACTAATTGAGTGCAATTGAGAAGGGTTTTCTCCCGTCATATTTTGGTTTGTTAGGGATATTTATGTCTTTATATTAGGTTTGTTTGCTGAGAATGGTTTAGATGATAAGGATTGAACTCTTACTCTCAAAATTGAAACCGTGCCCCTAACAGGCGTTACTAGCTGTAATTTTTGTTCACTCATCTCTGACACACATTTACATATACTACACTAATCGTCATGAGACTCCTACTTGACACGAAACCAACGTGCTAAGGCGGAAGAAGAAACCTATGATAGCACCAAAACTCACCCTAAAATTTTGGTCAACCAACCCACACAATACCCGTGCTTAGTTTTCACTCGTTTTAGGCAACCTTGCATACACAAGCACTTGCTAAACTCAAAGCAAACAACAAGAGTGTAATAAACACCAACACGAATGTAAAACACGAACACAAGTAATTTACGGTCGAAAAGTCAACCTTTATAACTTTTTATTCACTCAAAGATTATAACAGGACTTTTCACAAACGGGTGGTATGTAAAACAACTCTTGGCCTATACTCTACACGAATTGCTTGCTAAGTTTCTGACAACCACCCTTTAAATAGGGGCAATGCGATTGATAAGCACAACTGCTTAGCTTTGTTGGAGAAATAAAATGCCTATGACTAGGCTACCTGGCCACCTGACAGCATACATGGCACGAATATGCCTGAGTTGGTGGTAACTGCCCGTAAGTACCCACTAAGTACTTCAATAAATCTATGCCTAAATATTTGCCAAATGGGTTCAATTATATTCCAATCATATCTAAAATATCTCATAATCAAACAGTAAATAAAATGGGTTTGGAAAGACGAAATCAAGTCAGAATAGGATCCTACGCCATAGCCTCAGTATCAGAGCCATGCACGTGGGTCTGCTTTTTGATTTTTTTTTTTTTTTTCATTAGGATGTTGGAATATGATATTTTGCTCTAGAATTCATTTCGTCTTGTCATTTTTCATCTTTTCATTGATCAGTGTCACCTAATAATTATTAACTTTTTTCTTTTTTTTTTCTTTTTTGGCATTTACTTGAGTAGCTTGCATTAGTCCTGCAAACACAAACACAAAGGAGACACTGAACACTCTGAAGTATGCAAATCGTGCTCGCAATATTCAAAATAAAGTAATTGTAGGTGTAATTTTCTTGACAAAAATATATATCTTTCTTTAGTTTAACTCCACAGACTCATATACTCTTTATTTTTAGATCAATCGTGACCCAATGGCAGCTCAGATGCAAAGAGTGAAAAATCAGGTTGAACAGTTGCACAGCTGAGCTTCTTTTCCTTCGTGGAGACTCCACCATTCCTTATGAGGAACTTCAGGTTTGATCTTTACTCAACAATGCCAATTTCTGTTTCTTTTCGTTGCTTCTTTTAGAGGGATGACTTAAAAATGATTACCTGATACTACATTGGGGATAATGGGTTTCATGTGGTTGATTTTACACTAGTGCCAAAAGTGATTGCCTGGTACTGGATTGGGGATAACGGGTTTCATGTGGTTAATTTTACAACTAATGTCAAAAATGATTGCGTGATGCTACACTGGGGATAATGGGTTTCATGTGGTTAATTTTACAACTAATGCCAAAAAGAGTTCTTACCCTTTGATGGGATAATACATTTGATAGTGCACTTAGTAGCTTTCTTTGCCCATTAATGTGTCATGTTTGGAATTTGACTTCATTCAATTTTGCTCTACAGATTCTTAAGCACAAAATTTCTTTGCTTGAAGCGAGCAATGCACAACTACAACAAGAGCTTCAAGAAAGTCTGGATTAGTTGTGATCATTTGACGCAACAATCCCTTGATGCTCAGGTAAGATTATTCACCTCATTGTCGACATATTAATTACAGCACTAACTTAAGATACTTCTTTGAGGATGCTCACAAACACAAAAAAAATAATTTGTTAGGTGGAGAGGGACTTATAATGAAACTTGAATCAGCTCGAAGTGGTGAATCCTGGAATGAAGTAGATTCTAATTCCAATCAAGTACCATTTGATTTCTGCTCCATTGTCGCCATATAGTTGTGAAAAATTTTGCTAATTTAGGTTGTGTAATTTCCTACAGGATTTTGATTTGGTCAAAGGATATATATAAAAAATACAGGAACTGGAAGGAGAACTACTGCGGTGGTTACAAAGCTCCAACAATTCAAGGCGGACTGAGCTTGTTCATTATGTTGGATTGGATGACAGTGGGCTTAATTCGCAAGATAACTGTTTTGCTGAGTCTGAAGTGAAAGCTGCTGATTTAAGTGGTGAGCTACAATAAACTCCTAGTCCATTTATAATTTTCAGCCAACTCTCATGTGTTGAAATGGAAGGTTGTTGTTTGACGGATGCTTTAAATTTCTGGCGATTAAATATATTTTGCAACACAGTCATTGAAACTGCAACAAGAGGATTATGATGCCAGCAACTTGTGCCTGAATAGTCTTCATTTACATTTTGAATTTTACAAATTTATAAATTTATGTTGGTTGCAGAATAATTATGTCTTAATCTTTGCTAGGTGAGTTTGAAGATGAGGAGAAAGAGCGAGAACATTCTTCTCTTCAAGAAAATTGGATAGGGAGCTCAAGGAATTGGACAAGAAACTTGAACAGAATGAGGTAAACAATCCTCTCTTCCAGTGTCCACTGATGGTATTGGTTTGCCAAACTTCTACAAGAACAAGTAACTTGTTCATTTAATCTTGGATTCTCATATCTGTTCAAGAGACAGATGAAACGATTTGCAAACGTTGATACCTCAATTCTCAAGCAACATTATGATAAGACAGTCTCAAGAATTGGAACTTCAAAAGAGAGCCCTGCAGGTAGGTCTCTTTTTGTTTATGAAGGTCTACATTCATAACTACTTTGTCTTCTGTTCTTCTTTCCCATTGCTGGACCATTGTTGCTGTCTCTTATACACATCTTGCAAATATATCATCTACTAGTGATGATAGTGCTTAGAAGCTGAAAGAGGATTATCTTCAAAAGTTGAATGTCCTTGAATCTCAGGTAATTCTTCATTTATTTGCCTATCTAAGCTTATTTCTTGTTAATTACTCTGAACCCCTCAAGGTCGCTAAATTGAAGAAGAAGCAAGATGCTCAAGCCCAACTTTTGCGACAAAAGCAAAAGAGCGACGAAGCTGCAAAATGACTTCAGGATGAGATACAGAGGATAAAAACACAAAAGGTATGAAATTCGGTATCTGCAACTAGTAACAAAATGAGAATCCCTTGCTTCTAATACCATAAAAAATCATGAATATATCACATCTTTATAACTTGAAAATCAAGCAAATAACCGTCAAATAGCCATACATGATCCAGATTTTCATATCAAATAATCATTTCGTAAAACACATTTCATAAAATAATTTAGAAAAACTTGCAAATTTATAAAATCATTTAAGAAAATATATGAGTTCGTAAAATAATTTACAAATTAGAGGGTAAGCACCACCTACCTCAGTATGCCAAAGAATCACGTTGTTTTTGTACTTGCTCCTTTTTAGTATTTCCTATAAAAAAATTCACGTTTCTATAATTTAATATGTACTTGGTATTTACTTAAATATCTTATAACAATTTCCTAAATACTCAACCTTTCCATACATCTATAATTGTCCTAATATTCACAAAAATAATATTTACTATAATATCATATAATTTTCTTGTAGTAAAAAAAATGTACTTTGAAATCATTATTATAACCTTATAAGACTTACTATGATTAATAAAACTCATTTATAATATTCAAAAAACTTTTTTGGACTCTATTTGAGCTAAACAAAACATTTTAGAATAGTTTAGAGTCAAACTTAGAAATCCATTCGGGGTCTTTTCGTAACTTTGAACAACTAATTTGGGCTTTTATATAACTTTTAAAATACTTGAGGGTATTTTGGTCATTTCAAAAGGTCATTAGGGGTCTCTATATATTCTATAGAACCTTTTGCGGTTAAATATTAACTTCATTTAAACTTTTAGTGGTCAATTTATCATTTATATAAACTTTCATGGACCTAAGTGAAATATTTACAAATTGTAAGGGCCTTTTGGTAATTCTAGAAGGATTCTATGGACTGATGGGTTCCTTTGGAAAATCATCCGGCCTTATCTATAATTTCAGAACCTCAAAAAGACTCAATCTGTCGCTATAAAAGTTTCTTTGGGCCTTTGTAAAAGGTATATAAAACTTTAGAGGGTTAAGATGCAATTTCGAAAACTTTTGTCAAATCACTGCAACTAAATTTTGTTTTCTTCCTTTCTTTTTTTATTTTTATTTTTTATTCTAATCTAAATCAATTCCTTCTCGCTAAACAAATTCCTCTTCCTTCAATTCTCTCTACGATTATATCATTCTTTCATCTTTTTTTTTTCCTTAAACTAAAAAGTTCTAGCAATAATAAAATACTATTATAATTTAAAATATATATATATAATTTTCATATACACAAATCCGTTTTTAATCCTGAAAAAAAAAATTTATAAATTAACTACTAATAATAATTTTTACATTAGTTGAACTAACTTTATAAGCAAATAATCTAATAAAGTGAATAACTAGTATTTAAAATAATTAAGCATCTAATTTTTCTAAAATTAAAAATGAAAATAATTAATTAAAACTAAATAAGAATAAAACTGACTTTTAATATTGTTGAAATTCTCTCCAATGTTTGTATTGCGTAAAAAAAAAGAATCATATACTCTACCCTATAGTTTATGTATAGCCTAATAGTTATTTGTAGATATGTATTACCGAAATAATTATACTAGGAGTAGTATAGTACTATTCTAGTTATTTCATCCCTTAGGACTCTTACCTGAAGATTTTTATCCTCTACTTGGCATAGGTTTTTTTTTTTTTTTTTTAAATTAAAATACTAAAACAAAACTAAAAAGTTCGTGGTATAAGTCAGAACTATAATCCCTACCAACTATCTCATGTTCGTTTAGAGCCTTTGTCCATTAATATTTACCCATTCGTCACATGCATTTCATACATATAAAAAATCATGCATATATCACGTCTTTATAACTTGAAAATCAAGCAAGTCAAATAGCCATACATGATCCATATTTTCATAATCAAATAATCATTTCGTAAAACACATTTCAAAAACCAATTTAGAAAAACATGCAAAAGTGGGGGGTGATTGTGACGCCACGTCCCAGATCGAAAGTGAGAGGGGATATTGTATTGTTTATGACACCTTGGGTTGTGGGCTACTTACAACTTGGCTTAAACATTTTGAACTCGTTGTTTCTGCTCAAAAGTTGTTGGGCCAGCCCAGAGCCCAGAGTGTTACAGTTGGTATCAGAACGAATCTCATGTGGTCTCTGAGCACGGGATGAGATTGGGCCAGTGGCATTGGGCCGCGACTATGCAAGAGAGTCCAAGAACTAAGTGTTGTGCAGGACTAAGTGCTACGTCGATCTAAGGGCGGGAGCCATCTCTAGAACCCGTATGAGCCACCTCTAGAATCCTGCATAACCAAATATGGTCCGGTAGAGCCTTGCGAGGATGCAAGGCCTTAAGGAGGGGTGATTGTGAAGCCCCGTCCCACATCAGAAGTGGGAGGAGATATTGTATTATTTATAACACTTGGGTTGTGAGCTACTTACAACTTAGATTAAGCATTTTAACCCCGTTGTTTCTGCTCAAAAGTTGTTGGGCCAGCCCAGGGCCCGGGGTGTTACAGTATATATATATATTACATTGTTTAAAATTAACTTTGCAGTATGGAAGTTTTTTTTGAAAGTTTTTTTTTTTTATGAATTTCGTATGGAGGTTGTTAGAAGTAATCAAGAATTTAATTTCTGAAAATTATTTCCACATGATACTGGAACAAGGGTCTGGATGAAAGGAAAAAAAGAAAAGAAAAGGGAGAAGATCGACTGGCTAGCTGCTCCGGTTTGCTAGTGGCCACTGTTGGTTTAAATTGGGACGGATGGTGGCGTGAGGCTGCTGGAAGGAATAAGGAAGAAAGGGAAAGAAGAAAGAGGAAAATACAAAAAGTAAGAGAGAGAAATAAAGTGTTGACGGGACATTTACCAACTTTTGGCAGAAAAGTTGCAAAATTTGGATTAATTGCATAATAGGTCCTTCAGGCTACTATTGGTGTACCAGTTTAAGGTAAATAGCATAACAAGTCCTTAGGTTTCTGAAATTTAAGTTTTGGACTGAAAACTTGAATACTTATTGTTTAAGTAATTTAAAGGTATTAAAGAACTATTTTATAATAAGTTATGGAATACTTTTGCAATATTGGTAATATATTTTGACTGTTATATTTTTATATGAACATGATTAAATATTTTTAGAACTTGACTAATATTACTGCAGGCATAATAGTCTATATGCTAATGTCGATTTATTTTGAAATTGATGTTAATTAATTTTGATAATTTGTTTAGGAAATTAGTCGATTTCCTTGCTACGATTTTTGTGCTACTTTGAAGTAAGTGATTACTACCCCTTTGTAATTTCGAAAATATTTTGTCTAAATATTATTTTTGACAACATATTTTTTTAGTTATTAAATTTGAAACTTACATGGATATTTGAATTGTTTTAAATTATGAACTTATATAAGCGGCATTATTTTGAACTTTGTATGGTTATTTTTTATGTGTATGTACATGGAATATTTTAATAATGGACCAAGGCTCTTAAAATAATCATGAATAGTAGGTAGGAGCTATAGTTCTGCACTTTCTGAACTGCCAGCTAAGATAACTTCTGGTCTCTGAACTCCTCTAGCTAAGATGGATTTCGCGAGACCTCTTAGCAACCTTTTCTAGTGGGGTCTCTTAGCACTAGGCTGAGTACTCAGTAAGCCGATGATAGCGTGTTTGTTTTAATGAGCCTATAATATACTAAACTAAGATATGAACCTCTGAACTTCGATTATGAACTTTGAACTCTGAAATATTGATTTTGGATTTTCGATTTCTATGAAATATGTTTTGTAAATTTTTGATATGGTGCCACTTGCTATGGTAGTAGGTAAATATTGTTTGAAGTGACATTGTGAAAAAAAATTTGTTGTACATGGGATAAGTTTTGCTTCAATTTTTGATAAAAACTTTTTCAAAATATTCCAACGTGTATGTGTATGTATGATAAAATTTCAAAAAAATATGTATATATACATGTAACTTGTTTGGTCCAGCAAAGATGGTGTTAGCTACTTGCTGAGCGATTTGTCACTCATCCTTATTCCTGACAATTTTGCAGAGTTAGAGAATTTTGGGGATTCACAAGTTTAGCTGTGCCAAGGTCTTGAAGAATACCAGTTAGAAGTAGTTCGCAACCGAATAAATTATTGCTTAATTTAGTTATTTAATTTGAACTTATGTTATTTTAGAATTTGTGGATTGATTCATATAAGACACATGGTGTGTTAACTTTCTGCGTTAGTGAGACAATAGAAATTATCGTTTATGTACGAATTCCGTTATTATTTAATTGAGGATTATATTTGATTCGGGCCTTGTGCCTTTGAGAGATAACTTTTAAAGGTACGGCGAATATTACGTGTCGTTGTACGCGGACACGGGGCATGATAGTTTAAGTGGTATCAGAGCGAATCTCGTGTGGTCTCTATACAGGGTGAGATTGGGCCAATGGTATTGGGCCGCAACTATGCAAGGGAGTCCAGGAACTAAGTGCTGTGCAGGACTAAGTGCTACGTCGACCTAAGGGCGGGAGCCACCTCTAGAACCCGTACGAGCCACCTCTAAAATCCTGCATAACCAAGTATGGTCTGGTATGAGGAGGGGTGATTGTGACACCCCATCCCACATCGAAAGTGGGAGGGGATATTGTATTGTTTATAACACCTTGGATCATGGGCTACTTACAACTTAGTTTAAACATTTTGAGCCCGTTATTTTCACTCCCAAACGTTTTTGGGCTAGCCCAGGCCCCGGGGTGTGTTACACTTGGTATCGCCGGCAATGGCGCCAAAATTTTGGTGTGCAATAATATGATGCGGAGTTGCAATGCTGTCGTAGGCACCCAAAATTAACAACTCTCAATTGTAATGTAGTACCGCTGAGTACAGGTCGTCCCACAGAGAATGGAGTTTATTCTTGTGCTAAATGGAAAATGAGGGTTTTGGAATGCTTTTGAACTCAAAATTTAAACAAAAAAATACTAAAGATAATAAAATTAAGAAAGATATTGGTCTTGGTCATTTCCACCATGCCAATTTTAATAGTCAATCCTTGACACACAAAATAATTCAATTTTATATCAAGCACTAATTGAATAATTAACCCGAACGAATATCAATTCAAAGTTGATTCTTATTTCTTTCTAAAGTTGGTTAATTTTCAACACGCGATCCAATTAACCCTGACTATTAATTTAACCCAGACACGCGCCAAAGATTAATTAATAGAAGCATTAAAATCAATAAGAACAATTAGGCTAATTAAACATAAACACACGCAGTTATGCCAATTAGATGATTAAATTCCCTAAATTCAATAACACTAATCGAGTAATTATCAAATTCAGTTGCTTCATAGATTGAATTAAACACGCGCAGTTAAAACCATCAAGCAGTAGATTAACTCAAATAACTTAATATTCTGCAGCAATAATAAGTTAAAAAGAACAACCATAAAATTTAATTGCAGAAAAATAATCAATACTTGACAAAAAATTGAGGGTTTTCAAGCACAAGAAGTCTCACAACTTTGTAGAATTGACCATAGCTTCAAATCCCTCAACCAAGAAAAGGTTTAGGCACAAAGTGCCATGAAAGAATAAAGAAGAATTTTCTACTGAAAACCCTAGATAAAGCTAGAAAATAAAGTGTCGATCCTTTTCTCTCACCCTAAATGAGGTATTTATAATGAGTAATTAGGGTTACAATTAGTGTCTAAGGATAAGAACGTGAAATCGGGTGTAGAGAAAAAGAGTCAAACCGGGCGAAAAAATCTGTCAAAAACTAAAAAATAAGCAATTCTGCTGTTTCGGGTGCACATGCACTGCCTATTTTGGGCGCATGTGCGCCCTAGGCATTGCTGAAGAGTTCCCTTCTAGTCCCAACACACATGCACTGCACAACCCCGCGCATGTGCCCTAAGCTTCACTTTCGGCTTCGATTTTGACCCTCACGTAAATAGAATTTGGAAAAACTTAAAACATGAAAGTTGTAGCTCTATGTCTTATCTTTCTAAAAAATCTTGAATCACCTCAATTCAAGCTCAAATAAGAAATTTGTGCTCAATCTACCAAATTGTGTCAAAATCGCTCCTCGCCAATGAACATTTTCCAACTTTGCAATTTTGAACAAGATTCTTATAGAATCATGGAAAACTCAAAACACAAAAGTTGAATAAATCTTCAATATATTTCTAAATCATCCAAAATCATCTCAATCGGAGTTTGGACTCAAATGTTATGATTGAAATACGAGCATAAACAGCATCCAAAATGGCTTCATACTCATGCATGTTCCGCCCTTAGCATTTTCTTTCATCTTTTCCATCTTTTTTCAGCTCTTTTTCACTTTAACCCTACAAAAACTAAGAATAACCAAATGAAGCTCAACAATAACTCAATCTTGCTTACAACACATAAAAACGTGGTAATTGACACATAAAATATAGCACAATTATGAAATTATCACAGTACATGCCACGTCATTACAGAAAACTGGTAACCTGTTATAGCCAAGAAAGTTAAAAGAAAAATTACGACTTAAAAAAAAATCTAATTTTCCCTACTATAATAGAGTCCTTTGCTTTCACGACTCCTTTAACTCTTATTTACTCCTTCAACGAAACGAATTTGACAAAAACCCGTGAAGCTCCACCGTTCATATTCGATTTCCATCCCTATCTATTACCCAAATCTCTGTATTTTCCTCCAAATAAGCAAGTAAGGTTTTTTTCTCTTTTTTTTCTCTTATTCCAGTCGCATATACACCCAATTTGTTTTTTATTTTCTTGAAAATTTGTTTTGAGTTTTTTTTTCCTTGTTGGTTGAGTACGGAATTGATGCCGAGAAGGGTAATCAATTGTGAGCGCGGCTTCGAATCAACTATATATTTAACAAATTGCTAACGTTGCATTGAGCACCATCAATTGCTTTATAAAATTGGAGAAGACCAGTGAAGGCACTAATGGGTTCATCAATTTATATATTTTTAATTGGCTAGATTAAAGACTGGAAAAGACATGGTTTTTTTTTGTGGCTTTTAAGGACGTTAGATCTGCCTAAATTAATTTTCTAAATTTCAATTGCTTTAGCAATAATAACAAACATGTAGTGTATTCTTAATGCAACTACAAATAGATTGTTGCTTTCGACTTTCATAGTTTCATGGGAAAAATCTTATATTAAAAAGAATAGGGCCATTCTTTGACTACTATTGTTTGATCTATTATATGATCCGTCAGATGTTGCACACTGAAGATAACTTTTATTTTTAGTGATGTAGTTTCTTGTAGTTTTATGTTGATTTTATTTAAGAAGGAACTGTATCATTTCTTTATGATTAACTTGTTATTTTAATCAAGAAAAATCACTTTCAATTTCTTATATTTTCGGATAATTAAATTGCAGAATATATTATAATTCTCCGCATGATCAAGAAGGTGAGGACGGACAAACTAGCGGAAATATAGAATGTGAATTTGATATTGAATGCCCCATGGAAGAAGACCAATTTGAGAATGATATGCAACAATCCATATCTAAAGACTCTCCAAGTGAACAAAATACAGATGGAAAAATAATGGATTTACATACTGGAATGGAGTTTGAATCATTGGATGATGCTTTCAAAAGTTATACTGACTATGCCCATAATAAAGGTTTCAGTGTGCGAAAACATCGTTGAATCAGATCGAGGAAGGATAAAGCAGTAATTGGCCAAGAATTTGTTTGTTCAAAACAAGGCTTCCGTTACAAAAAATATTCTCAAGGTGAAATGTCACATCTAAATTGGGATCAAACAAGAGAAGGATGTATAGCATTAGTATACGTATCCAAAAAAGAAGAAGCTAAGTGGATATTTACTAGAATTGCTGCAGAACATAATCATGAACTTGCTTCGCCTTATAGCAAAAAGTTCTTACGTTCGAAAAGGAAAAGGACTAAGACCCAATGGAATCTCATTGACGTGCTAGATCAATCTAGTGTTTGTTCAAGTAAAATTGTATCAGTTTTGGCTACTCAAGCTGGAGAAATTGAAAAACTGATCATGATATTTGTAACTATTTAAGCACGAAGAGGCAAAAGCAACTTGAAAAAAAAATGCTAAGTTGATGCTCCAATATTTTCAAAAGCGCCAATATGAGAATCCTGGCTTCTTTTATGCAATCCAAATGGATGTGGAGGGTCGTCTTGCAAATTGCTTTTGGGCTGATGCAAAATCGAGGTCATCATATAAATATTTTGGTGATGTGGTGGTATTTGATCCTACCTATTTGACAAATAAATATAAGATGCACTTTTGTTCCATTTACTAGAGTTAATCATCATTTCCAATCAATTTTGTTTGGTTGTGCTCTTGTTTGGAATGAAACTGAAGAAACATTTGTTGGTTGTTACAAACATGGTTAGAAGCAATGTTTGGTTGTCCTCCTAAAATAGTCATTACAAACTAGGACACCGCAATAACAAATGCTATTGCTAGAGTTTTGCCTCAAACTACACATCATTTCTGTATGTGGCATATTGAGAGGAAATTTCCTGAGACATTAAGTTATATTTATCACCAAAATAGTGATTTTAAGTATCGTTTCTCAAAATGCATACATGATTCAGTCACTCCAGAAAAGTTTGAAACGGCTTGGGCAGAGGTAATTGAAAAGTATAATTTGCAAAACAATACTTGGATACACAAAGTCTATTCAATTCGTGAAAGATGGGTCCCTACCTTTGTGCATCCTAGTTTTTGCGCAGGTATGCTTATTTCCTTTTTTTGGAGGGCAAGCATTAATATGTTTTATGCACTTAAAATTTTTGATCTACTACAATTAGTAACTTGTTCAATTATATGATATTGGGAGAATTGTTTGTTTGTTTATTTTTTAACTGCAGGTATGTCAACTACTCAAAGAAGTGAAAGTATGAATAAATTTTTCAAATCCTTTTTGAATTCTAGCATGCCTATGAGTAAATTTGTGGTTCAGTATGATAAGGCAATTCAGGCAAGATATGATAAGGAAAAAGAAAAAAAATTTAAAACAAAAAATACGAAGCCCATTTTGAAAACGTTATATCCTATGGAATGTGAAGCAGCCAAAGTGTATACGCAAAAAAAATTTAGAATGTTTCAAGAAGAACTAGTTCACTCTCAACAATATGTCTCTGAGAAAATAGAAGTAAAGGATGGGGTTTATAGCTATAGAGTACATGAGCTTAAAAAGGATAACCAATCACTTATTGTGATTTTGAATGTTGCACTACAAAAAGTTGAATTTCATGTCACCAGTTTGAATTTATGGGGATTCTTTGTAGATTCATGCACTGATGGTGTTTATAAAGAAAAAAAAAATCCATTCTCTTCCAATGCATTATCTGTTAAATCGATGGACAATGAATGCTATGAAGTATCAGTTGAAGAACTTCAACAAATGCACTTATCAACATCTACGAGCTTATGGTTTAATGATATAATGGTTTGCTCACTTGGCCTTTCAGAAAGAGCTTCAAGATCTAAAAAACATTACAGGTTAGTGCAAAATATTTAACCTTGTCATGTAATATAGCATTAGTTCATATCTTTGGTTTTATAAGAGTTCACAGGTATCTCAAAATTTTCAGGTTTGCACTTCAAGGAATGCAATCACTAATTGTCAATCTTGATAATTTGCCCTATGAAGATGAGCAAGACACTGGATTTATTAATTCTCAAGTTGAATCACATTCTAAAGTTGGTGGTTTCAAACAAAACGATGCATGCCAGCAAAATGTGAATATGACTATTTTAAATCCTGCTACTATTGTGTCAAAAGGGCGTCCTCGTACCTTGAGAATGAAGAGTGGCTTAGAAAAGTCCCATCAAGGCAATAAATGTTCAAATTGCAAGAAGAGGGGACACAAGAGAACTACATGCCCACAGCTTAAGGAGAATACAAGCTGATATTTGTTTTGCATATATTTTCAAGTATTATAGTCTTTAATTAATTTTGTTTAATATAGTCTTTAACTTCTATTTCTTTCTCCTTGAGACACTTTTAATGAGGTACTGGATTTAGGAAACTATAGAATTTGCAAATTAAGGTTATTTGGTTTTATAAGATGTAGTTTCTCTTCAAGTAGGAACAGAAGTGGCAAACATTTTGTAGTTGCAAGTTGATACTTATGGCTAAGAATGATTGATTTTACTTGGAAAAATTTGAATGATTGATTTTACTTGGAAAAAATTGCTTATTCTCTTAGTTTATGTTGTTTGCTTAACTAATCCATTACTCCATAGGTAAAGACCAAATTATAAAAAGAGAATGACATTTTCAACGAGTTAATATCAATGCATTCAACAGTTGAGTAAATTTTCCAAAGTGCATATAGCATGTAACACAACTATCAACTCATTTTTTTCCTTTTCAAATCCTTCACTCTCGCTCTCAATTATACTCCTAAACTTCAAACTTTTTTATTATTATTTTTCTTTGTGCTTTTCCATTCAAACTACAACAAACACCACCCACAACAAAACTTTACTCCACTAAGATCAAGATCAGTTGTGACTTGTGAGAATCCTTGTACATCTCTGCCAAACCATGTTGATAAGTAAGAAATACTAAAATATTTATATAGATCTAGTCCATGATTTTACTTATAAATCCTGTGATATAAATTAAATTTTATAAAATATATAATATCAGTTGCAAGCAAAATTCTGTAAGATTGAAACTCGATCACAAGGTCTATAGATGAAATGAAAGACCATGTTTAAGTATTTTTCCAAATAAGATCAAGTGTGAGAACTGTACACTTCTGCCAAACTACGATTTTATTTTTTCAATTCAAACTGTGTATTTCAAGTACAAGAGAATGAAAGCGAGGAAATCATTCTCACATTCTTCTTATTTTCCTTCATGAAATCTAGCATATCCAAAACAAGCACACTTAATGGCATTGCATATTAATGACCACAATGACCATGCAAGTCTTAACAATTTGTTCTAAATTAACACTTCAAACAACTTCAGAAATTACAATTCTCTAAACAATTCAGTCAAATCCATATCCAAATTTTGCACAACAGGGCTATGAAAATCCACGAGAAGCAACCCATGATTCTGTAAAACTACAACACAAAATCCATGCTGACTTAATAAAGAAACACTCCCGTCCTCTCCTTACATTGGTTGAACTTGATCTTCAAAATCAACCTCTATACACAATTTGAGCATTTGGGGAAGATCGCGGAAACTTCATCAACTCTCTCAAGAAGGCTTTCTCAGGATCTCCATCGAGTTCGCCTGTAGAATCAATTTCCAGTGTCTCCAGCTTCGGTACATTTTCCAGTAATGTTGCCTTAATGAAGTGCATCTCGTTCTCTGTTCCATTCACATATTCAAGCTTTACTTTCACTAGCGGATTCAAGTTAAAATTTGAAGAGTCTTGTGCCACCAGAAATTCGTAAGCCAGGCTTGCATCAACTCGTTGCTCATGGAAAAACTAGTGAAAGTGGAGAGAACTATTTACATACCAAATGTTAAAAGCACCAAGTAAAATAGAAAGAAGAATTTCCATTGCTTACTAAAATTTGAATTGTTTGCATGTTAGGTGAGCTTCTCAATAAGCAAAGAATAAATGAAACCTCACTCAAGACATCCAAGGATACATAGGATAATTTTAAATGTTTGAGGTAAATGAGAGCAGTTGCAAGCCTTTCGGGAACTCCACCTGCAACCAAAGACTAAAAGCAAAAGAAGAAGGCAAGATCAAGATACGACAATTTAGCTCACAAATGCATGGAACTACAGAAATAGTATGGCCCCAAAATATACCCAACAAACCTATCAAGAGAATAGTATGTAAAATTTTCAAAGAAGCATAACTCTTTTGGAAATTGAGAAGTAAAGAAATATGAAAGAAAATGTCAAAAGGCAAAAAGTTCAACGGGAAATTCAATCAATTCTCAAATTGGTCTTCTTCCATGGGGCATTCAATATCAAATTCACATTCTATATTCCCACTAGTTTGTCCGTCCACGCCTTCTTGATCATGCGGAGAACCCATCATTATAATATATTCTGCAATTTAATTATCCGAAGGTATAAGGAATTGAAATAGAAAGTGATTTTTCTTGATTAAAATAACAAATTAATAATAAAGAATACAGCACATGTTTGTTATTATTGCTAAAGCAATTGAAATTTAGAAAATTATTTTAGGCAGATCAAATATCATTAAAAGCCAAAAAAATAAAAAATAAAAAAAAACCATGTCTTCTCCATTCATTAATCTAGCCAATTAAAAATATATAAATTGATGAACCCGTTGGACTCCAGTTATGATAATTATGTTTTGATGATGACCAGCCAATCGTACTAACGGCTTGAAAACAAGTGTGCAGAAAAACAGAAAGGTTCGGACGAAAATGATCATTCGAACACAATCAAGAAAAACAACCAAAAGTTTATCAACACCTTACGGACGATGAAGAACGTCCGAAAGAAAGAAGTTCGGACGCAAGGGAGCGTCCGAAACATGACTAGACAACACCGAAGAAGAACACATCTTTTGGACGTAGATAACAGTCTGAAGAAAGCGCTTCGGACGCAAAAGACCATCCGAGACAAGGAATCCAAAAGACAAAAGAATCAGACGTTGAAGACCGTCCGAATAAATGAACTCGAAATGAAGAAATTTTCTATCAAAACTGTAGGACGCATATGACCGTCTGAGACACTGTTCATCAAGCTGTACGACGCATATGACCGTCTTAACCCCTAACGGCTAGTTTTTTAATAGCTAGTTTTTTTACCATTGGAGCTCAAATTTCAGAACATCTTTCATCTATAAATAACCCAAGGTCATCCAAATGATGTGTGCTCACGAACTAATACATTCAATACAAACACTTGTAAGAGCTATTTTGAGAGAAATAGGCTAAAATATTGTGGGTTGTATTGATTTTGGTAGTATAGTTCTCTTGGCTCAACTAGAGGGAATTAGTGTAAGCAAGAGTAGACTAGTGAGTGATCTTCAAGTGTAAGAGTGGAGGGATAGCAAGTGTACAAAAGTAAGGTTGTAGTGAAAACCCTTTGGCCCAACTAGAGGGACTTAGTTGGTGCATGGGTGAGCCTACTTTGTGTATTAGAAGGTTATTGCCTCACCTTCTTTGAAGATGCACTACTAGTGGATGTACTCCAAACTTGAGAAGTTTGGTAGTTTGGTTTGATATTCTTTATCTCAATCTTTTATTTGTTCTTTAAGTTTTGATTGTTAAATATTTATTTTGATCATTTATGCTTAAGTATTCATTTCTTGCACAAAGTTTGCATTTTCATTAAGCACTTCAAAAGGTTTATTTTTTGAGACAATCTAATTCACCCCCTAGATTAGTCTTAGGTAGCTTTTGGGCCAACAATTGGTATCAGAGCTTGGTCTCTTATATTGAGCTAACTAGCTTTTGAGAAAAGATCATTATGGCAACGAATAATTCTTTATTTTTAGAGGGGCATTCTATTACTAGACCTCCCATGTTTAATGGAATTAATTTTGTTTGTTGGAGGGAAAGAATAAAAATTTTCATACAATCCATTGATATTGATTTGTGGTATATTGTTGATGAAGGTCCTTTTGAGGCTAATATTTTTGATAAAAATACACATAGATTAAGACCTAAGACTAGATATGAGTTAAATACACAAGATAGAGTAAATTTATCTTTAAATGCCAAAGCCATGAATATTTTGTATAATGCTTTGGATGCAGATGAGTCTATTAAAGTGAAAGGTTGCAAATCGACTAAGGAGATATGGGACAAATTGAAAGAAATCCATGAAGGAAGTGAAGATATAAGAGAGCAAAAGAAGTCGCTTCTTGTGGCTAAATGTGAATCCTTCTTTTAAAATAGAATCTCATGAGACTATTGACAAGATGTGTTGTAGGTTTATTGATATTGTAAAGGATTTGGAAGGTTTAGATAAAGAATATTCTTTGGGTGAAAAGAATAGAAAGATTTTGAATGCTTTACCTAAGGAATGAGATTCTAAATCCATTGTCATAGAAGAGTCTAAAAATTTAAATTCTCTACCTATTGAATCTTTGATTAATTTACTAACCTCCTTTGAATTGAAGTTGAAATATAAGGTACAAGATGATGAGGAGGCAAGGGCAAAAAGAGGCATAGCATTGAAGGCTTCACAAAAAGATACAAGCAAGAAGCCAAGTGAAAAATGCTATGAATATGGCAAATCGGGACATCTTACAAATGAGTGTCCATTCAAGAAGAAGAAAGACTCAAGGAAGCCTCGCTTCAACAACTTCCAAATTACATGGAATGATTGTAATTCGGAAGGAGAAGTTGAAGAAGAATATGAGGCGGATCAAATGGCTTTTATGGCTCTCGGAAAATAATGAGGTAACCTCTCGTTATGATTCTTGTGATGATGATGATGATGTTGAATCATTTATTTTTAACATGCATGACTGTTTGAAAGAATCATACGCTAGGAACAAGGTGCTAAATATCAAGACTAATGCTTTATTGAGTGTTAAGTCAAAACTTATGCATGAAAATAATTTGTTGACAAAAGAAAATGATTCTTTAAAAAAGGGATTTGATGTGAAAACCACGATCAAAGAAGAACAAGTTTCATTAAAGAAGAGATTAGATGATATTGATGCTCTTTTACAAAAGAAAAAGGAAAATGTTTTTGAAAAGAAAAGGATTAGAAATATGCTTATCAACAAAAATTTTGTCACCTATAGAAAGGATGATTTGTGTTTTATAAAATCTAAATCCTCTTTTTATAGCAACAAAAATATTGTATGCAATTATTGTTGTCAACATGGACATATAAAAAGGGATTGTTATGTCAAAAGAAATAAAAAGTTGGGAATAAATTCTATTTAGTGTGATCAAACATGCTACTAACCCAATTGGACCCAAGAAAGTTTGGGTACCAAAAGTTGTTGTCTAATTTTGTTTGCAGGTATTCTTGGAGAGCACCAAGGAATTCAAGAAGGATCATCATGGAGGGTGTTCAAAACATATAAGCTAAGATGACATTAAAATGGGTAACATTTAAATTCTTTGAAAATGTGTTAATGTGAACTATGATCTCTTGAATATTTGTCAACTATGTGTTTAAATTTGTTTAGAATGCCTGGGTATGAGTATCCCCAAATTTTATCTATATTAAGTCATTACTTGCAAAAGAAATGGGGAGTATTCTCATTTCTAAATGGCTTATTTGTTAGAAATTAATTTGCATCACAAGAAATTGCATCACATATGCTTTAATGTTTTGATAATGCCAAAAGGGGTAGAAAATAATGGATAAAACCTCTTGTCTTGTGCTTCGTATGTTTTGTTTTTTTTTTTTAGAATTGTCTAATTGATTTGTCATCATCAAAAAAAGAGGAGATTGTTGGACTCCAGTTATGATAATCATGTTTTGATGATGACCAAATCGTACTAACGGTTTGAAAACAAGTGTGCAGAAAAACAGGAAGGTTCGACGAAAATGATCATCCGAACACAATCAAGAAAAATAACCAAAAGATGAACAACACCTTACGGACGATGAAGAACGTCCGAAAGAAAGAAGTTCGGACGCAAGGGAGCGTCCGAAACATGCCTAGACAATACCAAAGAATAACACATCTGTTGGATGCAGATAACCGTCTGAAGAAAGTGCTTCGGACGCAAAAGACCGTCTGAGACAAGGAATCCGAAAGACAAAAGAATCGGACGTTGAAGACCGTCCGAATAAATGAGCTCGAAATGAAGAAATTTTATGTCAAAGCTGTAGGACGCATATGACCGTTCGAGACGCTGTTCATCAAGCTGTAGGACGCATATGACCGTTCGAGACGCTGTTCATCAAGCTGTAGGACGCATATGACCGTCCGAACCCCTAACGGCTAAAATGTTTTTTAACATCTAATTTTTTTACCGTTGGAGCTCAAATTTCAGCACATCTTTCATCTATAAATAACCCAAGTTCATCCAAATGATTTGTGGAACTAATACATTCAATACAAACACTTGTAACAGTTATTTTGAGAGAAATAGGTTAAAATATTGTGGGTTGTATTGATTTCGGTAGTATAGTTCTCTTGGCTCAACTAGAGGGAATTAGTGTGAGCAAGAGTAGACTAGTGAGTGAACTTCAAGTGTAAGAGTGGAGGGATAACAAGTGTACAAAAGTAAGGTTGTAGTGTAAAATCCTTTGGCTCAACTAGAGGAACTTAGTTGGTGCAAGGGTAAGCCTACTTTGTGTACTAGAAGGTTATTGCCTCACCTTCTTTGAAGAGGCACTACTAGTGGATGTACTCCAAATTTGAGAAGTTTGGGAGTTTGGTTTGATATTCTTTATCTCAATCTTTTATTTGTTCTTTAAGCTTTGATTGTTAAATATTTATCTTTGATTCATTTATGCTTAAGTATTCATTTCTTGCACAAAGTTTGCATTTTCATTAACCACTTCAAAATATTTATTTTTTGAGACAACCTACCCTCTTAGGTAGCTTTTGGGCCAACAGAACCCATTAGTGCCTTCACTTGTCTTTTCCAATTTTATAAAGCAATTGATGGTGCTCAACCCAATGTTAGCAATTTGTTAAATATATAGTTGATTCGAAGCCGTGCTCGCAATTGATTACCCTTCTCGACATCAATTCCGTACTCAACCAACAAGGAAAAAAAACTCTCAAAACAAAATTTCAAGAAAATTAAAAAAACAAAAAAACTAGTATATATGTGACTGGAAAAAAAAAAAAAAAAAAAAAACCTTACTCGCTTATTTGGAGGAAAATATTGAGACTTGAGTAATAGATAGGGATGGAAATTGAATATGAAGAACGTGGTGGCGAGTGCGGTGGAGCTTCACTGGTTTTGTCAAATTCATTTCGTTGAAGGAGTAAATACGTTAAGGACTCTATTAAGACTAGTAGGGGAAATTAGATTTTTTTTTTTTAAGTCGTAATTTTTCTTTTAGCTTTCTTGGCTATAACAGGTTATCAGTTTTCTGTAATGACGTGTCATGTACTGGTAAGCCGTTGGTATAAATTAAATATATAACGACGGTGTATATAAGATTTACTCATTTAACAAACCACAAGAAGTTACTTGTATTTACCCTATAAACTTAAGTTATGAGAGAAAAAATTTAAATGTCTTTTCATACTCTTTGGCAGTATAGAAAATAAATAGAATGAATTTAGTACATGATGGTCATTATAATTTTATTGTTTATTCCATTGTGGATAATTTTGACATTTTGCTAGCTTCAATCTCTCTAAGTTTGGAGAGAGTAGAAAATAAATAGAATGAATTTAGTACATGATGGTCATTATAATTTTATTGTTTATTCCGTTGTGGATAATTTTGACATTTTGCTAGCTTCAATCTCTCTAAGTTTGGAGAGAGTTTTGTGCTCAATTCATCACTTAAACTTACCAAACAAAAGAAGGTGAGATATTTTCTCTTATTTTCTTTTCGTTTCTTAATTCCCAAACTAAATGTAAGTTATAATTTACCCTATGAAATTACATAATTATCCCAAAAAATTATAATCTATGAATCTGCAAGCTGTGGCAGAGACCACCCTGCACCTACCTTGGTCAATAAATACAAATTGAAAATACTATTATTCTTCCTTTTGATGGAATTTTTTTTGTGAGCTTTTGGTTTATCGAGTTATATTTTGCCCATCCCTATTGGTGCCTACACTTGTTCTAGTTTTCATTAATATTTAATATTAATATGGGCATAATATGGACATGTGATTGCCCTTTTAATAATCTGCTCATGAATAGAATTGATTCTGTTTGGACTATTATTATTCAAAATATTATCTAAAATAAATATTCTAATAACTTTTAGATTATGGTGTGTGAGATAAAAATTTAGTTGAAAAGTACTATTTAGAGAATAATGGATATTTTGTATTGTACCGACAGAGTCATTTATCCGAAAGTAATATGTATAGAATTTTATTCATGCAATTATATTAGCTCTTGTTGTTATGAGTACAACAAATATACATTACATTATTAGTTATATAATATAATTCAAAATACTGAAACAATGAATCAACATTTAAAGTCATTATTGATAATGGTTTTCAATCTTAATTTTTGTAAATAATTAATCCTTTTCATAACTTGCACATATGTTGTTATAAGTAGTGATTACCTTACTGCTTCTATTACTTTTATTATCAAATTACATATATCTTCTGATAAACAAGTATTGCTTATATTAGTTTCAAACTTGCACTAATTAAATAATATAGGACTTTATTTGTGCTTATATTTGTTTCCTGAATTACTAATTTCACACTTCCATCGAAGGGCACAATGGAAGAAATTTAAGAACAATGCGGGAAAGAATTTCCCTAACACAATTTTCTTATATTCATATAAAGAAACTTGGTACTCATTTCTCTCTTTGAGAAAATTTTCAGCCATGGCATGATAAGGTACATTTTCTATCAGTTACTTCCCCTTTATGGGAATTGTATTATGTAATCAAAATAATGCAAGACAATGCAGTGCATAATGGAAGAAAGTTGAGATAAGATTCATTTTTAAGTAAAACTTGAGGCGGTAAATGCAATAATTTGCATGTTAAAACAATAATAATAGTAAAAAATAGAAAGAAAAAGAAACAAAACTTGCTATTTATTTGCAGCCAAGACAACTTACAAATGCAAACAATTACCTATTTGATTATTATTTATTTTCAGCTTGAATAACCAATGATGATGAGACACAAATAGAGATGCAGGTAACAAATAGTATTGAAGCCGGCAGGGAGTCATATCATCTGATTCTGCATCATAGTATGATTTCCCCTTGAACACTAAGATTAAGAGTCTTGTTCGGAAGTACAATGCTGTTAATCACTACTACTTCATCTTCAACTGAAACAGATTCACCTGTTGCAGAAACAAGGATTTCAGTTGATACACTGTTAGATTGAATTCGGTATCAGGTCAAAGGATTAAATGTAGATGAAAGTACCGAGAATTGTAACCCCAAGCTTTGCATTGTAATCTCCTTCAGCCTGAGGTGAGAAGATTAGCATTATAAGACATTGAATCAAATTAAAATATGAACCTAAAAAAAACAATTAGACATTCCACGTGGCTTTCTTCGTAAAATAGTTCAACTTGGTACAGTTTTAAGGTCCATCCCAACTCCCAGGTGAAAAGTTTACTTTCATCCAAAATATATGCCTCATTAGAAAAGAATATCTCATTTCGGGAACCTATATACTCACCTGCACTCTTGACCACCTCCCAATAGAAGACTTCCAGCCGACAATTGCATGAATGACAACAGCGTTTTCCTTGATGAGAAAAAAATATCAATGTCAAGTCAGCTAACGTACTTGATAGGTAATTTATCTTGTTATTTGGCTAGTTACCTTGATTTCAACGTCATCCAGAATAATACACTCTTATGACATCTAACTGACAAGCCTTACTCCAGCTCCTATACGAGCATTGGCCGAAATTGAGACATTGGGACCAATCTGCTCAACAGATAAAGTCAGTACTACGTGCCACACAGAGAGAGAGAGAGAGAGCACATCATCATTAAGAGGGCAAAAAAAAGAATAAGAACGTTCTCCTTAACAAGCACAGAATCAGAAATTTTGGAAAGAGAATAATACTAATGGTCAGTACCAAGAACAGGAAAGCAAGAGGGAAAACTAATGAAAAGTCATGAAACAGAATGCATATATCGCTTTATTAATAAGATAGAAAATGGTAAAACAAGAATAAATAAATCACGCTACTTTTGAACAAGCAATTATAGGAGGTGCACATGAAAACCAAATGAAGGAAAGGAGGGTTGGGGTGGGGGTGCGAAAACTGGTTAAGGAATGCGGGGGGAAGAATATCAACTCTCAACACAGGAAAAGAAAAAAAAAAAGGATGATTTGATGCATGTGTCTTTGTGTTGAGAGACTGAGTCCAGATTGTGAGCAAGAGATAGACAGCTACAAAATTCATTCTCTCTCATACATTCTAGTTAATTGGCAAGAGAAATATC
This sequence comes from Cinchona pubescens, assembly GCA_025175665.1. NCBI lineage: Eukaryota > Viridiplantae > Streptophyta > Magnoliopsida > Gentianales > Rubiaceae > Cinchona > Cinchona pubescens. Next base: position 649,778 of record JANKKI010000281.1, on the reverse strand, counting down.
ACAGAATCATCGGTTGGTAGCATTCAGAAATTCGGTCACTATAAGAAGTAAAATAACCACTCGGACAGGCATTCTTGACACTGATGTACATTTGATGAATACTTAAGCTGGGGAATGGATTGGCAAAATTATGTAGAGCTATCATAGCAGATTTTGTGGCATGGTTCAATAATGATATATGTCTAGAGGAACCTATTATCAGTTTATATTGTTGTTTATTCATCAATAATGTTGACTAATTATATTTTTTTTAAAATGAAAAATCTGTTGCTTACATGTCTTTGGTGTACGTTCTTAAATGGTGACACTCATAATAAAGGAAAATGGAGTTATGGAGCTGAAAATCACTTGATACGAAAGAGAATCAAAATTCCTCCAGATAGGACACCCCCCGCCCAAAAAAAAAAAAAAACACAAAAAAAACAAAAAGAGGAGAAAAGCACAAGCACTGCCTCATTAAAATAGAAGAAACAAATTAATTACAATAATGACTTTAAAAGACATTAAATAAGGAACTTCTGCAAATGCTTGAGGAGTATTACCTTGGATGTTGGATGAATTTTTGCAGATGGATGAATGTAAACATCACCAGTAATTGTTGCACTCTTTGTACCGTCTCCAGTTGCCAAAACATGGGGTGATGTGAACCGGAACTGGGCAAGATAAAGAGCAGAACATCTCAAAGACATTCTGCGGAGCACAAACTCAATAATTGAAATTTCCAAGGATCAGCTAGGTGGTAGATGTGGATATAAATTTATATATTTCACTCACCCAGGAGTTTTAATTTGCTCCCAAAAATCCATTGTTTCATACGTGTATAACTGCTTCTTCCCTGCAAGAGGAGATAAGATGTCCTGATCCAATCGTACAAAATCTGCGGGAAGGCTCCTGCAAGATATCATGTAGCAGAGAGGAATTCAAAACATCAGATTGAACACTCTATTAGAATATGACACCAATTCGCTACTGTTTGTTGTTTACGCTTACATATGAACACAAAGAATAGATCAAACATACTTATTTCTGCCTAGAGATGACATGTAGTCATGCTGCATTTTTTGCTATAACAGGTATTTTTGTACAAATGGCTTTTTGTTGAATACGTGATTTTGAGCATTTACTGCTCCCTCCAATTGTTGAAGTTAGAATTATTGAGGTTTCAACTCCAAAGATGATGTGAATATGACATTTGTTTCACCTTACTTTGTCGTCCTCCTTATGTAACTATATATAAAGCAGGAGCCTGCTTTTTGCATGATCAGCTTTTGTCACTTCATGTAAGTCAAAAAATGACATTCTTCCAGTTATTAAATTAAACTAGCTGCTTCCCCTTCTTTCTCCCCATGACTTCAATACAATAAGTTCCATCAAACTTCCACTCACCGGACACAGATTTTAACACTAGCACAGTAGCATTTATAATAAACCCAAGGACGAACAAAATATTTTATGTTCAAAATTGAAAACAGATCGATGAGATCAAATATTCCTAATGAATCCCAAATGTCTGAGTCATTACCACAAAATATATGTGAGAAAAGAAAAGATCATATGCATAAGCATGAAAAAATTTCCTGTCTAGTGGCACGCAACCCTCTAAAGTGAGGAAAAGAAATGGTATACTATTCAAGCACATTCAGAGTGATAGAGGTATACATGACTAGCATACCTCAAGAAAGAAGCCAGGAAATCAAATCAACAAAATAGTTTGAAGTATATTAACAATGCCAGGAGTTTCGAGCAGTAAAATAAGTATACTCTTTAGAATCCTTTTTATAGATATGAACAGGATAGACATGCAATGGCATGAAATAAGTTCAAGTTTTATTTGACTTCTGTAGACCATGTTTAATACTCAGGTAGTCAAAAGAAGACTAAAACCAACTCGAAGTTAGACATTGCTAATACATCAGAACACTCGACCACCATCACAGCTTTGAATCAATTTTGAGCTTCTTTTAATAGGACATGCTGGTGCCTTTGATACCTTATTTCCTCAATCTGTGTCTAACTTGTGCGTCAATCCTAAATTTGCAGACATAGGTATAAACAAGTTAGGCATGCCTTCCTTTTCAATATTTTCGCTTACAATGAGAATATCACTACCTCAAAGGTATCAAAGTAAGATATTACAAATAGGGCATCAGCAAATTGAAACATTACCTATTTGGTGGCTGGAGAGCTTCAAAACTGGATACGCGCCTTAGATTGGCTGCAAAACAGTGATAGTAAGTCAATTTTGCAATATTGGGGACTTGTCTTATAACTTATTTGAGGTCATCTGTTATCTAGTCAGTAAAGCTGAGACAAAAAGAAACAAGCTCCCCCAGCCCAGCATCGTCTATGATATATAATGTGTGTTGGTGAATATAACTGAATGGGATGAAATATATATAAAAGCACTCCAAGGTGAACTGAAGATGAAAATCAGAAGTAAAAAGATCATACAGAATTTTGTCTGCTGAATAATTTGGAATCAAGAGCTTTTTGTATAAATGTCAAGACTTGAGCTCATGTGAGATAAAATCTTGAAACAGTTTTCTTTTTTCTTTTATGTTTTAAGTTCAGTAGCTCAGATTTTCAAATGCAAGCACGAGTACACTGTTACAAAAATAAGCTATTTCAATTTGAGAGGATAAAAACTAGAACTTGTAAAGTCAGAGATACTATGTTAACTAATTGTAGGCAATTGAGTAACCGAACCAAAGCAGAACTGTAACATCTTCAGAGGGTTGAATTTGAACAGGAAACGACAGACAAATAGATCAGGGTCTATCTTGTCTCTAGTAGTGGACAATCTAATTGTCTAAAGAGAAGTGAGACATTCACACCACCTTTCCCCTGGTGCTCCATGAATAAAGGTTCTTAATGGGAGCACTATCCATAAAAATTTACTGCAGATAATGCTTAGGAAGAAGAAAACTGACAAATGTTCAGCAGCAAATAGCATACATAGCATTGAAAACTTCAATGAGGGAGTAAATCAAACAACCATAATCTAACCCTTATGCAAGACCACCCAGAAAATTAACCTTTAAATTGCTGGCAAATCAAAGTGACAGCTCTATATAAAGAATAGCAGCTTCTCAAAAAGTTTCATATAACATGTTACAAACGGTCTTTCGTGAACTAAAGTGTACTGAATGGAAACGCTTAAAACAAAAGAATCTCAACAAAAATATATGTATAAGTGTCTGATAAGCCCACAACTTTAGAAATTTTCTGAGATTGTAATGCTAACAGTCCCTTAGACTCACATCAAGTATGCACTCATAGTTTACCTATATGTTTTCGGCATTATACAGATACCCCAAAACATAACACTGACCTCTATCTTTTCGTTGCGTGGATACACCTTGAATGGCAAAAAAAATATCCGGTGTGAATACATAGACACCACAATTTATGTGGTCACTCACCTGCAAAAATAAGTATCTCAATTAACATGGATTATTGAACAATCTTCAAGACACTAAAAACCCTAAGGTACTAAAATTTTGGATCTTGTACACACAAATGTTTCTGGTTTCTCTGTGTAGTGCAACAGTTCATTAGTAACAGGATCAGCCACCAATTCACCAAACTGGTTGGCTGACTCGGGAGGAACCTGCATGCAGAAAGCAAAAAGGAAGATGGGAAAAATCAGACGAACATCACAAACCCCAAAAATAAAAGATTATGCATGCAACCAGCAAATGCACATAATCAACCTTGATTACAAGAATAGTTCCCATCCCACCATATCTTTTGTGAGCCTCTGCAATGGTTTGTGTCAATAAGCAGGAAAGCGATAATAGATAAATGAATAATATGAAGTGTAAAACTTAGATGGCAGATGAAGAATTTTCATTCTGGCGGGGGAAAAATTATGAGGAAGAATGAGTGAATTACCAAGCATCTCAGGCAGTGGAAAACTGCAGCAAACATCACAATTCAGCAGAAAGATATCCGACTGCCATTCAGAAAAAGATAGATATATTATACAAAAGTAAAAGAGGCTTATTTTCTCATTTTATTACTAAAGTTTTTCATTTGCCACTCGCTCTTCCCATCTATATAAGTAACAATCAAGGAAACAAAACACTAAAGAAAATTTTCACAGAAGAATGAAGATCAAAACCGGGTTGTCTTCCATGATTAGATCCCTAAAATTGTAAAGTCCGCCAGCTGATCCATGCGGCTTGTCCTCTCTCAAGTATCTGACAATGCAAGAATAAGTATCCAAACTGAGACCGGAAGGATAGAAATTCTACTTAAAACAAAAGCTAGCTAAAAGTTCACCTGACCGGAACTTTCAGCTCATTAGAAATCGAGGAGACAAATAATGCAAATTCACGCTCCTCATAGAAGCCAACAAGATAGATCTGTGCTAGATTCGGAATCTGACAACAGAAACAAAACTCAATAAGTTATGGTGTAGTTTCATACACAAGCTTTTAACATTCTTGGACTACATGATTCCATCTTTTCAATCGAAATCAAATCCTCTTGATCTAAAGGCTAAGCAAATCGATGTAGAGGCATAGAAGTTTTTAAACACTTCCTCAATTCTTAGCATGAAATCAAATCATAAAGCATACCCTTTTACAGGCAGAGATTGGATGATGAACCATTGGCTGTCCTGCCAATGGAAAAAGTGGCTTCGGAATATTGAATGACAATGGCCGAAATCGAGTACCTGCAATTTCCCCCATTCAGCTATCATCTCAAAATCAACAGAGTACAAGGGACCTCAATATAGTTATTCAAAAGAAGCCAGCTTGTCAACAAGAACAAGAAGAAAAAAAAAAAAAAAAAGACTTGCAATTCCCAATTTTCAGCATTATTTCAAAATCAAAACAGTAAAAAGGGCATCCATATCTAATTTATGAACAAGATCACAGAATTTTGAAAAAAGCAAACTTCACCAAGAATTAGTAATCCATTACAACGAAACAAACACCATAAAATTAGTTACAGAATTTGCTCCAATAAGACAATCAAATTTCTTACCTTTGGTTGGTCCACCCATCATGATCACAGCCACAACTTTCTCGTCTGAACTTCCCATATTCCGCATCAAAATCCAAAACCCAGATCCCAAATTCACTAATGCAACCCTTCTAGCTACACCAAATCTCCAATTCAAGATTCAAACACACAAATACACACAGTATGAATACACTAGGCCTAAAATTGCAAGAACTGAGATGATTTTTCCTTCATTTTGAAGAAAGAATTCATTTAATGATTGCTAAAAAACAAACAGAGAATGCAGAGTACACAGATTAATGTGTGTTTTGTGGGGGAATTGTTGACTGAGGACAGACGGTATCTAGTAGGCGTAAAAGGAGTATGAGATAGAGTAACAGTCGGGACAAGTGGGAAATAAATTACTGTGTATGTGTATTTATACTTAATTGAAGAAAGGACAAAAGAAGGAAGTTTCCACCTCTGTTTTGTGTTTTTGTTTGTTATGTAGGAGGTCACGTTTCGATAACATATATTTATTCCAAGTTTGCAACTATAGTTATTAAATCTAGGGGATTGTAGTTTTTGTTCTAAATTATGTGTAGTGTTTAAAATTAATCATCAGTTGATGTAAAATTGTAATTTTGATATTTAAATTATTGATTATGTGCAAAAATAGGATCAATAACGAAAAAGACCAAAACTCTAATAATTTTAGTCATGTGTAGTGCAAATGGCCGTTAACTCTAAAAGATTGTGTCAAAATTCATGCAATTAGGTGAAATTGATCCATAATCTTTATGAATTTTAGATAAATAGATTCTCATTCTAGAAAGATTTGCCAAATTATAAATGATTTAAATAAATGCTATTCAATCTATATATTAAAGGCACAACAACAATATCTTAATGCAAATGCCTTCTAGTTCGTTTTTTAATATTATTAATGTTAAAAAATGATAAAAAAAAATTAAAAATAGAGGGGAAATAAAAAAGAGGCCAATGACTATATAATAGATTAGTACGGTAGGATATTAATTAAGCAAAATAAGGGCCGCTTTCCAATAGAGAATTGATACGCATATTTTGTTAACTTAATTCACAAATTATATTCACAACCAATATAGGCACTTGTATTAGAAAAAGATAACTGTTACCACCCAAAATGACAATGAATTACAATTGTAGGATTGCATGAAAGTCAAAATCAAAATTCTTCTTCAAGTATTTAAAATATAGGGGCATTAATAAGTTTTTATCATAAAAAATGACATAAAACAAAGAAATTGGAATTATGATAGAGGGAATGTATAAAAAACAAGAGAAATGAGAGAGCTGTAATGTTGGATGGCTTCTTTGATAGTTTTTTAGGAATCCCTGCTATCAAGGCAAATTGGTCGAAAAATGCCTCAATTATCATATAATCAGTCTTGATGGTTGATTATAGTACAAATACCTTTTGGTTTGTTTTTGGGTATTATTAATTATTGAATTCTATTAAGATGTTGTTGTTGTGTTTAACATATAGATTGAATGGAATCATTTGTTTAACTTATTTATAATATTGTAAACTATCCTAGAATAAGGACCTGTTTAATTAAAATTATTGGGGATCAATTTTGCACACAATTGATGAATTTTGACAAAACTTTTTTAGAGTTAACGTGGACACGACCAAAATCGTTAAGTATTTGGCCTTTTCATTATTTGTCCTATTTTTGCATATAATTGATAGTTTGGGGATCGAAATCAAAATTTTGTCCAGATTGAGGACTAGTTTTGAGCACTACCTATAGTTTAGGTACCAAAATTGCAATTCTCCCTTAAACCTAATATGAACATCAATCCCATGAGAGGACTGGATTAATGGATTACATGTTTAACGCATACATTACTAGTAAGTTCTAAATAATAATATATAAAAAAAAAACATATTTAAAAATATTTTTTTGTTCAAAATATAATTATATTACAAGATCACAATATATAACTTATTTATAAAATATGAGAAAAAGACCAATTTGGTCTCTTATGTTTAGGGTATTAAAACGCCAATTCGGTCCCTTATCTATCATAAAAAATTAATTTGGTCCTTCAACCTTAAACAAATTAACCAATTTAAACTCTGTGATGGAAATTGTAGACAAACTAATAGAGTCGTTAATAATACATCCATTGTAGATTAACAGTCACATGATTATCACATAGTTTGCTTTATTAATTTGTCCATGATTTCCATTCTAGGCCTTATATTGTTAATTTTTCTCAAAGATAAGGTACCAAAATGGCCTACTGTAATAGATAATGGACTAAATTGATTGATATCCAAAAGATAAGGGACTAAATTGGTCATTTTTCCTATAAAAACATAGTCAAGTGTTGTAGAAGTAAAATCGAAATATAAATTTTTTGTCTCAATAAACTTGAGAATTAGTATTTTATCTTTCCTTGTTAATCACAGTAGGGATGTGCAAGTATTTGATTAATCGAATTTGTAGACTAATTTTGAATTAATTCAGTTAATGAATTTGGTTAATTTTGAAATTAGTCAAAAACTTGATTAACCAAATTCATGAATGTGGTTAATGAATTCAAAAATGGTAGAAGTTTTTTGAATTCGGTTAACCGATTAATGAATTCAATAATTATAAATAAAGTTTTATTAAAATATTTTGATATATAAATAGTACATTACTAAAAATATAAGTGTAGTTATTCAACTAAAAATATATTTATTGATACTTATTACAATTATCTTTAAGTTTTTAATTTAATTAGTATAATTGTTATATTCTTCTACATTAATTCATAGTTATATTATTAAATTAGTACTTCAAATAATTTATTAATCAAAATTCACACAACATATCAAATTATGTGGCAAAAATAATGTGTATAAGATACACATAATTAGGAAAATGTTGCTTGAAAAATAAGCTTTTGTATAGGATTTTAGTCCAATATTAAGGGTCCAACTAATTCAAGTTGAATTTGGTTAATCGAATTTAAAACCGAGTACAGAATTCAAATTTGGTTAATCAAAATTTCTACCGAATTGAATTTGAAATCAAAATTGGTTAAATATTTTATAACCCTGTTTCAAATTTTGACAAATTTTATTAACCGATTAATCAATCAGTTAACTGATACACACCTTTGAATCATGGTAATAAATAAATAAATACATAATTTAAATATCATTAAGTATTACAAAAACAAATTTTAGAAAATTCCTGCACTGTTTAAGGTTGAAAAAGTCATTTTAAAGTAAGTTTCTTAAACTCACCGAACACTAAGTCAGTCACAAGACACCACCGAATTCCTTTCTTATTTGGTCATTTTAATAAACCAATCAGATTTCATGGCTGGTTCAATCGCCTAGTTAGACGGAATCATAGATAAATATAGTAAAGTCGAACCCTTATTCTTTGTTCTACTCTTTCTTATTTGGCACAAATTGATTAAAGGGTGAGTTACACTTGCTCTCTCGTGCGTCCCACAAATTTCTCTCTCACACTACTCTCCTAACTCCCTTCACAACTTTTCAGGTGCACAATTCCCATTTTCTTCGCCCTCTATAAGACTCTTTTTAATTTTTAATCTTTTAACTTATCTAGATTTCTATCTATCGTCAAATTCAAATAAATCTCATCCATCTCTCAATCCACTCATCATATATATGTTTACCAAATTTAGAATTTTTTTTTTTTTTTTTATTTTTATCAAAGGTCAAATTCTCCGTCCTTCCCATGTATTTCACTCTAGCATCCTTTCTCTAATTTTCTTTTCTGATTTTTTGTGTTGGTGTTTTTTCCTCCCAGATTCCTCAAGTGCGTTGGAATCGCGATATGCTTATCTTCTCCTCTTAATCCATAAAGGTACATATTTATTTTATACAGAATTATTTTTTTTAAAGTTCATTTTTCTGATATTTTGTTTAGATTTCTGAAGTGCGTTGGGATCTTGATTTGCTTCCCCTTCTTCTTCATTCATAAAGGTATATTTTTTTGTTTGGTAATTTTTTAAAGTATAATCTTTTTTTTATATTTTTTGTTGTTTTCTTTTTTTTTTTTCAAATTGCTCGAGTATCGTGATGCTTGAGATATGAGAGAAATTTATCATAGGATTTGAGAGTTTACGTTCACATAAGAAAACAAGGTATTAAGGACGTTTTATTTTTTATCTTAAACTTTATCATATATATAAATATGATAAAGTCGAACTCATATTCGCTTTATTATCAATCAGGCACAATTTAATTTGAACGTAGTTTACAATTGCTCTCTCACGCAAATTTCTCTCTTTACCTTAATCAAGATAACCTTCAAATTTGCTTCTATCACATGCAACTCTCAAGTGATTCAAACATATCATCTATCCCAATCATATTCAAAACCAAATTCTTTTTGTTTTTTGATAAAATCATTCTTATCATATAAAATAAGTCTCTGCTAAATGGGTATATGGTTAAAGAAGAAAGTTGAGGTACCTACATATTTATAGTTTTGTTTGCGATATAACTATGCACTACCAGGTAAGAGTAAATTCAACTGCATTTTTAGTTTTATGATACTAGGACTTTATTTTGTTGTTGCATCTTCAAAATTTTCTAAACTCTCCTGCCTTTGGACCAAAGGGAGAACTTGCCGGAGTAGATCAATTCTCGTGGGTCGATTCAGTCAAATTATATTTGTTACTCTATTGGACAATATTTATGTAATCTGATAAATTTTATTTTCAGTGCAACTATACAAAATGACAAATACAAAGTGACAAACAAAGCCAATGATGTGCCCTTAATTAGATTTGAAAAAGAAGGAACAAAATTCGACCAAGGATCTAAAATTAATATGTTAGGCTTTCAGTAGGATTTTGATGTGGATTGACTTTGAAATGCTGAGTTTAACAATTGCAAAGGAACCATGAATTCTCCCAATCGAACTGATATTCGGTTTCTTTTTGGTTTGGTGTTGTTTCCTCTTCTCTTTTAGCCATTGAGGTAAAGGTTAGGTTTGGTATATTTCTTAAAATTTTGTTATTTTTCATATTCTTTTTTATGGTTTTTTGGGTTCAAATTCAGATTGCTAAGATATAGTATGAAAGAATGTATTGGTACATAAAAGGTAAAGTTTTATTTTTGGTTTAATATTTTTCTTAAATTTTCCTTTTTGTTCCTTTTTTTTTTTTTTGAAATCATCGTGCCCCAATATCCAAGATTTTTTTTTTTTTTTTTTTTTTAACATTATGGTAGGAAAAATTGCTAATATCTTTGATTAGAGAATATTTTACACTAATATTGTTTTGTGATTTTCTTTGTTTATGTGTACAATTGTAGAATGCATTCTTTTTTCTTTTTTTTTTTCTAAATTTTCATTTGATCAGGCTCCTTGATTTGATTATTGTTAATCATTTCCATTCGTGATAAACCATTAAGTATGATATATTGTGAGCTTATTTATATTCATTATACCACTCTTATGGTTTTCTCTGTTTTTGACTTGCTGCATGTCTACGACATAGACTTGGGGAAAGATTTTCTCTGAATAGTTAAAGACTTCATAAAAAGGTATTTAGTTGTTTAGGGTTGTCTTTACTTGGAAATCAACCTTATGCTATTTATTTATGTTAAACTTTATAAGAGAAAATATAGCATAGCATCCGGATGTTTAAGTTCTTATCCTATTTGTTTTCTTATATGGTATTCAAAATTTGAGTCATCATGGGGCATCTTGAATTATCATTGTTAAACCCCAGTTATGATAATCATGTTTTGATGATGATGACCAAATCGCACTAACAGTTTGAAAACAAGTGTGCAGAAAAATAGGGAGGCTCGAACGCAAATGATCATTCGAACAAAACAACCAGAAGACTCCACAGATGCAAATGACTCCAAAAGATAGAGTTTCATCGTCCGACACAAAGAATTGGACACAGGTTCGGACGCATCCTCGGACGTCCGAACGAATACCCTCAGAGAACGGACGCAGCGTCAGATGCAGAGGTTAGCAGCGGCCGTCCGAAAGGTCCAACGACTAGTTTTCCAGTGAACAGAAAATAGCCGTTGGAAAGTTGTTGGAAGTAGATTTTTGGCAACTATAAATACCCCTAAGCCTGAATTAAATAGAAATGGACTTCTACATTGATTACAAGTAACCATGTAGTTCTTGAGTTATTTGGGAGAAATAGTGGGTACAAGTGTTGTAATAGTGTAGGCAGTTTTGTGAAAAGAGCTTAGAAGTGTAAGAGTTCTTCAAGTGTAAGGATGGAGAGATAACAATTGTAACAAAGGGAGGTTGTGAGTGTAAAACTCTTGGCTCAACTAAAGGAAATTAGTGTGAGCAAGAGTGATCCTCATAAGGTTATTGTCTCACTTACTTTGAAGAGACTTTTAGTGGCTAAACTTCAAGTTGAGAACTTGGTAGTTACCTTGTAAGAAGTTCTTTGTGGTTGTAAGCTCCAAACTTGAGAAGTTTGGGAGTTTGGTTTGATACTCTTAATTTCAATCTTTTTATTTGTTCTTTATGCTTAAATTGGTGAATATCTATTGTATTCATTTGTACTTAAATCTTTATTTGGTGCATAAAGTTTGCATTTCTTATTAAGCACATCAAAAGATTTTTTTTAGAAACAACCTAATTCACACCCCTCTTAGATTGCTTTTTGATGAGGCCAACAGTCATAAATATGAATAAGCAATACTTGGATATGCATACATCTATTTTAAACATGAGTTTATGAATGACCTATTATTATTTATCTACTTGAGTTAAATTTTAAGGGATTGATATTTGTAGGTTTGGTGATAAAATAGATTGAGCACCACAAAAGATGTTGCTAGACCTACAATAAAGAAAATAAGGGTAATCACTACAAGGCGAGTAATGACAGCTATTGAAATAAAGGAAGAAAAAGATGATATATATATATATATATATATATATATATATATATATATAATCTAAGAATTCAGACATTAGTTTTTGTTTCGTTATTTGTCTCCGGCATTATACTGCAATTTAGATAGTCTTAGTTATTCTTTCTTTTTCATATTTTTTTTTTGGAAAATGGTGGGCTAGATAGTCTTATTTTATTTACTTACATGTGCTGAAATTATAGTAGTTTATCGAAGAATCAACTTAAACTTGAAACAAATATACCTCATTCTACTAAAGACTCTTGTACTATATGTCAAACACTCTTTGTAGTGGTAGGTTGGTAGCTAAAGGATCACGCATCTTGACTATTTAATTAATTATTTTAAATCAAACATACTTTGCTTTTTATTACCCTTCTCTACAATCAATAATTAAAAAAGTATTAAGAATCTACTAAAATTAATTTTGTAGAATTCAAAGTAAAAATAAAAATTATTAAAAGTTGAGCACAGAGAACAATTTACAAATTTATAAAGAGACATGATGGCTTAATTTATTCCCGTGCAATGAACAGGTATACAACTAGTTTATAATTATGATTCTAACCCCTACCCCACTTCTTCCTTCTCAAGTAAACACATGCGTATGCACGATCATAGACCTCATGGGTGTTTGTAGGCGGGGCTTGAACGGGTATAGACCTTCGACTTGTATTATTGAATTCAGATATGGATATTTATAAATGATTAATTTCACTTCACCCTTAAGGTTTATTATTATCTTAGTTTCTAATATTATTTCTTAAGACACAAGAGTTGCTGAATTAACAACCAATTCTAACGATATTTATTTTCTTGTAAAATATCATTTTTACCTTCAAATTATTTATGCGGGATTAAATTTACCTATGAGATCCAAAATATCTATTTTTTTTTTTTTTTTACAAATAGAGTTTAATGAATTTTAACACATGATAATGAAAGATACATCATCCGTCCCATTGAAAGTATGATGTTTTCTTTTTTGGTCTATCCCAAACTTTATATCACCTATAAAAATTACAAAATTTTTCTCACCTATTTTCCATTTTTACCCCCAAGTAGACTGACAAAAAGTGTTATTCTACTGCTATTGACCCCATGGATTGTCATTCATGTCTTTGATTATTGTTTCTAGAGACATGTGCATGAGTACAAAACTATTGGGGATAATTTTACTTTCCTTCCGTAATACCCATATTAACATCTTCTATTGAACAAAATAGTATAAAACAGAATGTCATCTAAAATGATACCTATATCAATATCTTCTACTCTGATTTCTTCTGAAGCATTTAAACCACAGATAATGTATCAAATTCAATGACAATGTTCATCCATCCCAGTTTCTTAGCCTACACAAAAGCAAACCTTATTCCTTTAACTTTCACCAGCTTCACTGTAGCACAAGCACTACATTTATAGGCCCATGTAGAATCCCTTGCACAACTTCAAGTCTAGCCAGCCCATCTTTTGAACTAACAGCAACATCTATATTTATCTTGATAACTCCAAGTTGAGGACATTTCCATGATGAAGCCACTTCAGGTTGCAAGAAAGATACAACAGTAGGAGTAGAAGTCTGAATTTGCAAAATCTCCATCCATTCTCAATGAACACAATGAACAATATCAAACTCTAAAATTCTTTGATTATTAATAACCCATTTGTTCCAGGAATTCAATAAGTGCCATATAGCATAAAACAAGTAAATGTCATATGGTCTTCAAGATCTTGATTTGCAATAACACTTATTAATGAATTCCACCAAAGTAGAAAACACATTTTGAAATTGATGAAGAGAAGGCCATTGGACTGGAGAATGTTTCCAAATTAGTTGTAATAAAGTAGAAAAACAAATGTTCTGTGGACTCTATTTCTACATCACATTTAGGACATCTATCACAGAAATGAAGCATTTTCGAGACACAACCCCTTAACTCCAATAGCATTATGCAGAAATCACTACAGAAAATGTTTCATTTTATATTTGATAGGAAGCTTCTATAAGCTTTTTCAGATCATTTGATAAGATAAGCAGAACTAGACTAGGATAAATCCTGCCAAACACCTTTATTAAATTGGTTACCTTTTTTCCTAAAAAATATCCTGTTTTAATAGAATAAATATTAGTTTTGGAATAATGCCATATTCTCATATCCTACCTGCCAATAATAGATAAAGGTAATTGTAGAACAAAGTCAGCATGATGCTTACAAAAGATAAACTGAACAAGAGATTGATTCCAACCAATCTAATCATGACAAATTAAATAAGACACCATCACAAACAACAGAGCAATTAATTGGCTTTGGAGTAATAGGTTTAACAGAATATGGTTCTAGAAGCTAAGGATCTTTCCAAATTCGTGTATTATTCCTGTCACGCCCCCAAAATAGGACAATGACTCGCCGCATCTCGGGATCACCCCAATCATGCAAGATACAGTACAAGAGCAATAAACATCCATAAACCTGTCATTAGACCTCAAAATCAACCAATACAAGATCACAAAAGTATATTCAACAACCATATCCATAACATTTCACGATAGCCAAATCACATTCATATACAAGAATCAAAACTACAACCTAAACACAGTCAGAAATTCAATCACAAGACAAATCTAACAAGTCCATAGGCACACAGGACTAAGCATAAAAACCAACCTCACACTAAAATGGTAAACAGGAAAACTTTAACTCCAGTAATTGGGATCTGTAGGATAACCCCCTCCCTGGTCAGCACTCAACTCATGACCTGCTAACGTTTCCTGTTGGTCTTCGACTGCAAACAAAGGAAACGTGAAAATATAATAACAGAGTAAGCACATTGTGCTTAGCAAATAACATTTAAACCCAATTATAGATAACATGTATACAATCAGTACTGGGAACAATATACGAGACATTTTCAACAATTAAAATACAAATGTCAATCAAGGAGCTCATGGTTCACAAAAGTCTTCCCAGCACTGGATCCAATACACTTATTATGTGTATAAGAGACAAGGCATAACGGAGTGTCTATCACTTGTCTTCCCGATAGACTGGGTATAACATTTACGAAGCAGAGTACTCAGTATATCATATCATTCATTCACTCATAGCCAAGTCCACTAAAGTGACCATTGAGCCCTTCACAGTAATCATTCATTAACACACAGCACAATAATGAACAAAGGGTACATTACATAACGAACATATAATTTGTAAATGTATTTACCTTATAAATATTAATCAAAATAAATATACTTACCTTAATGTCAATTATTCTAGGATTACAATACCAATCATATACAGGGTATCTTAAGATTTATGATAAAAAGGCGTAAACGTTACTTACCTCGAAAATCGATTTCGTAGACCTATCCGAATTTCGACGGTCTAAAACTCTAATCCCGAATCACCTAAACCAGGAGAGCGTTATACCATTAGGATAAAAATCGAGATAGGGATTCACTTTTGGTCATCACCCAAATTCTCAAATTAGGTAATAATCGAACACAAACGAGTAAGGGTTGACTTAAATTTATGAAAATAAGATAAAAATCTAAGAATTAGGGTTCATAATTTCAAATATATCACTAGGTTAAGAATTGTCAAAACCCTAATTCAAATCTCACAAAAACAATAGTTAAAAAGTCATTTCAAACAATAAATCGAATCCCAGTAGGTCATAAACATAGTTGGTAATAAAATCAATTCACAAAACAACAAAATTAAACGAATAAATTTCTAGAGAAACTTGGAATTTAACATAAAATCATATAGATCTGGAAGTAAAACTTACTTTTGAAGTTGGATTGAAGGTCTACGAGAATTGGTTCCTGAATCACCAATTTGATTTGGAAGTAAATTTTTCAAACTAAATATAGGATTTGAGGAATTGGATGATGGAGTTTAGGAAACTTAGCTCTGGAGGTTACTTGGAGAAACAGAAGGAAAATAATTCAGGAGACTTCGAGATGATGTTTTTAATAGGTTTTCAAGATTTACACTTTAGTCCCTCAAGTTTTGTAAAATTATTCTTTTACCCGAAAGCTTTAGAAATAATTTAAAAAGGATAAAATGATTATTTAATATTTGAAAGGGATATTAATGAGTATTTAAAAGAATAAAATCAAGTATGAAAATATGTGAAATGATCAAAATAAAAGTCGGGTATTACAATTTCTATTACTAACAGACTTGAACCACCACCAACAAGATTCTTACAAGACATCAAACTTTTCCAAAGTCAAGAAAAGAAAGACTGGTTAGAAGATTGAAGGATGGAGGAATTAGGATAATATTTAAATTTCAAGATCTTATCGACAAACAAATTTGATGCATTGTAAACAAGCTCCAAATTTACTTTCCCAAAAGAGTTGAGTTAAAAGATTTAAAATCTCTAAAACCTATACCACCAACACCCTTAACATCGCTTAACTTATCCCAACCAACCCAATGAATAGAATTTTTGAACTCATCCCCAACCAGTAAAACTTTGAAATAGCAATGATCAATTTATTACACAAAGCAACTAGAATTTTAAAACAAGACACTATACACAAGTAAGGACAATAGAACACATTTTTTCAGAACCTCTCTACCAGTTGCACTCAAAAATTTCTTTTTCTACCCATTAGTCCTACCCAGAACCCTCTATTTTAAAAAAGAGAACACTTGACTTTTGGTACAACCAATGGACATTGGCATTCCTAAATATTTACGGCTCCTCTTGTTGACAACTCTTTCCAACACGTGAGAAACTTGAGATCTGATTGGAGGAGATGTATTTTCACTAAAACATATAGACAACTTATTTAAATTAACAATTTGACCAAAGCAAAATCTTCAAAATTTTGAAGATTGGAATGAATTGTTTACTATCAAGGACATCAGCTTTACAAAACAATAATGTGTCATCAGCAAAGAGGCGATAAGAGCTAGAAGGACCTTCCTACTCATTTTAACACTAGTAATGTCATGTCTGGCAACAACCTGGATAAGAAGGATACTTAACCGCATAATAGAAAGAACAAATAAATAAGGAGACAAGGTCTCCTTGTCTTATTCCCCTAGAAGGTTTAACAATGCCACATACATTTCCATTTATGTCAAAGGAGTAAGAAACAAAGGAAATGCATTTCATTATCCAAGTTATCCAAGTAGAATAGAAACCCATCATTTCCATAGACTTAGCTAAAAAAATCCCATTCTACATGATCATAAGTTTAGACATATCACGCTTAATAGCCATAGAGCCATGCTTACATTTAAGTTTACTATTCAAAATAATGAAAAGACTCATGAGCAATCATGATATTATCTAAAATTTGCTTACCAAGAATAAAAGTAGTTTAATATGGGATTTATTAATGCATTTGGACAAGCAAGGCTTCAACCTTTTAACCACAATCTTAGACAGAAGTTTATAGAGAGTACTACACAAGCTAATAGGCCTATAATGTGAAAAAAAAAAAAAAAAAAAAGTAGTGTTTGAATTTTAGGAAAAAAATCATAGTATGGTCAACAGAAGATCAAGTTTAGTTGAATAGAAAAAACTAGACACAACATTAGAGATTTCAATTATAATTAAATCCCAAAATTTCTAAAAAAAAAAAAACATGGTGTCATGACATCAAAACCAGGAGATTTGTTGGTGACATAGAAAAAACTACAGTTTTGATCTCATCTAAAAAGACATGTTTAATAAACTGATTATTAATGTCAACAGTTATAGTTCTTTGAATTGCAGTTAATACCTCAACAAACTATGAAGGATGAAAAGGAGTAAACAACTCAAAATGATAAGTTGAAATCTTATCAATAACATCATTCAAGGTTTCACACCTTGAGCCTTCTCTTCTTTCCAGCAGATTCATCAAATTATTTCTCTTTCTCCTTTGAATAGTCAAGGCGTGAAAAAACTTTGTATTCTTATCTCCCTCAGATAACCATTGAACTCTTGACTTTTGCTGCCAATATTGTTCTTTTCCATAGTTTCTTTAAAGCCCTCACAATACCAATATCATAATCAGTTTTGGAAGTCATTTCTTGAATCCTAAGATTCAAGTCTTGTATTTTCCTCTTAGCACTCTAATTTTCACTCCAATTCTACCCCAAAAGAGACATTTTGCATTATTTATTTTTTTGTGAAACTTGAAAAAATTTTGACCCTTGAAATTGAGAACTCCAAGTATCTTCCACAGTTTCTTGTAAACAATCACAGCTAAGTTACATTTGATCAAAGATGAATCACTTTTTATGATAAAAACTATTAGGTTTGGTGTCCAATAGTAACATCATATGATCTGAAGATTCTTTAGAAATATGACTTAATTTAGCAAGCTCAAATTTTCGTCACCAGGAATCTCAAATTTCGGGGGGCTACTAGATATTCTGGATTTTCGTATGGATCATAAAATAAAAAATACCTGACCCAGTTGTACCAAATTCACGTACGAATCATAAAATAAAAATCTACAGTTACCCAACCCGACCAATAGATAAATAAATTTGCACAAGAATAAAACCTAACTCGAAGTTTTATAACCCTAGCATCCGCTTCTCTGTTACCTTCCTCTTTTCCTCTTACTGTAGCACTTCTACTCCTATTCCTTTGCTGCTGCAACACCATCCATTTCTTCCTTGCAAACCATAGCAATACCCCATCACATTGTGACCTCCTACACCCTCTCCAACCATGCGAACCAGTTTTTCTTCCCATCACCCTTGTCGCAACCTTCATCTCCTCATTCTAACCCCATGCGAACCCACTAACCCCTTGCGAACCCTCACCGTGCTTAGGCACTCTTGCATGACCTTCTTTCCTCGCTAACCACCCACCCCTTCTCCTAATCCCACGACCCATTGCTACACCTCCTTTATGTGTACTACACATACCTTATCCACTTTATCCCTGTCAAACCCCTACCAACCTTAGGCCTATTCTTTTCCCTCCCCTTATCTTGATCCCTTGATAAGGTTCCACTCCCTTGATTGTGTCCATATGTGTGTTGTGAGAGAGTGGTATGCATTGTGACTTTGTGTATGATAACAAGTGATGGTCGAATACGTGTTGCTCCAACCTTTTTCTTGTAGGTATTAGGGAGATGAATAGGTTTCAGGGAGATTGGAGGTATGCAAAACTCAAAAAATGTGTGATCAACAAACTGAGTGTCAGGTCAATTAGATTACATGAAAGGCCATCCTCACTAGGCCTATCAATAATATGAATTGCATGGTGGTGCATTTGTTTAATAAATATCAAGATAGTATTTTTCATATATTTATTTATGTCATATTATTGAATTGAATGTGAATGTGAATGATTTGTAAATTTAAGAATGTTTAATCAATCTTAAAAAAGAAGTATTCAACATTTGCAAGAAATTTTCATATGTTATAAAAATACTTTGATGATAATATTTGAAAACTCGAATTATTTTTGCTCTCATTCAGTCGATTTCTAAGTTAGTCCTTGGATTTTTAGGTTAAATTGTGCATTTCTCTACATTTTACTTTTATATTAATTTAAATCCATGAAAATAAGATCAAAGTCCAAAATTGAGGATTCCTAACTTCAAATATATCACCAAACTAGGAGTTGTCTAAATTCTCATTCAAATCTCACCAAAATTATCACTGAAAAGACATTTCAAATTACAAATTATGTTTTCGTGTTCATACACATGTTTGGTAACAAAATCAAACCATAAACTACAAAAATTAAGCACATTGGTTCTTGAAGAACTTGAAATTTGATATAAAAACCATGCAAATGGTTGGGAGTAAAACTTACTTGTAAAGATGGATTATAGTTTTAGGAATACTCTTTGACCACCAATTTGATTTAGAGAGTAAAGCTGTTAAGATTGATATAGAATAGTGGCTTAATTAGAAAGTACGATTTTGGAAAGGGTTTTTAACAGGATTTCTAAAGCTTGAAGATGAAATAAAGTCATTGGGGTTGGACTATAAGATTTCGTGGGGAAATCCTACAATTTTTTAAAAGTTGTACTTTAACCACTCAAGTTTTGTAAAATTATAATTTTATTCCACAAACTTTGAAAATGTCCAAAAAAGGGTAAAACGGCTATTTAACACCTGAAAATAATATTTATGAATATTTCAAGAGATAAGATCAAGTATAGAAATACGTGAAATGAGAAAAAGAGTCACGTATTACATAAATCCTCCAAAGGATATGAGTTTTCTTTGAGAATGTTAACTACAGCAAGAGAGTCCATTTCTATTTTAATGTTGCTGATACTCTTTGGAAGCAAATTTATGCACAATTGCTCTCTATAACACAAATTTTTTCTCTCATACATATAATTCACAAACTATGCTCTTTTCTCGCACATAAACCCACACTAGTACATAGTACATCTATCTCATTCTCACCACAAACTCACCCATACACTATATATTTACACACACACACACACACATATACATATATACAGAGAGAGAGAAAGTAAAATGCACCAATAGTCATTAAACTATTAGATTGAGGTCACTAAATTATTTGTTTAACAAATTTGGTCACTAAATTATCTTAAATGTGTGTCTAAAGTCACTCCCTTCTATTTCCATGAAGACTGCAGACACACACTTAAACTAATTCAATGACCAAATTTACATACGGTGTGACAGTAGACACACACTTAAGATAGTTTAGTAACCAAATTTATAAAATAAATGATTTAATGACATTATATGCAACAACCTAATAATTTAGAGATCATTTAATAAATTTTCTAATATAGAGTATACTATTTACTTGTATTAAAAGGAAGGGTTAATTACAGTTTGCCCTCTTGTAAACTTAGTCATGTCTTATTTTATCCCGTGTAAAAAATTGTATACATTTAGCCCCCTCTCACAATGGTCAAAAGTGATCGTTAGTTAAAATGGTTAAATAGTATTATAAAATTACTAAGTTAACCTCATATATTTTTACTGTTGATTATACTTCACCCTTTGTAATGTTACAAAATTACACTTTATTCTTTGTCTGTATTCTTGGTCTAATAGTGATGATTGTTTGGGCGTGTAGTAAGCTAGAGTTGAAAAAAAAATTTGTGACAAAATTCAAACTTGAATTTTTGCCAAATAATGATAGCAACAAAAATACTTGAAAATTACTAAAGATCTGTAGAATAAGGAAGACCCATAATGAGACTTTCCTTATAAATGTTTAAAACATATATAAATCACGTATAAAATTGTATTAATATAATTATTGGGGATTATATAATAAAAATAAAGGAACAGCTTTAGCAATAAAATAAGAAAATATATGCGAATTTGACTAAGTACACCTACTCTAAAGTTCTAATTATGTTAATTTCAAGCCTAAAATTCATAAATGGTCAATTAGAAATTTTCAGAAGGATGATGACAAATGGATTAATACATATATACCCGAAAAATAATAAAGATCCTTTGGAGTAAAAAATTACTTATTCCGATATATTATCTAATTGTATAGGGTGTACAGTAAAAATTCGAAACATTATAGGGGGTAAAATATAAGTTTGTATCATTATAAGGGATAAATTGAAACTAACCCTAAAATTGCATTATGGTAATATAATATTTTTGCACCACTGTCCAACATTTTAACTAATGGCCAGATTTGACGGGTAGTCAGAGGGAGTTAAGTGCATACAAATTTTTTTCAAGGGGCGAATTAAGATAAAGGTGATTCTACAAGGGGCAAAGTGTAATTAACCCTAAAAAGAAACTATTTAAAAAGTTAATTAGCATAATATACGTTGATTAAGTTGAACTGATAATATTATAATATTATTATTGAATTATATCATACAATTACAGTAAAATATTTCAATTAATTACTTAAGTTGAACTGATAATTAAACAAATACAATTTTATAAATTTAATAAATTAAAATTTTAACACTTAAATTTATCAATATTTAAATTTCAGAATTCAGTTTCTAGTTTTGTCAAATGCCACACCCCTTTACTAGCAATGGGTATGAATTCGCAAAATGCCGCGTTTCGAAGGAAGCTCATAAAGTGGTAAGAAAAGTAAAATAAAAAGTAGGAGATTGACGTATCATCAGGAATGTTACTTAGAGAAAGTTTGGTGAAGCTACTTTGGAATCATCATTTATAAAGTTACATATTATTGGGGTTTATCTTTCATGCATTATAAGTGTTTTGCATCTATATTATCATTATACATATATATCACATGTATAAAAATGATATTTAAAATTTAAACAATACGCATATAACATTTATCTAAACCCTTTTTTTTTTTTTTTTCAATGACATTCAGCTAAACCCAATAGTGTAGAAAATTTCTACACCAACGGAATGATATTTAAAATTTAAACCACATACATATGACATTCATCTAAACCCAATAATGTAGAAAATTTCTACACCAATAGTGTATAAAAGATTGGATGAGAATCTTATAATTCCGTTAAGGGAACCATTCCCTTAGTTTTAAAGACTTATACAGTATAAGTTTTTAAAAAATATAGTGTTGTACTGTACAAGACCTTAGAGTACAAGGGAATAGTTTCCTTAACAAAATTATAGAATTTTCTTGAAAAATTAGGAAAATTCTATAGTTCTTTTTAGGGAATCATTCCCTTATACTTTGAATTCTTGTACAGTACAACACTATATACTTAAAAAGCTTGTATTGTATAAACTCTTAAAATTAAGGGAATGATTCTCTAAAAGGGACTTTAGAATTTCCTAAAGATTAATCCTGTTATTCTGTTGCCATGTTTAGTTGATTATCCAATTTTCTTTCCTCGAAGTTCAAAACAAATATAGTGGGAAGTGCTACAAAACTTTACAAAGTTAGGCATCGCTCACATTATGGTGATTTTTTTTTAAAGAAAATTTATTTATAAAATTATATACTCAGAATCATTTGTTAAAATCAATTTATATAACAAAAATCATATCAAATCGTTGATTATAATTTTATATACTTAGTTGAATTTCGTTAATTCTTTTATGACACATTAATAATTTTATTACTTTATATAATACAATATACTACTAAATGAATAATACTAATCCGCTATATCAGAATAGTTTGTGATAAGATTTGGGTTAATAACACTTTACGCTCCTAAAGTATGGGGATAATTATACTTGGTCCCCTAAATTAATAAAATTATACTTTGTCCCTATTTTACTATTCATCATTTACTATTTACTAACACCGTTAAGAAATTTTAGTTAAATGACCTAAATGCCCTTATCACTATCTTTTGATTTTTCATATTTTTCAACTTTTGATAATGATGTAATAATTATAAAAATATAAGTAAAATTAAGTATAAAATATTTCAATATAATTCATATCAATATATTTTTTGGTCAAATTCTCATAATTTACGGAGTACTTTTTTGAGCAATTTTTTGAATTTATTTGATATTGTTTGAATTATAGAATAGTTTTTCATAGTTTCATAGTAGGTTTTTTGGTGAATTTTTTAGTAGGAAGTTTTTCTTCAAGGGTTTTGTGTGGCAATGATTTTTTATAAAAGTTTTATAATTTTTTGTTGCGCTATTGTGTGTTTATATATATATATATATATATTGGATTAAACATGTGCGAATTGCAATTTGAGTCAAGTTTTTCTCATAATTTTCACAAAGACAAATGTGTTCATTTATTTATAGTTTTTTTTTTCATAATTTGCAATAAATATCAAACCCCTATAAAAAATAAAGACTTGAAAATTCAAAAATAGTGATAAAAGTATTTTAGTCATTTAATTAATTTTTTTTATGGTGTTAGAAAATAGTAATTAATAAATAGTTAAATGGGCGACAAAGTGTAATTTATTAGTTTAGAGAGGTAAAGTTTAAATACTCCTACACTTTGTTTATAAAAGTGTTATTAATCCATAAGATTATGCATTATCACCTATTTTTCTTGCTTCTCTTATGAGGCCATTGATAGAATAGGTTGCAAGTTTCCCATACATTTCTTCACTAAGGAAGTGTTTGTTCGATTTTCAAAATTAGAATGAGAAACATAAATTTCATTATCGATATGAAATTTATGTCATTTCTTATTACTTGTTTGGGTTGAAATAGGATTGAGTTTCACTATGTTAATAAGTAAATCAATTTAAAACCCAAGTAACAAGTGAACAATGAAAGTGAACATTTTTTAATGCTTCCATTTTTATAAAATAATTTTCCTAGTACTCAATCAAATAATATCGATAAATATTAGTAATTTTGATTCCAATTCCTCCCTCTTATACCTTAAATCAAACATCTATTTGGTTTACATAGTTGGTAGAACTTCTATTTTTACATGTTAAATCTATGCTAGCGCAGAAAATATTCTTACAATTCTACTCATTCTTAATTAGCTAGTAACCAAAATAATGGGAAAAAATATTTATATAGGAGTATAACTTACCAGATTGCTTACTATTTTGTTATCATATGGTATGTGTGTATATCATATATATATATATGCACACACGGGAATTAAAAATTGTTTAGTGGTAAAGAGTTTTGTAATTTTATTCTTTTAGAACAAATGTTCGGTTCTTATTTTTTTACCATCATATTCATCCTCCGCCCCTTTTAACTTCTGCAAGAAATTAAGTTAAAAAAAAAAAAAAACCACAATTGTTTGAGTTGGCACGAAAATGGAAAGGGAAAGCTCAAGATTGAAATTTTCCTGGAGTATTTATTTATTTATGGGTTAATTACACTTTATCCCCTTAAACTTACACTATAGTTGCACATTGCCCCCTGAACCCAAATAATGTACACTTTGCTTCCTCATAAAAGATTCCATCATATAAATAATTATAAAAAGATGATATGAATATTTGTTTTGACAAAAATATCCTTCAACAATTTGTATTCAAAGTTATTCTACTTTTAATTAATTTCTAATGATTGAACACATGCTTTTTATTTCGGGATTATAAGAGAATTTTATGTTGTCAAACTTCTTTAATGCAACTTATATATTATTTTGTTCATTTATAAAACTAAATATAAAAAGGAAATTTTTACAACTAGTTTTTGTTGATTTTCATTTTGCATGAACTAAACATGTAAAATATAAACTACTAAATAATTTTTTTAAATTAAAAGATATCCTATATAGGAATATAATTTCCATTTCATAATTAATAATAAGGTGCAAGAAGAATATCTTTTAACTAAATAAGTACATTTTTTTTTTGTACGACATCAGAACACATGAAAAAAAATTTATTTTTAATTTTTTTACAATTTTTTTGTTAAGTATAAAATGTCTAAAAATAAAATCATTTATATAAATAAAAGAAATCTACTTACTTATTTTATTTTGAATATATTTAGATCCTTCAAAAAATATTGTAAAAGTTCACTCTATTAGTATTTAGTTTTAGAAGAAATGAAGAAAAATAATATAGAATTTATTAAGGAAAATGTGATAAAAAATCTATTATTCTTACAAAATAAAAAAATAATTAAATGGAATCATTAAAAATGAAATAAAAAGGAATATAATTTGTCTACTAATATTTGAAGGGTAATAATGTCAAAATAAATATCCACACCATATTTTTGTAATTATATAAATGATGGAATCTTTCAGAGGAGGTGAAGTGTACATTTTTAGGGTTTAAGAGGCAAAGTACAACTGAAGTATAAGTTCAAGAGGGTAAAGTGTAATTAACTCTTTATTTATTGTTACAAGCGCAAAAAATGTGTTTACAAAAAAGTGTTTACAAAAATAAATACATGTTTACATCTAATGCCTTTGCTGTGTAGCAAAATTTGATGAACCATTCATTTTTTAAAATTTTTAAGTTTCGTTGAATAGTAACTGAAAAAATTATATTTTGTGCATACAGTTAGTAGATTTAAGAATCAATTTTAGTTTATAACTAAACGTTTAAAGTCACTATTATTTACGTTGTTTTTAATTATTTAAATCTTCCCATTAAATCCAACTCATCATTGCCACTCATTTCGAAAAAAAAAAATGCTTATAATTTTGTCTAAATAAAATACTATCTTTTTACAAATCTCATTCTCATTTTTATTGGATTCATTTTTGTCTTTTATCTCTCAATTTGTTGATTCATTTTTTTCGTTTATCTCTCATTTTGTTGACATGATGTAACAATTTTCATCTTTTATCACCATATCTCAAAATTTATCAAGATTTATTTCTGGAAAGAAAAGAAAAATATATTGTGGATATCATGGGAAATTTTACCATACATCAATAGTTTGAAGGGATTATTTTATAAAACTCCCTCGAGTTTATGCTTTAATACCTAAATTTTTTTAAAAATATCACTTATTTTAGTCAAAAAAATATCAATTAGCATAAATCTCAAATGAAGTTTATGAATTTATCTAATTTGAGGGTATTTTTAGCCAAAAATCAAAACGTATTAAATTTGACCAGAAGGGTTAATTTCACATTCCTCCCTTAGATTTAGATTTATCATAATTGCAAGAACCTACGTTCAGGTATAAAAATTACAATTATATCCCCTATTTCAACATTTTGAGTAACCAAAACACCCAATTTACTGACGTAAGACAAAAAAGCTGACTGATATCCTAAAATACCCCTATTATGTTTTTAAACACAAACAAAAAAAATTTAAAAAGTCATTTAATTAGTTAATCCTCCCCAAATCTCTCACTGCAAATTCAGGCGGGACATAGCCACCGTGCACTTCCTGTACCCCAACTTCTGGTAGGCTAGGGACGGAATTTGTTACGATGGCTGAATCAATTTCATGGTCGTTTCATCGTCCTTTCTTTTTCTTTCAAACACAAGAAGCATGATCTTGATTTAGATGGCTGAATCAATTTCACTTCCTCATTTTCATCTAATAATCCTCATAAAGGCAAAGAATTTGATTTTCTTTTGGACAAACTTGCTCAAAAATTCGCTCTGAATATTAACCTCAACTCAAAGCACCATCACATTAAAAGCCACCCCGACATTACCCTCAAATCCGTTCTTCCCAGTTCCAAACATAGCCGCCATGGAGACATTGGATCTTCACATAGTAACAGCAAGTGATGCGGCTCTGTGCCGTGCCGCTTATCGCCGAACCATAGGCAGCAAAAATCCATCAAATAACAGTTCCAAACTCAATTTTTTTGCTGAGGCGATTTAGCTATGAAATTGGCTAAGAGTGGCCGGAAAATGAGCAA
The DNA here is from genome assembly GCA_025175665.1 of Cinchona pubescens. Classification (NCBI taxonomy): domain Eukaryota; kingdom Viridiplantae; phylum Streptophyta; class Magnoliopsida; order Gentianales; family Rubiaceae; genus Cinchona; species Cinchona pubescens. Next base: position 622,715 of record JANKKI010000281.1, on the reverse strand, counting down.
ATCAGATCTAAAGGGTTTGTTGGGAAATGTTGGGAGGGGAATGGTAACAAAGAAGGGAGAACAAAGAGATGTTTAGAAGACATTTCCTTCGTAGTGTTGTGAGTTTTGTCGGCGGCAGCAGCGGCGGCCGGGGGTGGAATGAGAGAGGGGAAGGAGGAAGTGGTGTTCTCTGACGTTAGAAGATAAGGGTTTTTTCCTTTTTATTTTTTCTGAAATTTTTCATTAATGAGATATGTTGAGGGTATTATAGTGATTTCACGTAGTCAAGAGAGGTAAGTGTAATTATTAATACTTGAAGGGAACTCTTTTTTGTAATTAGGCTAAACCCTAAGGGAGGAATGTAAAATTATCCCTATCCAAAAAAGTTATAAATTGAAGTGATAGTTAAAGGATAAAGTAAAATTAACTCAAGATTTAAATGTGTTTTTAAAGTCTCTGAACACTTTTCTTTGAATTTGTGAAAAAAACTCGTCTACAATAAAAGGTCAGAGATGTGTGAAATCGAAGCGAGTGCGAGACCACTCGCACTCTCGCTATTAGTACCCGAGACTTGCTTAGAAAATAAGAAAGGCAAAAAGGCGAAGAAATCCCATCCCACCGAACTCTGAGAAAGATTGAAATCACGACTGCAAACCATGTGAATGAAACATAACATCTCTTTTCACCAAGATCCAACACCGAGCTAATTGCATGCTTAAGATCTACTCTAATTGATCCCAAACTGATCAAGTTTCTATTCAGGACACTAAAATGGATTATGTCAGTATTTGTGTTCCAAGGATTTTGCATCATAGTGGTGGAAGTGATAAATGCAATTGGAAAAATATAAGCCATTTACATGAGGTAAACATGGGCAAAAATCATTTTTTTTTTTTATTAACTTGTGCATATTTCCGTAGTTTACAATAATTTTTAGAAATAGCTCATCAATAAGAGATTGAGAGCAATGAGAGTTGAATTTAATATCTTTTATATGACCTAATCCCCTACTTATGACATTTTTCTAACGTGAGGACATGCTACTGATACATAATTTAGTGGTCGAACCTAAAGCTTTTTATATGGTTTAATCGCCTTACCTATCTTTTCTAACCTTTTTTCAAGGTCAAGGCAAGCCACTAGCGCATATTTCAGTAGTTTACGGTAATTCTTACAAATTACCTATGAATAAGAAAATCTAGAATCTTTTACGTGACTTGATCGCCTTTCCTATTACCTATTATCAGCCAACCCCGGCAATTGGCATCTTTTTTTTTTTTTTGGGGGGGGAGGGGGTTTAATCTTCCGTCAACTACTCAATTTGTGTAACAGTGCATGACTAGTTGAGTTAGACTGGGATGAAGCCAATTACTCAAGGGAAATACCTTGGGTTACTAATGGTTGTATCAACTATTAAGGTTAAAAGAGGAAGTTTTTGGATTTGTGAAGGATAGGGTGAAAGCTAGACATGAAGAGTAGAAGAGCAAACTGTTTAGCTAAGTTGGAAACACTTAACAAATTTGTGATGATGGCTATGCCCACTTATGTAATGTCATGTTTCAAACTCTCCAAAAGACTGTGCAAGGATATTAATCGTCAAATGATACAATTTTGGTGGGAAAAATGAATAAGAAGAGTAAAATGCAATTGATTAGTTAGAAAAGAATGTGTGAAGCCAAGGATGGTAGAGGACTGAGGTTCCAAGACATTGGGCAGTTCAACACGGTCTTGCTTGCCAAGTAAGTTTGGAGACTAATTACTAGACCTAACTTGCTAGTAAGCAAGGTTCTTAAAGCAAGATACTTGAGCAATAAATCCATCTTTATTGTAGAGGTACCTAAGAATGTCTCTCGGTAGCTTGGATCTGGCAAAGTATAATGAGTGCAAGGAAGCTAATTGAAGATGGAATGAGAGTAAGGATAGAGAATGGTAAAGTTGTATTTGGACTGACAGGTGAATCCCTGTCAAAGGCAGTGGCTGGTTAAAACTTAAAACTAAAAGACTCCAAAGCTGTAACATCACAAAAGTGAAGAATCTGATTGATAGGATTAGATGGAAGAAACAGCCGATTTCATAGATTTTTAGCAAGGAAGATGCTGAGAATATTGCGAAAATACCAATTAGCATTTCTGGAAGGAATGATTCCCAATACTAGAAGTATTCTATTACTAGATTATACTCAGTCAACTCAGGCTAGAGGAGCAGATCAATGTGGCAGGATGAACTTAGAACTAAGGAGCAACTGACTACAAGCACAAGCAGAATTGATCAAAAGACCTGAAAGTAAGATTGTCAATTAGGCTGGGTCGGCCCGAACTCAACTCATTTAGCTCGAAATTTGCAGGTTGAATCTCAAGTGAAGGTAAGTTGAGCTGAATTTAGGTCTAAAAATTAAATTTGATTTAATTGTGAGTTAAGATTGGGCCACACTAAAGCCACTCCATTTAAAATTTTGCCAGAATACACACACATATGTGTGTATGTACAAACACATACACATACACACGTATATGTGTGTGTGTCAAATATGTAATAAAATATATAATGTATATTATATATTGAATATTCATTATATAATGATTTTATTGTATAATTTTTGTACATATAAGGTGATATATGTTTGAGATATATGAATTTATTTTTTAATTTTTTTTACAAGAGAAATTCTGAAGTTGGGTTGGCCCGATTTCAACTCGAAACTCATTTGAATTTTGTGAGTTGAACGTGAGTATCAAAGATATGAACTTTTATAAGTTGAACTTGACCTAAGCTGTATTATTTTAAAATGGGTTTAGCTCGGACACTTACAAACCTGACTCACACAACTTGATTGACACGCCTACACGAGAGCATCTATGAAAATTGAAATGTCAAACATAAATTAAAATATTTCATCGGCCAACGCTTTAGTAATGGCATCCCAAGTAATGCAATGAGGAGATTCATTGAAGATGTGGGAAAGGAAATTTATGGTGCAATAGATGTGAAGATGAAGTTGAGACACTTGAGTACATCCTGTTTTTCTATCACAATGCTCAAAATGTTTGAAAAGCAGCCCCTGTCCAGTGGGATGAAGAATTTCAACTCAGAGGTAACTTCAGGAAATGATGGAAAGCAATTACTGAAACTAAATGCAAAAAAACAAAGAATGGGACAAGCACATTTGAACTAACCATAAATATTATCTGACAAATTTAGAAAGAGAGAAATCAAAATCTCCTTGAAGGAGTAAAAAAAGATTTCGGATAAATTGTGAACCGAGCTTGGGCAATGATTGGAATATGATAAAGTTAATATAAAAGCTCAGCCTCAAGGAAGCTTCCAAGCAATACAGAGGGACATATATTGGACACCAATACAGGTTAATAGGCAACAGGATATGCTTACAATGGCAGTAAGAGGATTAGAGGAAGGAAAGGTAGCTTATGGGATAATTGCACAAGAAGGGCCAAGGGGAGGTGTCCACTCCCTGGACTATTGTGGAACATAAGGACATTAAGGAAATTGAAGAAATTGAGACAATTAAAATGTCAATGATTAAGGCAAGGGAGGAAGGCTGGAAGGTTATCACAATCCTTTCCAGCTGCAGAAGGATTGTTCAGAAGTTGAGGAATAGAGACGATGCGCAAGTATTTTTGGGGACCTCCTTGGAGGAGATTCTTGATTTGAAAATTTTGTTTGAGGAAGTATCTTTTGCTTTTGCAGATAGGAACCAAATGATCATTTGTAATAGCATAGCTAATGTAGCCTTGAGTTGATCTCAAGATATGATCTGGAGGAGTCCCTCCCACTGTAGTTTATCTCAAGATATGATCTGGAGAGAGTCCCTCCCACTGTGGATTCACAGCTGATTTGGTGGGTATTTATCCTAAAGCAACTGTACAGTTTATACTTTTGCATCAATGAATCAGTTGACATTTTATCCAAAAATATATATATATATAAAATGACAAAGTAACAAACATTACTAACGTACGATTTTAGCACGTAGAGTGATTTTGACAAGTAATTATAAATTTGACTTTATAAATCATTTTTCATTGTGTAAATGGCAAAGAAAAACTATGTTTTTTTTTTTTCTTTTATTTTTTATTGGAAAAGCGACTTTAAAGTTGTGGAGGGTTTGGTAAGAACCCCTAGCTGTTTATCAGAAGATAAGAAACAAAGTACAAGGCATACAGACCTAACCTCCAGACACTAATGACTTGAAACATGACAACATTGTATGTTAATTCCAGTAAACCTTGAAACATGCAAAATTTAGACGCAACTCTTATGCGTATCGGTACAATCAAACCTAACAAGTAAGCCACTACCTATAATGCTTAAGATCAAAATTTGAAAGCCAGATTTGCTAAAACGTCTTGTCCCAAGTTTGGTTAAATCTTCCCTATAAACATGACAAAAAGTCAACAGTCTATCCCAATGAAGCACCAATGTGTGTTGTCTGTTTTTTAGGGAGTCTTAAACAATAACTTTAATACATTACATAAACCAAGCTAGTCCATTTCAATCATTAATTGGAATAATGCAACATTTTAGTGCCATCAAGAAGTGTGTATGCTTTGCCACTTAGCCTCCATACTCAATTTGACCCCCATAAAGGAATGAAAAAGCACAAAAACTACCAAGTGCACGTTCAGACTATTCCATAACCAGCTGCCCACCCTAGTTTGCCTCATGAAGCACAGTCAGCATTAAGCTGATAAGTATTCAAAGGGGACAACTTCCACAAATATATCCCCTCATTTATTTTTATTGGGAAGGGCTGAAGATTGGTTCATCAGTCAACAAGGCAAGCTTGCCTAATAGCAATTCATAGATTTGCTATCGTACAGTAACTCCTTCCAGCCAAGAAATTTCATTGTTGCAAACTAAAATGCCACCTTATGGGGTAGCAAAATAGCAAAATTCTTATTCATAAACATTTCATCAGTGTTCTACATGGACTAGTTGTCCAATCACATTTTAGAGTACGTTTAAATCCAGCAGAATACAAACAAGCAAAGGGTCCAGCGAGTTAAATCATGAGTTGTACCATGCAGATATTTTGTGCTCTCTTTACCTTGCTTCTTGGGGAGGTGTACAGTAACTCTTATCAAAGATTTTATAACTTAGAAGGAGACTTGTACCAGCCCCATGGATCACTAGAAACATACTGTATCACCTGCTTCACATTCAAGTAGTTGTCGAGTCCCCTGAAAAATGCACTAGATATGTTAACATTTTATTCAAGTAAACTTATCTATGCCCCTACCATGTGAAATGCATCAATTAAGAATTTTGAATTGTTTTCCACCTTGAGATGATTACAAAGAAGAATCTTAAACCAGTTTTATTAGTGGAGAGTTTTAGCTTTCTTTTTTACTGTAACGTGAACTGGATTCAAATACTTTTGTAATTAAAAAAAAAAAGATTTTTTAAGAGAGATTGAAAACCAAGATGCTTAATGCTTCAAAATTTCATCTTAGTAACATGGCAAAGACATATCACTCTTTCGATGACCATCTTTACCTCCACAGCTTAAGGACTTGAAAGAAAAGCAAAAATGTCCCAGTTACCATGCAATGAGGGAATTACTTAAACATCTTTCATATCCTAACAAATCAGATATCAGTTAAAATTTATTTAAAGTCGAATTTTCTAGAGTACATGGCATTAACAGATCTTCCATTAAAAAAGAAAAGAAAAAAATCTAACATACTAAAAGATCCTGAAAGAAGGATCAACAAGTTTACCTTTCCCCTAATTCACGCCCAAAACCACTCCGCTTTTTGCCACCCCAAGGAGCTTGACAGAAGCAAGGCTGAGAACAGTTTACCCAAACAATCCCGCACTGGAAAGCCTGCCAAATCCAAGAAGCCAACAAATTCAACCACAAGTCAACTCTCCAATGTTAGTTGACCATTCTCCTACTAAATGGTTCCCCAGCAGAGTGGAGAAATATTCTCACCTTTGTTATGCGCTCACATCTTTCCAAATCGTCTGATAATATGGCAGCTTCAAACCATAACTGTCAAAAGTTGTTACAGAAAAAAAAAACACATTTATCCAAATACGCACACAGGTTTAACAATGTACAATGATTAAAGCAAAATGCAAACAACTCACTGGGTGTCATTTGCTAATTCGATGGCTTCCTCTTCAGTTGCAAATGTCTTAACACACAGAACAGGTCCAAATACTTCCTCTCTCCAGATTTGCATAGATGCTTTCACATCCGTAATGATGGTTGGTTTGACAAAGAATCCTTTTTCTAGATTCTATAATAAGAATTAGTATGGATGACCGAGTTTTAGGAAACCAATAGTAAACAAGACGGTAGATTTACCTCGGGACGTTCCCCGCCACATAAAATTGTTGCTCCTTCAGTCTTAGCAGTTGAAATGAAATTCATTACCTAGTCTAGGAGATCTCATACTGAAACATCAACAAGTTTGAAGTACAAAATAAACTCACAAATCTGTATGTCAACAATTTGGATGAGAAGATAATCATCAGAACCGCTGCTAGTAATAGCCTCCATTCAAAATTAGAGAAGCGGAAAAGAATAGTAATAGATGCTTAAAGGTCCCCAATTTGCAATTTAGTTACCAAAATTCCCCAAGCAGTAACACCAAAGCACAATATAATGTTTCAGACATTTATACTGGAGATGATGCTCATCACTTTTATCTCCTTTATTTGTTCGAGTTCAACACTCAAGATCAATGGTTAGAGCAAAAGTGGCCTCATTTTAAAGTTTCTAACTGGTAGCAATAGATAGTCAGAAATTTTGTATAAAACAAAAGGCACTGCAATCTGATCCCAATTTTGCACGTTTTAATAAAGAAAACTCCTAAAAGTAAACAGAACGCTGTTAAAATTCAATATAAACATTTTGGCTAGGCTGCTTAAATATTATTCATTTAGATATAGAGTGTAAATTTCAACATGGATGACACAATCGCCAAAGCAAAAAAGGCTTCTAGCAAAAGATAATTTAAAACCAGTAATGTACATGGCACAAGTGCTAAACATCAATGGTTTCAACAGAAATCATCGAATGATTCATTACCATCACTATCTCGCCTTAAGGGTCAACTCCACATATTTCTTACATGGACATAACATACACAACTATTAACAGATTCAATTAACATGTTGATATGAAGAATAAAGATTAATAAAAGGATAAAGCAAGTCCAGCAGCTATATATGGAAGGATAATACATGCAAAACACTAATCAACTAAAAAGACAAATTCTATTTGTTTGGATAAGACGTGTGCAGCATACAGATAAGTAAGGAGGACAAGGGGAAAAAACAAGAGGAGTGATTAGGATTTAACAGACATAGGGATTAAATTCTACAATTATGGTTTTGACACTTAAGTGAGAGATCCTAGATCTTTATCAGCAATGAGCAAGCAACTAGAATCTATGCATGACTTCTACAGTTGTGGTTGCTTTAATGAAGTGGGAGATCACAGATCTTTGTAATTACACAAGAAGGGAGGTCATAGACTTAAAAAAAACTTGAGAGGAAGATCTCAAACTTTTCCAAAAACTAGATGCAAGAAAATAGATTTTTACCCATAAAAAATGTTAAAGGTGTTGGGCATGATTGAAATACTAGAAAATAACCTCAGATTGGGTAAATCAGCAATTAGAAGATTTAGAAAATTAATGTGACTTTGAACCATTTTTCAATTGGAATACCTAGGACAACAAGTGGTAAGACCATCTAGGTACTTGTGTAAGAACCTCCATCACTTGCTTTCAATATGGGTAATAAAACTAAACTTTTTTTTTTTTTTTTTCTTACTTGTCCACGGCTCACAACAGGGCCAAGCCTGCAACCTTCTTCTAACGGATCTGTAATTTTGATGTTTTGGCACCACTTCACAAGCTTGTCCAAAAATTCTGTTGCGATGCTTTCCTGAAACATTCAAAGTATACAATATTTTAAACATTTAATGCAGAAATAAAAACAGAACGACAGACAATATTTCGCTAAGATTAAATAGAAAGCATGACAGGGTAGAGAAACAGAATCACAAACAAATTGTTACAATAGCCTTGACGAAACACGGCTTCTTTTCTTGCAGAAAATACAACAGAAAGCATACAAGAACAACCTACATATTGTCACCTTAAACATTGAAGGAGGACTTCCAAACTCTTCTTACAAAACTTTTTGTAGGCAACAGACATTTTCCTCTAGTCCTCCCTGACAACATCAGGGAACCTCAGGTTATCTAGGTTCTATATTACTTTCCATATAATGAACTTATACCTTGCAGAGAACTCGACAAAGATCTAGAATTATTCTCTCTCCCTTGAGTTATCCTTTGAACAGTTATACTCGTTAACCAAAGAAAAGGTGTTGCTTTGCAACTACTTAGTACAGGTAATTCCTATGATCTTTTATTTTGTCAGGAGAGATGGTTACTGTACAGTCTACACAACATCCAAAAAATTATTCCAGTTTCTTAAAGCGCAAAATTGTAATGATACCCACCAACTACTTGGGCATTTTCAACAAGAATAAGAATAATCATGGCATATCTAGTATCAGTATTATCATCTCATCGTGTATTTATGGATTATAGTGGCATGTGTCTGTTGCATTAGGTGAATAACTTGAGCATTTCTGCTGGACTCGCAAAAAGAATAATATTTTCTACCACAAAACCATGTAATTGCCCTGGGATTTGACCTCTGATTGTCAGATACAAATGGTGCACTAAGAAAAGAACAGTAAGTATCAAAGAGGGGAAAAGAATTATGATAATGCACCCCCCCCCCCACACACACACAGAAACTTTGCTAATGTTTGTTGTCAACTATCCTAAGTTACTCCCACTGTACACATAAGAGGAAACTAATTAATTTGCTAAATTCAGTATAATGGTAAATCATTGAGTGTTCTCTCCAGATATAGTCACTTTTGAAAAGTACAAAGTAAATTATCTTTTTTAAGTAAAGAGTAAAATTGTTATTATCAAGGAACAGATTATGTGCCATGAAGAAACAAACTACTTTGAAAAATTACTTAGTATTCCTGTTTCAAAGGGGGTGTTCTATTTTCCCTTTTAGCCGGTGCCAAAATTTTTCCACTTTCCTCAATGGTGAATTTCAAAATAAACTATTACTTTTAAAAAATCTTTTCGTACAAAAGTTAGTGTTCTCCAATGTTCCCAACTTTCTCCAAAGTAAGTTCTTTAAGGGTCCCTACATGTTTTCTAGTTCAGCTATTACATTTTACCAATTCTTGTCAATATTCAGGACCAATTTAACAAGGGAAATTTAATTTGAAAGTACATAATGTTATCTCTTCCCTTGTTCTATAAAAAAGTCAGCACTAAAGTTGTAATTGGCAAAAAAAAAAAAAACAAATGGGAGTACTAGTTGCTGTATGAAAAAGGTTGTGTCATTAAAGAAAATGAAGACATCTGAGAGCAGAAGACCTGGTAACAAATTATAAGCTTGGCATTTTGCATAGCATCAATATTCACAGGTGACTACACCTTCAGAACATGCAGCAAAGAAGCATGTAACTTAACAATAAGAAATACTCAAAGATGTGGCAAAGAAACAAAAGGTTATGAAGTACTAGAACTTCTTTCACCACACTACCCTACACAGATTCTTTTAACACCACAGAATTGAAGATTCAGTTCACCCCTCTATTAGACATGGTACATAATGCATTACCTTGCAGAAAATACTTACAAGACCGTGCCAAATTAGCAGCAGCTCTTTTAAATTATGGAATGCATAATCAACAAGGACGACAGCGAGACATATAAAACAGTAACCATCGGACATTGATGTTAGAAATTCATATATAATCTTTGCACCAAAAGAACTATAAATGATAAGTAATTTATTAGGGTGAAAGTGTAGTTTCTCTTTTGGACTTCTATTGCATGCTTAGAGGTTATAGTGGTGCATATCACACGTATGCTGGGAGATTACAACTATATGTATTTCACGTAATTGATTTCAGATTTACTCGAAAGACTCCAAAATAGCAGAGGACACGGAATTTGTCCTCTTTTAGTTTACCAGCATAACCAAAGATCCAATTAGGTAGTTATATGTTAAAGAAATATGCCCTATACTACGTTTTTTTCACTTTGTTCCCGAAATGAAACTCAAACTGGAGATTCCCAGAACACCTGACATCTATGAATTGCTCAAGGTATTACTGTTGTAGCATGTAGATACCCTCATGGGGCTGAACAAGGTACTCAATTATTAGTACCTCTGAATGAAACTCTAGTTGTGACCCTGAATAAGTGGAAACAAAGAAAGGAAAAGAATAAGGAAAAAGGAGGACAAGGAAAGCTTAGTACTATCTAACTCACTGTTCTCAACTTTACCAAAAGAACCATAAGAGAAGTACATGCATGAATTCTAGTAAACTTACAATGCAAAATGTAGTGGTGGTTGCAAAATTAGTATAGGCAGAACAAAAGAAAAAAACATAGTTGAGCAACTAGCTAGCCGATAATGAAATTAAAAGGCTATATGATTTACACTCACATGAACTATAAGCCGAGATGTCGCACTGCAAATCTGGCCATTTGTCCAAAAGCAACCGAACAAAGTCCACTCAGCAGCTGTTTAAAAGAAGTAGAGATTACGTATATTTAAATATTTGAATCTAAAATAACATACATAATCTCATGAAAGGCAGCTTCAGAATAAAAATTTCCACAACAGGCATACCCTTCATTTCTCGGGAAAAAACTCATCTTATTCTAACTTCCTTTAATTACACATTGATGCTCAAGAAATTATTATCCCTAGATTTTGAACAATAGAAATTGACAATACATTCCATTCAGGAGGAGCAAACCTTTGTCCAGGTCAACATCCTCAAACACAACTATTGGACTTTTTCCTCCAAGTTCAAGTGTTACAGGCTGCAAAGTAAACACAGAATTAGTGCCAAGTATTGCAAATCTCTAATTTGCTAAAAATGCCAAACAATTTTTATTGTGAGGGCAAACCTTAACAAGTTGAGCTGCAGCTGTCATTATTTTATTCCCTGTGGCACTACTTCCAGTGAATGCTATCTGTTGGTCAATAATTTAATAGCTCTAACTCAAAAGAGATATCAACCCAACCATAAAGCAGGTACTGAAAAAGTAAAATGAGTAAACCTTGTCAACATGGGGATGAGACACCAACGGAGCACCAGCTTCTGGCCCTGATCCAGTGAGAATATTAAGTATGCCTGGTGGAAGACCCACCTCCATGCAGATGTCAGCCAACTCCAAGCAGGTACTATTATTAAATATCAGAATGGTAAAGTAAAGTGCAGTATGTCAAGATTAAGAATCAAGGACAATGAAGATGCATAAGGACTCACATTGAAGCTAATTCAGATGGCTTAAGAATTGCGGCACAGCCAGCAGCCAGAGCAGGAGCAACTTTCCATGTAGCCATCAATAGAGGATAATTCCTTCAGAAGAAAGACAACTTTAATCAAGGAAGACCATGAATTTTAAACTCAGCATCAAACGTCACACAAGCAACAAGATGCAATCAATGAAACACTGACCCAGCAAAATAATCCCATCCTTTCAATTACAGCATATTGCTCTATTCTAAACATTGAACTCTATTGCAGCAACCAATAAAACACAATATAATCTGGTGCTAAAATGATAAACTCCCGCAAGACAACCACCATTTAAAAATGATTGGAGGTAATACTTACAAGAAATTTCATATGGAAAAAACAAAAGTCAATAGAAATAGAATTAATAGGTCCAAATCAATAGAATCTACCACATGATACTGCTAATTGCAAAATTATTCTTGTATGAGAACATATTTCCTTTCTGCTTCTATATTTTCCATAAATGCCCAGGTCTAGACCTGTATAGAGATTCTTAGCATCACTTATGGAGGAAACAAAGTCAAGTTCCAGTATTTTCTATCTCCAGTGTTGCCCCTTTCTAATCCAAAAACAGGATCATGTTGTACGTACTTCCGAGCTTGTTAAAAGAATAAATCTTTTGGAAGCTAACTAACAGCACTCCGGGTCTAACCAAGGTTTACTCCAGGATAGTAAATTGTAAAAAAAAAAAAAAAATGATCAGCAGACAAACATTTTTTCTTAAGGCTGGAAAATTTAAACTAAATTATTAAATAAATAAAATATGGATGCGGATAGTCAATTCCTACATGTTGTCTTGACTCTTCGGTTGAAAATTTGAATATGATATGCTTCAGCAGATGTATGAATTTCCACTGGTTTTTCAAACCTTTAAGTATGGATGATAATGATAAAAGGATAATTCTTCTTAATCCTCTTTTTTTCTTTTTTTTTTTCACATTGAATAAACTTTCCTTCACCCATCTCATGTGATTTGGACATGAACTTGTAATATCCACGCTCACATCAACTTAATCCAGATCATCCTTATTCACTGGATCTTTATTTTTAGAATTCGCATATAATATTCTATCCAAATAATCATAAATGTCAGCCAGCAATTCTGAAACTCCACATATGTCGAGTTTTTCTTAGCGCAGCCGGTCCCAAGCCCGGTTAAAAGAGGAGGGTTGCGTTAGGTCGACAACCAGCATAAAACTTTGTCAATCTTATGAGATGAATCCACTACGATATTGCGCTAATGCTAGGGCGTACCCCGTAAGCGACGTGTGGCATTGCCTGAGTGTTGCAAATAGTGGGCAAGAGCCGCTACATCTCTATAGCGGTCTAGATGTAATGAAAAATATGCAAGGGTCCTCACAAAATAGGGGGAAGGTAGTGGGGAAGAAAAAAGTTCAGGAGAATAGGATTAGATTAGGAACTTGGAATATTGGAACCATTACTTGTAAATCAATGGAGGTGGTAGATACAATGATCCAATAGTCCAACCCGCTTGTATCCGAGGGGCTAGGAGAAGAATTAATATTTTGTGTTTACAAGAGACAAAATGGGTAGGAGAAAAGGCTAAGCTATTAGATAATTTAGGATTTAAACTTTGGTACTCGGGATTAAACAGGACTAGAAATGGAGTAGGTATTATTGTAGATGGATCGATAAAGGACGATGTAGTGCAGGTGACTGAAAAGAAGATAAGATTATGGCCCTCAAACTAATTTTAGGACATGAAACAATTAATATTTTGAGTGTTTATGCGCTTCAAATTGGTCTAGATGAGTCCATTAAGGCTAAGTTTTGGGAGGATTTAGATGAGATCATAGGTAGTGTCCCCCAATGTGCGCAAATTTTTATACGAGGTGACCTAAATGGACATGTGGTAAGAGATAATAAGGATTATGTGAAGGTGCATGGTGGTTATGGGAGAAGAAATGACGAAGGAAAATCAATCTTAGAATTTGGAACGGCATTCAACCTTTGGCTAAACAATATTTTTTCCAAGAAAAAGGAGGAATTATTCAGTTACCTTTAAAAGTGGTTCAACAAAGTTACAGATTGACTTTCTCCTCACAAGAAAGAAAGATGGAAGTGTTTTTAGAGATTGTAAAATCATACTTGGAGAAATTTTAACCTTAGAGCATAGGCTTTTGCTGGTGGACTTGAGGCTTAAACATCACATTAGGCGAAGGACCCTACCTAGATTACCTAGAAATAAGTGGAGGGATTTAAAGAAGGAAAAAGAAGAAATTTTTAGGAAAAATCTGTTCGGGAAAGTATTTGCAAGGAGAATCTGACACTTTATAGAATAATATCGCAATTGGATTGAGAACAATGGCTAAGAAGATATTTGGAGATTCAAAAGGTTATGCTCTCATGAACAATGAATCTTGGTAGTGGGATGAAGGTGTACAAGATAAAATCAAAATTAAGAGGGCTAACTATAAGGCTTTATATAATTGTAGAAGTGACAAAAAAAGCTTGCTAAAAAGAAGGCAAAAAATGCTGTAAGTGAAACAAGGGAAAGGGCTTTTGAAGATTTTTACCAAAAACTAGAATCTCAAGAAGGGAAGCGAGATATTTATAAAATTGCTAAAGCAAGAGCCCATAAGACGAAGGACATAACCCAAGTCAAGTGCATCAAGGATGATAATAATAAGGTGTTAGTAAGAGATGAGGAAATTAAGGAAAGGTGAGAGATACTTCTATCAACTATTCAATGAAGGCAATGGATACGATATCATTTTGGGAGACTTAGATAAGTCTGAGGAGTATAGAAACGTAATGTATTATCGAAGGAAAGGAAAAACAGTTGGCCCCGATGATATTCCAATTGAGGTATGAAAATGCTTAGGAAAGAAGGGCATAAGTTGGCTTACCAATCTTTTCAATAAAATATTGAAGAGTAGAAAGATGCCCGACTAATGGAAGAAGAATACTTTCATTCCCATATTCAAAAACAAAGGGGATATATAAGATTGTGCGAATTACAAAAGTATTAAGTTAATGAGCCATACAATGAAACTTTGGGCAGCGAAAGGGTGATAGAAAGAAGGTTAAGAAACGAGACTAAGGTGACAGATAATCAGTTTGGTTTCATGCCAGGGAGATTGACTACTAAAGCCATACCTATCTTAAGGAGACTTATTAAGAGATACCGTGATAAGAAAAATGATTTACACATAATTTTTATTAATCTTGAAAAGGCATACAATAAAGTCGCTAGAAAAGTTATGTGGAGAGTTTTAGAAAAAAGAGGAGTTAGAGTAGCAAATATAGAATCAATAAAGGAGATGTATAAGGATGTGATTACAAGTGTAAGAATACCAATAGGGTTGACACAAGAGTTCCCTATAAACATAGGTTTATACCAAAGTTTAGCTCCAAGTCCTTATTTATTTGCATTGGTCATAGATGAACTTACAAGGCACATACAGGAGGAAATACCATAGTATATGTTGTTTGCAAACGACATTGTTTTAGTAGGTGAAACAAAAGATGAGGTTAATGCTAAACTCGAGATCCGAAGAGAGGCACAACTATGAGGCAAAAGAGTTTAGACTTAGTAGATCAAAAACAGAATATATAAAATTTAAGTTTAGCAAGAATGCACATAGGAATAGAATAGGGGTTAGCATCGGAGACCAAGATACCCATAAGTGAAAATTTTAATTATTTGGATTCAGTCCTTTAGAGTGATGGTAGTATAGATCGAGATGTTATACATCGGATACAAGCGGGTTGGACAAAATAGAGAATGGTATCAGGAATATTATGCGACTGCAAAATTCCTTTACGACTTAAGGGTAAATTTAATAAAACTGCAATTAGGTCAGTGATGCTATATGGATCTAAATGTTGGGCAGTGAATTACACACATGAACAAAAAATGATAGTAGTAGAAATGAGAATGTTAAGATGAATGTGTGAGTACACTAGGTTAGACAATACGCAATGAGCATATTCGTGATAAGATTGGAGTAGCACCTATTGATGAGAAAATGAGAAAAACATGCTTATGGTGGTTAGGTCATGCGTTAAGTATCAACCATGCCAGTAGAAGTGCCTGTTAGGCTAGTAGATTTTAGAGAGAATAGTCAACATAAGAGGGGTAGTGAAAGACCGAAAAAGACTTGGTGGGTAACATGTAAGAAAGATATAGCCCATCTAGGAATTGACGAGGCTGTGGTCCATGACAGAGCGCAATAGCGTAACTGGATTCATGCAGCCGGCCCTACTTAGTGGAAATAAGGCTTGGTTTATTTGTTTGTTTGAACCATTTTCTTTCTGAAAAAACCATTGAAGGCATATTAAATGGGAAGGTTTTCGAGAAGAAAGGTAAGGCGAACCAGCATATAATAGAAGGGGGAAAAGCCAAAGAAAATAAAACAGCAAATGTAGCCAATACCATGGAGTAATCAACCCAACTACCCCAATGGGTTCCATTAGCAAATAACCCTTAAATGTCTCTGCAGGAAGAGAAAGAGGAGCCTTTTGCCTTGAATCTAAAGCTTCAGCGAGGTCTGCATGGTACTCAAAGCACCCAGCAACATCTTCATCCTGGATGATATAAACAATCATATAAGCTGAAGTATAGCAACACAAGAGGTTTCTCGGGGTATTCAAAACTTACAATATCCCAAGCTGCTTCTTCCAAGGGCTTCCCACAATCAAGAGCTTCAAGCTTTGCTAGTTGAGGTTTCCGCTCAGTTATCTGGATGAACAGAAAGCTAACAGTAACTATTTAGACATGTAAATCTAACACCATCTTTTTTTAGAGATATAATAATACATTGCTTTAGATTGACTTTGCAGTAGAAGCTCTAACAGGACATCACAGATGGCTCAATAACTGAAAATAATTTGAAGAAGCAGAGATTAAATCTCAGTAATTTCTCCCAGAAATGCTCGAAATCCTATGTCTATGTTACAAACTCTATATAGTATAAGCTGTTCAAACAATTGTCAAACCAATATAAGTGTTCCTTTACTCCCGAAGAAAACAGAAATTATTGCAGAAGAAAGCATAATGTAGGAACATAAACTGAGTGATACATGTTATGGTATTTTAGCCCTCTACTTATGCAGTATGTTCTTTGGACAAGTCATGTAATCACATGTAATACTATCTAGATGATGACAACTTAAAACATAAGGTTTCTGTCCCGGAAATACCATCAATCAGGTTAAACTTAAGTAGCAAAGAGATTATGAGCATCCAACCAATATTAGCCGAAACCATATAGTTAATATCAAACAAGAGAATTTCAACTCGCGGTTATATGGAGAACTAATTATCAAGACTGCACGTCTTACTTGACATCTTATGCTTCTTGATCCCCCGAACTTCAACACTTAAAGCAAAACCTTGAAAACTATGAACCAGAGACTTCAATAGCCAAAATTATTTTTTCTTCTCACTTTTCAATTGGCTAAGAATTTACATTACTGTGGCAGATCTACATTGGTTGGAAGAATTACCACTTGGACTCTTACCAACTTCCCCTTCACACCTTCAACCGTATTGTAACTGTATGTACTAAATGGAACACTAACTTTACAGAATTTCTCACAAAATGAGGCGAGCTTTTCCATTTCAATTAATACTGCAAGTTAAGTTTCCTACATATTGAAGAATGTACAAAACAAATGCACCTTAAATATGAACAAAAGCATATTCCATGCAAATACAATTCCTCTATAACTAAACTTAGCAGTTCAATGTGCACAAACGAATAAATACAGAAGGACAGATCTATCTGGCTGTGGCAGTAATAATAAATATATATTAGGTCATAAAAGATCCAAACCGAGTCATATCAAATTCGTAGTTCACGTAAACAAAACATCATCACATTAGATGACCTAAGTACCTAACATCATGAGAGTAATTAAAACTTGAAACAATCAATGATAATCACTCACCTTTGCAGCAATTGCACGTAAATACTTTGCACGATAAGCACCAGATGCTGCAGCCCAGTCCTTTCCCCCATTCCTAGTAAGGGCTTTCCTAGCAGCTTCAACCGCAATATCTACATCTTCAGCTGTAGCAGCTGGAATATCCCCTGTATCCACATCCCAACATATTTAACAAAATAATCCGTTATCCGAACATAAATAAAACCTCATAAAACCCCCTATCAACCCCCCCCCCCCAAAAAAAAACATGATTTAGATAGCAAAAGACCCCAAAACAACATATCATTCAAATACAATAATGAAAAACTGATGACCTGTAAATAAGTATATTATAATTTTTTTTTGGTTTTTCTTTTACCACTTCAGTCAAACTAAATCAGATAAAGTCTGAAACTTTCTTTTCTTTTTCTTTCTGAGCTCTTTCTTTACATTCCTTCTTATCTTCAACAACAGATAATCAACAGATATAAACAACTTTGAACAGTAACAGTTCAGCTTAATCCACAGATGTTTCAAGTCATAAGTACAAAAACAAACACAAGCAAAAGATAGATTGAGAAAAGAGGGGAAAAAAAGTTGGTAAAAACACCAATAATTTGTTCAGTGGAGGGATTGATGATGGAGATTCGATTCTTCTTGATGGGTTCTCTCCATTCTCCATCGATGAACAGAAGACGGTGGGGGACTGAGATTGCCATATTTCCTCACCCTGAAGAGTGAAGAGAGACCTTTTTGGAGTACAAGACAGAGTCTTGGGCGAGCGTAGATTTTGTCTTTTCACTGCGTGACTGCGTGTTTTGGTGTACTTGCTCTTAAACTGAAACTGATGGGTGTGAATTTGAAATGGGAAAATACTTATATACACCTGATTTTTAATTTTAATTATAGATTTTATCATTAAAATTAAATTTTATAAAATTTTATTTAAATTAACTTATATTATAAATTTTATAACATTTAATTCATATCATAAAATTTACAAATAAAGCCAAAAATTAGATTTATCTAAATTTTTCCCTTTGAAATGAAGTTTTTAGAAATAGAGTTATGTAGAAGTTTTAAAACTATCAAGCACAAAATAGGTAAATTAAATAATGATATTATATTAAAAGATTATTGTTTTATATATAATATAGATATTAAAGCGTATGGAGTATTACATATTATGTTGTAATTTATATTTATCTATATTTGATAATTTTTTTTGAAAATTTAAAAATCAAAATATTTTATTTATAAATTGGTAGATATTGATAAATATAGATCATTGAAACCATACATATTAGACTATACAGGAAATTTCCAATTGTTGCATAATGTACTTATTTTTGTTTAGATCAAGTTGATAGGAATTTTGCTATGGATTTGTATTTGGATACTATTATTAAAGGTTAAACACGCTAACCCTCCTAAATTTATATCCTAGGTTGTACTTTGTCTCCCTTTTGTGTTGTTGGATAAAAATACAGCTTTTAACTTAACTATTTTGTTTTCCTTTTTTTCTCAATTATTTTTCCTTTTTCTTCCTTTCGTCCTTTTCTTCTTTTTTTTTCCCCACTTTTTTCTTTTTCCCTTCTCTGTTGCCATTAACCACATCATGCATTCTAATATAAATAATAGTACACAAAGATTAAATTTTAAAACTTTTTAACTAATTCTTTATTTTTAATATCGCTCTGTTTATTTGTGTGTGCGCATATATATATATATATATATATATATATATATAATTAGTACTAGTTTAAATATGCTTTGTAATATGAGCCACATGTATGTTGTTCTAAAAAAATTTGTAATGAATTAATAATAATGAAATTTAGCAAGCACAAGCTACATAAAACAAATAAAAGAATTATTTAAAGTAAACTAGAAAATTTATATGTCATAAATATACAAATAATAACAATATAAGGAATGAAGTAGATAGTGGCATGAAAAAGAGAGAAACAAGAAAAAGATAAAGATAAACTAAAATAATTAATCGGATTATTTTTGTCTAAAATATCAAGAAAGGGTTTAGAAGAGAGATAGGTTTAGAAGGGAGATAAGTACGCATAAAATATTATTAGGGGCAAAGTGCAACTTGAAGTATAACTGAAAGGGGTTAAGTGCATTTAACCCTATTATCTATACTATAACCACCTATATCTATATATAAAGTGAGTGACCTTGTTTTGAGAAATGCTTGTCACTTATGAATTTCTCAAATTTATTATCCTTTATTAACATTAATAATATCAAGATAAACTACCAATCAATCAATAATTGTCTGAAGTAGAACTGGCATTTTCAAGCTGAATTTTCGTCATCATCGCCACCCCACTAGTTATTAATAAAGGATTCAAACCCCACCAAACCACCACATACCCAACATTTGGTGGTTCACTGAAAAAAAAAATTCTCATATTTAATTTTCTCCATGGTTTCATTGTAGCCTACCTCATCAAATTTGTAGTAACCTGCCACAAGTAATTTTTCAGGATCAACTTTTTGCCTTTTTTTTCTTTTCTTTTAGCATTTTGAAGTCCTTTTTGGAGTTAAACATGTTGTGTTTATTTTTTGGGTAGATTACCGTAAACCCCTATGTGGTATGGCTATTTGATCCGTAACCTTTACGTATTTTGAAAATATATCTTAGAAACCCCCATGTGATTCAGACCAAATCGTAAAATAGACAGAAATCATTCAAACTAACGGTTTTCATTGCAATTATATTCTTACCCTATATTTAAATTATATTAAATTATTATAAACTCCCATGTGGTATTACTCTCGAGCCCAAAACCCTATATATTTTGAAAAAAATACCCTAAACCCCCATGTGACTTGGACTAATAATAAAATAGACAAAAATCATCCAAATCATGATTTTTGAAATTATACTTTTACGCAATATGTAATTTAATACCAAAACTTTTAGATAATTCATTTCTCTCTATTTTCAGAAATTATAGCTTTCAATTTGCATGATTAAAAATGAAGAAAATGATATTAGTTTATTATTACAATTAAAAATCTATAAATGAATGCATGAAAAAAAAGAAAAAAATTAAAAAAAAAAATACCGTATACATTCTTGTAGTTGTGCTTTTTTGTTGTAAATTATAGATAAGCGTAGCAAATTTGAGAATAAGTTTATGTAAATCTCTATAAGTGTAATTTGGGCATACAATTTTAAATTTTTTGGGAAGAACCAGTAAATGAATTTTTGGCAATAACTCGCAATAGGGACACGTGTATAGTAAATATGATTAGTTTTGATAATGTATGTTTGCTTTTCCATTTAGTTCAGACTACAGGGGGGTTTAGGGTACATTTCCAAAGACATATGGGGGTTATAAATCCAAAATGTATACCACATGAGGATTTACAATAATTTATCCTAAACTTTTCTTCATTTTTAATTATGCAAATTGAAAGCTATAATTTCAAACACCGTTAATTTGGATGATTTCCGTCCACTTTACCATTTAATCCGGACCACATAGGAATTTAAGATATATTTCTAAAATACATAGGGGTTATGGATGGGATGATCATAACATATGGGAGTTTACAGTAATTTGTCCTTATTATTTTAATTATGAGCATCGTAAAAGTAATTTAGGATAAAAAAATACGGAGTATACAAAGTATTAGTTTTATTCTATATAAAATTTTCAATGAAGATGGGTTGACTTTATTACACCAAATTTCAAATTAAGAGGGAAGTGTAATATAAAAAACTTTAGGATAAATTATTATAAATATCTATGTGGTATAATCTTTTGATTCATAATCCCCATATGTTTTGAAAATATACCTTAAATCTCTATATAGTTTGTATTAAAAGGTAAAGTGGGCAGAAATAATCCAAATTAACAATGTTTGAAAGGCATGCGTTCCAAAACTAGTGTTTAATGAAAAAAATAATTTTAACTCAAAAAATGTAGGTTAAATTACTGTAAATCCCCATGTGGTATGAATTCGGACCCATAACCCACGTATATTTTTCTAAATATATCATAAACCCATACGTGGTATAGACTAAATGGTAAAACAAATATAAACATCCAAACAAATCATATTTACTTACACAAGCGTCCTTATTGTATGTTGTTGCCTGAAAATTTATTTTTAATCCCAAAAAAAAAAATAATAATTTGTATATCCAACCAACCCATATCGTTATTTACATAAATTTATTCTCAAATTTGCTATACTTATCCATCATTACCTACTACCAAAAAGCACAACTACAAGGTATTTTCCCATAATTATTTTTTTCTTTTCTTTTTTAGGCAATAATTTATAGATCTTTAATTGTAATAATAAACTAATATTATTCTGTTCATTTTTTCATCATACAAATTGAAAATTAAAATTTCTGAAAATAGGAAAAAATGAATTATCTAAAAGATTTGATATTAAATAATATACAGGGTAAAAATAAAATTTAAAAAGCATGACTTTGGAAGATTTTTTATTATTATTATTCAGTCTATACCACATGGGGGTTAGGGTATATTGTCAAAACATATGGGGGTTATGGGTTCGAGAATTGTACCATATAGGGGTTTACAGTAATTTACCCTAATTTAAATATCGTGGTAAGAATGTGATTTCAACAAAAACCGTTAATTTGGATGCTTTCTGTCTATTTTATCCTTTAGTCCAGACCACATGGGAGTTTAAGGTATATTTCTAAAATACATAAGGGCTATGAGTATGAAGGTCCAACCACATGAGAGTTTATAGTAATTTACCTAAATTTTTAGGAGTGCTAAGTGAAATTATAAAAAAATTCAAGATAGATTTACAAAATTACCCCAGAAAAAGGTGTCATCATATCATTGCCATCATTTTAAGGATTTATAAAGTAAAAAAAAAAGGAGCGCAAGTCATGATTGTTTATAATGAAAAATTCCATTAATTTTGATGTTTGACAAAAAAAAAAAAAAAAAAAAAAAATCAAAATGCGAAGATCAGATAATGGGCAAACTGATAATTAGGAAAGAAGAGAGAAAATAAATTTGCCTGGATTTAGTGAATTTGACTTGTGTTGGGATAGGGTGTATGTTTCTATATATAGACACGAAAAATATTTACATAGACTCGGTTTCTGACTTAGAGTGTGTTCGTTTGGATTGAAAATCTTTTTAGGAAATTATTTTTCAGAAAATTTTTTGGTGCCAAACACCGGAAAATATTTTTCAGTGGAAAATATTTTCCAATTTTCCTTCCTCTGGCTGAAAATAACTTAGACAGAATTTTTGAATGTAAGTTATTTTTCAAATAATTCAAGAGTGACAATAAACCTCAAATACTTACTTTTAGAATTTTGTTTGTTAAACTTATTTTTGTTTTTAATTCTTTTTCATTCTTTTTTCTCTCAATTATGGGTCCCGCACTAAATAACTATCATTATGCATATTTTACTACTATATTGTACTATCATTTAATTTTGAACAAAATTAATTTTTTATTAGTCACAATTACTTGTAAGGTATTTATTACCCGTGTTATAAGTTGTTTTAACTTGTATTCATAAAATTAAAGATAAAACCGTTAAATTTTTTTATTTCAAAATATTTTCATTTTGTCAACCGAACACCGAAAAATTGTATGGAAAATAGACTTTTTCATGTAAAATATTTTCCTCAAGAAAATATTTTCAGCCCAAATGAACACACCTTGTATACTTTACGGTCAAAATTAAATCTTATAAAATATTTCTTACATCAACTGATGTCATAGATTTCATAACATTTAATCTACATCACAAGATCTACAAGTGGGATCAAAAATCAAGTCTACCTAAGCATTTTTTTATGGACATTGATGCAAGGCGGGGGATCAATCCCACTAACCCGCCTTGTATAGTTATATTTTTGGGTTTATAACACTTTGCCTCCCTAAAGTGTGGGGTAATTATATTTTAACCCAAACTAATAAAATTATACTTTACCCCTTATTTAACTTTTCATTCGTTAATATTTATTACGGTGATGATATTTACATACACTTTTTTACTTCTTGCATACCCCTATTGATATTTATTAGCACAAAATGTTCATTTTAGGGTGTATAAAGAGATAGAAATGGTGAGTAAGCAGCTAATTACACTAATAAATAGTGATTAGGGTGTGCAAGAGACTAAAAATGGTATGCAAATATCACCACTCTATTTATTAATACCGTCAAGAAAAGTTAATTAAATGACCGAGATGCCCTTATCACTATCTTTTGATTTTTCATGTTTTTAACTTTTGATATAGGATACTATGGTGTGATAATTATAAAAAGAGAAAAATAGGGCAAAAAACCTATATGGTCTCTAAACTATTTCCATTGTACACTTTTGGCCATCCAACTAGTTTATGTTTCAAATTACACACTAAACTATTTTCATGGTTCACTTATGACTACTCGACTATTTTTGTTTTCAAATCACCCAGTAAACTTTTTAAAAAGTTTTCTATTGATCATTAGAATGACTAAGTGTAATATTTATATAATAGCTATTAGTATACTCTTTTAAGAGTTAATCAGATAATTTGAAACAAAAAATAGTTAGGTGACTATAACTGGACCATGAAAATAATTTAGTAGGAAATTTGAAATAAAAAATACTTAAATGGTCATAAGTGAACCATATAGATATTTTAGTGGTCATATACCTTTTCTACCCTAAAAATATAAGTAAAATTAAGTATAAAATATTTCAATATAATTTCTATCAATATATTTTTTTGGTCAAATTCTTGTAATTTATGGAATACTAATATTTGACTCTGCAATTTCTGGAATTTATTTGATATTATTTTTAATAGTAGTGCTTTTCATAGTAGTTAGAGTAGGTTTTTTGGTAAAATTTTTATTGGAAGTTTTTCTTAATAAAGGGTTTTGTGTGGCAATGATTTTTTGTAAAAGTTTTATAATTTTTTGTAACTTTGATACATTTTTTATTTTATTTTATTTTGGGTTAAAAGTGTATGAATTGCAATCTCGGATACAATTTGAGTCAAATTTTTCTCATAATTTTCACTATCGAAGACTAAGATATTCATTTAGTTATAGTTTAATTTTTTTTTTATAAATTTCAATAAGTATCAAACCACTATCAAAAATAAATATTTGAAAATTCAAAAATAGTTATAAGGGCATTTTAGTCATTTAACTAACTTTTCTTGATGGTGTTAGAAAATAGTAATGAATGATGGAAAAGACTACTATAGATCAAATCTTGCACCTCACCTGTAGATCTTATAGTTAGGATTAAATCTTATAAAATTTTACTTACATCAACTGATGTCTAGATTTCATAACACTTAATTCACCCTACAGAATCTATAAGTGAGGTAAAAAATTGGATCTACCCAAATATTTCTATGGATGAAGGTTAAATGAGGGCCAAATATAATTTTATTAATTTAAAGGGTAAAGTATAATTATTCCTTACTTTAGGGGCAAAGTATTGGTAATCTTTATATTTATGCCCTTAATAAGCTAATACATATATAACCTAGTCGGTAGATCTGTGTAATAATCAAAATGCATTACTTGGAATCATGTATTCATTTAAGGGTTTTCCTTCTAATACAACTAAATTGACTAAATTGAATGAGGCAAATAGTAAGGGAAAATAATTTTAATAGTCTCTCACATTTTATATTTATATTTTTTTATAAATGTACTTTTTTAATCATTTACATTTAAAATGATACATTTTATTCATCACAAATTCAAAACGTATAATTTTGGTCCATTGACACAATTACAAATATATTTTTAGGACTGGTAATTTTTTGACACGATCCAATAACATGACACGAACACGACACAAAATTAACAAGTTATGACACAATTTGAAATTTATTAGGTCATTATTGAATCAACTTGTTTATAACACGAAATTAAACGGATTGGGTTGGGTCAACTCATATGTTGACACGATTACTTGTTAAATTATTGTATTAACAGATTTTGCTGAAAGTTGTTCTTTATTATAGTTTAATATAGTATACCTTAAGATAGTGAATAATAAATTTAATATTAGATTATTAAATTAAAATAATAATTATTTTAAATATTATCTAAAAAAATTCAATAATTCTAATTATGTATTTTAAATTTCTATGATGACAAGGTTAGTATTAATAATTGTTTGACTAATTAAATAATTAAAATTTGAGATTTTAATTGAAATGAATCACAAGTT
Source organism: Cinchona pubescens (assembly GCA_025175665.1). NCBI lineage: Eukaryota > Viridiplantae > Streptophyta > Magnoliopsida > Gentianales > Rubiaceae > Cinchona > Cinchona pubescens. The sequence continues at coordinate 597,226 of JANKKI010000281.1, read as the reverse complement.
ATGTAATTTGTCAAATAAGTTGATATTTTCTGTCAATAGTAAACGGGTCAGATACGAACACGACAATAAAGCAAACGGGTTAGACACGATCAAGCGATACAATAAGAAACAGGTTTCACACGACACGACACGACACGACACGATAAGAAATAGATAACATCTAACAAGATATGATAATCTGACAATCCGACATATTGACACCCCTACATATTTTGGCTTGTTATAGTTATATGCGTATTACATGTCACATTTCAAGGGCAAAATTAGCAAAACACAAATTCCAAATAATAAATGACAGTATTTAAAACCTCCTTTACCTACCACTCTAAAATTTTCACCCATCATCATCATCCCATTCTCCTCTGTTGCCACTTCCCATTTATCACTCTCTATTCCAGTAATCCCAACCCTATTCTTTTTTAGACAATTTAATATTTAGAGTTATGTGTTGCTAACTTTGTTCTCAAATAATATGGCATGTGATACGTACGTACCTATAATAGACAAAAAATATACCTGTATTTATGTCAAGGAATCAAAATAGTATGTTTTAAATTTGTGAGGAATCAAAGTGCATTATTTTGAATGTGAAGGATTAAAGAGCCATACGTACAAATGTAGAATGTGTGGAATTATTAGACCTATTTTCCTAATAGTAAATAACAAATTCAAGAAAGCTTTTTGATTTTTTTTTAAAAAAATGTTGCACTAACTTCATTTAGTATTATTATAATCATAGTAATTCAACTATGATCTGTAAAATTTTATGGACCATCCTTACGTTTCATATCATGAATTCATGCTATAAAACAACCTTAAACTATCAAATAAATATTTTTCCTTAATGCAAATAGTAAAATCATGGTTATGAAAATTAAAGAGATTGAGGTTGAGGTTCTTCTCTTATCTTTATTGCGGGTGACTTCTCAAACCAAAGAGGAGGATTTGTAATTATAGCAAACCCCAGGGAGGTTAGTGCAATTTATACGTTGATATTTCTACTTGTAGTAATTTAAAGTACACTTGCTTTTATGCTAGAATCTGAGTTTCATATTTGGCAAATACTTAGATAGATCTAATTTTTAGTCTCATTTATAAATTTTGTGGTATAAATTAAATTTTAGAAAATCTATAACATCAGTCGATATAAGTAAAATTTTTTAAATTTTAATTTTAATTACAAAATTTACAAATAAGATAAAAAAATCGAATCTATTTAAATATTTTCTTTTATATTTGCATGATTCTGGTCATTTGTACTACCCAGAAATCTAAAAACCGATGTTTCCTGCTTCTAGGACAAACCAAAGTTGAAGCAAAAGACAATACGTACTTTTCTTCCTTCTTTGTGTAATACTAAATATTTTTCTTTTGGCTTTTGTTAGTGGATGACTCCAGGGGCGCATTTAGTAGGCGGGGCCATCGCCCAAAAATTCTAAAAATTATAAATTTTATCCTTCAAAATTTTAAAAATTAAATTTATATTTTTATAAAATTTATGTTTCGTTCCTTTAAATTTTTGAAAAAAACATAAATTAATTTTAATAATTATGTGACTATTAAATCTTGTCCCCTTAAGATATAATTCCTGCTCGGCTCTTGAATGCCCATAGTCTAGAGGGCTTACAGAAGTTAGTTAATATGAAATTTTTTGAATTCTAAAAAGTCTGTTCAAGTTTCACAATAGAAATTTTTATATGAATACCCAGATGAATAAAAGTGGGATACTATCGAAACATAAATCCTCAATACCCATATATGGTAGGATAAAAACTAGTATAATTTAGTTAGAATCAAATCATATATGGTAGGCTAGAAAAAATTCACATATAGTTTATAGTGAGACTATAATGCAAATACTAACCTATCAAAGATGGAAATAGGAATCGCATCTATGAGGGATAAAATTTAATGGACATATAATTATGAATGTTAATTTATATTTCTCTTAAATTTTTAGAGACGAAATACAAATTTTATATAAATACAAATAAAATTTTTAAAATTTTCAAGAATAAAAAAGTTCATATTCTAAATTTTTAGAGGAAGTCACCCATAAGACAGTCCTGCTACCTATTATACTCTTAATTTATTACTACTAGTACTTGCTTGTGCTTGAATTCTTTTATGGGAAAAGTTACAAAAGTTGGAATTAGACTTGGATTGCACATTATAAGATTGTTTACCAGGAATTTCTCTAGCACTTTAATCAAAGAATCAATTTCTCAACTATCTTACGAACTTAAGAAAAGTAAGTCAAACGAAAAATTGTGCAACTTAAATTAAAAATATTTCAAACATGAAGGACTGAATCCGCAATTAGCCTTTAACAAGAGGTACAAAATCCCGAAACAAACGAAATATTGATGATGTCTTGACGTGTTAGTGTGTTTTGAGACTCGCTCGTGTCAAATCAGATCTTTCCAATCTGGCATTTGCCAACCATCTGAATGATGTCGATAGATTTCACATGCAATAATTGGTTGCTTTTCCGTCCAAATCTCTTTACCTTTAAAAAGTTGTATATTTTAAAATTTTAAAGTATATAAGTTTTTATAGTTGGTTTTTAGAATTGTAGAAATTTTTATATTATAAAAATATTTTTTATGAATAATTACAACTCTAGAGCAATGCGATTTCTTTTTGGTCCAAAAAAAACTTGTACTTTTATTATTTTTTTAATGTGTTAAAATTAATAATATAAAAAATATTAAAATTAATAATTTAGTGTGTAAAGTATAAAATAGGAATAGTTCATGAATGCATGTTGCATTAACCCGAAAGTAAAAAACAGAAGTAAATTGAACTCTCAATCTCGTCTTATTATCTCACGTCACAGTCAATTGTTTAGTATGTTTTATTGTATTATGGTTATTAAATAACTAATGATATTTTAATAGTTACTTATTAATTAATGTGAGAAATTCAATTGAATTAAGTGACTCATTTTTTTATTAAAAGAGAGTCATATTTTGTCTAAATAAATTTTTTTATTAATTTTAAAATAATTATTAAAATTTTTAATAATTACTCAATGATTAAAATAAAATTTACCTTGTCATATAAGTTATTTTTTCCCGTACGGCTTGAATGACTCTAAACAAAAATATCTGCTATTACTAGTTTACTACCTCTGTGTCTAATCCAACAATGAAATTTCAGCCTCTATTCACCAAAGTTCAAATATATTAAAGAAAAGAATCTTGTGCGGTGTGAACACAAATATAATTAACACATGAAAATGTATTTTTGGTATTCATAATCACTTTGAACATTCTCAACCCCAATTTTTTAATCTTCATTCGCTTTTTTCTCGTCTTTTATCTTCCCACCTACCATAAAGATTTCCTTATTGTTTAATCACCAAATCCAAATCAAAATATATGCTCGATCCTTTTTTCTTATATTTGATGCCGACTTCCAACATCGATGCTCATCTTTTATCTGTCTACTGCCCTACTCCCACGTGATGCCTACTCATTGATCTGACTTAAATTCAGTATTTTATCTACGATTCTGGACGAGTCTGCACACCAAAAATAAATCTTTTCTGATGGACAATCATAATGCCACAGCAAATATCTTTTGATATGATTTTCCAATTGTTGTGTGGATCCTACCACGACAATCCTCTTCACCCGTCTCCACTTCCAGTAGTTTTTAAATCATACTCACCGTCGTTCTCTCTCTCCTCTCTCTTTCCCCGTTTCATCACCATCTCTTTCTTACTCACCTACAGCACTATGCACTCCTCTAAGTCCTGCAAATTCCCCTCCTACTCACTGCCACCCGATACCACATTCACACTCTTAGTTGCCATTGCTTTACAACATCCATGGTTTCCCTCAACTCCGTAGTATCATAAAACACTCCATCGAGCCCTCTTCATTACTCTCAGCTCAGCTAGCAATTTTTTTTTTCTTTTCAATTTTCGTGACCCATTTTATTACAGACTCCACTGCATCACAATGGATTTCATTGTATTAAAGAAGTGTTTTTATTATATTGGTAATTTTATAACGCAGCGGAATTAATTTTTTTTTACTTTCTTATCACGGATCATCTTGATTAATTTATGCTAGTACAAGAAAAGTATAAGGATTATACCTTAAAATTACAGTAAAATCTCCAATATGTTTGGAACGTCGATCCACAAGTCGCACAGGTGCCCGGCCTCTAATTAACGGTATCCACACAGATAATTAAATTAGGAATCTTCACAAGATTAATTGACCCAAATCACGGAGTGCTAGCTCTTAAATTATTTTCTTTTTCCAAAACCATGACACTCACGTTTTAAGAAAAAATTTTGTTGGCTTTTTTTTTTTCCTTAAAAACCGTAGTACTATCCAAGTCTAGCCGTTAATGTGCTACTTTTTAACCATATATATAATAATATAGAATTCCAATCAAATTGGGTTTAGGAAATTATAAATTCTAATCAGTTTGGAATATGGGTATATAAATAATTATAAAATCATTAGAACTATTAATATGTCTTACGTATTAACTCATAATATTTATAACTTATTATAATTAAACCCAAAAGTTAATTTATCTCATAAATTAACCCATAAGTATCTCATACTTATTAAATCATTTTAATCCTGAATTAATTATCCTTAAGTGTGTGACCCTTTAGGCTCCCAATCACGTTGGTAATATGTATAAATTATAATCCTAAATTAATTAGGATATATAGATAAATTAAACACCTTTAATTTATCATTAATTCTCCAATTAATTAATTTACACTTATAGATCAAGATTGGCTTCTAGCAAAGCATCATGACCACCCAAGTGTTGAGATATGTGAAGTGGTTCGACATCACCCATCTGTGACTAGTTTTTCCGTAATTAATATCCTTTCACCAACCTATATTCCGATTAATTCAATAGTACAGATATAATGCCAACTCTTATCGAATTAATCAAATTTTACTTCTTTCCAAAATACAACTCATTGAAATAGAATTTAAGACACTCTTAAATCTATTTCTATTTTGCGCAAAGATTTTTGAATCGTATTTCAAGAAGTGGCCATATTGGGATATATTCTCCTATTATAAAGAGTGGTGAATCCTCTATTGGTTATATCTTATCTTCTCATGATTCATATTATACCTGAACTCTTATACACATGTGCGACTCATTAAGAGTAACGACTAATGTGAGCTAAATTTATGAATAATAATCTAGATGTGTCAAGATACAACTCATGACTCAAGTCAAAGGACCATTACACCACTATCACAAAGAGATTAATCCACTGGCATTTAAATAATAATCCGTGTAGAATACTCCTAGCGGGTCAATCCGATGCACTTATTCTTAATAAGCATCCACATACTCTTATGTGCTAATCTACTAGTGTCATACACTACGATTAGGGATATACACGAATAAAATATAATTACATCATAACTCTTTATGATTTTACATATAAATATTTTATTCGTTAAATGTCATATTACAAAATATACATAAATATAAAAGCGTAATTTATCCCTAAAATTAATTGGTTTTAGGGCATACACTAACAAAAATAAGTTATAGATGTTATTAACTATGATTCTTATAGATGTTATTAACTATGATTCTTATAGATGTTATTAACTATGATTCTTATTCCTTCTCTCTTTACCTATAAACTAAACAAAATTTTTAACTTATTATCTCAAGTTGCGGCCCCACCTTCAAAAGATTGTGTTTTGATGTTTAGGATGCGGGTTGAATGGAATAAATCCCGGAGCTTATTTCGAAAGCCTTAGAGTCCTAATTGTAAAATAGAGCACCTTAATGGTTGAATGATTGTTGGAGGGTTTCATCGAAATTAGTCGGTACAGTTAGGATAATTTGGACTGGATTTTCTTGAAGTAGGATTGGATTGAGGAGACAGATGAATGGAGAGAGGAGAGATCGCGAATCAGCGACTTTAATTGAATGAGAGTTGATGGAAGGGGTGGTGGTGGGCGAGGACTGCATAGCGGAGCTGAGAATTCGAGTATGCGGAGGCCGTCTTGGAAATTTTAATTTGGCGGAGTAGGAAGAGAAACGGGTGACATCAAACTCTGAAATGAGATATGTGGAGAAAATGAGGACTGAGTAGAAGGAATCAATAGCCAAAAGGTAAAGGGAGAGTGGGGAGGCGGTAGGGGTCTCTAAATAGGAAGTGGAGTATAGATATTGGATGGTTGGAGAAGAAAAGAGAAAGCGATGCTTTGTCTATAACGCATGGTGAAAATTGGAAGTGGAGGGACCCAACAGAACAGAAAAACAGGAAATATTGGTGTTGAATCATTGAGGGTAGTTTTAGCAGTGAACAAAAAATAGCTGTGGCAATATCGTTGCCCTTTTTCTAATAGGCCAAAAAATGAATCATGGAAAATTTTGGGGTGCCGACAAGTTATTTTGGCTGGAGGTGTTGAAAATGATTTTTAACCAACCACAGCTTGTCACGTATGAGCCACATCATCTACCATTAAAATCAAGGTTGTATTGGGCCAAAAAGGAGTTTTTTTTGCAAGTTAACATAGCCCACCGAAAAGTAAATTGTATTTGGTCCCCTGACTCTCTATTTAACCCTTGACTTTCTAATTCGTATCGGTTTTGCAACTAACTTTTATATTTAGGGATAACAAGTATTTTTTCAAGTGTATTATTGTAATAAATCTTAGTAAATCATCCAAAAATTGTATATTATTTATTTAATTACAACTGTTAAATTTTATGCCATTTGAAATAATAGAGTTGATTGTCAAATTATTATAAAGAAAAGAATACCTCAAACAATTTTCAATTTCTAAAGTTGTTAGTTTCTAATATAGTGGATAGTATGAAACGATTTATTTTACTATACAAATCGATTAAAATTAATATAATAAAGTATAAAATGAATATTTTTATTGGAATATTGGGTTATGTATTTCAAATAACTAAATTCTACTCTTATTACTAATCATTTTATTTAGTATTTGTTTGCGATTTATCTAGAAACCAAAAACATAAATAGTTTAGTTTGAAAACCAAACTATGAATACGAATACATACATTGAAATTTTGAATTGAATTATGAAAATAATTGTAAATTAGATAAAAAAAAATTAAAAACATCACACCTATTAGTTAAATGATTGGCCAAATAGTTAAATAATTTAGTCAAAATTTGATTATCCATATTGTCATTTGGGATGAATAAGTCGATTACATATGTATTTTATAAGCAAAACATAGTATTATTTTGTAAGACCTTATCTCAGTGGTATATCAATTGAATAAATATACACACTTCTACTATTTTTCGCCTAAATGATACACACATTATCACAGTTATTGTAAATACTTTTTTTCTAACTTTTATTTTGAAGATTGGGTTGAGTATTGGCTAATTGATGAAATAATCATGTCAAAATTTGGAAATGATTCCTTAAATTATTAAACAATTGTAGTTTGGAATAGGATCCAAAATATAATCCGTTTATTGTTACTGATACATACATATAAGTTGTATATGTAATCATAAATGTACATGTGTGTGTATATATATACACACACACACACACATATATATGTATGTATGTATATATACATATATTTTTGATTGCATACATACATACATACGTATGATATGTATACATACATACACACATACAAATATATATATATATATATATATATATATATATATATTTAGGTAATCGTACCAACATAGTTGCATATTCCTACTTATATATTTTGGTAATCGTACCAACATAGTTGAGAATCATATTTCTACTCCCCCTTTTAACATGACTGTTCATGTGTTAGTTATAGGGGTATGGAAGCTTTTGGGAACCTTGATATTTTGAATGCACATATAATGCATCAATGAGTAATAGTTTTGTACAGGTATTATTGATACCTATGTTGATGGTTAAAAATGATATGGATCCTTTTGTGTTAATATGTAAGTTTTTCAATTATCTAATGATCTTTTGAATGTTTATGATTCATTATAATTTGTTGAATAAATTGCCATTGACAAATTATGTGATTGAGTATGATAAAGCAGGATAAATGATGAAACACCACAAATTTGTTCTTGAATCATAATAGAACAATTAAATTTTCTAATAATCCAAGCGGATGCCCACATGGCTTTCCCACTAAACTTCTCCTAGAAGATAGTAGGTGGAAGTGATGCACATTCATTTCATATCTAAGAAACAGAGAAATGCCAACCAGAATGGGGCAAATTCACCACTCTACATCTTCAAAACCTGCAATGGATAATTGTTCAGAAGAATGAAATGATCCCAATTTTCACCTTCCATTGGTTCTTGGAAATATTTCTCTCTCAAGTCCAACATAAATTGATCCCTATATGGTTGACCACTCTTCATTGAAAAGAAATCAACAATCGTTTACAAGATTATTTTACTTTAGTTGTATGCAACTATGTTGGTACGATTACCTGAATATTTATGGAATCCCACAAGCCAATTGATGTGTAACGAACTTTAGCATGCTAAAAATATGTAGATGATTGCGGGTCTTCATTGGAAAACATAATTTCCAAATACACCTTTATCAGCCAAGTAGGATGCATATGCTTCGTCTATTGTTTCATCAGCCATCGTGCAAGTTCACCTATTATATCCATTTGTTTCTCTTTAACAATTTTATTACGATAACAAATTAGTGTTTGCGTACAGTACATACGTATATATTAGAGGTAAGACTTAAAGTAAAGAAGTAGAATGATTTTGTGTATTATCAATTTGTTACTTACTTGCATTACTTTTTCTGCATTTCTTTTGTGATTTTTTTTTTGCCATGATCCCCCTAGGTATAGCATGCTCCAGATCGCGAATGCCTAGCTTTGTTCGAATGGCGGAAAACTTTTTACACCTTTCCAGCATTGTTGACAAATATAATTCCTTCATGTGTTCAGTTGTATTTTGGATGATTACTTTCATGTTATTGTATCCTCTTATTGTTTTAGATGCATAGTAACATATTGTACTGCATCCATTAGTCAAAATACCATATTTGGCCATCTATGTCATGGCATCTAGATGGGTGTATTCAGGGAAGGTGTAAACTGTGTATTTCTTAGCCTTTCTTATTCAGTGTTGTAAAATGCAACTGTTTGCAATTTTTTTCATGTTCTCAATCAACATTACCCAAAAATATGAGTATATGGTAAGCCGAGAGACTTTAGTTGCATGTAAGAGCAGTTCATTTATTTTGTAACTTTATTAAACATTACCCTCTATTGCATGTTAGAGTAGGCTTGAGAAAGGAAAATATATGGATTGATTACCATCGTTCATCCAATCTTCCTAGTCATATAATGATACATTTTTCTTATAATTCCTAAATTGGATGAAAATATTTCAGGTGTATATTTTTTGAGCATGCCTCTCCAGCCAAACTAGTTCAGTTGCCAACAATAAGCTGGTATTCTGCATAAGGTTATCATTTTTTGCTTCATCATTCCTGAGTCACACAATCCCCAAATTAAAATTTTGGAAAAACTCGATGAAATGCATGGTCCTTTTAAGATATGATTTCAAAAATCATTCATCTTTTCACAACTTTGAGTTACCTTACCCCAGCAGAGAAGTTACCTCACAAATGTGAGGTTGCCCAAAGCCCTTTTTGTGGTAAACTTTGTTAACCTATTCATTTTCCTCAAAACCAAAACTTTGTACCATATGTTGCCAATAGTCATCAAATTGATCTGGTGAACAAATTTTAAATATGCAGTAATTCATCGCAACAACAATTCCTTTGATTGTGTTCTAGTGTAGGTATTCCTCGTCGAATGTTAGCAACACTAGTTGTGCTTGGCATCTGGAAAGTATCTCTTTATTGTCTTTCGCGTTGTCTTATCCCCATCAGTTAGAACGACAAGCAATTTTTTCTCACCTATTGCCTCTAAGAACTTTTCTATAACCTAATCATAAGTATCTAATTTTTCTTCTATTATAAGAGCACATGCATAAATGGTGGTTGATAAATGGTAGTAAATGCCACACAAAACAACAAGAGGGTGGTTATAATAATTTGTTTTGTATGTGTTGTTAAAAACCAGCATATCACCAAAGCAACTGTAATCAAACCTCGATTGGGAATCAGCCCAAAACACCCTAAACAATCTAGAGTCATCATTAATATCATAGGTGCAATAATATTTGATATCACTATTTCTCTTGCTTGCCAAATATCCAATAGCTATCATACCATTCCTATCTGTAGTGTCCTTAGCACGTTCAATGGTCAACTTGTTGTACAAGTCTTTCAATGTAAAGTGCGACATTATTGTAGCTTCTATATTGAATTACAAACAATTGCATTACTTGATTTGTTCGAGCACCAACACATCGCAAAAATTTAGCTTGAGCATAGTGGCTTCGGAAACAGATCTGTGCTATCGCAAGAAAGGAATCGTGGCTGGTTTGGCTAGGTTGTGGTTATGCTTTCTCATAAACTCTGTGACAACATATTTTTGACCATGAGCATCGTATTTAATTCGGAAACATGCTAGACAATTCACTCATGTTAATGCTTTTGGCTCCCTTCGTCAGTCGATGCAATGTATGTGGTGTTTCGACCTTTCACTCTCTCTGCAACAAACCCATTTACGAAACTGAGTTCTACCAAATGGGTTCTGCTTCTTTTCAACTTTACAAATTCTGAAGCTGGTTGCCCTACCACAAAGGGTGTAGAAACATTCAACATCTTTCACGGACTCATTCCACACTCATTTTATGGTTGGATGACAAGTCATCAACAACATATTTGTCATCCATATGCGTCTCTTAACTTTGTTGTTCCAAGCTTTTCCTTCATGTCTTCTGTAGATCCCATGTTTGCTCAGTTTCCCTCATCATAATCGTTGAACAAGGTTTCATTCAAATCCAGCTTTGGATGTTTTCCTTTTGGGTCATCCATGCTTACTGTAGAAGTTTTGAATTTGTAAGAATAAGCTTTAATTAGCAACATGTTTGATTTTGATGGTATATTAATTACAAGTCCGGCACATCTCTGCCTTTACATGCTCGAGAATTTTGAAATTGTTGTGAATGTAATACCATTATATACTCGTTACCACTGCCAACTAGTTGGGTTATTGCCAATTTTCATCCAAAAATCACTATCTTTCTTTTGTATGATATCACTTCTTCTTCAACCTATAATCACTATCTTTCTTTTATATAATGTCACTTTTTCTTCAATAATTTGCACACTTTTTCATACAAAATCTCGGCTAAGTGCATGTTTAAATAGAATTTATGCTCATTGATGGTTTTTAATACAATATGTAAAAGGGTTAGTGTGATGTTAAATGGTCAGTAATAATTATGGTAGGTATCTTTCATGTAACTGGTACAGTGCTTTCCATTTAACGCCCTCTTTTATTTCCCTAATGTGCAGCATGTTGCATTCTATTTTTGTGGAAACTTTCAAAATTTTACTTGTTCAGTCAAGAATGCCCGAGTTGAATTTATTGGCCCATATGGTGAGTCCAAATAATGGTACAACAACAAATGTAGCCTATTATGAAGGCACTAAGCCCTTACCGCATAAGATTTACAACCTATTTTTTTACTAAATTTTTTACTCATCTACAACATCATAACCCTAGCCAGCTATTGACTTGTACCCAACAACTTTTCACCCATCACCAAAATTATAGAGGGACTTGATTACAGAACTTTCTGAACAATTACAACTAGGACTATGATCTGCTAATTGATGATGAGAAGCACATTCGATCATATTTAGAGTCGGAGGGGTTAGTATCACCAAATCTGTAATTTTGGATGTCTTTTGTTGTTAGGCAAAATGTGTTTAATTTTTTCCCTCAAATACTAACTCTACCATTTATGTGTGCACAGGAAGGTTATTCACTATGTACGAGTGGATCACTAATGGACGTAAAGGATTAGTGGCAGAGCCTACACGTGTAGTCAAATTGAAGGTGGAAAGAGCTAGATTTGATGCATTTTTGGATGGTTTACCATGGGTTGAAATTGATCCAAGCCTTCTATATGTTTTGGTTGAAAGGTGGTAGGACACTATAAACTCTTTCCACTTTACTATTGGTGAGATGACGTTGATGCCTATGGACTTCTATTGCATCACCGGATTAAGAATTGGAGGGATACCAATTTCTCGTTTTATTGAAAAGAACGACAAGGTTGAACATATAAGAGGGTTGCTTGGTTGGGAGCCTAAAAATATATACATTAGTGATGTGAGCTTCAAAGATATGTGAAAGTAGTTTAGGGATGCACAAGTAGACACCAGTGACCACACCTAGGTGCAAATGCTATTGTACTCTTATAGGGCATTCATTTTGTATATGCTCGGCCACTTTATCCTAAAGACAAGTGATGCAACTGTAAGTCTATCGTGCCTCCTATCTCTAGAAAATATCAAAACTACTAACCAGTATAACTAGGGAGGAGCAAGGTTGTCCATACTCTACAGTTCAAAGTGCAAAAAATCTAGGATGAATAGCAAGAAATAGGAGGCTCAGCTTTGTATAGAAGGTGAGTAAAAATTGAAATTATGTTAGGGATTACTTGCGAATACACTAATACTTCTTAATATAAAACATCTTATATGCGATACAGGTTTGGGCTTATGAGTATTTGAATGTGCTTCCTATCAAACTTCTTGAATACAACTGGAATATTATACCAAGCTTACGGTAGTGGCAGTTAGACAGTAAGCAGCCATTTCAAAAATCCAGAACACTTGATTTACATCGAGAAATAGATAGCATACAATTCAACAAAGTTAGTTTTATATATTTCATATTACTTTTTACATAATAATGAAGCTATTCGTTAAAATTATAACGTTCTGAAAATAAATTGTGTATATATTAGGTAAACTGGACGTCGTCGAAAATGAATATTTTGAGTAAAGAGTTTCAAGTAAGCAAGAATTTTGTGTTCTAAAAGGTTGGTTGTGAATGGTCCCATGGGAAAATTTTACTATTTGGCTAATCGTTTTTTCACCAAATCAGTGTGTACAGTACTGTTTTGTAGCCTGCACCACCATCTATAAATATGCTATACACCAATAAAATTTGGGAAGACGTGCTAAGGGGTTTACTGCAAGGGATGGACTGTTCTGTGTTCCACCCTATATATGAAGTGTATGAGTCATATAATGATTTCATCAAAAGAAAATGAATGCATCCACTAACTAGTGTACATCAAAAGAAAGAACCTAGAACCAGTGTTAGTAAAGATGGAGTTAGAGAAAATGTATCTGTTGAATTTCCCAAAAATTATCCACCATGGACTGCAACATGCATTCAACAAGAAGGTAGATTGCTAGATGAAGTGCCGATAGATAGAGTTGAGGTTACATTATGGGAATTCTGCTACCTTTGAAGTTTGTTGAAATGGTTGGGATTTTTTCCGTCAAACTTGCTGCAAGTTTTTTTTATTTATATATTTGCCAAAATTATTTTAAACATTTATTAGGTTTAAGCACTTTGTTTGAGGACTTGTTGAGGAAAAATATGGGCTTATGGTATAGGTTACTGAAAAAGCTGTTGAAGTTTTCAATCTATCCACCAATTTGAAGTGTGCTACAATTGTAGTCATTCTTCAACAACAACTGACTTATTAATTTTTAATTTTATCCCAACATATTTCTGATTGAAAATGTTTTGATTGTGCACAAGATTGAAAGGAGGACGATAGTTGGACACAGATCGGCTAGCCTCTATGCATTCGTTAACGCGTGGTTCGTGATAATTGGGTTGTTATTCATCTAACCCAGGCTAGCTTGATTGTATGAGGGCAATTTCATTTGATTATTATTAACAGAACAATGTATAATTTTATGTTGGATAATTTCTTTTCTTTGTTTTAATTAATTATGGTTACACATATGCTTAAAGTTCAATTATGCAAGATTGGTGGCACGTTGTGGCAAAAATTTAATGGATAGCCATTTACAAATACACAAAAACAATTACTTAAGAAAATTAAGTGCTTGTCCTAAAATGAAACTACATACTTAATCAAGATGCATAATCCTAATGTGAATTTAATGTATTGGTCATATAACTTGTTAGTATAACCCCAAAACCAATACAAAATAAGTTTTGTTTTTTCATTCATAACAAAAATATCTTAAATCGATTGTTGACAATCTTGCTGAAATAGTTGCTTACATGTACTTAAAAAAAGATTTTATAATGAAAAAAGAATAATTGGTGTTAATTTTGTTTTTGACGTGAATGTATTGTATTTTTTTAGTCTCAAAAATATTTTATTAACCTTAATAAGAGGTGTTTTTTTCTTTTTCTTTTTTTGTGGCCAGAAACGATATCATTTAAATTAAAACCACTTAATATTACAAGTAATCTTGACAAAGGATGGGAAACTTTCTCATATCATCCTTTGTTAAATCTTCTAGCCAAAGGGAGAAGGTGGACTTCTACTTAATACAATTCACCAAAAGGGTTGCAAATTTTGCACCCATATTATTAATTCTATTTTGTACTCCACCTATGTACTTCAAAAAGTAAGAAGTAAACTTAATAATGAGTTCAGCATTATCCTCTAATATTAGTCTTATATTAGCATCATCCTAACTATTGGAGATATTACCACTTTGCAATCGTTCTGAATCTTAAGTTTCTTACATTTTTCCTTCTCTACAACAATATTAGCTCTCTAATGGACAATTGCTTGCCTTGAACTTTTAGGGGAGGGAGATGAGGGAATTTTCAAAATTTGTTGTAGTAGTCGCCTGTACTTAACCAAATGTTGTTTCATCCCTCACCCAAAGTATTGATTCAATAAGATTTGTCCAACAGCCCATACAATTATCTGTCAACATCATGTGTCAAGAGAATGGTGATGGTACTATTTACAGACTGGATTCACCTTTTGTCATTATCTCAAGGAAGAAATCAATCGGTTGAATGCTTTGTCCGCTTGCTTTAGGTTTACGAAAATCTCCTGTTACACAAAAACCAACAGATTGGGCATTTTTGCGAAGATCTTCTAATACTAAAAAAGTAACCGGTTGGCCATTAATTGGGAAGATATTCTGCTACTAGAATCCTTAACAATTATTACAACATAGATTGGTCGTACCTCTCATTGGCAGATAGCTTGCGGATAGATGTGTTTAACCTAGGATACATCTACTTAACAGACAAATTC
Source organism: Cinchona pubescens (assembly GCA_025175665.1). Lineage (NCBI taxonomy): Eukaryota > Viridiplantae > Streptophyta > Magnoliopsida > Gentianales > Rubiaceae > Cinchona > Cinchona pubescens. Next base: position 582,038 of record JANKKI010000281.1, on the reverse strand, counting down.
ATTTGAGTGTATGACAGTCTAGGCCAAGGAGTAGCGTGACTAGTCCACATCAACTAATATCCGAAAATGTCAGCAATCAACATCGTATTCCATGTCCTTGGGTTAGTACAAGGATCATTTTTCAATCCAGAGGTACAATTTTCTTGGTTGTTGTAATATGGTGTGCATTTCATTGACTGTTACAACTTTCGTGTACAATGAGAAATTTTTGAAAAGTTCGCAAGAGAGCATGCAAGTCTTCATTGTGATGCCAAAGCAATTGCATGATGATTTAATTTCTTTTTCAAATTCGTTTAAAAGAATTTTTTTTTTTACAATTTTTATGCACTATTAATGCAATATTTACTGGTTATAAAATAGAAAAATGTACAAGAACATTGTGTTCATTCTAAATTTCTAACATAGGACAGTTAGTGTGTCCAAATTTTTAAGCAAATGCATCCAGATTTAATAGAGCAATTCGTACCCAAGGTGCAAATCTATACAATTACGTGTAGAACAAGGATAATCAACATTATCGTCTTAAAATTCATTGGATAATACACCAAATGTATGTTCAGGTAGACCAGTTTATAGTAGATTTTTTGCCAATGGTGCGCCAAATAATGGCTAACTCAATACTTAACGACGAAATAAACGAGTAGACATTTCGTCAATTAGTGTAGTGGCCACCGAAGCACTTCCCGTGCATGCCCCGCCTTAACTGTCAATGATTCTATACTCGTTCTAGAATTACTAAGGAAGAATTTTGCGACCATTATAAATCCCTTTGTGCACGAAATTGGAGAGCTATATGTTTGGATTATATTTGGATCCAACCAACTTGGTTGGAATGTTGCAAATTTCCTCAATAAAGATGGATTATCTGCTAGCATCTCTATGAGTATATCTGCAACTGATCCAAATGATATGACTTATATTATTTTAAATCTATCTATTATGGATGTTATTATGGATAAAAAATAAACTCTCACATGCTACACTTCAACATTATCATGAAGAACTATGAAAAATTTGTATGGAGGGCTTCCAACATTGCATTAGAAAATAAAGGCACTTAGATGCAATTGGAACGTCTAGGTTAAAAAGAGAAAAAACTATGTTGTCAAATCTTTAATTGGTAGGCATTATGATTTCATTAGTGTCATAACTAGGGCTTCACGTGCTTAGTGCATAAAAAAATTCATTTTGTTTGTCCACTATCCTATCACACTATGTCAACTTGCTGGTGTTTATTTTAATTCATGAAGTTTGTAATCTCATTTGTCATTGTAGACTATTATGTTGTTTTGCTATGAGCATATAAATGATAAATGTAAATAAATTAAACCATGAAAATGTCCACACATAGTTCAACAGTTCTTAAGAAAAATTAGAATAAGGGGTTTCACGTCCCATGCACAAAGAAAATTGTACTTCAAACAAATAAATCTTGAATTTCTTCAAAATCTTCAGAGATTGACCTCTCACTTCATTTCCAGGATCAAGGAATAGTGACACAACCAATTATTTTCATTCTTCATTTGAGTCAAACTAAGAAGAAGAAAAGTTTTTCAGTTAAAACAAGGCCTTGGAGTATGATAAAAAAATGATTGGTGTGGGTTTAGTTGAATACTGTTTGTTTGCTTGTTTTTGTTAGTTTCTAAAAGTAAGCTGATGTGGACAAGGACTTTAGTTGGCAAAATATAATTGGTGTGGGGATACCATTCATTCTGTGCTTAGTGGTATGAAGGTCATCTATTAAAGTTTATCCTTTTTCTTAGATTTGAAATTCGAATAGAAGAAAAGATAGGGAAGAGATTAGGAATGCTTTAGTTCCCCTTATGTTCGCCAGAGTTGGAGACGATAGGATTCTCTAGGATTGTTTCTTTATTTTATTTATTTGGATTTGTATTTTGGCTATTGTTCTTCCCCACACTCTCTTTATTTTCCCTATGATAATACCACTTCTATTTGAAGAGTTGGTGGTGATGGTGGAGGGCCGTTCCTATCCGACCAGGGATGAAAACCTATAACAACAATAATAGTTTTCAGAGTGAAAATTGAAGGGTTTTGAATGGAGGCATAACAATTTGAATTTGAAATTAATGGGTTTTGGGTTAAGACAAAGAGTATGTTGTAAGGGTGTGTTTTGAAGACAGATCCTTTTTGAAAATTAAGGGATTTTTTGGGTTGATGCATAAACTATGCAGGTTAGGTTTTGAGGGTAGAACTTTGATGACTTAATTTGTAGGTTAGATTTTGGAACTTTGAGGCTTGATTTGGTACTAGGTTAAAAATAGAGTTTGAAATGGTACTCTTTCGCCAAAGATCTAACTCTGGTGTGGCAGTCAACGGTGGTTAGCAGCTGTTGACGGGTGCAAAAACTTCAGCAATAATTAAAGAGAGAGGAGGAAGAAGACAACTTCATAACTACGTCATTTAGAGAAATAAATGACCAAAATTACAGTTTTAATAAAATAGGCTAATAGATTATAATATATAGAATAGAAATAGAACAATAAGAGCCAAAACTACATAGTTTGGTCTCAAGTTTTTGGGACAACCCTCTCATGAAATCTAGTATTTGACTTAACAGAGGATTTAACAGACGAAAATAACGAAAGGATCAAAGGTCGACTTTTTTAATATTTTAGTTACTTATTTCACTACAAAAGTTATTTAGTGATCAAAACTCATACAACTTAATAGTTGATTGCCTTTTTTTTGGCACTTTACTCAAAGAAATATTCTGGATCAGATCATCATCTTTGGATATACTAAGCAAGAATTCCCACCAAACCAAAAAAATAGACTATTCCTAGACTTCATTAAATGTTCTGTTGTTTCAGAAGTATTTGCATATCTATAACATCTATCATCCTGCAAAAACAAGTGCACTATGTAAACACCTCCAAAGAAAGCGTGTGGATATTGCCAGAGCAAATATTATCCATCCAGAGAAATTTTGTTCCAACAAATAAAATTACCCTTACCTAGTCAATATGAATTTTCTACCAATTTCACCTCTCTTCCCACCACTACCAAACAGTCAAAAATAGGTTAAACAACTACTTGGAGTCCAACAACAACAGTTAGGCGGTCAGTTTCTCTTTCTCTAATATTCAAAGAAAACAGTTTTCTAGGGCCTAATAAGGACAAGAACAAAAAATCAGAGATTTGATTTTCATTTATATCAAAATTTTGTGTCCAATTTAATCAAAAGGGATTGGATTATTGCAAAATAGGATTGAATACTTATTATAAATGTCTGTGTGCACTCCTAAGACCAACACCATAAATATCCAAAAATACCAACCTTTATCGATTCAAACCAAAATTTTTGTATTAGAAAACATACTTCACCTCATTGCAAAAGTAGTAGATCATTGGTGATGCACCCATCTTTGGCAATTTCTTTTCTCATTTTTTTTTTAACTTTTATGCTTTTTGTTTTTCAAATTTATGTGTGTGATGTTGTGAGCAGGAAATGGGATTTTCTAGAGGGAGGAAGGCACAAGCAAGAGGAATTGGGAAGGGGGATATACAGATAGGAGAGGAGGACAATGAGAAATGACTGGATCGGAGAAGAGGAGGAGGAAAAGTGACACAAGGGCCGGATTGGGAAGGGGATACAAGGATCAGATTGTATTTGAAAAAGAGGTGAAGGGTCTCTTGGTGAAGCGACACAAGGACTAGGTTGTTGAAGTGAAAATCTTCTAGTGTTTGGAGATTGTCAAGTAGAGACGAGACAAGAGTGTGTGGTGGATCAAAGTTCAATACAATTCATAAGAGAAGGGTAATTTTGTCTGATAACGTAAAATTGCTATGGATAAATAGGAATTACTCTAGCAATAACCATACCTCAAAGAAAGTGTTTGATCTTATTTTTAAAAGGTAATTTTGAAAGTTATTGATAACTTTATTACATAGAGTTATTTTGCCTTCAATTTCTATGCAATTCTGGTTACGTTAGTCCCGTCCGGATTGATTTTATATGTTTTTGTTCATAATTTGTGTTTATTGGTGATTTTTAGTCTCATAAAGTAATTTTAGGATTTTTTTATAGTAATTATAAACGAAATTGGACTAAATTGACATTTAAGCATTATATGTGCATCTTGACTTGGTGATTTTGGTGTAATTTTGTAGAAAAAGTTAGAAGATTTGATGGGAAATTGAAAGAGTGGAAGAAGTCAAGGACAAAGATATAATTGTATGGAAATGGAAGATCAAGCTCAAAGTTGCAACCCTATTGACTACAGTCAAAGCTACCAAGAAGAAAATCTTTGATCTTAACTGTGGTCAACACTACTTCAGTTCAAGGTGCTAGTTAATCGCGGTCAAGCACATCAAGGCACTGTTTCGTTAATCGTGGTCAACAAGCAACAACAAGAAACAACCTTTAACCACGATCAATAAAATTATATAGGAGAATTATTGACCACGGTCAACCTAGTCAACTAGCACTTTGACCATAAGATTTTTGAAATTACTCTAGAGAACTATACAAAAAAACACATAATAGTGGTGTAGAATAGATAGTTAGTGCAACCACCTAGTGTAATCTTATCATAAGTCCTTTTTCTCTTCTACTTAAACTTTAATTTAAGCTATAAAAATTCAATCTTTTTACCCTAAAACTATGGGGCTTTTCGATAGCTTTAATTTGATACCAATTTCAACTATTTTCTCACCTATATCTTATATTTTGAGCTATTTCAAGTCTTTGCCTTTTCCTAGACTTAGTTTAAATTTAGATTAAATAGTAGATCTTTGTGGAAATCTTATTTTTCTCTCTTAGTGTTAATACTTTAGTTATTAGTGAGTTTTCATTAAATATAATTTTTAAAACCTAATCATTAGTTTAAATCTAGGTTCCTTCCAATTTCCTAACTTTCTAGAAATAGTAAAAATGAAAAGCATATTGTTTTCTAGTGTATGAATTGCTATTTTTGGTAACTTTCTTCTTATTCTCTCTTTAGTATTTTAATCAATGCTAGCTTATTATTTATTGTACTTTCTTATTTTAGTTTTTTAAACTACTTTCTTAGTTTAATCCCTTAATTGCTTCTTTAGTGAACAATTTTTAATTGCTTTCTTAGTCTGGCAAATTAGTTTAATTGCTAGTTGATTACTTTAATTGTTATCTTAGCATACACTTTATTTGCTTTGTTAGATTAGAACTTTACTTGTTTTCCTTGTTGTCTAATTTTAATATCTCTTTTTAATGAAATATATTCTAGTCATTTTCCTAGTTAACGCTTTAGTAGAATTAGTCTTAATTGCTAGCTAAATTGGATTAGTTCTTAATTGCTCTTTAGCTTGTGTTACATAATACCTAAGTTAATTTTTGGCGCATTATTATGTCCATTTCTGGCTTACTAAAGTAGTGATTAGTGATAGTCTTTACTTGTCTCCTAGATTAATTTATTTAATTGCTTAATTTGAGAATTTCTTGTTATTTTAGTAATTGGAAGGAAAATTCTCCCCCCTTTTTTTTTTTTTTTGTCTAATTAGTATAATAGTCCAACAAGCCTAGTAATCACTATACCAATTCTCATGGGATCGACACTAATTCATCACTAATCTACAAACTTATCTCGTATACTTACGAGAGTGAAGGTGTTGGTTAGGTGAAGAATTTAATTTTATTATTTGTTTGATGCCCTAAAAACTTTACTAACCTAGAGCGAACAGTTATTTCCAAACATATTGATGAGACAATGCATAAATAGTTTGTAATAAATCTTGTATGACACCATTCTTAATCTGATGTTCACTTTTAGCAAGATAATATCCTGATTTCTAAATAATTTACTTACTAGATTAAGGAAAGTACCAAACTCTCTTATCTTCCTTCATGTAAAAGAAAGATGAAGTTGAAAATTCATATCTTCACCATATTTTAAAAAAATATTTTTAACTAGATGCATATACCAACCACTCTTATTAGATTATAAAAGCTTTGAACCCAATGAAGATGACATTCAAAAGGTTTTATAGATTGAGATTTAAAAGAATATGATTTAGGAATCCAAGGATCATCCCAAATTTAAATATTTTTCCTATCTCAACAGAAAATTTAGACCCAAAATTTTCACAACCAAGAAGATGAAGATTGAGCTGAAGCATTTAAAATAGAATTTGAAAAATTTTTAGACTTCAAAACTTTACTAACAAATTTGACATTGTCCAAAAGTGCCGAAAAAAGATTGAAAGTCCCGAAACCCCTAAGCACCAACTCTTAACTTACACACTAATTTTGACCGACTGACCCACTGAATAGACTTCTTAAATTGACCCCCATTCACACACTAGGAAGGGAGGAATGTTGCTCAACTCTTACTAGCTGAATTTAAAAGTTTCTGTTCCACAAAAGAATAAAATGTTTGGAAATTTTTTTGAACCAACATGTCAAGGAAAGTGATTATGTTGTAGAGATTATAGGATTCTTCCCGAATTGAAATCTTACAAATTTTCAAGTGGTCAATAAGCAAATTACACTATAACAAAATTTAACTTTTGTCACTTGTATTATTTTTAAGATAATAAATATAACATTTTTTTATGGCACTATACCCAAAACAAGTTACAAATACTAATATTTTCAAGTTACTAATAATGTTATAACATTTATTACCACCTGCCTGACTATCTATTGTCTCAGCAGGCCTTAACCCTGCAAAAGACGATAGAGGCATAAAGGAAGGTCGAGTGTTCTTCGGGCGTCGATCAATCTATCACTCAAGGTTACGATAGCAAGCCCCTCCCTAGCCGGAGAGCCCCCAGGACAAGGAGGCGACAATCAATCATCCACTCTCGTATAAGAAGATCCGGCCATTACTATCAAAGCTATTGGACATCAATGGTATCGGAGTGCGCCCCTTCACGAGGGTGATTTAAGTGCAACGAAATGCTTACTTATGGGCTAACAGGTCACACTTTGGCCAAGTATCCTACAAAGAGACTCCCGAGAACCATTTGTAAAGGGTGATAATCATTTGATAGTCACAAAATTTTTTTTAACCCATTATAACTATTTGTTACCCTTAAATAGGGATATTAGTGTAGAAAGTAGGCCTGCAAATGGATCGAATTTGTGTCAAAATTGAAAATTTCAGATCCAGATCCAATTAAAAATTCAGAATTTGTGTCAAAATTGAAAATTTCAGATCCAGATCCAATTAAAAATTCGGATTCCGAATTTGCTCCGACGAGTCTTAAAATATAGACCTGTTTCTGGATTCGGATAAGATATATCCATTACTCAATGCTCTTTCAAGCATTCTCAAGCAATGATGGCAATGCAACCTTGGACTTCTCCTTCCCAAGACCTTCCTTTTTTCTTCACCAATTTGACAGTATTAACAACCCTTCTCCTCCTTACCCAAAAAAAACAAAACAAAACAAAACAAAACAAAAAACTTCTTCCAATATCTAAGGTATTCTTATAGAACCTTGAACTTCTCCCCCCTCCCCAAAGACCTTCTTTTTTCCGCATTAATCTAACAGTATTAACAACCCTTCTCTTTACCCAAAAAAAAAAAAAAAAAAAAAAACCTTCTCCAAGATCCAGTACCACCACCACCTTTGAATGTTAACATCACTTTTTGCAATCTATTGTGATTCAAGAGAAAGGCTTTTGGCATCATTGCCTATAAATTTATGGATAATTATAGCTGCTTAATGATATTGTGCCGTAAAATCAAATATCCAAAATAGAGTATATCAAAAAAGAGTAGATCGATGGAAATATTAGGATGTTGTTGGATCATAATAGATAGATATGTTGGGATGTTGTTGGATTATGATAGATAGATAGAGAGAGGGGAAAGAGGGAGAAGAGAGAGTATAAAAGGAGTAGAATGTGACGGCAGGAAGAGAAGAGAAAAGTAAATGAAGGCTTAAATCTAACTTAATTTTATATTTTATACATTTTTATTTATTTTTTTTAATTTTTAATCTGGTCCGGATTTTAAACGAGTCGAAACTAGTAAATTCATATCCGATCCGTTTATATAATAATCTAATCGAATCTAGATTGAATTCGGATAAACACATCTACATTTAAATTCATATTCGAATAAAAAGATCGAAACCAGATCGGATTCAGACCCAATCCGTTGAGCACCTAGTAAAAGGTCACAATACCTATTTGCGACTTGAATATGAAAGTCACACCATTATCTGTGACATAATATATAGTTTTTACAAGTAACAAGAAATAAAAATTATCTTTTACGACCATTAAAAAAAATTACAAGTCATAAAGGCATGTTTTCCTGTAGTGTTGCTTTGTTTACATCTGTTCACTTCTCCTATGTTCTTTATTTTTTCTGTCCCTGTTGTCTTGGAAAACAATCAAGAAAAAAGAAAAGGTAGTGCCAAGTTGATGGTCTCAACACGAGATACAAGGAGTATGAGCACATTTCTAGTAAAATAAATAGAGCAAATTTTCAATCCTCATCTGACACACAGTGCTTTTAAGCCTTGAACAGAAAACTCAGAGATTGTTTGTCCTCATATATTACTCTGAAGTTGAACAATAATTGTAACTCCATTGACATTATTGTTGAACCCCAGTTATGTTAATCATATTTTGATGATGACCAAATCGTACTAATGGTTTGATAACAAGTGTGCAAAAAGTGCAGAAAAACAGGAAGGTTCGGACGCATATGATCGTCCGAACAAAACAACCACAAGACTTCACGGACGCAGATGACTGTCCGAATGACAGAGTTTCGGACTATGGTAACGATGGTAATCGTCCGACACAAAGAATTTGAAGCAAGCCTTGAACGAAGAACAGCGTCCAATCATTTTCCAGAAGACTTCGCTTCGATCGGACGCATGTTCGGACGCATTCTCAGACGGTCCGAACGAATACCCTCAGAGAACGGACGCAGTGTCGGACGCAGGATTTAGCAGCGGCCGTCCGAACGGTCTAACGGCTAGTTTGTTCGGACGCACTCTTGCTGCGTCGGCCGTCTGAAAGGTCCAACAGCTAGTTTTCCAGTAAAGAAAATAGCCGTTGGGAAGTTGTTGGAAGCAGATATTTGGAAACTATAAATACCCCTAGGTCTGATTTAATGAAAGGGAGACTTCTACATTGATTACAAACAATTCTTGAGCTATTTGAGAGAAATAGTGGATACAAGTGTTGTAATAGTGTAGGTAGTGTGAAAAGAGTTTAGAAGTGTAAGAGTTCTTCAAGTGTGAGAGTGAAGAGATAACAATTGTAACAAAGAGAGGTTGTGAGTGTAAAACTCTTGGCTCAACTAAAGGAAATTAGTGTGAGCAAGAGTGATCCTCATTTGTGTACAAGAGATTATTGTCTCACCTACTTTGAAGAGACTTTTAGTGGCTGAACTTCAAGTTGTAAACTTGGTAGTTGTCTTGTAAGAAGCTCTTTGTAGTTGCAAGCTCCAAGCTTGAGAAGTTAGGGAGTTTGATTTGATTCTCTTAATCTCAATATTCTTATTTGTTTTTTAAGCTTAAATTGTTGAATATCTATTGTATTCATTTGTGCTTAAGTTTTCATTTGGATGTATAAAGTTTGAATTTCTATTAAGCACATAAAAAGGATTGTTTTTAAGAGACAACCTAATTCATCCCCCCTCTTAGGTTGCTTTTGGGGCCAACAATTATACCATTTAGATCCCTACATATCATGCAAAGAAGGATCTTGCAAATACTTCTCATAAAGCCTTCTTGATACCCTTAGGGCATTCCCTATACTTTTCACAGGAAAAACTTTCCTACTACTTTGCCAATCATTTGTAAGTTTGATCCACTCCCTCCTCCAGTTTTGCAAATGAAAACCATCACCTTTCTCTAAACTATCCATTAGAAACTTGAAATAAATTGCTGCTCGAGGGCCGTAATAGTCTCGTAGTCAAGCCCACTCCAATACTTGTTACCTGAACCAAACAAAATGAACAGAATAAAATGAATTAGCAGACTTATTATCATAAATTTATAGGGAAGTTCAGTCCCGTTAAGGCTGGTATAGTACAAGTTTTTAAAGCTCAATGTATTGTACTGTACACACCCTTAAAGCACAACAACATGGTTCCTAAAGGGATTGTAGGATTTTCCAAACTTATAACTATTGATTTGTATCTTTATATCAATTCAATGTCGTTCTTTTCATGTTAGCTTCAAATTTATGGTTTTCTTGATAGTTCCCAAGATAAGATAATAGTAGAATTCATGGTCAATCATCACTAACAAAAGAGAATTATGAATTTATGATTATAAATCCACTTACCATAATCACGAAGCAGACTAGCCTCCTCTTTGGTGTTATCAAACCACATTGTGATTTGAGTTCTTGCATTCCATTCATACTGAAATTTGGTTGGTAATGTAAGTTTAAATACCCCGTCTAATCAAATTTGGATTTAAATGCTTATAGGGTGAAATTTGGAGGAATTAATACCTGTTTTTCCTGTTCTTCATCTTGAGCGAGTCGTTTTGCACTCTCTAACCATGGTCCCAATAGAAAACCATCATGGCATGCTAAAAGTGTGTCCATGTCTTCCACAAGACCAAGAAACTCTTGACTGAAGTGAGAAACCGTATGGAGATCAGCTAACTGATAGGCTTCTATAACCTTTAAGAATAGTTGGTTTGCATACTTCGCTAAAGCTTGTCTTGTTAGGTCAATAAGGTCATATCTGAAGATGAAAAAGAGAACCCAAGTCCACACAAAAAGAAAGACAGAAAAGAGGATATCATTTAGGGGGAAATAAAAAGAACTATAACAAAAAAAGGTTGCTACTTCAGGTGATTTGTGTTGACCTGTAAGTGTTAATTTCTGAGAGTTGATCGCCACTTGAAATGAAAAGTTTTAGCGCTTGTAGTACCTCTGAAGTTGAATACCACAAATGAGGTCTACTGAAGGAATCATTTAATCCTTCAAGGGCAGTTCTCCTTAAATTCTGTATTCGGGCATTTTCGTATCTTCTACAGATTGTTACTTGAGGTATTGAGATTGAGTAGGGATCCACATCTGGGAATGCCACAATTACATCTCTATTTTTATCCTGTTCCACACTCACAAAGGATATACTGAATGTTAGATACTGAAGTTAGCTATTTGAAAGTTGGAAGCATCTATCAATTATGAATAATCTATTCAAGCACAGAAGCAGTTAACTTGAATGGGAGTAAAAAGTATGGTCCAAGTGTCAGAGGTTCTCATGGTGTTGATTGATGCATCTCAATATTAGCAAAATAAATTGGTTTGATATACACAAAATTGTGTAATGTGGGTTACATAGTTATTGTCTACTAGCAGATGAAATTAGTCGTATTATTTCTTATGAGAAGGGTAATGCAGTCTCTTAATAAACTTAGTAGAGCAAAGAGAAATAATGCAAGACACTTGAGAGGAAAAAGTTTTGAAACAAAAAATTAAGTGTAATAACTTACTTGCGAACCATCTGTGCAGTTGTAAAGTGTATGGTACAATATGGTCCAGGCATCTTGGACTGATTGCACATATCTCCCGTACCGTCTTTTAGCATATAGATCAACCCATTTCTGAAAGAATATATTGCTAAATTTCAGCTATTTTATGTAACCATATGAACATTGTAATTGTTAATGATATTATGATGAGTATAACAGAAACAGACTCAATTTAATGACCATGAAATGACAAACAAGCAAAAGAGGCATCAAAATATCATGTTCATTTTCGTTCTCCCCCTGATTTAATTTTGCAGAGCCAAAAAATTTGGAATCTAGTATGACCACTAACTACTTTGATTCTTATGTCATGCCTACCAGATGTAGGGGACCAACATTGCAATTTATCTTTGCAAATCTTGTATGACCACTAACTACTTTAATTCCACCAGTTTTTGGAGAATAAAAAGGGGATAACCTAAAGTTAATATTATCTTCATACTTTCCTTGGCTGTGCAGTATGTACACCATCAGAGGTGATGCACCCCACAGAGTGAAGAAGAGAGTATGTTTCATCTCCTCATTAGAAGCAAAAGATACACGGTCCATACAGAATTTCTTTCTTTGCTCTATTCCTTTTAGCAAAATTCAACTATTAAATATACTAATATTCTGACTTGAACTTGAAGTTCAAAGTTTAATAGTTGACCCTCAAACATATCATTCTAAAGAAACATAGGGAAACAACTTTAAGTTACCTTGACATTGACCTTGTCATGCTGAAATGCCATTTCAGACATAAGATCATACACAATAGGATTTTGCTCAATGCCTTCCATCGACATCCCAACACCAACCTGAAAGAAAAGATTGTTTGAATTGATGGAGGAAACCAGAGTAGACAAGTCATGAACATCAGTACAACAGAAAAGATTATGTTGCTATCAACTGAAAAACATGCATCACTGACTGAAGCTGGGGAGTGTGGGTACGATTAAGGTCAGAATTTTGAACAAATGTTTATTGTTTTATGTAGGCTATGTTTGAAGGATAACCTAGGAGGGTGTATGAAGATCAAAACTAAAACCAACAGTTCATGGTTGAGCGATAACAAGTAGTTAAGGAGCTATTTATCAAAATGAGATATCTAGTATACAAACTTGCCATGGTTGAGTTTTCACTTGTACGAGCTTCAACAGGTCCAGATCCAATTGCGTCCAGAACGCCATACATTTCAATGTTCCCAGCAAAATTGTGCAGCATACACCTGAACATTGGTCATTGTTTTAAGTGAGAAAACAAATAAGACAGCATCCTTAAGACTAGGATAAACAAAGACTTAATTAGTTATCTTAAGAAATTTACCAAGAATGAAAAACACAGAATTTATGTGCAATGTCTATGTGGCCTTACTAGTCTGACAAGATACAGCTTATTAGAAAACACAGAAATTATGTGCAATGTCTATGTAGCCTTACTAGTCTGAAAATATGCAGCAAATTATGTGCCACGGTATTGTGATTTTTTCAAAATCTTTCAGATTTGGCAAAGATACATCTACAGTTTTGCTTTCTGTTATGGAGATAGATGCACGGCCACAGCTGAGGAAGGCCAAGGGTTGCTAGCTCAGGAAAAGCAATAACAAAAGAAGTTCATGTGTTCTGTTCTATCAAGTACCCCGGCCATTTAACAATAGTTTTTCCCCTATTCACATGGAAATGAAGTTCTAGTTCCTCAAAACAAAGCCTGGGATCTGGAGCTGGAGATTAATTATCAGCGGGACAATCTGCTTCGCTTTTTTAAAAGCAGGCATTGAAATTCAACCAAACAAAAGGTTTTCAAAGATTTTGAAATAAAAACACGAGAAATTAAAAATCACATGGAATGCATAATGTCCAAAACTAAATCAGAACCATGAAATACACAGAGACGAATTAAGAATGCCAATGCCCATACTGGTTGAATGGTAATTGAAATTAAATTGAAAAGAGAAACCATTATTTAAAATATAAAAAAGAGTCACTTGTCCATATGTAAGGAACACCGTAGAATTGCTCTGAGGAAGACCATATTGGTTTTGCTTCTGCAAATAGATCTAGGACAACCATCTTTCCAACAGGAACAGAATGTAAGAGTGCCTGGAGATTAAATTGAGAACATACAAGAAAGGGAAATGTGAATAAGAATAAAGGGGGAACAAAGAATCAATTATGCAGAAAATAAATCTTATTTCACTACATTGTACAAGGCTTGGACTTTGACATGAAAGATTAATGGTTGGTATATGCTCACAAGTCACAAAGATATACTTGCTGGGTTTTATGGCCCTTCTGGCCTGTGAAAAGCATCTATATGTTTATTCTTTGCAAAGCCAAGATTACATGTACAGTACATTTTGCATGTTCATAATTTCAAATGTTGCATAAAGTCAAGGCTTCTTATACACTCTGGAGACTCTATGAGTACAATCCCGACTAAACAAGCCAACATGTGAGCTAAAACCATTCTAAGTTTGGAAATGGAAGACTCTCATATTGTAATCACAACAGTTTTTTTATGCTTACCAGTCAAATTAGTGTTTTGGTTTGGTCTGGGCCAATATTGAGATGACGTGCCTTCTTTTGAGCATGACTATGAACAACTTTTATTTTATTTAATTATTTACTAATTGTTAAATATTTTAATGAAGAACTTATAATCTAATTTTGCATGGAAACAATGAGCTTATGTTGGCATTCAGCATAATTGTAATTTCTCTTCTACCATCCTTGGCATCTCAAAAGAAAGAATCTCGCATGGAGAAGAAAAGGTTCTCAAAATGCATCAAGAACACATATATAGATCAAATTAAATATCGCTTCTAGTAATTCTGCTACATAAACACCATCTTGGAAGCAATATCCTGAACGTGTAAAAACAAAATTCAGAAATTTAACCTTCATTTGTGGAGGCCTCCAAAATGGATCATCCGAGAAAAGCCATCCCTAGAGGAACATTGGTTGGTCAAAAGCATATAAGTTAAAGGAAATAAAAGAAGAATAATTTTATTTTTTCAAAAATCTAGACTGAAGAGCACTACTAAAAGAAATAAATTAAATAAATAAAACAAAAGGGAAACCATAAGATACAGCCAGCAAGTTATGCGAAAGAAGGATAAGGCCCTGGGGAGGAGCAGCTATGTCTAAACCTTAGACTGACTTAAATAATATCTGTATCCATAAAATTTAACTGCTAAAGTTTGTTTATCATTAATATCACCATTATATTGTCTTTTAAAACTGTACGGTAGCAATTAAAACAGAGAAATATGTTGCAAGAAACTCATTTTTCACCTGCATCAACCAAACAGCATCATTGTCACCACTTTGCATTCCCCTGAAAATTGCAGCACCTAAGGACGAGATATAATCTGGGTCATCTATAGGTGGTGTATTCTCATCAAAGGTATCACTGCATCAAGAAAAATCCTCAGGTTCTTTAGAGGGTGGTAGAATATGCCATTCTTTATAAACTAGCAAAAAGCATCAGAGAAAAGTGCAAGTACCCACATATCAACAGCTAGAAAAACTTAATATCTTAACTGCTTGGCCCCCAGTAAACCCAAAAAAAAAAAACTGTTAGAAACTCAGTTCCACAAACAGAACATAGGTTGATGAAGGAACTCAAAGATATAGTCAGGAGAATAAAGAGGATCCTACTGCATGTTTGAAATTATTCCATTTATGTAATTTCCTCGGGAGAAACACACAAAACTGGGTTTATTTTCAGAAGCTATTCAACCAACTGATCTTTGATTGATTTGAGTTTACTATCATTTTGAGGGCAGAGGTCAGTATAACAATCCTTTGACCACCAGAGCAGGAACATAGAGGACTTACCAGTTGTATATGTGGCTACTTCTTCCATATTCTGAACAAAGATGTGTATCCAATTAAAATAAATTTGAGCATGAAATCACAATTAGTATGATTATTCAAGTTCGGTGATAAGTGCAGTAAGGCAGGAAAAAATGTGTGTACCTTTTATTTGTTGCCTAACAAATGCTTTTCCAATTTCAATGAATAAGGGATCAGAGAGTTGCATCAAGAAGATAAGTGCAGCACCATCTAGGATCACCATGAACAGTAAACCTAAGGACACAATATCAAATATCAAATGAATACATGTTAAGAAGCTTTCTGATCACTCTATCACATGTTGCATAATTATTTCTGTCACCTGCAAAACTGGGTTGATGTGCGAACATGGAAGAGGAGGGAGAAAAAAGAAAAAGAGAGAGAACTATAAAACACATTTGTTAAGAGCAGAAAAGTGGTGAAATCCCAGGACTCCCTTTGCTTAGCATTCTAATAACTAAACTACATTTTATCGTCCATCAAAACAAGAAAGGCGTACATATGAGTCTGTGTTTCCAATAATAGCACAAAAAGTTTCTTGATGCACCAATAAAAGCCACAGGCTATATTTGTCCTTCAATCCCTATAATTCTTGCAAGCCAATAAACTTCCTGAACAATATTAAACATACATCAGACTTCATAAAGTTACTAATGTTGATTTTACTCTTAAGAAAATGTTTGACTAAAGTTCGAGAAGGCAGCCACTGTCAGAAAGGTAGTAAATCAATTTCTAATAGACGTCACCGTGACAACATCTACAGAAACTAAAGTATATAAGGCCACATTTGGATGGGTGGATTTGAATTGTGGGAAGCATTTGAATGGATGGATTTGAAATGACATGATTTTAGGGTGGACTTGAGATCCACTTATTTTAACCATTAAAAAATCTCACTCTCACTTGTGGTTGGATTTCAAGTTCACTCTCAATGTTTGGATGACCTAAAATGGATTTGGATTTCAAATCCAAATCCACCCAAATCCCTCCATCCAAACACAACCTAAGAGTAGTTCTTGTAATATTAAAACTTATTACCCAATAGAAGTACTTACCAATTTCCTAGGTGTGTTATCTTTGCTGACGGAAAAACATGTTTCAGTGCTGCAGGAACATTTCCTGAAAAGGCTGGGAGCACTGAAACACACATGAAAACACTGTTGAGAACATTTACCAGAAAAGACATGGTTATCATATTCCAGATACATGTTAACCTTTGAAGTGCTTATCCTTTTTCAATTTACATCTTACAAGGATGTTCATTTATATGCAGAACATTTCCAGTCAAATTTGCATTCTGCAAATTAGAACTTGCTTGTAATAGGACCTAGTGATGTTGGAAAATGACAATGGACTTCAACATATAGATCCTTTTCGAAATGCCAGCGAGAAAGTCATTCATTCTTTGCATTATAAGAAATTGGATCTCCATAATAAACCAAATATAGTGCATTTTGGTTGCATATGCAACAAAAACTCTGATGCTGAACTTCTTATGAATATTTGCTCTTTACAACATTTCATAAGCCAGACACAGTTTATAGTTGGAGAACATCATAAAATAAAAATGACTATATCATGAACAACAGACATAACAACTGCACCTGGAGTCATTCCAAGCTGATACATTCTAGCAAGAATTTTCTTTTGCAGTAGGAGTTGTTGATCTAACCAACTTTGAGGCAGGGGCCCTCCCCATCTGTCTTTGAATGAAAGTTTTAACAGCAAGGAAGAAACTGGAAATAACAATACCAATATTCACTGTAGAAAAAACATAGCACATTTGTAACCTCTTTTTAATTCATGTTAAACATTTTCAATTGGAGATGCAGAGCAAAGCAGAATCTGGAGGAATGCCTTCTCCTTTCTATAACATTTCTAGACTTTAAGTGCATAAAAAGGGAATATTCTGAATTATAAGTTCTTTCTTTCTTTTTTTTTTTTTTTTTTTTTTTGCCCATTAAAAAAGTGGATCTCCACCTATCTCCTTGGTGACTCGAACCCAAGACCTAGGTCATAGGGGAAGCGTAGCTTTACAATTTGAGCTACACTTCGTTGTCTTCCGAATTCTAAGTTCATGTGCATATTTATTTCAACTTCTCAACTAAACTATTTGTTTTCTCAAAGGTAGAAAATGTGCTTCAAGGAATCATGAAAGATCATATGACTTGACCAGATCTAATGGTCCATCAATTCTAGAGAAGCAAGAAAAGAGAAGACAAGATGGACTGGAAAGGGGAAACTATTGGAAAAGAGTTGGGAAATTGAATTATTTTATCCCTTTTAGTTTTGAAAGGGAGGTTCTAGAATATGTGGAAATTACAAAATCTATGATTCTGGACCATGGACAAAACTACTTTTACTCTGTATCATTTTTTTTCTCCCTCTTTGCATGCATTAGAGCAGATCTACAGAAATTATTTCAGCTTGCACTCTCTGATCTTTGTGTTCTTTTCAGTAAATCTTTCTCTTTCTTGACCCGTGTTTGTACCCATTCAATACTCATCATAAGACAACTTAAGCGAGGGCAAGGCCACTTGCCCACTAGAAAAATGTCGTGCTATCATATGGCACATGATCTAGTTATCGAAGTTAGAACACTGAACTTTTATTTTATTTAGAATTAAATGGAAGTTCTTCTTCATCAAATTTAATGAGGCCTAAGTAGTTCCTGTTTCATTGGATATCAAGTGCTACAGTACTTGAGTCTAGACCTGAGATGTGCAAATTGGAACGGTAAAAAATAATTATCTGGTTTCAACAGAAAAGTTGATTAGGAATTCTAAAGCTGTATCAGTCTCATTTTTGTCGTTACTTTGTTGTCAATAATTTTATTGTTTTCACCAAACAATAAAAAAAGAATGATTATAACAGAATGATTCCAAGTAAATGAAAGCTCACCCATGTAAATTTGCCATCCGTGACCATGCAAGAAATGCTGGACCTCCAAAGAAATCATCCAACTCTGAAGTGCTAATATTGAAATTCTGCTTTGTGCACACAACGATTCATGAGAAATCAAAATGAAAAAGCCTGTTTACTGAAAACTAAACAAACAAATAAAGAAAATTTAGATGTGTATATGCTGAGCTAACTATGCAGCAATATAACATCCTACAGTTATTAGTTTCTCTATCAATCTAACTGTAACCATTTAGTGAAACGCATGCATAAGGTTCATTACATTACTGACACTGAATTGGAACTAAATTTCATGAAGTTAAAATAGTACAAGATCCAATTCAAATGTGATGTTAACCAAACTTCAGATGGCTCCAACATAGGCTCATCATATAATGCAGATTTAGCGGAACGAAGTCATCAAAATTTTCAATATAATAGTTGTCCAATATTTGGGAGCATCAAGGATCAATGGATCCCATCAAAACTCAAGAGGACACTAATTAACTTTTGTCTTGTAAAAACTGCATCCTCAAATGCATACAATTGTCCTTGTACTGCCAAAAGAATATTATAGCAAATGCAAAATGGTTACAAGGAACAATACCTAAAAAAACATGAACCCCATTTGTTGACATTTCTTCATATCTGCCTTTTGACTGATGTGTCAAAAAGTATGGACCAAATTTGAGGAAGAATGAATTGATTGGTTCAAAATTGGTTAACCGTGGAGAATTTCAGTAAGATTGATTTGTTCAGAATTTGATAAGTACTACAAAGTTAAAAGTTCAAAGGAAATTCCAACATGGCAGGTGAATCAATTTAAATGTAACAAAATTATATAATCCATAAGCACGCAAATTTTTGTGATTTATAGTTGCAAAATCACAAAGCAGAGTCGGACATATGTATGTGAGGCATTTTCAGTTGGTTTGGTTCTTCAACTTCTCTCATCTTCTGAAGTTCATATCTCATCCTTTTAGGTATTAGGAGAACAGTCTTCCCATGATTTATGAATCCTCAACTCAAAGATTGTACCTTTTCCCATCATATTACTATATCAGAAACATTTTCAATTTTGCCTGTAAATAGTGACAGTGAATTTACAGAATGTCTAATTCATTCTGGAGAATGAATGTATAACCATCAAGAACCTTAATATCATGAATCTCTCAATATTTGATAAAAGAAAGTAAATTACTTTCCAACCAAGAATTTGTTAACTATGAAATTTGAGAAACATAAAATAAAAGAGAGGGCTGCCAAAAATAACAGAAACTAGTACCTGGAAGACCTTTTGCCAGATAGCTTCTTGTCCTGTGCTCGCTCTGCTTGAATGCTAAGGGCAAGTTGATACCTTGAAGAGCCATCCAGTCAATCTCCTTCTCCCATCTTTCCCAGTCCCACCAAGCAAATGTATCTTCCAAAATTGGATACTCACAAATTAACGAAGATTACATAACTTTATAATGTAAGAATTGACTTTCAGAGATCGAACTAAATATTGCATGCAGTAGTTAAGTTGGAGACTAACAGCTTGATGTAACAGCATTCTGGTAATAGCTCCAAGGAACGGGTCTCCTGATTTCCATACCAGCATCTTGAACGCGAGGCATAGAGCCAGGCTTTGGAACTGAAGCTAGCTGTGCTCCTCCAGTTTTCGTCCATGATATATGTGCTCCACACCAATATTTCAAGTACCAATGCAGACCAGATGAAAGCTCAACACCCGTGGTTCCGCTTATCCTGTGCATAACACGAACAAATTAGTTGAGACACAAAAATCATGGGGAGAGTTTCCATCTAGCAATGCCAATGATCATTTATTTGAAATATGGCCAAAAAAAAGAAACCCTTTGAACCTACAAAATCTCAGGAAAACCATTCTGACTAAGAGAAGGATGATTGCTTATTTTGAAGCAAAACTCCCCACCGCAATGTTCCTGTAAAAGCAAAGAACCTAATTATGAGAGCTGCTATTTTTGCTGACAAATAGGCACAAAAAAAAGCTTCAAAAATGCCAAGCTATGCTACATAGATTTAGCTATAAGGTGTGTGTTGGTTGTATGAATCTAATTCATCCTCTACCGGAAACAAACTTCCGGAGACACGGAAGAATATGAACAATTCAACAACATTAAAACAGATCAAATTGATTATCTTCCTCTCAAAATTGGTATTGCACTGTTGTAATGCAACTATAACATCCACAATGCATTAAGAGCACTACATGGATGATAACATTGAAAATATGAACTATAAGATATATTCAGGTTTACGCCCCCACAAAATTCCATATACTCAATTGAGTTCAGCACTTGATACATTCCAGAGAATTGTGTCTAAGTAAGAGGATGAAAAGTACGATAGTTTTAACAGTAGCCAGATATCATTATCTCTGGAACAAGTCCTGAGTATGGAGTACATTCCCTCACAAAGTAGGAAGTTGAAGCCACTATCAAAAAATCTAAAATTTTTTTGACTACTCCCTAGGCAGGACCTAAACTTTCATAGCTCTTCACATGAAATTGAGATGATAAGAGACTGCAATTTGAGTTCTTTGTGCCACATTAAGTTTGTTATATGCCAATTCCTTATATTTGTGTTTGGATTGATGGATTTGGAGAAGGATTTAAAATTCACCCATTTGTTGGAGGGATTTGTAAAGTCAAAATGGTTGAATTTCAAATCCGCACAACTTAGAAAGTTATTTGAAATCCTTCATTTCATACTTTTTAATTTGGGTGGATTTGAAATTCATCCATTTTAACTTTACAATAACTTCAAAAATGGATAGATTTCAAATCCTTCCCCAAATCCGTACATTCAAACACAACCCATATGTATACATACATTTCTGTCTTCATTCCTTTCTCCTGTAGTATGTAACTTTGACAAATTTGTCAGTAACATATTTCTAAAGAGGAAGTATGACTTGTTGATCGGAAACATTTAGGTGGACTTGGTGACCTCATTTGTAGACTATGTGTTGTGGATTAAAACATATAAAATAAATGATATCAGCTAATGTAAACAAGATTCCATACGATTTAATACCGACCACAATGTCTATTGGTGGAGCCCAAGAATGCGTTTACTAAGTATTTTCCCTTGTTGAAAACTAAAAATAGAGAATGATCAACTATGAGGCTCTCCAAAGAAATGGAGATGAATCGTGCTTAAAAGAAATAATTATCTATACTCAGATCAAAGGTGTAATGCCGCGTTCTACATTGAAAGGGAGAGATTGTATTGTATATAATATCCTGGGTCATAGCTACTATTACAAAAGGTGTTAATGCTCTCTTCTGGTTCAGTGTATAGGAGAAGGATAAAATCAAGCACAATTCAGTTACCACGAAACAATAAAAATATGAAGCAACATCCGAATTTCAATCTAGTAATCAATCACAAAAATTCATTCCTGATTTTTGGTCAAACAAATTTAAGAAATCCTACAAATGTTGGAAGTCAATACTTTCTGGAATTATTACAAAATTAAATATCTTCCCATGGGGACAAAATCTCCATCAAATAAAAAAAATAACACAAAAATATTACTAGCACAAACCAAGATAGCCAAATGCAATTTACTAACTATAAATTCTTTAGAAAATAGCAAAACAAAACAAAACTCGATTATTATATCCGCATAAACATTAAAAGACCCCATAATCATAATCATAAGAGAAAAACATACAAAATCACTATGTACTACTTACCTTGGAGATAATTTTGAAGTCAAAGCTGGAAGAATGGGAAGGAATGAGGCGATTAAGGACTCCATAAGCAGCAGCGAGTTGAACAGAAGGTGGAGCTCTTTCTCTGTCCTGAATTTCAAGAAGGCGTGAAATATAAATACTCACGCCAATGGTTGATGATTCAGTCGAAATTGCCACCAAAAACAAGAAGCAGCAGCAGCTGCTGATTATTGTGCAGAGAATACATAGATAGTTTGAGGGAAAAGTAGACATGGGTTTTGGGTTAAATTGGTTTGAGAGCAAGAGATGGGGAGTTTATAGGAGTGGAAGTCATAGTCAGAGGCAGTGTCGTTGCATGAGAGTGCTTGTTTGTGAAGACACACAATCGACGGCCGGCAGAAGAAATAGATTGAGATGTGTTTGTTAAGGTTCGTTTGGAATAGTAAGTACATGAGAAAACAGACAAAATAGACCAACTGATTTGGCGGGCATTGACTATTTTCTTAGGAAAATTGCATATTTGGCTTGTTATGATTTGGGATTCTTTCCTTTTTAATTATTTTTTTGGTGAAGGATCGGGATATAAGAAAGGTATGAGGAAGTGGGTGGTGGAGAGGGGTGTAAATGAAATAAAATTAGTCTATACTAGTATTGAATTTAGTTACTGTTGGTAAGAGTTCATTCGTACTTAATTAGATAATAATTAAGTCGTTTAAACAAAATTTAGCGTTCAATTTTTTGTCTTCAGATTCAACTCGACTCGATAAATTTTAAATTTATACTTAAAAATTTCAAATTACTCAAACTCAATTCAGTGTTGTTAATACCTGCTACTAGATCTTGTGAATTAAATTCAATGCTGTTAATACCTCTACTAGATCTTTCTCCAGAATTTTCTATTTTTTAATGTTTGATATGTATTTTAAAATTTTCTTTTTTATATCAATCTATGCCAATCTTTTGGACATGGATGAGTTTTGAGAGGGGGGCTATGTAAGCATTAGGGACAGGTTGATTGCAGAAGGAGGGGAAGGTCGCAGACTGTGAGGACTTTACCGAATTGATGGGTGGGTTACGGGAAGGATTTTATTTGAAGAACAGTTTTGGAATTTTTACAAAAATTCCTTTGAGGTTAAAATTGAGACTCCATCATTATCATCCACTGGCAGGCATCTACTGATTATCTTCTTAGGAAAATTGCATATTTGGCTTGTTATGATTTAGGCTTCTTTAGTTCTTTTCTTTTTAATCATTTTTGTGGTGAAAGATCACAATAAGAGAAATTCTTAAATAGGTTTGGTCTACAAGTGGATTCTTTTGTCTTGTGGCTATTAAACAATCCAGACCTTGTGATGTCAAATGACATCATGTGACATAGGCTGATGTCATCTGAAATCACTTCGCCTATATGGTTTATTGAATAGTCACAAAGTATACATGCATTTTTGCATATTAAATCTACCTAGGTATTTTATTAGGAATAAGAAAGAAATGAGAAGTAGGTACTAAGGAGTGGAGTTTCGAACCCCATGATCAATAAATTCTTACTTTTCAGCGATTCGAACCTATGACTAATATATCATAAGGACTTGAACCTATGACCAATAAGTCATAAGAAAAACGGCCTGCCATCTAAATTGTAACTTTCTTGTTGCTTTGATGTAAGGGCTTCGATCTTTTAAGAGACAGGAGACAACAAAGTCTTTCTTCTAGGTGTTCTATCCTTCCATGTTCATCTCTCTTCTCCTTCAACATTTGTTTATTTGTTCAATCACTTTTTATTGTTTACAAATTTGCTGTAATTGTTACGTTTTCTAAATTTTTTCATAAAAAAAAAACACAAATAAAATTAAAAAATATGATTTTCATTCTTTTTGAAGCTTAATTAATTGTTTCTATTAGATTTTTTTTTTATGTTACACTATTCTATTAGTATTTTCTATCTTCTAAGAATTCCGAGCAAATATGGATGAGGATTTGATATGTTAGTTTGAAAGATTTTTGCTTAGTCTCTGAGAACAAGCTAGAGGGTGTTTTCTTGATCATTTTGATATGATAACTTGTCAAGAACATTGTTAGAATAGTATCCCGAAAAAGTTTTCGATAACAGGTAGCAAATTTTACTAGCATAAAATACAATACAAATTACGTGGAATCATCCTTCTAGTTTCAAGGTTGTTGAGTTAAGATTAAATACTTTTGCTTATCATAATGAGAACGATATTGAAAGAATCTTTGCTCAAAAGTCTTGGCTCTTTGATAATCAATTTCTACTTTCTCAAAAAATTGAAAATTTGTCTAGATAATATGGTTGAGAAGTTTTTAGAATGCTTCTTGTTGGTTACAGTTATGAAATCTAACTGTGGGTTGGTTTACTGCTGAAAGGGGAAGAAAAATTAGAAGTGTGTTTCTTTCATTTCACGATATTGTGCTTCTAGAAGTTGAAAGCAAGGAGAGGACCACATGAACCTTCTGGTAAATATTGACATGAATTTGCCCAGTTATGTTGACTGATGGTGTCTTATTCTAGTAAGGCAAAATGGATCTCTTTTCACTATGAAAATTTCCCAGTATTTTGCTTCTATTGAGGTTGTGTAGGCCATTAACAAAAAAGGTTGTTCTAAAAAACAAAGTGGCGTGAATGATAATTGTCGTATTCCTAATTAGTATATATTATTTCTTACAACATCATCTTTGAAACCGCTGTTAAGAATATTTTAATCTCTAATTTTGTTGCCTCATACTAGTGTTTCTGATGCACAAGTAGGGAAAAATAGTTTTTTTGGTAAATTGGATAGTGGTAAACATGTTTATTCTATACATTCCAGTAAGGCACCTGGTGATCATTTTAATTATGGCAAAGCTTCAACGGAATAAATAGCAATTAATATGGTTTAGATGTGAATTACGGTAGTAGATATAGCCTTTCAAAATTTCCTAATTTTCAACCTACCAAGTCTTTTCTTTTCAAAACATATATTCTATATGACAAACAATGATATCTTCTAATATAACTTTTCCAATAACTTCTTTATTCTCTTTCTCACATGTACACCCGCATTAGCCATTCCCTAAAATACCAATCCCAAAAACTTCCTTCTTTCGTTCTCAAACTACATCAAACTCCTTTCTTCCCACAGACCCTAAAAATCCTAATTCCTTAATTTGAGTCAAATTTTGAAAACCATCTGTGATGTTCCAATCATGATTCAAAGACTTAGCCGAATTCTGAGTTCACTCAGCCAAACTTGACCGAGTCATAACCGAATTGATAGCCACCGATACAAGTTCAATTCGAGATATACTGGATAGACCGGAACTGACATTGGAGTGCCTTGACTCGTACGATGCTTGGTGCTTCAGACAAATGAGACGTTAAATCTACCAGAATCCTTCGCGTTGTGGTGAATCGACTTAGCAATTTATTAAACCATGCAATCATGTTATGTCAAAATAAAAAAAAAAAAACTGATTAGAAAAAGAAAATAAAAGAGGAAAGAATCCTCAAGCCCATTAAATAGGGTTCTAGAATTTCGTAAAACGGAAAACTACAAATTTTTTGATTGACATAAGGAAAGCAACAATAAAGTCTTGGATTTTCAAACAATTATTGAGCAAGAATTCATCTCTACAAGAAAGGGAAAAAAGGAGAGAAATCACATTCACTAATTTCATCATCGACCAAAATGTTACAGTTATTTTGTGTGAGCTTCATTTAAACAAAAGGGGATTAATCTTTTCCCTAAATACATTCACACAGTAAGTAGTAACAATATGAGAAGATAAGGGAGAACTCGAGTAGAAATTATTCGAGAAAATTGGCGTCAATTACCTGCTGGTAATTAGAAATGGAGAAGCAATTGGAGGAAGAGAGAATGGAGGAGGATTTGGTGGCTAACTTGCTGATCATTATCCTAAATTGATAAAGGATATTTGAGAGGTTTAAAGGGGCTTTATTATTTGAAAGATAAACTTTACAAATTTTTTTTTAAAAAATTGGTAACTTTCTATTTGGCAGTTTTTTTTTCTTTTTCTGTAGCAGCCATATGTGTTTCTTTCAGCCCTAGGCTGTGGGACGGACAGCTACCTATAAGTGGTAGGGTAGGGTGGGTGTTACCGTTCAAATTGCAGTCAATCTTCCCCTCTTGAAGGACACAATCCACTTTAGATTCTTTACTATATCCACCATTTTCTTATCTTGTGTTTTGGCTAAAGTGACAATAATTACATTGAACCCTCGAATAATGGTGTTCGAAGATCTCAAAATAATCTTCAAGTTTTGGTGAGAATTTGACTACATTTTTTTTTTCTATTTCTTGTGGAACATATGTGTTTCTTTCTACTTTACCGTAAATTATATTCCATGTTAATTTGTTTGTCACTAAGTTAGTCACTCTTTAATTTCGATTGGAAGGATTAAAAGAGAAATGTAATATATGTTTTTCAATATTACAATTTTTTGTTAATAGAATAGTTCAATGGAAAGAAAAGATATTACTCGGGAACATGCTACACTTGTTGGTGGCAATAGAAAAGTTGTAAAGTGCAATTACTGTGAAAAAGTCATACATCGTGTAATTACAAAGACAAAACAACATTTGGCTCATATGTTATGACAAACGAAGCATGCCTGAGGGCACTGAAGTTACACACCTTGGGTAAAGCTCAAAAAATTGCAATGAAAATGAAAAAAATAAATATTGAATTCTATTTGAGAAGACAATCTGTACAATGATGAGGAGAATGATAATGAACAGTTTGTAAAATAAATGAAGAGGATATGATATGAGAAAAAAAAAAAAAAACAACTTAAAAGAGATATAAGAGAAAGTCAGTACCTCCAATTTGTTAAAGAGCAACGAAGGCATTCTGTATTTGGAGCTCAACCTACCATACCATATATGTCAGGTATTATATGTGAAATTAATTAGGGTTAGAGCCACTTTACCCCCTTAAACTTTTTACGACTTACCATATTGCACCCCGGACTTTTTTTTGACCATTTTGTCCCCTAAAATTTTTGTGTTGAGCCACTTTCGGCCAAAATCTAACGGAAGCCAACTGAGTGATGCAATGTTAGTGAGTTAGTTTCACACATTGTTGGGGTAGTGTCATGGGTTGTAATAAAATAAAAGTAGCATGGACAAAATTGGTATTTCATTAACCAATTACACAAAGCCTTTTTGCCCAATATTCAGGTCAGTATTCTCGCTACTAGGTTTTGGAAAATTGGAGCAAATTTAGAAACACTTCTTTGTTTAGACCAAGACAATGCTACCAACAAAATTAGTTGAGAGTTAATTATAGTTGAAGGACAATCGGGACTTGGATGTGTCTTTTAGCATAGTGGATTCTAGATAGAATAAAGAAAGGGAAAACTGTGACACAAAAAGAAACAAAAATAGGTAATTAATCTTTGATTTGATTTTGTTGATGAAATAAGAAAATGGAAATTTTTTTTTGTTTTTGTTTTGTGTTTGGCATGCTTGTGGCCCCCTAACTGATTGTTGCATGCTTTAATTATTGCATGTTTTGTTGTGTTCGTTTTGTGTGAATTTAATCTATGGAGTTTTGCATGTTAATTTGGCTAAGTTGTTATGATTTTTTAGATTTTTAAATAAAATAGTCCAAACATGTGGTCCCTTAATTGAGTTATTTAAGTGTCATAGAGTTATACTTTATTTTGGTTCTTTGACCATAAAAATGAAGGGAATAATTTTTCTTTTTTTCTTTTAATGTTGCTCTACAACCCGTAATGATCTTAATTTTACTAGTTGTAGAAGTACACCATGGGGATGAATTCAAAGATGTGCCTATTAAAGTGTATGTGGGTGGTAGAGTTGATAATGTGTGTGAATGTTGTCCCACGAGTTGGGGCCTAGAAACTTTAGATTATGTTGTGAAATTTTTGGGTTATAATGGTCAAGTGGGGTGGTATTTTAGGATTTCAAGAATGCCATTTGAAAAAGGCATTGTCTTTTGTAAATCTAACAAAAATTTCATGTTCATGGTAAGAACATTACCACTTAATTGGTTTGCAGAAGTGTATATGGTCCATTATGGAAGAAGTTAAAATTGTTACCCATTAGGAGACAAACTAGTAACCATGTTGAAATGGGCTGCCAACCTAATTCTAAGGGCTATGTAATTGAGAAAGAAGCGACAAATCATGTGTCTAAAGCTAATGAGGAAAATACTAAAACTCAACTTAAAGTTATTGGGGGGAATACTGAAAGCCTACCTAAATCCATTAAGGGAAATATTGATTGGGTGGGTGACAAGCAAGCATCTATTAATGGGCAAGATGGTAGTGATGGTGAATCAAATCCTTTATATGTTGTTGAATTTGAGGACTCTAATTACGATACGTGGGAAGATAATGATGAATTGTTTGATGATTGAGAATCAGAGAAAGATATGGCTGGGAACAACAATGTAGAAGATGATAATATGGGACTCCAAGATAGTAGACATGCAATGCATAGAGAAATATAAGAGGTGAAACTACTACTGATGTTGGAGGTAGTCTAGAAGACATGAGTGGACTGAATGATGATCTAGACTTGATTAATGTTAAGGGCATGAACTCTAAATATGATTCATTTTCTAGAAATGATTTGAGGAGTATAAATGGTTCATCATATGATGAGCAGAATGGAACATGAAAAGTTATCTAGTCTTCAATGAGAAGGTAGACATGAGAAATCCCAAGTTCAAAGTAGGCATGATGTTAAAGACAAGTAAAATATTTAGGATGGCTGTAAGAATGCATTTTATCCTAGATGTGTATAAGAGAGTTGGAAATTAAGTTCAAAAAGAATGATGGTAACAGAATTTGTGCAGTGTGTTTGGGGTGCAGTTATAGAATTTATGCTTCTCATATGCAAGATAAGAGAACCATCCAAGAAAAAAGGCATGATGAGAAACATATATGTGGAAGAGTTTAGGCAAATAAACTGTGACTTCAAAGTTAGCTGTTGAACTTTATGAAGCAGAATTTAGCATAACCACATCAGTGATAGTTACCAAATTTGCAAAGAAAGTTAGTGAAGAACCGAATGTTGAATTTTCTTTGCGGCAAGCATATAGAACTAAACAAAAGATTTTGGATAAAATTGAAGGGACTTACATTGAACAGTTTGCTAAGCTTGAAGACTACTACGGTGAACTGAGAAGAAAAAATTCCAGTTCTACAATTGTTTTATGGACTGAAGTGGATGACGAAGGTGGAAATTGGTTTAGTAACTATACATATGCTTAGAGCTACTTAGAAGGGGTTTGTTGGAGGGTTGTAGAAATAAATAGTTATAGGATTGGACAAATGCCATTTGAAAAGGCCTAATGGTGGTCAACTTCTAGTAGTTGTGGGGATTAATGCAAACAATCGTATGTACCCTATTATTTATGCAGTTGTGGGTGTTAAAATTATGATAACTGGTCCTAGTTTCTTGGCCTTCTAGTTTAAGACTTGAAGATCACAAATTCAGAACTTTGGTATGTCATGATTGACAAACAAAAGGTGTGCCAAATAGTAGGCAAAATACTTTTAGTTTATTTCTTTACTTGGTAATTATAGCATTTTTTTAAGTCTTTCTTTTGATCTTGAATCCCATGGACTTGTGCAAGTTGTTGCAGACAAATTATCTCAAGCAAAACATAGGCATTGTGTCCAACACCTTTACAAGGACTAGCTTTGAAGGATAGGCTATGGAAATGTGCAAGAGTTAGTGTAAAAAATGCTTCATTGCTGAAATGGAGAAGATGCATGAAGATGAGTGTGCTGCATGGCTTTGGCTGTTAGACAAGTAGAACCAATACATTGGTCAAGATTACATTTCAGAACTTATTTGAAGTGTGACATATTAGTGAATAACATGTGTGAGTCATTTAATGTTACCATACTCAAGGCAATAGAGAAGCTCATCCTCACCATGTTGCATATCTTATACTTGCATTTGATGAAGAGATTGCAAGTGAATAGAGAAACGACATCACAAATTCAAGGTAATGCATCTATTTTTAAATCTGTGAATTGGTAAACAAGTTGTTTTAATTCTTTTATTTTGATATCTTATGTAGGCTCCTTTTGTCCAAAAACTATGGAGAGGCTTGAGAAATATAAGATCAAACAAAAAGAGTGCATTCCTAGATTATCTAGTGGTATGACGTATCAAGTGTCATGCATATATGGTGACCAATTGGCAGTAGACTTGGGGACAAAAACATGTTCTTGTAGGCAATGGAAATTGAAGGGTATTCCTAGCAACCATGCAGTTGCATGTATTTTTAGAAGAAGGGACAAGCCTGAAAGTGGTTTGTTGATTATTACTGCATCATAGAGGCACATATGACCAGTTATGAACCACTGCTAAATCTAGTCAATGGTCCAATATTGTGAAAAATAGCTGGCCTTCCCAAAGTCTTACGTCTTAAATATGATGGAGGACAAGAGAGATAGGGAAGTAAAAAAAACAGTAAGAAGAATGTAGCCTCATAAGGACAAAAATACTATTGCAAATCTAGCTAAACCAAACAAGTTGAGCAAGAAAGGAGGAGTGTCAAGGTGCAGCTATTTCAAACAAATAACTTGATATAATAGGGCACCTGCCCACAAAGAAAAAGAGACCTTGCAGAGAATAGAGGTGAAGGTGGTGAAGAGAATGATGATGCAGCCAGGGAAGAGGATAATATGCAACAACCTATGGGAGGTGTATTTGTTGAAGAAGGTGAATTTGTACAGAATAATGAGACAACAGTGTGTGCTCATAATGCTGATTCTGGACAGAATAGAAGAGTCAAAGGGGCCATTAGAAAACATTGATTGTCAAACGGGCCCTTGCAAATCCAAGAAAGAGAAAAACTACTGCTAATCCTAAGAAAATGAGTCATAAGAAAGAGAGGCAAAAGACACTTGGGCCCCCTTTCCGAGCTTGCAAAGAATTAGAAGCACTGAAATCATACTTGATGTTCAACCACATCAAACTATTGTAAATTCTTATATATTTAGCTAGCTATTAATATCACTAACTAATACCACACATTTTGGCTTTGTTATTTTTTAGAATACTATTGTTAAGAATGATATTCATCCTTAAAATGTTGGTCAATCAAGTTGGTAACTCAAAGTTTTATGCTCATGCTCCAGAAGTGATTATAAAAGCACCTGTTCTTGGACTCCAACCTAAACCCCGGGTTGCATTTGTTGGAAACAAAGAAGTTGCCTTTGCAAAATTTTTGTGGAAGGGACAGAAGTGTATCAATCTTTCTACATTGATAGTAGCTGTAGGCCATAATGCTCACCAAACTAGCCTTGTAGATGCTTAAGTGAAAGCTGAGAAGGTTGATGGAGTTGCTAAGCTGAAAGAATGGAATTCCAGTAGAACCAACTGACTAGCAAACTTCTCATTTGTTTTTGATATATATATATATATGTAACAAACTTGATTTTGTTTATGCAATGATTGTATTGCTAGATTGATGGCCTTGGCTACTTTTTGTTGGCTGGAATTGATTTTGTATATGTATCCATGATTCAAAATACTGATGAATTGATTCTGTATCGTGGATAAATGGTAGTACAAAAGCAGTTATTTTGTTTGATTTTTCAATTATTGTCGTTGTATTAGTTTATAAATGGAATTAAATTTTTGTTCCATATTGTTGATTCTTGTAAAATCACAATTATAATTATGCATGCAGACAATAGAATAGATAAAACATCCGTCCATTGCATTTAATAAGGCAAACTACATCACCTCCCTAAGCATAGACAATACGATTGCAATATACTAATGTTCCCTAAAATTGCATTAAAATGAAATATTATTTACCCATGCTACCTAGACAAACAGCCCTACTGATACACACTTAGTTTTCTACATGTTCATTATCTTCGTTTGTCTCTATCCAAAATAGCAATACAATCAGGATCTAACTAATCACCAAGGCAACTTGAAACTTATTAGTTTTCAACTACAAAGAACAAATTTTCTCACCTTCTTTGTCAATAATTTATAGCATATCAGGTATAATACCACTGCAAAATTTGCAACCTTTAGCCTCCTACATCAATATTGAAAAAAAAAAAATCAATACTAAGTTGTGGTTTCATCACTCTAGTAAAATGGTGGTATTATACCTACCTTATACTTGAAACATCTAAGAAATTATCATTCGTGAGCTTGAAGTCCATTAGGTTATCATCACCACTCTTTTCCATAAAAGCAACGTATGAAATTTGTATTCATAATTCTTTTGTTTTTCAATTTGAAGGCCTATATCCCATGCTTGGCTGCTTCTATTTTTTCTTGGTTCTTCACCATTTTTCCATCTTAATCTATCTATCATTTGGAAGACAATTTTCTTTATTTGTAATAAAGAAATGGTCCAAATTTGGTCCTACTTCATGCCCTTACACTATTTTGTTCAATGGACAAAAATTTTCCCTCCATTTCTTCTAACCAATTCATATGCTTGATTTTTTTTTTGCTGATTTACCTATTTTACCCTTGTTAATTGAGCAAGTGTAGCTAACTCGCTAACATTCCATCGCTCAGTTGGCTTTTGTTAGATTTTGGCCTAAAGTGGTACAGAACAAAAACTTTAGGGAGCAAAGTAGTCAAAAAAGAGATCGGTGTGCAATGCGGTAAGTCGTAACATGTTTAGTTGGCAAAGTGGCTTTAACCCAATTAACTATTAAAATTTAATTGTTTTGATCACATTTATATTTAGTATAAAATATTGTACTTATTTTGAACATTAACAAAAGTATTGGTGTGAATGTCTCAAAACCATTAACTTTTAGAGGTAAAATAGATTTTTCACATAGTTTTAGTATCAGAGAATATGCTGTAGAATGTCAAGTAGAGGAGTAGATTATATGTTTCCTTCTAAGTAAAAATAAGTTAAAGTTATGTTTTTGAGGGAAAACACAAAGAGGGTTGGTAAAATATTTTCAAAATTTTAATGCTATACCATTTCATGCACCTGACAGTGGTTCATATTATCAATCAATGATTAATGCAATTGAAATTGCTAGACCTGGAATTAAGAGACTTTTTAGTCATCAAATTGGAGGTGTATACTTAAATGAGAAGTTGAAAGAGGTTGAAAAGAATATTACAACTATTAAATCAAAATTACTAAATTTTGGATGTACAATAGTGTGTGATGAATGGAGTATTCGCACAGAACATCCAATCATTAATTTTATGGTATACTGCGATAGAAATATGATATATCATAGTAATGTCGATTGCACAAATATTTAGAAGATTGCTAAATTTGTTTTGTCCCTATTGGATATGGTTGTAGATGAAATAGAATAAAAAAAAATTGTTCAGGTTATTATGATATAATGTGAATCCAATATGAAAGCAGCTGGTGAACTAATTAATGCAGGAGAGGAAGTATTGAAGAAAATAACTAGTTTCATTTATAACAGTGACAAGGTAGTAAATTTCATGAAATTGATCATATACCAAAAATTGAGAATTATTCTAACCAAGTATCACAAGATTTGCTACTGAGTTCATTTTAATGGAAAGTTTTTTTTTTTTTTTGACATTGTATTGAGTTGAAAAGAATATAAAGTTTGTTGGTCCCAAAGCAACCTAAGAGGGGTGAATTATGTTTCTAAAAATACTTTTAGAAATATTAAACATATTGAGATTTTTCTATTAACAATTAATATAATAGAATCAATGAATCTGTGATATAAGAAAGAGAGAAAATTAAACAATCAAAGAATCTGTGATATAAGTTTGAAGTATTAATTCACTAGAATGCTTCACACACTTGGTGAGCCAATAATCTTTACAAAGTAGGGAAATTCTTACTCATACTAAAACTCTTCTAGTTGAGCCTGTTTAAGAATTTTACTCACAACCTTACTTTCATACAAGATTATCACACCACTCAAAATTTAATTGCACTCTAAACTGCACACTAATACAATATAGCACTATAGCCAATTTTTACTAAAAT
Organism: Cinchona pubescens; assembly: GCA_025175665.1. Lineage (NCBI taxonomy): Eukaryota > Viridiplantae > Streptophyta > Magnoliopsida > Gentianales > Rubiaceae > Cinchona > Cinchona pubescens. The sequence continues at coordinate 548,155 of JANKKI010000281.1, read as the reverse complement.
TGCTCTTTTCTAAGGCTTGTATTCAATGTATTAGATGATCTTTATAGAATATTAGAGCAGTTATTTATAGGAGTAATAAATGGTGGTTGCAATTACTTCATAACGGCTAAATAATAAATGTACAAAAAGTAGCCGTTGAGGTTCCGGACGTCCGAGATAAGTAGGATGCATCCGACACAGCGTCCGATCTCCATGCAGTTGGTGAAGAACATCGTTCGGACGACCGTGCATGCATTCGTTCCATCGTCCGAACGGAGCTTTGAACGGTCATGTTCGTTCGAAAGAGACTTTGTTCGGACAGTTGTGTGCGTTCATAGAGAAGAAGTAAGATCCTTTCTTTCTGCTTGTTGGTTCGGAATGTGGAATGCGTCCGAGAAGCTTGACATTCTAGTTCGGACGGTGTACTGCGTTCGAACACCCTGTCTCCAGCAGAACAAGTAACAGACCTGCAAAGCTTGTTTACAGAGTTAAGTGCTTATGTCATCATCAAAATAAGGTATGGGAAACATCAATCTCCCCGTTTTTTATGATGACAAAGAGTCATGGAATAATTATGTAAAATCAACAATCATTTTGCAATCATTTTGGAATAACCAATCATTTTGCAATATAAATTACTACTCTCCCTTTTGACATCATCAAACAAAACTCCCCCTGAGAAAGTGCAAATATTGAACAGAATAGTGCAAAAATTCATAAAAAGGATAAAACCCAAATATAAACCCCAAATATTCAACAAGATAAAACCCAAATATTCAATAGGAATAGTTTAAAGAGATAAAGAAAAATTGTAAAATCGAGAGTGAATCTAACTAGGCAAAGGAAAAAAAATATAGAGAAATGCCAAAACTAAAACACAGATTATGAAGGAATCTAAGTCGAGTCATTTTTCTATCTTAGAGCGCTTTTTGATCTTACGGCGTTTGGAAGGAACATCATCATCAGTAGCCTCATTGTCTTCATCTTCTTCATTACGGCGTTGCATGATGAAATTGAATGTGTCGTCAACATCCTCGTCGTCGCCTTCATTTTCATTGGCAGCACCTTGATTATTTGTGTCCTCTTCGTCGTCCTCACGAACATCCCCTTCTTCAGCATTGTCATCACTTTCGGTAGAGGAGTCGAGTGGATATTGTAATTGAATATTGGCAAATTGAACCTGAGCTGAAGCAGACATGCCCAAGCTAAGTGCCTCTTGGAGAATCAATTGACAAGTTTCAAGTCGCTTTACGATTAGTGCGATGTTGAAAGGGACTTACTTGAGTGCTCAAAGAAGTGAGAAGGCCACAGATTTGAGAAAGTGAAGGTTCAGAGGAAGATGGATGAGGATCATGGATTGGTGGAGGTGTTTGGGAAGGAGGAGAATGTGGAATTGCCAAACCAGAGGTAGAGGCATTAAAATCTTAGTGGGATTTTGAACGTTCAATATCAAAAGCTGCCTTAGTTAACCATTGATTGTTGTAAAAATAGAGGCATTTTCGTTCAATATAAGATTTGTTGAAATAAAGAGGAAATTGTTTGTTGCTGCTGAAAGGGACATCAAGGAAAGTAAATACTTTGGTGAGAAATTTTTCAAAAGGAATGTTTCTTCGGGTATCAATAAGAAAGAGTTTCCACAGGGAGCAGAAGAGATACCCAAAGTCAAGAGGAATTCCCTTGAAAACACAAAAATAAGTAAAGCTGCATTTTTTCGGGCTCAGTGCGATGCTCATCGGTTGGTAACAGCAAATTCGTGACAAGAGTGTACAGAATGTTTAGTTCAGGAGTGAGTAATGTGGTTTTGGCTTTCGAGGCCTGTTTAAAATTGATGTTAAAAATAGCTCTGAACTCATCAATGTCAAATCGAGTATCAATAGCAGGCCATTTATCTAAAGAAAAGATATAAGAGAAATCATTCAGATTTGAGACTTCACATATCAAAAATAGTGTTTATGATGTTGGAGAAAATCTCAAGATTTGTGCTGTTTACACGAGAAATTAATGTGCGAACAGTGGAGCCTCTCTGAAAATTGGCTGTGAATTGAATCACCATGTCATGATAAACGGGTAAATCAATACGAACTAAGTGACCCCAATTTTATTTTTCAAAGCAGAATTTGACATTGGGAAGATTAAATTCATCGAAGAGACTCTGAGAAGTAGGACGTTCAATGATTATAGATTTGTTAAGAAGAGATGTATATCGTTCGGATGCCTTGGCATCGATGAATTTTGGTAAGGTTGGATTTGAGGAGACTTGAGGATTAGCAGAAGATTCCCCACGCACCGGAGCTGTCTCTTTTGATTTTCATCCACGAGTTGCTGTAGAAGATCCTCTACGGTATTTAACCATTGTGAATGAAAGAAAAGAAACGAAAAAAAAATTTAATTTTTTTGAAAGGTTGGTGGGAATTTGATGAAATGAGATGGTAGATGGGTGGAATTAACGTTAGGTTCAATAATGGTGACGAATACTTTGGGAATGATAATTTTTCAAATAATTTGTGGAGAGAAGGAAGAAATGGGAGGAATTTTTTTGGAGAAAAATTTCGCCAGAGAGGGTTTCGGGGGTTAGGGTGAGTCCGAAATGGGGGAAAGTGGATGGTTTTAATCGAATAGGGAGACCTTTCGGACGGCCGAACGATTGGTGTGCGTCCAATGAAGCGTCCGAAAGCTGATGAACGGACGGCCGATCGAAGAGCTAGTGCGTCCGATATTCTTTCGGACGATGGTAAGCGTCTGGTAGAATTCCAGAGAGTAAGTGAGAAAGTGAGTAACGTTCGAACGATTATAAGCGTCCGAGGCAGAGAGGAGGTTTTCGGACAAGTGAGAGCGTCCGAGAAATATTGTTGTTCGGACGATCAAGTGCGTCTAAATGAAGAGATTATGCCAAATTGAATTGTAAAATCTCCAAACATTTTTTGAGAGATTCAAAACGATCTAGAGCCAAGGGTTTTGTAAAAATATATCAGCCAGTTGATCTCAAGTAGGCACGAACTCCACACATGTTTCCTTTTTACAAACAAGATCTCTAATAAAATGGTGTTTAACATCAATGTGTTTGGTTTTAGAGTGCATAACAGGATTTTTTGTGAGATTAATTGCACTAGTGTTGTCACACCTTATAGGCACACAATAAAAAATAACACCAAAATCTTTTAGAGTATGTTTCATTCACAGAAGTTGAGCATAACAATTTCCAGCAACAATGTATTCGGCTTCAGCCGTAGAAAGAGAAATAGAATTTTGTTTTTTGCTAAACTAAGATACAAGACAATTTCCCAGGAAATGACACATACCACTGGTACTTTTTCTATCAATTTTACACCCAACAAAGTCAGCGTCAGAATAACTAATTAAATCAAATGTAGAAGATTTTGGATACCACAAACCAAAATTCATTGTACCCTTCAAATATTTAAAAATTCTTTTTACAGCTATCAAGTGCGATTTTTTGGGGCAAGATTGAAATTTAGCTAGACGACATAAATAAACAGCAAATATAATATCTGGTCTACTAGCTGTTAAGTAAAGTAGGCTTCTGATCATACCTCTATAGTGTTTTTCATCAACACCATTACCTCCTTCATCTTTATCAAGTTTGGTTGAAATGCACATTGGCGTACCAATTTGTTTGTAATCTTCCATTCCGAATTGTTTGAGTAGCTCCTTTGTATACTTGATTTGTGTAATAAACGTTCCTTTCTTTGTTTGGTGAACTTGTAGACCTAGGAAAAATTGGAATTTGCCCATCATAATCATCTCAAACTCTTTTTGCATTAAATGTGAAAAGTCCTTACACAAGCTTTCATTAGTTGCTTCAAAAATAAATCACCAACATAAATTTGAACAATTAACAAACCATTTAAATCTATTTTTGTAAAAATAGTGGTGTCAACTACACTTCTTTTAAATCCATTTTCAATTAAAAAGCCACTTAATCTTTCATCCCAAGCTCTTGGAGCTTGTTTCAAACGATATAAAGCTTTGAATTTAGAGAGTTTGAAAATATGATTTGGAAGATTTTTATTTTCAAAGCCCAGAGGTTGTTCAACAAAAACTTCTTAATCAATAAAACCATTTAAAAATGCACTTTTGACATCTATTTGAAATAATTTGAAATCATTAAAACATGCAAATGCGAGAAACATGCGAATGGATTCTAATATAGCCACGGGTGTAAGGTTTCATCAAAGTCAATACCTTCTTCTTGAGCATAGCCTTTTGCAACAAAGTCTTAGCAAGTTTTTCAATTAAATCCATATTAAAATGACAAAGTCTTTTATGCCAAAGCCAAGGATCATCTATGGAAGCGGTAAGACATTTACATTGCTATTGTTAATTTTATCAAGATGAATCACATAAACATCATTGTTCCTAGTGCCTTAAATAAAAAAACATGATTTTTTTATCAAGGATAAGACATTCATGCTTGGTAAAAAACACATATAAGTTTTTATCACAAAGTTAACTTACACTTAATAAATTATAGTTCAGAAATTATCAACAAGAAGCACATTCCTTATCAAGGTTTCACAATTTTTACCTTCATCACCAATGCCAATTGATTTTGCTATATTGTTATCACCAAATGTTACTTTTCCACTGTTTTTGGATATGAGATTTGTGAAGAGAGAAGCATCACCCGTCATGTGCCTTGAACATCCACTATCTATGAACCACTTGGCATTGTTGGTGATGTTAAGTACCTACACAATAGATCAATTGATAACTTTTGGTACCCCCATTTTATTGGGTCCATTTGAGTTAGTGAAATTGCTATCAATCCATGTGACTTTCATTCCAAGTTTCTCATTTTTCTTGACATAACACAAATTCTTGGCATGTCCATGTTGTTGGTAATATCTACAAATAATATTTTTATTTCTATATAAAGAGGATTTTGATTTTACAAAACATAAGTCATCACTTCTAAACATGATAAAATTTTTGTTGATTAATACATTTCTATTTCTTTTCAAATCAACAACATTTTCTTTCTTTCTAGTCAAGAGAGCATTCAAATCATCCAATCTTTTCTTCAAGGAGGCTTGTCCTTCCTTGACCTTTGATCTCACATGCATTCTTTTCATCAAGTCACAATTTTCTTGTGATAGCCTATTATTTTCATTCACAAGTTTAGAGTTAGCATTCAATAGAGCATTTGATTTCTTCACTAACTCTTTATTTCTAGCATATGATTCCTTTAAGCTATCATGCAATTTCAAAATGAAAGCTTCAAGATCATTTTCATCATTGGAGTCGTAGTTAGAATTTACCTTATCATCTCCAATGGCCATAAAGGCCATTTGTGCCGACTCCATTTCTTCTTCAACTTCTCATTCGGAGTTGCAATCATCCCATGTGATTTGAAAGTTATTGAATCTAGAATTTCTTCCTTCCTTCTTTTTCTTGGAAGGACACTCATTTGCAAAGTGTCCGAGTTGATAGCATTCAAAACACTTTTCGTTTTGCTTCTTCATTCCTAGCCTAGTTTTTCCAACTTTGAAATTATTTGAATTTGTAGCTCCACCTCTTCTCATTTTTCGTTTGTTGATGTAATGTTTAAGAAATCCATTGGTGATGAGTGCAAGATCTCTTTCATCAAGATCTTCATTTGATTGATAAAGCTATTTTCATCCTCTTTTTGAGAGGTCTTTAGAGCAATGCTCCTTCTTGGCCTTGCTTCTTCATCATCCACCACTTTGGCATTCAACTTCAATTCATAAGATGTAAGAGAGTTGATTAACGATTCAATAGGCATTGAATTTAAATTCTTGGCTTCCTCTATAGCAATTGTTTTGGCATCCCATTCTTTGGATAGAGCATTTAGGATTTTTCTATTCTTTTCAACCAAAGAATAATCCTTACTCAAGGCTTCAAGATCCTTAATGATGTCATTGAACCTACAATATATTTTGCCTATATATTCATGTGGTTTCATCTTGAAGGACTCATACTTGGCAACAAGTAAGGATTTCTTTTGCTCACGAACATCGTCGCTGCCCGTCATGAATTTTCTTCAATTTATCCCAAATTTCTTTAGTGGAAATGAATCTCTTTACATGAGTTGATTCATTTGCATCCAAGGCATTTTATAGCACATTCATGGCTTTTACATTTAACGTCAAGTTTGCCTTGTCTTGTGGAGTGAGCTCATCCCTTGTCTTTTCTCTTCTTCTATTTGTGTGATCATCAATGATAGTAGCTTCAAAGGGGCCTTCATTAACAACATACCACAAGTCAATATCAATAGATTGCAAAAATATTTTTATTCTATCTCTCCAACTAATAAAATTTGCCCCAATAAACATAGGGGGCCTAGTAATGGATTGACCCTCAAAAAATAGAGCATTGTTGGTTGCCATAATAGTTCTTTTCTCAAAAGTAATTTAAGCAATAAAATGAGACCAAGTTCTGATACCAATTGTTGGTCCCAAAGCAACTGAAGAGGGGGGGTGAATTAGGTTTCTAAAAATACTTTTAGAAATATTAAATTTATTGAGATTTTTTGTATCAGTGCTATTAACAATTAATATAATAGAATCAATGAATCTGTGATATAAGAAAGAGAGGAAATTAAACAACCAATACTTTCAAACTAACAAGTTTGAAGTATTAATTCACTAGAATGCTTTACACACTTGGTGGGTCAAAAATCTTTACAAAGTAGGGAAATTCTTTCTCACACTAAAACTCTTCTAGTTGAGCCAAGAATTTTACTCACAACCTCACTTTCGTACAAGATTATCACACCACTCAAACTTGAATTGCACTCTAAACTGCACACTAATACAATATAGCACTATAGCCAATTTGTACTAAAATTGCTCTTCTCTAAGGCTTGTATTCAAAGTATTAGATGATCTTTACAGAATATTAGAGCAGTTATTTATAGGAGTAATAAATGGTGGTTGCACCTACTTCCTAACGGCTAAATAATAAATGTACAAAAAGTAGCCATTGAGGTTTCGGACGTCTGAGATAAGTAGGATGCGTCCGACACAGCGTCCGATCTCCATGCAAAAGCGTTGGTAAAGAACATCATTTGGACTGTCGGCATGCGTCCGTTCCATAGTCCGAACCGAGTTTCGGACGGTCATGTTCGTCCGAAAGAGATTTTGTTCCGACAGTTGTGTGCGTCCATAGAGAAGCAGTAAGATCCTTGCTTTCTGCCTGTTGGTTCAGACGGTGGAATGCGCCCGAGAAGCTTGACATAGTTCGGACGGTGTATTGCGTCCGAACACCCTATCTCCAGCAGAACAAGTAACAGACCTACAAAGCTTGTTTACAGAGTTAAGTGCTTATGTCATCATCAAATAAGGTTTGGAAAACATCATAGTTCACATGAATGGATAGAGTTTAATAACACTATCAAAAGAAGGATAAAAGTGCGAAATATATCTGACTTGATATTAAGTGAGAGTTTTTGGAACAATGTTAGAAATATACGTGTAGTGATGGAGTTTTTTGTGAGTGTTTTGAAAACTGTTGATCAAGAAAATAAGCCAATCTTGCCAATCATTTACGAGGCAATGGAGGTCATGCAAGTTTGGAAATAAAATTAAAAAAACCAGTCAAATATTGGAAAAGGTATTACAATGTTATTTATAAGAAATGGTATAATCAATTACATTAGAATTTACATGCAACAAGTAATTAAATTTTTATAAACTACTATTTTATTTATTGAAGGTATAATGCAAGTGTAGATAAATTTAAGAATTTTACTTTTATTCAGCTTATTTTTTGAATATGAGTCTTCACTACTCTGGAATTTGTGTATTTGATACAAATGAAATTTGAAAAGGAATGAAAGAAGTTATCAGATATGGACGTGCAAATTAATGCAACAAATGAGGTATTTTAATAATACTTTTATTAATGTCCACAGATTTTTCCTAACTAACAGCTTTTAAAATTTAGCATATGTATATCTCTTTTATTTTAGAATAAAATATTCTGAGAGAGAAGATAAGCATTTGAAAACATAATTGCAACTAAAACATTATCAAAGTATTTTCCAGCTTTGATACTATACTTAAACTGCATAGTATAAGAAAATTTAATTAACATTGAGATATTAACATACTTTGAATTTTAAAATTAAATTGTTTTATTATTTTATTAGTCTATTATTTTATAGTTGAATGGCGGTTTAATTCCAGTGTTGAGACTCCAAATTTAAGGAAGGTTGCAATTAAAATTTTTGAGTCAAACTTGTACATCTTCCGGCTGTAAAAGAAACTAGAGGGCATGGCCATTGATTCACACCAAAATTCCAAATCGACTGGCAATTGAGAGGACACACAAATTGGTTTTTGTACATTATAATATGCGATTGAGGATAAAGAATTTGATGTATCAAAGAGATAGTGATGATTTTTATAATCCAATTGATTGAAATCACATTTTTCATGAAAATGATATACTGGATAAATGGGTTATGAAAAATGACCGGCCTTCACGATCTAAAGACAGCTGAATTGGTTAGATCAGGGAATTCATTAAAATGAAGAAGATGAAACTAGATATGGCAATGATCATGACAATGATAATATCAAATTTTGGTAATACTTTGTCACAATTTATAATAATAAAAAAAATGAAAAGTATTAACAAATCATCTATTATGAAAGTTAAGGGTAAGGCCAAAAAAAAGATGTCAACATTTACCAACTTTATCTTTTTCTATTGATAGCAGTGATAATGATGATGACAATGATAATGGTTCTGACAATGCTAATAAAGGGGCTAACTATGGTAAAGGACTAGGTAGAAGTGATGGTTACTATCATGATAGTCACTATGTTGGAGGCATGTTATGGATTCAAAGATATGACAATTATTATGCTACTCAAGATATTGATCGTGGCTGTCTTCTTGGTATAGAAGTACAACACTAATCTTTGAATGAATTAATTGAGTTTTCAAGTTATTCCTCTCACCACTCACGTTCACAAAAAAATAGAGGAGCTAATAAGTAGTTACAAAATTTGAACATTGGACCTACCTATGGTAGCCATGATTCTACTCAATGTAATTGATGGTTGGGATATAGCTGTGATCAATCCATATGATGTTAGTACTGGTTATTATTCTAGATATGGACCATATGGTGAACCTAGACATCTTGAGAGGTCTACTAGTACTAGTACTAGTGGATATTATGATTGAGCAATTATGAAATATCATGAGAGATCTTCATCTGATTCAAGTAGTATTGGTTGTTAATGGACAAGGTTATAGTTCATCTACTAGTGTCGGTTATAGTGTTCAATACAGATGATATGTATACTACAATCATAGCGTCAAACCTTCACAATATCCTTCACCTCCCATATGAAATGATTATGGTTCATCCAATCAATCATCACAACCAATCTATGCACAATTGAATTCATTCTTTCTACCTCGTGCAAGTGTCTTCCCATATTGGAATTCGTACTACAGTGCACAAGGACAAAATGAGTTTGAGCCTCCTCATCATTCATCATGGTATTGCTAAGTATGACAAAAATTCTATTAACCTTAGTTATTATTTTTTCTGTATTTGTTTTTATATAATGAGATCGTAAACGTTTTTTCCCCTTCAAGAAATTGATTGTGAAACAAGTGAAAATTTTCTTAATATATTGGAGATAATTTATTGCTTTGTGTTGTTGGAAATTATTGAACATCCATTTTTATGTGAAATGTATATCTGACATTCTTATAATATAATTGTGGTATTTTGTAGTGTTACAGTTTAACATTCTCCATTTTTTTAAAACAACTAAAACTAATATGTAGTTGTGATTGCATTTTGCTATTTTAGTTTGACAACAAAGTGCATTATGCTTTTCTATATATTTTACATATTGCCAATATGCGACCAATACACCGCGACTGATAAAGAATAGTGACGTTTGCGACTGCTACCACGACTTCAAATGATGGTTCCCATCCAATTGGCTATCCCAGGTTGAGCACCTTAATTGTCTCTCATTCATGGTCCAAGTTTGCTTTTCTAGAGATGTTGTCCTTACACATAATTCTACACTAAAGCTTGATCAGGAAGAGGCAGGTGGGATTTATTCCAGATTCAATCTTGTTTGAAGCGTAAAAGTCCTTAGCTGGTGATGAATTTTTGGAATGAAGGCTAAATTCAAAAGATTTAAACCTAAGGTGAGTTTTGCTTCCAGTTCTTCTTAGGTGGGGGCGGCAGCTTGCCTTAAATTGACCTAATAGAATAAATGAAGCTTTTAGATTGGAATAGTCAAGAATTAGGTGAATCTTTGATAATTCCAAAGGTAAAGGAAGTGATTTCGTATCTCTCCTAATTTGGCATTCTTGTATGCAATGAAAAATAGTAGCACTATTATTGATGTGGTTAGTAGAAACTAGGGTTTAATCATTAGTCTATTGTTGACTCGATTGGTAAATTTGATGGATACGTTGTACTCTACAATGATTGTGTTCATATTTTGGATTTTTTTTTTTTTGGTTATGATTTTTCTATTGAGATGAAAATTATGGATGAATTTGGTACTATTTAGTGGTGTATATGTGTTTATATTAATTGTGATGATCAAATTAAGTATTCGTAGTTTAATATATAGGTTGTCTAGTAGGAGGAATGTTTGGGGAAATGATGTTATTCTAATTGGTGATTTAATGATATTTTGTATTTTGATGAGAAAAGAGGTAGGAGACAGAGATCGCAAGGGCCATTTTTGCTTTTTCGAACTTTTTTGTTAGTAATGACCTAGTAGATGTAGGGTACAATGAATACTAAGCCTAGTAGAAGAAAGATTGGATAGAGATTTGACATCTAGTCTGTAGAAGGTTAAATTTGAATCAACTTAGCTTTATCACTTCCCAAATAGAAGTTCAGATTATATGATGTTATTATTGGATACTAAGCCTGACATTATTCATCATAAAAAATAATTCTATTTGACCAAAGATGGTTAAGTTGTGATGGTGTTCAAAACATAGTTGAGAGTGCTAAGTTGTGATGGTGTTAACTTATCTCGCTATCATTTGTTTGCCCACACATGCCTACGAGGACACAATCCCAGCTACTTTCCTAACTCAAGATGATGCCCAAGTTGTACCCATATGGCCAAGGAAGGATTCCTCTGAGTATTGCCAATTGTAAACACAAGCAAAGGTGTAGATAAATGCCAATCTCACAACAATTGGATCTTGGGTTCTCGTATATGAAGATTCCTTGCTTACCACAAATTGACTCAGACACTTTAAATGGTGGTGTTGAATTTTGTTGTGTCTGGGAAAAAGGGAATAGATGACTTAGGTAAGGTGCCTAAAATGAGAGGACGTAAGTAATAGTATTAATGATGCTAGTCATGACATGATTCGAGGGATTCTAGTGGCACTTAGTGAGTTGATTCCCATGAGAAACCAAAAGGAGCTTGATACACTCAATTTAGATGTGATGCTCTTAGTGGGGATTCGACCTTAGCTGAAGGTTGCTTCTTTTTCTTTGTAGTACTACTATATTTTGTTTATATGCTTTGAATAGGTGTCTTTCCTTGTACCAATTCCACCTATATGATGCTCTTTCATTCTGTCTATGATATTATGTTTTTTCTATACTTTGTGGCCTTGTTGAACTTGGGTTCTCTACTTATCCCTTTGCCCCCCTTAGTTACTTGATATTGTATCAAATGACTAAGGAAGGTTATGTTGACTCTTCGAAGGGATATGTTACTTTGTTGATTTCTGACTTCTATCGCCGTAGTTCGCACTTCCAAAGTTGGGGCTTGTCTTAAGTACTCGTCTTTGATACTCTGCTTTGGCGTCATGCTTAGGTATTACTCAGGTGATACGTCACTTAGAGGTTGAGGTGTTTTTCTCATCAGAAGGAAAAATCATGTTCTTAAGTGCATATTGATCTTGAGTAGCCTTCTCTTGGAAAATTTGAGTTTTTGCCTCTAGAAAGGTAAGTTCTACTCCAGGGGAGTAGACTTAGTTTAGGTATTCTCCCTTATAAAAAATTTATTGTTGCCTCCGGAAGAGTAAATGTTTTTCTTAGGAGCAAGCTTAACTTTTGAAATCCTTTTTTAGGTGGATTTTGAATTTCACCCCTGGAAGGGTACATCATGCTTTTCGAAGCCATAATTAGCTTAGGTAGTCCTTACATTGAAGATTTGAATTTTGCCCTCAGAAAGGTAATTCATAATCTTTGGAACATACGTAGTTTAGGAATTCTTCCTTAGGAAAATCTTTGAATTTGCCATCAGAGGGATAAATCTTGCTTTTGAAAGCAAGCTCAACTTAGGTACTTCTTCCTTAGGAAAAGTTTTGATTTCGCCCTTGGAAGGGTAAGTTTTGCTTTTAGGATCAAGTTTATCTTAGGCACTTTTGCCTTGGAAAATTTTGTTTTTTCCCCCCCAAAAGGGTAATCCTTACCCTTGGGAGCAAGTTTAGTTTAGGCACTTCTCTCCTAAGAAAAACTTATTTTTTGTTCCCAAAAGAGTAAGCGTTGGCTTAGCCTAGCACTTATGTCCTAGGAAAAGCTTACTTTTTGCTCCTGGAGCAGTAAACCTTGCTCTTGGGAGCAAGTTTAGCCTCAACACTTTTCTCCCAGGAAAAGCTTTTTTTTTTTTTTTTTTTTTTGCCTGATTGGGAAGGAGTAAACCTTGGCATAACGTATTCCCTTGCCTCCAAGAAAATTTTTAATTTTTTTACTGTGGACGGGTAAGCCTGGGTTATCCTAGGCCCTCATCTCTTAGGAAACGATTATCTGTTAGTTATATATATAAGTTATGAGCAATACTATCACAAGTGCATGGACTCCACAAATTTCATTACATACCCGTAAAGAGAAAAGTTAAAAGTTTTCCAATTTCATTTACAAGAAAAATTGAGAATGGATGTTGTAAATATTTATATAAAGTTCAACATGCCAGAGTATAGCACTGAGAGAAAAGGTTTATTTCACATATCATATTTATATTCTCCAATCATTCTTTACAAAGAAATCAGTGCTGTTAATAATTCATTGAAAAAGTTGAGTACTTTTCAAGTTGGTGTTTGGGAATTGGGCTTGTAGAGCATATGATTCATTTTTGCAGCTCAATAAATATACAACGATGTACTTTTCCTGAAATACAACACAAATATGAAGAAGTTCAGAGAACAAAACGTCCGCGCAAGGCGCAAAAAAAAATGGTCGAGACTGGAATATTGGTGTAATTAAATTGTGAAGTGTGAACTCGAAGAGTACTTGCTCTTCATTTTGTCCCAGAAAATGCCGTATCATGCAGTAATGGAAGATTTTGTCTTCAGTTGCATTTGAACTATATGAGATATACAAAATGTCGAACGGTAATGGGTCTCTATTATATTTTTTGATGTAACACTCATATTATCATAGATGGAGTAATACTTATTCCTCATTTAATGTTTTCTTATGTTCAAAATACACATGTCACCTCACCACATGATATAACATGAATGTAAAACCAAAAATGTAATAAAAGATCCAAAACCTTTCACAACTATATGTACACATCGTTCTATTTAGATGTTCAGGACTTTAATGCCCGAAACTGTTCATGCAGAACTTCAAACATTGTTCATTTGGATGAATAATGTAATCAACTAGAAAATGTCCAGAAAAAGGCAGACATAAAGTAATCCTCAATATTGGCAAATTATATTTTCGCTTCAAAGGTGCACTGCGAAGCTTCCTGTGTTTAAGTCAAAGTTTTTCAAGCCCTCCCTTGTGCTATCCACTACCGGTTGTTTAACTTAGCCAGAATCAAAGAAAATTGTTGCAAACTACATTATTATTTGGTACAACGTGAGGAGTGAATCTGCGTTGGAGACTTTTTGCCACCATTTGATTGATAGTCAATCTAACGACGAAAACAAATTCCACATTACGATGCAAAGTCCCTAGAGCAAACTTACACCACCGTGAGATTGCTTGTAAGTGTCGCGTACGGTGTTCCTAAGGACTTCACCTTGAAGTCCACAAGTGACTAGGTGGACCGTACACCCGCGTGGCGCATGTAAGTGCAATTAAGAATTTTTCACATCACCCATCACTTCTCCGACACTCCCACATTTTGTGTTACCATAATCAGAAAGTTTTCAAACCAAGTGTATACTTCCAAGTAGCGATGCACGGGATTTCTGATATGTGTATAATTTCATGAAAGATTGTCATTAGAGAAGCAATAAATCTTGCTGCTTGTTTTTATTCTATATACAAATCACATATATATGGTGGCTCGATGTATAAATTAAGTCAAAAGAGAGTGTCATATTACTTGAACTGTACTTAGTAATTCGAATTCATAACAAGTAATATAAGAAATATTTTACATATGAGAAGTTGTCAAGTACAAATCAGATTCAAAAACTTGCTATATATCAATATATGGAGTTTTATTATAAAGCATTGTTGTTGTTGCTCTTAATGGGGTTCTCACTTTAGCGGTCTTTTAAAATGTATAGCTCAAGTGAATAACTGATCAAAGAATGAGATTAAAGTTTTACGACTGATAAAGCCAAAAGGGGGAAATAAAATCCCTACTAATATGTAGAGGTATTTTAAATAATTTTAATCTGTAGACATCTCATTGCAAAATTTCCCTTTTTGAGATCGACAAACAATTTCCGAGAAGAAAGATTATTATCATCAGAATGGAAATCAGAGAGAGTAAATAATAGTGACATCTGATCAATGCATACTTCAAAAAGGATTCCAAGTCTTTGCTTTTTGTTGTTTTGTGTCATTCTGTGAGAGTTAACTCTAAAGTTTTCTGATCCAAGAGTCATTTCCTTTTTTGGTTCCTTCATACAGCATGAAGAAAGACCCCGCAAGTTGTACTAATTTTTTCCTTTGTGAGAAACCAAGTGCTTGCAAGACCCCATTTTGCTGAAAAGGGAAAGCACTTCCATAGAATTCTGTCTATTTAAAGTTCCAGCAGTATGTAATGTTTATTTATATACATCCATTCATTGGAAAGGATATATACCCCACAAGAAGAACAAGGTGACTATAAGCTAATTAATTTGGTCATGTTCACTTTTTCTTTATTTGGTGAATGAACATATCTAGAAGTTTTAGACCTTTTTGGATTTTTTTTTTCTCAGAAGTGGGTTACACTGTTTTGAACAAAATAATTGTTTCTTTGGAACTATAGTTCATCATATGTCCATTTGTCAATGGTTGACTCAAAAAGAAAGCAGTGCAACCAATCTACACGAAAGGTCCAAAGTTTAACTCTCACTACTTTTATTTTTTTTAGTGAACGATCTGTAATAACTACTATAAGTTATTAAAATATACACTGATAACTTACTCAAACTCTAAAAAAAGAAGGTAACTTACCATTCTCAATGGTTGACTCAAAAAATAATTGTTTCTTTGGAACTATAGTTCATCATTTGTCAATGGTTGACTCAAAAAGAAAGCAGTGCAACCAATCTACACGAAAGGTCCAAAGTTTAACTCTCGCTACTTTTATTTTTTTTAGTGAACGATCTGTAATAACTACTATAAGTTATTAAAATATACACTGATAACTTTCTCAAACTCTAAAAAAAGATGGTAACTTACCATTCTCAAAAATTTTAAAGAACCAAATAATAATAATAATAATAGTTCATCATTTTAAAGTTAGTTTGTTTGAGACACCATCCAGTTGTGTGATGTATAGTGTATACTACTACTAAACTTTTCATTTGGATAATTGATGCCTGCTAAAGATTTCCAGTGGGAGTTCTGTGAACAAACATTGTTCTAACCTGCCTATACAGACCACTTGCTTATGCGTTTCACGGAAGGACATTGTTAAATCTGTCACTCTCTGATTTTACCATAGTCTCATCCTAAATACACATGAAAAGGATTCAATGTTGTAATCATGTATGAATTAGTCACCTTTTCTTAAGGGTCTTTTTGGTTTTAGGAATCTGGTGAGGAAAGGAAATAGAGGAAAAGAAAAGTGTATCCCTAAGAAATGATAAATTTCAAAAGGAATTAAGATTGCGTTTTGGATCGCTGGTTTGAATTGTGTGAAAGATTTGTAATAAATAAACAACATAAAATTTGGATGAATTTAAATCCATTCATTTAATAATTAAAATTTAATTTTCACTTAATGATGAATTTGAAATCTCCAATTAAGGGGGTGTTTGATAATTAATTAGAGGTGCTTAAACTTATTATTCATTAAGTGCTTTTTGTATTAAGTGTGTTTGATAACAAAATTCTCTTACTTCCGAATGCATTAAGTGCCACTTAATTTCTATATAAAATTTTAAGTGAAAAGTTTATCACTTAATTTGCTGAATTCTTTACTAGTTAGCAAAACTCACCCAAATATTCTTTATTTCACATTCACACACTCTTTTACACACACTATATTCATTCATTCACATACTCTTTTACACACACTTACACACACTATATTCATTCTCATACATATAAAGACACACTTGCACACACTATATTCATTTTCTCTCACACACAAATATACATTTGCACATACTATATTCATTCTCTTTCACATATAAACACACACTTGAATATACTATATTCCTTCTCTCTCACACATAAACACACATTTGCACATACTACATTTCTTCTCTCTCACACATAAACACAATTGCAATTTGCACACATTATATTCATTTTCTCTCTCACACATAGATGCACACTTGCATAATAAAAATTCCTTCTGTCTTTCTCACACACACTTGGATACACTATATTTCTTTTATCTCACACATAAACACACACGCTATATTCATTATTTCTCACACAAAAACACACATTTACACACTACCTTCTTTCTCACACATAATACATAGTTACACGTACTATATTCCTTCTCCCTCTCACAAAATCACACATTTGAACACATTATATTCTTTTTTTCCAACACATAAACATACACTTGCACATATTATATTCCTTTTCACATACAAAAACGCACACTTATACTTATTATATCTATTTTCTTTCACATATAAACACACACTTATACATAATATATCTCTCTCACACACACATACCCCTTTCTCACCTACACATACTCTATATTAATAAATTATTTATTTGTATTAAAATATAATAATTAAAATAATCTATTATAAAAAAATAATATTATCATCAAAATATATAATATATACAAGGTAAAATATTTTAATTTAGTACTCAAATTCAGTTGATATATCAAACTAATACAACTTTATGAATTCAGCAAATTAAAAATTCTGCACTTAATGTTCGTTGTTCAGAATTCAGATTTCAAATTTCAGTTTTATCAAACGCAGCATAAATCTCTCAACTTATTTGGATAATGTATGATAGATTTGGATTTCAAATCTAAATCTACCAAATTCTTCCATTCAAATGAAGCATAATAAAATTTTGGAGCGAAGGGTAACTACCCTTCTCCTAAATTTTTTATTTAAAAAAAAAATTAATCGTTATTATCCAACAAATGATAGTACTCCTACAATCAAACATCAAATGGGAAAGGGCTTTCATGTACGATTACTCAATGCATGTAACATCATAAGCAAGCAATGATCTTGCAATTTTCATGAGAACAAGGGTTTAGAGTTTGAGTTTTTCAAGTACGTACGTAATATCAATTTAGGAGAATTCCACAGTTCCGTTAGGATATCATACCATTATACTTTAAGGTTTATATTATTTAAACATTCAAAATATATTATATGAGTTATACTGTACAAGTATTCAAAATATAACAGTGTTTATAGTACTCTAATGGTACCATAAAATTTCTCACTATTTTACTGGTGTATGAGTTATTCTTCTAACATTAGTTTTAGTTTTTATCATTTTAATTATGTTGAGCTTCAGTACGTGTGAATGTTTTTACACCTCTACAGTTGTGGGAAATTTTTTTTTAAAAATTTAGAAAAAGAGGCAAATATTGGATATGGATATGCTGAAACGTTCCATGCAAACCTTGTTAGGCTTGTCTACATGAAACTTTCGGTGAGAGGATACATCATTTGAGTTTGATTATCGGTCTCCAGAGTTTTCACTTCCAAGTTCCAACATTATCAACGTATGTACCAGTCAATTATGGGGCACGCCGTACGCATATTCGTTCTTCCCTGTTCAAGCTTTGCCAAAAAATTTGGTAGGCCTAAGATGTGTAAAAACAAATTCCACAATACATAACATACATTATTTTGGATGTGTGAATACTTGAGAACCCCAAAATTCGTCAGAAATGCAAAATCGTTCCCAAAAGAAAAAAAAAAACTAATAAAATTTTCTTTTTACGTAAAAATTTTAAAAGTTTTAATGTTAAAGCAACCCACACCATTGGAAATTTGAAGAGAGAAGAAAAGATTTGTGAATGATAAAACTAATCACAACTAAATAATGATCACGTCAATAAGGACTAATTGTAGCGAATGATTAATTAGACTTGAAATAGAAAATTTGAAAATAGATAACTTATGAATTTTTTAAATGATAAAATATATTATTTGTTGAGAAATTAATCATATACCTATGTTGTAAAATATTATTATTAGAAATTAAATTTACATAGTATTCTAATTATATTATAAAAATATCTAGTATATTAGGGTGAATAACATGTCGATAATAACTAAATTTTTTTAGACATTATAATTTACAAAGTGAGCTACATTCAATTATCAAATTGATGAACTAATATCGACAGAAAAGATATTAAATCGTCATGTTACCAACTCGAAATAGAATTTTAGACAATAGACTATTTGTTTGGACACAAAATAATTACACATGATGAAATTGTGTTACGACGTTGTATATTAATATTTCTTTTACTAGGGTAAATATATATATATATAAAGAGTCAGAAAGAGCTTACAATATGACACTTGATATTGTTAATTTCCTAGAATTTGTATAACTAAATCTGGCCGATTATCTCTAGGATTAATTAACATTAATGTTACATTTCTTGTAATAAAATAATGATAAGGGTGTATTCTACTTTGCTCCCTCTAACTTGTATCTGATTCTCACTTTGCACTTTACACTTATTTTTAGACATATTGCACTCTAAACTCTCAAATTTATCCATTTCAGTCTAATTTTTAACACTATTATAAAAGTTAATAGATGTAACAACCGCGCATATCACGCACGTAAAATAGAACATTCGTCAATTTTTTTTAAACTATTAAAAATTAGACCAAAGTGGGACTAATCTAACAGGTAATGGTGCAAGTGTGTCTAAAATTTATAATTTGGGTGTAAAGTGAGAATTGACTCTAAGTTAAGGGGTATAAAGTGAAATTAGTGATGACTACTGCTATTGGTGTAATACGCTCCTAAACAAGCGTGTGATATGTACTTAACATTTATTAACTTTGGTAATGACGTTAAACATTGGACTGAAATGAGATAATTTTGATAGTTTAGGGGGTAATATGTCTAAAAAAAAGGGATGCAAATTGAGAATCGGGTACAAATTAGGGGTACAAAGTAGAGTAAGGCCTAAAGATAATAATACGAAAGACAAATTTATCACTATAATACTGTGAAACTTTAATTTCTACGGATATAATTTTACAATAGATGTATAAGATTAGTTTATAAAGAAATATGTATTTTATCATTTGAGAAGTTCAAACATTATTTTTAAAATTATTTCAAATCTAATCATTCAGCACGACTAGTCCTTAAATCCTGTTTCGTGTAATATTTTTTTGGATGTGATCATTATTTAGTTCAGATTCTTATTTCTAACCATTATAAATCTTTTCCTCTATTCTTAAATTCTCGACTGGTGCGGGTTATTTTGACATTGAAACTTTTAGAATTTTTACGTTAAAAAAAATTTTATGAGTGTTTTTTTTTTTTTTTTTTTTGGTCTTGGGGATTAATTTTGCATTTCTAACAAACTTTGGGGACCAGTTTTGTACAATTCTTTTAGCATTTAAATTTTTTTATTAATTTTTTTTGAACGTAACAGCCACGTGGCCATTTTTTTTATTAATAATTTCAATTTTTTGTCAATTGTCCTAATTTGTTCAAATTCTAGAATATTGGGGACTAAATTTATTTTGTTTGAAACTTTATAAACTAATTTAGCAAATACCCGAAACAAGAGGGATCAAAATGCATATTTCCCGACTTCTGAAACTATGTTGTCCATGAAACATGGGAAAGGGACTCCAGGAAACTTTTCCACTTGACTTTTTCACCAGATTTCAACTGCATGGCAAATTAATTATGCGATGAATATTTCAACCACCTTTAGGTAGTAATTTTAATCGAACCAAAGTCATCTGACAGACTTTTCTCAAAATACTAATGGTCCAAGGTCTGATCAAAGTTAAGACCAAAAATTAGAGGCCTGAAGAATCGGTTGAGCTCTTTTACGTTAGAATAATGATGAGGTTTTATGGATAAATCGGTATTTATGTATAAAAGTATAATAAACTTATATTTATAGATATACAAATATATATATTTATAGGTATACAAATACAGTAAATATAGACTGTATAATAAATTTAGACAATAATCAATATGTTAACCAAATAATCTAAACTGAGATAAGTATTCACGATTGAGTTACACTAATTAATTTGCATTAACACCCCTTCTCAAATTCGAGGAGGCTAAAGATAAACCAACTTGAAGTTGTAAATGAGATTCTTGAAATGGTTTCAAACTAAGTGTTAGGAGGGCCGATTCTCATAGAGGAATCATTGTGGAATGAGCAATACGTTGATGATTGAAACCTTTACTTGTGAAATATAATACTATCGAAAAGGGAAAAAAATCATTAAAGGGATGAAAAACTCATAAAAGGGATTGAAATTAAGCACACCGACAATGGAGGCCATGAAAAGCACACTTGTGAAAGAGTGATTGAACTCTTGAAAGGGATTGAAAAAGAAACACTATTAATTAGACACTTATAAAATGGGGAGTTGAAACTCATCACGGGATTGAAAACACCAATTGAACCCATTAAAGAATTGAAAAAAAACCCATGAGAACTCATGAGAGGGATTGAAATCTCTAATATCATGTTAAAATAATAATAAGATATTATTGATAAATCGATATTCACGTATAAAAATATAATAAATCTATATTTATAAACATACAAATACAATGAATGTAAATTATATAAGGAATCTAAATAATAATTGTAACCCAATAATCTAAAATAAAATAAATATATACAATTAATTAAGCTACATTAATTGATTGACTTTAACACCTTTTCCTTAAACTGGAGAAAAATATCAAACTTACAAGACTAGTACGTACCTAAAAAAAAATCAGATTGAATTGGACCATTGAAGTGTATAAATTAGCTTTTATCTTCAATAAGTTAATAACTTGTCTAATTTATACATATACCCCCACTCCCACCCCCCACCCCCTTCATCAATTTCTTTTTTTTTGTGGGGGTTTTTTTTTTTCTTGGTACCAATGGGGAGAGAAGGACTAGTCAGCAAACTGTTTCTCCCTCCGGTGTACCATCCTGCCATAGAACTTTCATGTCTAACAAATGTAGATTTGACAGTTCTAACAAATGTATTCTTTCTTCCTGAAATATTTGGTATAAACAATAGTTTTGAATAATTGTACATTTATACTTTTAGTTAATAAGATTGATTCCAACTACAAGTATGATAATGTATTAGATTTTGGGAAAGATTTAGATAGATTTGATTTTTTATCTTACTTGTAAATCTTGTAATGTAAATTAAATGTTATGAAATTTATGATATAAATTGATGATAAATAAAATTTTATAAAATTTAATTTTAATTATAAAATTTACCAGTAAAATAAAAAATTGAGTTTATGTAAGTATTTTTTTGTTAGATTTTAACTGCACTCAATTTTTTATTGACGGACTTTTCATAAGTACTACTGAAGTCATATAAAGTACTCATGACTTTATCTTTCCTCCTAAACTTTTTTCTACTAAAAATAATTTATTATCTCTCTAGATTTTACGTAACTTAACGTATAACAAGCGCTCAATGATATGTGGCCTCACTATTTCACAATGTTCCTTCCCTTTCCTTCTAAATTAAAACGATACGTAAAATATTTAAATAGATTTGATTTTTAATTTTATTTATAAATTTTATAATGTGAATTAAATTTTAAAAAATTTATGATATCAATTGATATAAATAAAATTTTTTAAAATTTAATATTGATCACATAATTTATAAATGATATCAAATATCTAGTTTACTTAAGTATTTTAAAAAAGGATACAGTGTAACCTACAATAGATTTCCAAGGCCTATTGGTGTCATGAAGATGTCGTACTAAATCAAGAAAGAGTACATGAATTTTAGGACATGAGTGGACCATGACTCATATCCCAAATGAGAAAGGAAATGGTAAAGAACACAATGATGAAAAATTGAGAAGAAACATGCACAAAGAACTCTGTTACTTCAACCAAAGAAGAAAGAACCATGGTACTTTTTGGTAGGTTAAAGTATTAAATTAATAAGGAATTCACGATTCTGAATTTTCAATTACTTAACTAGTTTTACCTTCTATTTTCTGAACGTGTCAATTTGTACTATTGTACCTGGAAGAGGAAAAAGGTCCCAAAGACAATTCACTCGCTTTCCAGTCTTTTCCCCCCGCCCACCCCCAAACAACAACAACAACCGAGGATAAAATCTTGATTTTGCGTCCTTAATTAAGGTTGGATACTCAGTAATTGAATATTAAATTTTTTTTATTTCACTATCTAATGAATTGTCAAAATATTTTTAGATAATAGCTATAAGTTTAGTAAAGAAATTTTGGTTGTTCATGAAGTAGAGATTAGAATAGGGAGCGGGAAAGAAATTGGGATAGAGAGTGTGAGAGATTTAAAAAGATAAAAAAAAAGATTAAAATAAGTCAATTCTTTTATGTTGTGCTCAGATGAAGAAATTTGGGTGAATTTGATTTGAAATTCGAATTTAACATAAGTTATTCAAATAATTTAATTGATTTAGTTAAAGATTTGAAATCTACCAACTAGTAAAAGTATGATTTTAATAGTTAAATGAGTGGATTTTATATTCATTCAAATTTTTTATTATTTTAAATCTAAACCAATTCAAATCCATTCATTTCAAATCCACCTATCAAACACAACCTTAAGGATATCTCAACTTCTTCCTTGATCTTAATACATCAAAAAGGACATTTTAGTTTCTTCCTTCATCTAAATATATCAAATTAATTCAGAATTAATCATTCATTTCGTTTGTCTGTCCAAATTTGAGACCATTAAACACGAATGAAAATAAAACAGAAGAACAGAATCTACCATCACTGGGTAGCTTAATTGCTATTGAAAACATTTTTTAAAGGCCTTATTTTGAGTTTTGCTGTGATGCGTTTTTTTTGGATGTGCTCCACGAGCCAAGAATTCACAGTATTTCATTTTTTATTTTTTTAAAAAAAAGACAAAATAAAAAAAATTATTAATGTATCACAATATTAATAAAGAATGAAGTAAATTACACAATATTCGGATTTTGTCATGTCTTCTGCAATTTGTCAATTTTTGAATCATTTTCAAAAAAATTTATCCAAGCCATGGATTTGCAAGGGGCTTCCTACGTTTGTGCTCATAACATCAGAAAATACTTAAATAGATTTGATTTTTTACCTCATCCGTAAGTTTTATAATCAAAATTAAATTTTAAAAAATCTTACTTATATCAACTAATGTCATAAATTCTTTAAAATTTAATCCACAGTACAAAATTTATAAATAAGATCAAAAATCAGTTCTACCTAAATATACTTGCCCATAACATCAACTATATAAGTCCAAAGCAGGTAGGAATAAGATTACAAAATGAGATGACCCTATCCATTATCCGATAGACATGCATTAATTTCTTGTCTAGTGATGATGGTAAGTCTATAGAGAAAGTCCACTAAATTTAATTGCTGACAAATATGTATACCTTAGACAAGATTAACTTGGAGAAGGAAAATGTGTTGCCTACCACTACGGAATGAGAATAAGAACGAAGGTGGCAGAAGTTCAAAAAGCTGAGTGGTTCTTCAATGTATATTTTAAATAATACATATTGAAAAAAAAATTAAATAATATATAGAATGGTAGAAAACTTGAACAGTTTATCTAAAAAATTTCTTATTAGCGTAGGAGATATTTATTTTTCGTTCTTATTGTATCAGAGAACTTTTTAAAAAATAGGGTAAAAAGATTTTTAGTCTCCAAAGTTTAACTCATTGACATTTTTGTTCCCGAAATTTAACAAAAAATAAATCACGTCCCTTATCTTCGTCTAAATTTTAACTGAGTTAGTACAATAATAAAAAAAAAACGTACTTTTTTGTTAAAAATGATAAGAAATGGTTAGTTTTCGTTAATTTAAGTAAGAAAAAATAAAAGATAGAGGGTAACTTTTTGTTGGGATAGAGGCTTAGAAATAAAAATTATGTTATTTTTTTGCCAATTGTCCTAATTAAATAAAAACTTGAAAGATGAAAAATATAATTTATTTTTTATAAAATTTCGAGGACTAAAACTGTTAGGGGCCAAACTTTGAGAGATAAAAGTCTTTTTTACACTAAAAATTATAATAGTATTAACCAAGTCCACTAGATGCTGAAGGCATTTAATCTGTAGATTAATAGGACATCTAAGGTATAGATTTTGTAAGGGGTATGAATTTTGTCCGTCCTTGTATTTAACTTGAAAAGAACAAACAGATTCATATTGGAAGAATTTAATTATATTGCTTTTCAAATGCTACAAAAGAACACATCCTCAATTGTTTTTTTGAAACTATGTTAAGAGGTATCGTATCATTTCGGCAAAAGGTCCCATGCATCTATCATCTATTATGCCTCCTAGTTTGGCTTTTGCCTGTGCTTAATCGATATAACAATCGAGTCCACATCATTGACAAGACTCTACAAACTTTTAATCTTATTTTTGATAAATAAAAAAATAATTTATAAAATTACAAATTCAAAATAACTTATTAAAAAAAATTTATGTGATAAGTAATAACATATTAAATTATCCTCTCTTAATTTTTTAGATACACCATCAAATTTTATTTTTATATTTTTAAATTTAATGACATATCAATAATTTCGTCACTTTATATAAATTTATTATATAAAAATACGTAGAACTAAAGACTATTTGATTAACTTTCACCCATGTTACCCATAGTGGTGACCCAATCACATCCCAAGATTATTAGTCAATATTTTAGTTGCTAAATGTCATAAAGTTTTGGGTGAAATACATTAGACCCCCTTAAGGTTTGGATTGTCTTGCATTAAACCTATCTTAACATTATTTTTTTTCACTTTGCACCTTTGACTAACGGTTAAATGTAACTCTGTCATTAGTTTTTTCAAAAAGATAAATTTACCCCTAAAGATCAATTGCGGTAAACCTCTTTAAACTTTAAGCAAAATTTCACTATACCCTACATTGAGATAAAAATAAAATTTAATAATATTATCAATATTGTTAAAAATATAAATATGTTTGAAATTAATTACTAATATTCTAATTCTTGAATTATACTTTCTTTAATATTTAAAATTTAAAAATACGATGAAATAATTAATTTTAAATTTTTTGATAAATTATTAAAAGTATTTCATCTAAATTATTTTAATTTAAGTTTTTATTTATGTGATAAAGTTCCTTCGTATAATTTAGGTATTAGTTAAATTATATTAACAAAAGTTAAACATTAAGAAGAAAATCATTTTAAATAAACATAAAGAAAAGTCTCTTATAAATAGACTAATATAACTTTAATAGATGGTTATAAGTCTCTTATAACTTTAAAAATTTATTTTTATATGAAAATAAAATATAATAAAAAGATAAAAAAAATATTGAAAGTGCTAGGAAATTTTTATATTTAAATTTTTTTCACAAGTACTTTTAAAGAATCACTGGTGTTAGTGGATATCATTATATTTTTATATTGATTAATGACTAAAGTAGGTTAATTGATACGAAACTTGAATTAGGGACTAAAGTGACAAATATAATAAAGTTTAAGAGATTAATTTTATATATTATTGTAGTGTTTAGGGGTAAAAATATCTTGTTTTGACTTTTTAATAGTCAAATTACATACAGAAAGGGTAAAGTGAAAAAAAAATAACGTTAAAAGATTTAGTGCAAAACAATCTAAACCTTAAGAGGGTTTAATGTATTTAACTCTAAAATTTTAAAATACTATGCCCACAAGGATTAAGTGGGTTGGTCCTCTTGAAAAGATTTATAAATTTGTTACATTATAACGAGGTTAACCAACAGTCTTCGTGATGTTACAAATCTTACGATCAGTCACAGAAGCAGAAAAGAAAATTGCCTCTCTCCTTCACGAAATATCTAAGGTGCTGTTTGAAAAGTCAATAATAGAGTATTATTTGATGAATAATATTTATTTTTTGACTTTAATGATTTTTGAAAATAATGTTAATTTTTGTAAAAATAGAATAATTGTTTCGATACAAAATAATATTTTGAAATAATCATTTGGATTTAAAATAAAGAATACCTATTATTTGTTGTACCCGTTTAAAAATAAAATTATTACATAACTAACAGAATAACTATGGATGATAATTTGTTTAATTCTTTTATCATATTTCCCTATTTACTATGGTTGAGTTTTTATTTTTTATTAGATTTTAAATAATTCGACTTGTCAAACATGTTATATATATCGAATCATGATTATCAAATATTTCCACTCATTTATTCAATTTATCTATTATTTTAATATTAGACTGCATTTGAAAATGGAGTGTCGATCTTTAAAACATATTTCAAAAAAATGATATTGTTGTGACATTTGTAAATTAAATTTAAACCTACAAAATATAGCATTATAATTTGTGAGCAATTAAAGATAGGTCTGAAAATAAATCGCAGGTTAAACCCGTTTCATAAATTATACACAAGGTCTAGATTAATGTGTAAATCCAATTATTAATTTATTCGATTTCAATTCATTTAGTTATTGACGCTAGAACCAATCGGATATGGATTTGGTTGTTTTAATCCGATTATATATTTATATTTATTTATTTATTTTCAATATAGTTTTTGCTCTAATGTAAAAAACATGTATGAATATGAATTAAATCTTCTTTTTTTACAATTAAAAAAAAATCTATAAAAATTTGAAGTTTTTATGGATATAAATTTTTAAATTTATAAAATACTATCAAGACTTGGATCTGACAAGATCCGACGAATTCGGATATGAATATCCTTTTATATACTTAGATAAATATCAAATTCGGATCCAATTAAGATAATATTATTATATATACAAGGATATGAATCCGACTATACCATTATGCCTAATTATAAGCTCATGTATAATTATACATTATCTTTTTTAATTGTAAGTAACAATAGGCCTATAATAATTGTTGTTTTAGACTACATGTAAACGAATTTGGATTCACATATAGATTTGTCTTAGGTACAAAATTTGATAAATTTAGATCTTGCAATCCGAATCGTCTAGTATAATCTATAGGTTAGATCAGGATCTTGGTGTTACTACCCGATTAAGATTCGAATCCGATTAAAATATTTAATATATAATAAATTTATTATATATTAATATTATTTTATATGTATATACATATAGACAGATAATGTAAATACTCATCTAATTTGTATTTAATATATAATACATGCATAAATATTAATTATGAGCTAAATACTTTTTTATAATTAAAAAAAAGAAAAGATTTGATAAATTGTAATAGTTTCTATATATAATTTTAAAAGTTATAAAAAGAATATTAAGACCCCGGATCCGGATCTGAGAGACCCAACGGATCAGGGTATGGATCTACTTTTGTAGACCTGTCGGAGATTTGGATCTGAATCCGAATCCGAATCCAAATCCAATTATATTAATCAGATCCGGGTTTAAATATTATAGATTCGATTTAATATCCGTTTACAGGCCTACAATGTAAATAGATTCCGTGTGACAATTGTAACATTTGATGAAAACACGTTGCTTAAAATTATTTATATAATTATTAATTGACTTTATTAGTCGTTATCGATTTAGTCCTGTCTCAATATAAAAATAATGGATGTGTATAATAGACAGAATTAGAAAAAATATGAATAGGGCAAAATACTATGCGGAAAAAATGCTTTATTAACCAAACAGAAATTATTGTTGACCAAATATTATTTGACAAATAATACCTATTATTTGCCCTCCAAACAAGCCCTAACCTTTTGCAACCTTAAGTAGGATAATGACCTTTATCCCTAACCCCCTCTTCTCTTTCTCTGAAAGAGAAAATCTAGAAGGGATTTCCATTGATCAACCAATATAACCCATATGGCCAAATTTTAACCAAATTATAACGACAATTCACAGGTCCCTCCCCTCCTATATTAATTCTTGAAGTCCTACCTGGGCCATCATTAACGTTTTTGCATTAGTTTGGTAGGACTATTATTAAACCACTTGTCTACCTTCTTTTCTGCTAAGTACTATCTAGGCGGACTATTATGTAGCTTGTTAGTGTTGTTTCTGCTATCCACGCACATTCTATCTCAGTCACAAACCCCACCAGGCCCCCAATCTTCCTCTCACTGCGTCTGTGTATGTGTGTGTTTTTGTCGGTGTGCAAGTAAGGAAGATGGTGGAGTATCATCAAACTTGTAACTCAAGCAATAGTTTTCGATCATACCATGAC
The DNA here is from genome assembly GCA_025175665.1 of Cinchona pubescens. Lineage (NCBI taxonomy): Eukaryota > Viridiplantae > Streptophyta > Magnoliopsida > Gentianales > Rubiaceae > Cinchona > Cinchona pubescens. Next base: position 519,420 of record JANKKI010000281.1, on the reverse strand, counting down.
CATCCTGGCCAAGATGAATCAACTACCCTAGATACCCATCCAAGCCTCCCCTTGATTCCTTCCCTCACATCACAACTCCACCACAAGCAGCACCAGTTTCCATACGCCAGCCACCAGTGCATCGCTACTCTAAAGGGTAACAGGTCTTACACATCCGCTCTTGTACTTGCTGGAAAGTTCCTCTTTTTCACAGGATCTTCTGACAAAGAAATTCGTCTATGGAGGTGCAATGATCTAAGCCCTCTTGATGAAAATCTAACTGCCAACATGGTAACTGCTGGGAAGGGTGCAGTCAAGTCCCTGGTAGTTTTAGCTGATAAAATCTTTAGTGCTCATCAAGATCACAAAATTCGAGTTTGGAAAATTGATAATGATGAAACACATAACCAGAAGTTCACACTTCTAGCCACCCTACCAAAGCTTAGTGATCACGCTCTCAGGTTTCTTAACCCCAAGAACCATGTTCAAGTCCGACGACACAAGAAATGCACATGGGTACAGCATGTTGACACAGTCTCAGCACTTGCCTTGTCAAATGATGAGTCCCATCTTTACTCAGTTTCTTGGGATCGAACACTCAAGATTTGGCGGACAACCGATTTCAAATGCTTGGAATCAGTAGCAAATGCACATGATGATGCAATAAATGCAATAGCATTATCAACTGACGGACATATTTACACTCAAGGATCAGCAGACAAGAAAATCAAAGTATGGAGAAAGGACTCTGGAGAAAAGAAGCATTCTCTAACTGCTACTCTGGAAAGGCATAAATCTGGGGTGAATGCATTGGCACTCAGTGCAGATGGGTCTGTGTTGTATTCTGGTGCTTGTGACAGATCTATATTGGTTTGGCAAAAGGATGATGGAAGTGGGATGTTGGTGGTGGGTGCACTAAGGGGTCATACCAAATCCATCCTATGCTTAGCTGCGGTGTCAAATTTGGTCTGCAGTGGTTCAGCAGATAAAACAGTCAGAATTTGGAAAGGGGTTGAAAGAAGCTACTCTTGCTTGGCAGTTTTGGAAGGGCACAAAGGCCCGGTTAAGTGTTTGGCAGTGGCAAAAGATCATTGCAGTCCATCAGATACATCATCTTCATTTCTCCTCTACAGTGGCAGCCTAGACTGTGACACCAAGCTCTGGCAGATTATAACAGTTAGTTCAGTATAACTTGCTCAGCACTTTTGTCGTGCATGATATCAGGAGAAGTAATAGTAATCACTATCTTTGTTGTTCTGGTATTTCTTTTCAGTATCTAAGTTTATGCTTATTCTACGATCGAAAATTAGTTCAGTGGTTTGTTTCTTAATTACAAAGGTTTTGAAAAGCTTTGAACTTTCACCCAGAAAAAAGGAAAGCTGTAAACTTAAAAGTTCTTTATTTCTACTTTTATACTCATATAATGTACATCTCTGGACTTATATTGTATTTAATATTTCTCTCAGTATATGCATATATGTATATATCTACATATGGGTGTATGTATGTATGTTTATATGTATGTATGAGAGAGATTGTGTGAGGGTGCGTGTTTATATATATATATATATATATATGATATAAATTTATTCATTTTAAAATAAATATTCCTGTTTTGTGTGTGTGTATTGCCCACCTGGGGGCCTGGGGTGGGCTTATGTTTAGCTGGGAGAGGTTGAGATGATGGATTGTTGAATTCCAGGGAAGAAGTTAACATATCAAGATCACCTAAAATGTTGGCTCGTATTACGGAAATAATAAGCCACTTATTCATGAACTGGTGTTCCCACCATTCTTACTTTCATTTAAGAGAAATAACTAAAATTATTATGCCAAAGGTGCAAGATTTAGTTGAAGTGCAGAACTTCAAAGGGGCATGGAGTTAAAGCTCTGAGAGAAAGTAAAGATGGCTTATAAATTACCACATTTTGGAGAATTCTCCAATGGAGCATTAGTCAAGTGGTAAAGAGAAACCACTTGATTTGCACTCAAGTGTAGAGGTCCATAGTTCAAGTTAAATGTTATGTGTATCTATGTATCCACAAACACAAGATATCGAATGAGACATACATATGTATATCATTGAATCAAATTTCAACTAACCATCTTTCTTCACTTCCTATTCCTGGTTTTAGATTGTGCAAACTTAAGGCCAAAACAAGAATTCATGTGCAAGTTTTGACAAAACCAACAAGTTGATCTTATAATCAGAAAACAGATACTTATTTTAAGGAGTAATGTGGGTGAGAGTAGTTTTCCAAGAATGTTATACGGAAGGCAGTTGCAATCGAAACGACTTTAGTTGACTCTATCACAAATTCCATTCATTGATTTAACAGGATGAGAGAAGTCATTTGGGGAACAGAAGAAGCAAATTAGTGTAACTATAAGGCAAAATTCTTTATGTCACATATTCAGAACTGTAAATAGTATATTCTTGTTATTTGAAATTAGCATTTTAGCATACCAATTTCAGGCAAAACCATCTCAGTGACTGTTCTTTTTCATGGAAAAGTAAGGCAGAGTTCTTTGATCCTAATGGACTTCAATTTTTTGGCTATTCCTATTGCCAAGAGTCTTAGGAAAATAAAATTTTATTGAAAACGAAATCTGATGATCTATGGGAATCTGAAACTCCACCAAAAACCAAGGGACTTTGCAAATCCACCTTGTTAATCTTAATGGATAATTGATAATAAAACAGAAAGTGAACTTCTTTACAACAACTTTGACCCCAAATGGTAAACAAGAAACATTAAACTTTTACCCCTAAAACACTATCAAATTTAACTTTTACTGCTGAAATGTTTACAAATGGTAAAAGAGGAAAAATAAACTACTTTATGATGAAATTTTACAGTTCCAAAGGAACAAGACGAATTGAAATCAAGAGAATTTAATCCCATGAATTCATACGATCCTGGAATATTACCTAGGAGAATGAAAAGGCAAAGCTTCTAATTGAGATCTAATCCTGTACACACTTATTATACGTCTAAAAAGCTTAAAAATGGAATACCAAGATAAATGTCATAGTATTTTTTTTTTTTAATCCAAAAGCCAAATTTCTATAATATGACCGGAGCAATTTGTCAATAATTGGTCCTGTACAAATATCTGAGAAACCTCAAATTGACTCATTTATCCTAATGCAAGTGGGAAACGTGTTAGGTAAATGTCCATTTTCTCAGACCAACGTCTTGGCAAGTATATCTTGTTTTTGAAGTCCTCACCTCATATCAAAGAGTTGAAATGAGATACAGTGGTCCAAAAGTACACAGGATAAAACAAACAGACTGTGGATTATAACCAGGTAATGAGTTTAACATGACTATCCTATCTTAATTTGTAAACCTCTTCTAACCTGGAACTGTTTCATGCACAGCGACAGTAAAGACAATCAGACAATATTTGGCAGATAGATCAAAAACAAAGATAACAGTTACATAAATAAGAAATTCTGAAGTTTCACATATGCCATAAAAAAAGAAAATTTTATGATAACAATTCTTCGTCAATTTAAAAAATCTCCACATTTATGTTCTGGAGAACTCCTGCATAACATTCCACAATGTATAGATTGCATAATCAAAACCAGGTGTAGTAAAACTGAAATGAACTGCAGAAGTAAACTGAAGACTGAGTTTTAGAGCATATTTATCTCATTTTTGGACCTCTATTTATGTGTGTATGTGGGAGGATATGTAACTGAGGGGATTAGATATACATGAAGACTCTTTTTATTGGAAAGAGACAAGTGATCATATGTGCAATTAACTCGTCAGTCTTCTTATTAAGCTTCCTCAGCTTTTGTAATTTCTACAACTTATTTTACATTTTGTTCTCTCTCCATGTCTCTCTTCTTTCGTACTGAAGCTGTATATATCATTTACAGTTTTAGCATCACATGCAAACCTAATATTTTAGTTAAATAACTTATCTCATGCACATCCCTCTGATATAGCATGTGATAATGTATAAGTATCATATCTACATATGTCGATACTTTGAGAAGACATCTTTAGACCAGATGTCATCAAGATATTCTGAATCTACTGGGTACAATGAGTTATCTAAATGTGCAGTCCAGGAATTCTAGCGTTGGTTAACTTTAACAACAGAGACCGGAATAAGAAGTTAAAGCTTTGAGATGTTCTTGGTGATTTTTGTGTTTGTAGATACACCAGTGCATACAATAACTTAGTCAGATCTACCAAAGCCTCAATTCCACCATTTACTTCCAAGCATCTCCCACATTCCAACCAAAGTAAAAAGAAAAGGGAAAAGAATATATCATACAACATTAGCAGGAAGATATTAATCCTCATCTTTCTCAAGGCTTGACAGACAACAAAAAAAATGAAAAGTCATAGTATAAATCTTTTCTTCCTTCCAAATACAAGTCTTGGAAAGTGCATTAGAGGAATGTTAGAGGAAAAGTATACATCAATTGTACACCCACATTGAGCAATTCTTTTTCTTTTATAAGTAAACAGAGAGCAATTCGTATAACTTACACAGAGTACTTTCTGTTTGTTTTGCCTATATGTACAATGAACGTCAATTATAACTGACCAAAAATTAGTTGCACAACCAGAAGAATAGAGGAGTATTCATACTTAGAGAGGTAACTTTGCTGGAGTGCCTGGATTGCGGGGATATCTTTTTGGTGTTGTGCCATCTTTTAGACAAATGATGGCAGTTCTTTGTCCGTGCTTGCTGTGTGATTCCACTAGATTCAGACAAAAACTATAAGTACACAAGTAATTTAATCATTTCAACAAACAAGTGAAAGGAAAACAAGAGAACTCAAGCATAGCATCAGTCTTGTCAACTATGGCAGTCAACCTAATTTGATAACATGTAGAAATCCAATTCTTCCAGTTAGGAAGATCCCATAAATGGACCTTTTCCAATATATAGTAATTGATTGGCAAGGCTGAGACACCATTAAAAGATTGAGCAATGAAATTGCTTTCTAAGACAAGAAACGTGCAAACCAAATTCTGCAAAAAGAGAAGTCAGGCAACATACCAGTGCATATTTGCAATGCTGAAGCACCCATCAAATTAACAGCTCTCTCTGCTCTTTTGACTTCCTCCTATGAATAGATTATGAAAGGAAAATCTCTCAATGCCAATATATGGCAAATATTCTTTTTCTAGCAAGGTTAGTGGATTGAACCAGAGATAAGATAATTTCAAAGAGAATGGCATCAAATCAATGATCATCATTGATGATGAATTGCTTTTCAGACATTAGCTAGAAACCAAACTGCAACCCAATATGAAGCACTATAAATTATAGAACGATGCTTGAAACATATTCCTTTATTTTATTTAGGCATTTGTAATTGATATACATCGGTTTTAGCTCAATAGTCTTAATTTGACTTGGAGAGGATGAGCTTGTTTCATGGAAATACCCTCTTTGCATGCATTTTTAGTCCTAACATAAGATCTTCAGGATTTTTTTTTTTTATAGAGGGAGAGAGAGAAAACTGTTCTCTCTCTCTCTTTTATTTTTTGCAAGGATTCCCTCACCTTAACAATTGCCACTTGAACATTAAATTTTTAATCTACCGTCCCCAAGTTAGTGCAGGAACTATGATTTCATTGAGACGGGGAGCATTTGTTGGGAACTAAAAGTTGCATGCCATCTGTTTCTGTCAAAGACATTGAGAGCAAAATTCTCCTTAAGTTCAATTCTAAGATCCCTTTCATTTAACTATGTTGAACGCTATTAAATTAAATCAAGCGTGTTGCATTGGTCATACAGAAAATTTCTCTCTCTCTCTCTCTCTCTCTCTCTCTCTCTTGCAAACATTTTCATTTCGCTATCAAGTGGTGATATGCTTATTCAATTAAATTAAGTGATTTTTCAATAAGAACAAGTTAAACAATCAAAACACTTGTTTCATCTACCCTGAAACATGACTAACCAAATAGCATCTTGCCCTGCTTCTAGATTTCCAGTAAGCAGGACCACTTCTATTAACCCCTTCAACCACAGCAACCCGGTGAACCGGCCACTTAACCAGGCTGGGTTCCTAGTTTGGCTGGATAAGGAAGGATACTATTGACTTTTCAACGACTTGCTGGTTGAACCATCTAAATCGGGAACCCGAACAATTCAACCGTGATTCATCCGGGTTGTTCACATATAGATTGGAGGAAAATTTTTTGAATCACGGAGATTTGAAATTGGTACCTGCAATTCAGCAGTGAAACTTCCCACCACTGCACCTCGCACCCACATGATGTATGTGATTATCTTTCTAAATTTATTAACACTACTTCAAACTTGATTTCTTAATTGACTTCTTTACCCACACTTTTTAATAAAATGACTGATATAAATATATAATCTTAGACATCTTCATTGTTCAAAAATAAAAATAAAAGTATTTGGAACAATACATAATATTAATTTTCTTTAAAAACGTTAGAACACACAAATTAAATATTATGTTGTTTTTTCATAACAACAAAATATTTCCCATAAATTAGTGCAATTAATTTTGAAAATGGAATACAGCATTAAAAAAATCTAAAAAAAAAAAATAAGTAGATTGTATAAATATCCTATTATTATAAATTACCATCTAAGAAATAATAGAAAGATAAGTCATATGTATTTGATCATATATTATTATATTTCTTATAGTAATTATTTACAAAAAAAATAAAATTAACTATTTTAATATATTTGTTAGTTCTTAGAGAAATTAATTACTCTAAAGTTCATTTTAAAATTAATAAAAATTAATAAAAATTAATAAATAGATGTTTTATCAATGTTTTCACAATATGTCTGGCATTTAATAATTTCATATTATTATATATGGTATATTAGTAAAAAAATATATTTTTTATTAACCCACTGGTACTAGTAATCCACCGGTTGAACCAGTAACTCATTGATCCACCTTCCTTGCCGAGTTCCTTGTGGCTGGGTTTAATAACTATGCATTCAATAACTTGACAAATAAAGAATTTTACCATCCTAATCCAGACATTAAGTTACTGCAGGATCTTATAGGTTTCAGCACTAAGACTAGTAGCTGGGTGAATGTGTTCAGAGCATATCTCTAAAGCTCCAAATGGGCATAAAATAGGCATGAGAAGTGTTAATAGTCAAATCAGAGAAGAAAAGACTGCAGAAATTAGGGAAGAAGAAGAGAAGAGAGGACCGAACTTAGGCTTCACACGTGAGAAAGAGAAAAGAGATTCATCTCTGAAAATTCTTCGTTTCAAGTCTGCCTAAAGCCATTACAATACACATAGCACATAAAGGACTAGTCTTATGAGCTAAAGACATCTGCTAAAAGACCAAAAGCTGCCAAAAGGTATAAGTAGACGAATTGAATTTGACTACTTAGAGGAGGCAGCCACTAACTCTTAGCACCTTGACTCAAACAAAGTAATTTATAATACAAGTATGGAGGACCTAAAATGACTTCATGTTGTGCAGCTTTAGCCTATTTCATCAACTGCTGAAATTACAAACACAACTGAGACAGCAACCTACTCAAAACCAGCAAAATAAACCTACATAGAAAGTTCAGATCAGTCTGCAAATAGCCTACGACTCGAAACTGAAATCCTTTTTTTTTTTTTTCTTCTATAGTTTCCAGCATATTTTCATGCATCATATGTACAGATGCAAACTTTAGAAAAAGTTATAACTACAATCTGTTCTTACAAATACCACAGCAGACTTAACATAGAGGAAAACTAATTGCGCTGTCCGAAGGATCCGTGTAATCAGAAAAGCCAGCAGGAAGGTATTAAGCTCTAACTTCTGCAATTAGGGACTTCATAATATGGCATAGAATATAAGGATTTAAACCAGGCATTTGTGATATTAAATAGTAATTGGGAAAACTACCACTACTACAAAGGGTGCACTAAGTACATATATGAATAAATAGTGTACATCTTTTACCAATTTATTATGAAGGGCATGAATGGTAATAATGTACTTTTCATATACAAAAATGTACTAGTTTTCGTACAGATTCATTTAAAAGATGTACAATTGATGTCCTTAACCATAAATAGACAAACAATTGCACCCTCTTTATTAAACTGTTCACCTCGTGTGGCCTCTCAAATAAATTTCCCTCAAAAAATAAAATAAAATAAAATAAAAGGAGAATGGCAAATGCAAACCTGAGGATCATGACCCTTTGCCGCTACAAACAAACCACCCACACGTACTAGAGGAAGACAGTACTCAGCTGAAAAATTGGAAGAGTCCAAATATCAAGGAGCAATATAATGCTCATAAGTTACTAATACTCACAGATGCATTAAACAAATGTAGGTGGTTAATAAATATGAATGTTATATGCAGACACACAAAACATTTCAGATATGCATTTACAAAACTGTTCTTATCTATTTACACTTACCTAAAACTCTCATTTCTGCAACTGCTCTGGCTACGGCAACATCAAATACCTCTCTGAAGCGAGGATTCTGTCCCAAACTCTGTCCCACACAAAGGTGCAGATGATGAATTATATTTAAAAATAGAAAGCTAAATAAGAAAAAAGAATTACAAAAAGCATTAAAAAAAATGTAAAACTTTATTGTTTGATCCCCAAAAGTCATTTACACGAACAAAAATACGCATTGTTTTTGTTCATCAAAAAATGGAAAATAAGATCAAGATAAGTAAGATAGGAACATGGGGAGACCTAGGAGAAGTTGTCACAAGTTGATTGGAATACCAATTATACTAAGATACCTAGACGTATCATGGATTCAAAACCCATTAGCACGACAGTGACCCCTTTAATTACAGAGCGGAATGGGATCCCTAGCCAACTTCAAATGACAAGAGACGAGAATTTTGGTACTCTGCATTTATAGAAGTATTGCTGCATATACTTGTCTGATCTATCATAATTAACTCACAGATCCAACCTTTGTTAAGAGACCATTTCTAGCATGGTTTGTTTAACTGGCAAGACTAGAAATAGCTAATTTACGAGCAAGAAAGTAAATAAAGAAAAGTAGATCAAAGTACTGACAAAGGATTTTAATTAAACATGTAGACGAAACATAGAAATACTGCATAAGAAACATTTAGACTTAACAGGATTTCCATTGAAACATCAGAATCCAATTTGAAGCAACAAGATTTGGTTTTTAGGAGAAGACAAGAGGAAACCTTGAATTGGAGTCAATTAGCCCTGAAATCATTTTCATCAATCGTAAATAAAGAATACTACATAATGCTGAAGATAAGAACTATAGAAATCTAACCTAGTCTGTAGGATTTTAGATTGAATCATACTATAGATGATTCAATGAAGAGTTGTAGTGTTTGGTAATTTCATGAAAAGTTGCATTGTTCAAAAATTGAACAATTGGTTTAAATTTCATGAAGAGATGTACCTCTTGAAATAGTAACCAATTTTCATGAATGGTTATGTCTTCCAAACCATAAGACATGTCCATTGACTGGTTAAAGTTCCAAGTCTATAAATATGTTAGTGCTGTGAAGAATTGAGACATTAACAACAACAAAAAAATTCTGCACTACTTCTTTATTTTTCTTAATATCATTTTCTTTAGAATTATTCTTGTGAAAATCTCTAGGAGTTGTTGCCTAAAGATTTTGGATGGTTTTGTTGTATTCTAAGAGTGATTTGCCATAACCTTGTAACAAACTAGTAGGGGCAAAATCACTTAAAAGATGGTGATACTTCACACCTCAAAATCCAATAAAGTTATTTCATTCCTACTTCTACAAGGTGTGTCTCAACAATTTTTAAGTGATTTTGACAATGGAGTCTATCGAGACTTCTTTCAAGTTTATCAATCAAGAACTTGTCAAACTAGACAAGTTTGATGGAACTAACTTTAAAAGATGGAGAGACAAGATGCTATTTCTTCTTACTACTTTGAGGGTTGCATACGTGCTTGATCCTTCAACACCAACAATTCCTGAATCAAGACCCGATGAAAGTGATGAAGTCAAAAGGACTAGGAAGAAACAAGAAGATGATGAGTTCATGTGTAAAGGCTACATCTTGAATGCAATATCCGATTGTTTGTATGACTTGTTTTCAAAAACTACTTCTACGAAGGAGATTTAGATTGCCTTGGAAAATAAGTACAATAATGAAAAGCAAGGTGCGGATAAATTTTTAATTTCTAAATATTTAGAGTTTATTATGTTGATAGCAAGTCCATACTTGATCAGATGCATGAACTTCAAGTCATAGTTTCAAAACAAAAGGAATTGAAGGTAGTTGTTTCTGAAGCACTATAAATAGGGGCAATTATGGCAAAGTTGCCAAACAAGGTTGGAATAAATACAGAAAGAAATTGCTTCATACTTCTGAAAATTTCACTTTGGATCAACTCACAAAACATTTGGGAATTGAGGAAGAATCTCGATCCCGTGAAAAGAAATTTGCTTTAGAGTCTAGTTCCAAAGTGAATTATATTGATTCTAACAAAAAACAGAAAAATATTGGTAGTAACAGGAAGTTTAATGAAGCAAGTTCTAATAATTCTAACTCTTCAAAGAAAAACATAACTTGCTATAATTGTGGAAGGAAGCGCATTTTAAAAGGGATTGCAGGTTTCTAAAGAAACAAAAGAAAGAAAATGCAAATCCAAATGATGCAAAAGAAGCAAATGTGGTGAAAGAAAGAGAGGTTGATGATCTTGTTGCTATGGTTTCTGACATGCATATTGGAATGATCACCGAAGCACATATGGCTCTTGTTACCAAATCTAATGATTGGTGGTATGGCTATATTTGCAACAATAAGCAATTATTCAAAGACTACAAAGTTAAATCTAACTATGGACAAGAAATGCTTGTGGGCAACCATGACACTACTAAAGTGCTTAGAAAAGGAAGTGTTGAAATCCAATTCTCTTCCAGAAAGAAATTACTAATTGCAAATGTACTACATGTTCCGGATATTAGAAAAAATCTAGTGTTTGCAAATTTATTATGTAAAAAGGGCATAAAAGTAGTACTTGAGTCTGATAAGTTAATCATGTCTAAGAATGGTGTATTTGTAGGGAAAGGATATTCTTGTGATGGCAAGTTCAAACAATGTATTGCTAATCATAATAGTGCTAATATTCCAATTTATACTGTTGAGTGTTCTTCTTCTTTATGGCATAATAGACAAGCCCATGTCAATTATAGATCTTTAAAATTTATGAGAAAACATGGTATGATTACTTATAAAGATGAAGATCATAACAAATATGAAATATGCATTCAAGCAAAGATAACAAAGAAACATTTTCCTAAAGTAGAAAAGAACACCACTTTGCTTGAATTTGTGCATTCTGACATATGTGAACTTAATGGAGTTTTGACTAGAGGAGGAAATAGATATTTCATTACTTTCATTGATGATTTTTCAAGGTACACTTATGTATATTTGATGAAAAATAAGGATGAAGCTTTTAATATGTTTAAATTGTATAGATCTGAGGTTGAAAATTAAAAAGAAAAAAGGATTAAAATCTTAAGAAGTGATAGAGGGGGAGAATATTTTTCAAATGAATTCTCCTCTTACTGTGAAGAACATGGAATTGTGCACCAAGCAAGTGCTCCATACATTCCTCAAACAAATGGCTTAGTCGAGAGAAAAAATAGAACTTTAGTTGATATGGTAAATTCTGTGATTCTTTATACACATGTACCATTAAATTTGTGGGAGGAAGCTTAACTAACAGCTTGCCATTTGCATGATAGAATACCTTCAAGGAAAATAAAAGTTTCTCCATATGAATTATGGAGAGGAAGAAAACCAAATTTGAATTATTTGAAGGTATGGTGGTTGTTTAGCCTATTATAGAGTTAATGATCCAAAAAGAACAAAAATTGGTCCAAGAGCTCTTAAAAGTATTTTTGTAGGATATGCTGAAAATTCTAAGGCATACCAATTATTAGATTTAGATTCTAATGTTATAATAGAATCTAGAGATGTAGAATTCTTAGAAAATAAATTTCTATGTAATTCTAATGAACCTACACAAGTACAAGAGAAACATAACAATTATACTTCATCTTCTAGTAATAAAAGAATTGTACCACAATCTTTTATTGAACCTAGAATGAGTCAAAAGACTAGAAAAGAAAGAGTTAGGACCTGATTTTATTTCCCCTGATGCTATTGTCTTCTTGGTTGAAGGTATAGGAATGAAGTAACAAATAAAATACCCATATTACTAAATGTTGAAAGTGATCCAAAAACTTTCAAAGAAGCAATGGCATCTAGAGATGCAACATTTTGGAGGGAAGCAATTTATGATGAGATGGATTCATTATTATCAAATAAATACATGAATCTTAGTAGATTTGCCTCCAAGTTCAAAACCAATTGGTTGTAAATGGGTATTTAGGAGGAAATATAATACTGACTATTCATTACAAACCTGTAAAGCAAGATTGGTGGCTAAAGATTTCCGACAAAAGGAAGGGATAGATTATTTTGATACATCTGCACCTGTAGCAAGAATCACATCTATACGAGTGCTATTGGCTTTGGCCTCAATTTATAATCTATATGTTCAACCAAATGCATGTGAAAATAGCATTTTAAATGGAGACTTGAATGAAGAAGGTACATGGAACAACCGGAAGGCTTCATTCTCCCTGGAAATGAGAAAAGGTCTGTAAAACCCATTAAGTCATTGTATGATTTAAAACAAGTTCCCAAACAATGGCATGAGAAATTTGAGTAATTTTAGAATATGGTTTTGTGCATAATAGTGCCGATAAATGCATTTATTCTAAATTTACAGAAGAATATGGTGTAATTGTTTGTTTATATGTTGATGACATGTGTTATATCATTGGCATCAACATGTTGGGAGTGAATGATACTCAGAAATATCTATCTTCAAGATTCAATATGAAAGATCTAAATGAGGTCGACACAATCTTGGGTATCAAAGTTAGGAAACATAGTGGGGTATTTCTCTTTGTCAATCTCATTATATTGAGAAAATATTAGAAAAATTCTTTGAATATTAATTTATAAGTAAATATCCCATATGATGTTTCAATTAAATTAACTGAAAATATGGGAAGGTCTGTAGCTCAATTGGAGTATGCAAGTGCAATTGGATGTTTAATGTATGCCATGCATTGCACAACACCTGATATATCTTTTGTAGTATGTAAGCTTTCTAGATATACAAGTAATCGAGGAATACAACATTGGAAAGGGATAGAAAGAATCTTTAATTATCTCAAAAAGATAAAAGATTTGGGATTATAATACAATAATTTTCTTGTTGTATTAGAAGGCTATACTGATGCTAGTTGGATAACTAGTGCGAGAGACAATAAGTCTACTTCTGGTTGGATATTTACATTGGCAGGAGGAGCGATCTCTTGGGCTTCAAAGAAGCAAACTCGCATAACTCATTCCACTATGGAATCTGAGTTTATAGCATTGGTTGTTGTAGGCAAAGAAGCAGAGTGGCTAAGAAATCTATTATATGATATCGAATTGTGGCCACAATCGATGCCACCTATTTCTTTGCGTTGTAATAGTGAGTCAACTATGTCAAGAGCTTTAAGATATACAATGGAAAATGAAGGCACATAAGCTTGCAACATGAATATATTAGGCAATTATTATCTGATGGTGTAGTTACGATTAAATATGTAAGGTCAAATGATAACTTGGCAGATCCGTTTACCAAAGCACTCTCGAGAGATAAAATAAAGTCTACATCATCGGGAATGGGTTTGAAACCATTCACATAATACCACTAACAGTAGGAACGTAACCTTATTTTAGATTTATGACTAAAATTAAGGTTTAATAGGTAAATAACAAACCGTTAACTACTAAGTGATGGATGCACTGGGGATGCCTTATTCAGTGTATACATTAAAGGAGGATGAGTTTATTATAATTCTTAATGAAATTTGAGACTTCACCTATACGAACATGAGAGGTGGTGCAACTTCTAACAAAGAGTTCAAGATGACCTTTGTAAATATTCATGTATCTTAGGATGGAGCACAAGGCCATAGACGTGCTTGTTTATTCGTGAATAAATTCTGAAAGATAGTAGCTTTTTGTGTCAAATGTCTCTAGTTTCAAAACATGAAATTTTAGTTTAAGACAAATAAATCACTAAAATTTCTTGATACTTTGAGATATTTGTACAAATGGATGGTTTAAGTTGAAAAACACCTTCCTTTAAGCATATAGCCATTGCTTAAGTGAGTTAAGTGTAGTATGATGCAATCTAAGTGGGAGAATGTAGGGTTTTAGATTGAATCATACAAATTCAATGAAGAGTTATAGTGTTTGATAATTTCATGTTGCATTGTTCAAAAATTGAACAAAAAGTTGCAATCATTGGTTAAATTTCATGAAGAGATGTACTTCTTGAAATAGTAACCAATTTTCATGAATGATTATGTGTTCCAAACCATAAGACATGTCCATTGACTAGTTAAAGTTCCAAGTCTATAAATATGTTGGTGGTGTGAAGAATCAAGACATTAACAACAACAAAAAAATTCTGCACTACTTCTTTATTTTTCTTAATATCATTTTCTTTAGAATTATTCTTGTGAAAATCTCTAGGAGTTGTTGCCTAAAGATTTTGGGTGGTTTTGTTGTATTCTAAGAGTGATTTGCCATAACCTTGCAACAAACTAGTAGGGGCAAAATCACTTAAAAGATAGTGATACTTCACGCCTCAAAATCACAATAAAGTTATTTCATTCCTACTTCTACAAGGTTGGTCTTAGCATAGATTAGAATCCTAATCCAATTGGAATTCCAAGGTTGAGACAAGCATAACAGCATTACAAAACCAAAAGCTGAGCCCACACAATGTATAGTTCACATCACAATGCAGTAAGTAAGCACATTACCTCAGCTCTTTCTCTTATAATTTGCACGTTCGATAGACCCATGACGCCAACAGCATGCTCCAAGAATACACAACGCTTTTGCATAGACTCCAAAAGGGCCACTTTCCAACCTTCACAAATCAACATTCAGTGATTCAATTCAATACCAATCATCCATAGATCATAATTATTCTTCATTTTAACAACCAAAACAGCATTTATCAAAGTAGTCCACTATACTCATCAAAGAAAAACATTCAATTCATCAATTTTTAACAAACTGAAAAGGAAGGAGAAGTTACCTGGGCAAGCAATAGCTAAAATTAACCCCGGAAGTCCCGCTCCGCTACCAACATCAACAAGATTCAGATTTTCACATGAACTCTGACAATGCGAGAGATATGAGCTCCTAAGGGGCTCTATAATTGCTAGTGAATCCTCGACATGCCTTTCCATTACCTCATTTTCGTCTTTAACTGCCGTAAGATTTAGCATCTTCTGTTAAAACGAAAAACCCAAATAAAAAACATCTCCATTGCTGTATATATACAACGACAGTGCGTGATTGCGTGTGTGTTTGTGTGTGAGGACCTGGTTCCATTGGAGGAGGGAGTGGATGTAGAGATTGACTTGTTGCTGTTGCTGCTGAGTTAAGGTCTGGAAATGGGAGGTGCGGAGGATGGCTGTGGCGGTGAAGGATTGCGTTTTTCTGCTAGTTTTGAAGTTGAATTTGGAGGGAATTGGATTGAGATTAGAAGCCAGGAGGTGTTTGACGAAAGTCCCCAAAGAGAAAGGAGAGTTGACAGTTGAGATTTTGCTTCGCCAGATCAGCATCTTGGCGCGCTAATTTGCTCTGGTCTGTGATAACTTTTCTACTGTTGGCATTTACACTAAAACCCAAATATACAAGACTTGTTATAAATTCTATAAAGGTGGATATCCATTTATATTCTTAAACTCATCTATTAATGTGAAAACTTATTGATAAGATACTATTGTGAAAATTTATTGATTTCCGTGATTCATGTATCATATTTATGAATCCCCTAGACTTTTAACCTTATAAATAGGGGGTCTTGATACGTCATTTAAAAGTCTTTTGTAAGACTTATAAAAAGTTTATAATATAGGATATTGAAAAATTTTCTACTATTTCTTTTTTTACTATTCTCTCATCTACACTTATAAATTTTCTACTTTAGTTAGTTTTGTAGTCAAGATTAATAATTTTGACTTAATTTTATAACACGTTATCAGCATGAGACTCTGACCAATTGAGATAGACTTTAAATCAACATAACAAAGGTATGTAGAATTTTCAATACGACGAAAATATATGAAACTTTAATTACCATAACCAATGTATGATTTAAAATTTTTGGATACTCTCTATTACCATATTTTGATTTATACTTTCAGTTGTATCAATATAATATTATTAGAAATTATTTTCATTAGTTTTAATCATGTTAAATTATACCAAATTTGAATATATGGTTATTGGTATAATAAACAATCCATATTGGATTTTGGATGTTGAAATCCATTCGAATTTCATATGTCCTAAAGACATAATCAGAAAAGGTAAAATGTTATATCCAATTAAGGCTAAACAAAATCTATGATTTTCGTTATTATATCCCTGAAGGATTTAAAATTTTCTTCTTTAAAAGATCCAGCAGATTTATGAGAAAAGTTATACAGATTATTTGTGAATACATATTAGAGAAAATGTTCTCTATTTTCTTGCCTCAAATATACTTTTGAAGAAGCAATACTGGCAAAGAATTTTAGAAAATATTTCAATTTTTATATCTTCTGATGACTGAATAAAATAATGTGTTATTATTCAAATAAATCTCGTTCAATTAATTTGCTCCGTTCCCTGAATTGAATGTGACAAAAGTTTAAATAGTACTTGTGGACGTGGTGATAATCGAACCAACATATTCATGATGGTTATCAGTAAATACTATTCTAATTATAATACTACAACACACCACCATAGTGGTAGATTAGTAAAAATATAAAAGAAAAGATGTCAGTCATACATTAAGAATGATATGAAAAATAAACGTTATCGTTACGTTGTGAAAGACCATTGGTCACGTATCTGTCGTACGTTAAATAATCTTCTTGAATTGTCTCAAGAATCATTGGAAGAAAAAGAAAAAATCAGATAAACAAGTTTTCTCTATAATGATTTTGACCATAGTTATTGTGTTATTGGTTTCTTCCCTGAAGAAAGTATTGATCGTTTGGTTGATGATGAATTATAACTAAGAAAGAAAATGGCATGTATTTTATTTTGTATGTCTTTATTACAAATTTAGAATTCTACATATCTTATTGTTTTACATTAATTTATTATCTTATATTATTTTACTGTTATATATATTTTGTTTAAAGAGAAATATATGGATATACATTCAAATGTATCTGAGATATGAAAATATGTATATGACAATATAACAATACATATAATACTCAAAAGTAAGAAATATTTTTCCACCTGAAATAGTTAGAAGAAATAATTGTTAATACTATAAGTGTTATTGTAAAATTAATTAAAAACTCCAATAGAGCAAATATATGTCTCCCTGAAAGAACAAAATTAGTTACAAATAATGCACTTTCTCTACTAAGTTTTGAAGATTGAAAACTCCAATAGAGCAAATATATATCTCTCTGAAGGGACAAAATTAATTACAAATAATGCACTTTCTCTACTAAGTTTTGAAGGAATTTATTAAAAATATCCGCTGAAAAGGATATCATTTTGAAAGTATAAATGAGAAAATTATTAAGTATCTATGCAACATTAGAAAAGAAATGTGCTATGAAAAGTTACATATATTTCTTTTGATTTGTACTATACAATTGAAGCACATGTTATAGTAAACCTGAAGTTTACTGATCAAATACTTTTATTGTTTGGCAATGACCGGTTAGACCATCCCAGTCATTATGGTGCGTAAAAATTATTGAAAATTCACATAAACGTATATTGGAAAACCAGAAGATCAATTCTTCAATTCAATGAATTTTCTTGTGTTGCTTGTTCTCAAAGAAATTAATTATTAGATCATCATCAGTTAAAATTGGGATTGAATCCCTTCCATTGTTGGAATGAAATAAGGGTGAGATATATGGGCCCACTCACTCTTCATGTGTACCATTTAGATATTTTATAATTTTGATAGATGCATCTACCATATGGTCATATGTGTGCTTATTATCGATTCGCAACTTGGAGTTTACGTGATTACTATTTTAAATAATTTGATTAAGAGCATAATTTCTAAATTATGAAATCAAGAAAATTTGTCTTGATAATACTGGTGAATTTATATTTCAAATATTTGATGATATTTGTATGAACGTCCTGAAGCACGTATTCATACACAAAATAGTTTAATAAAATTATTTATAAAATGCCTCTACAATAGTTAGACCATTACTTATGAGGACATATTGTGTTGTCTGTAGCAGCATTTATACGCATCAAGCAAATAAAAATTTTAAACTTCTCCCCATTATAATTGGCCTTTGGTCAGGAGCCAAATTTTTTCATCTATAAATTTTTAATTGTGCGATATATGTTATTCCATCGCAACGCACAAAGATGGGTTATAAAAGAAATTTAGGAATATATGTATGATATAAGTTGCCCTTTATGATTAAATATTTTGAAATATTATAGGGCACTTATATATGACATAATTTGTCGATTGAAATAAAAATGTTTCCCAACATCAGGGGGAAAAGATATGCAGTTGGATAGAAATTTGAATGAAATGAATTATCATATTTGATTCTCGTACGAAGTATGTGAACTTGAAATTTACAAGATAATTCATTTACAAAATATTATGAATCAACTATCAGATTCATTACTGACCCAAAATGAGAAAAATGTCATATACTAACTGAAATGCTCCAAGGTGTTCCAGCAGGACAGCCATCGATATAAATGATAGTTAGCCATGCATAAATTGTGGTTGACTAATCGGTTCCAAATAATAAAAATCCTTTCTAGTGTTAGAGGAAATGAGCATATATTAGAGATGGTCATAAAGTGGAGGCGGGTGCTCCTGAAGAGATTCTAGACATAACTAATCATAACATCTTAGAAGTGGATCAGGTACCTGATGAAAAAGAGATCTTGATAAGTTATGTAACTACTGAAAAGGATGAAACCGAAAAGAGATTGTTGTGGACAACATATTATTATTTATAATATCAGCTGATATTTTGAACAGAAAATGAAGATTTTGAACATAAATTTGTTGAAGAATATCGACATAGAAATGATTTAAAGATACAATATAAGAAATTGACGTTCAAAATGTGAAGATTTTGGACCTGTAGTCCAAATTCTTAAATGATAGTGTCGGTTGGGTACAAATATATTGAGAAGAATAAAATTGTGTTATTAAAGCATACCTTGTTGAGCGAAAGTTTTCGCAAAAAAAAAATTCGGCATCGATGATAAAGAGATTTATTCTCTTGTGGTGGATGTAATTATCTTTTTGATATCTAATTTGTATAATGTAGCAGTTCAAAAAAATTGAAATGCGTCTAATGGATATTGAGCATATTTTGTATGGCTCATTTTGATATCGATATCTATATGAAAATCCCTGAAGGATTTAACGTGCCTGAAACATGTAAAGTTTCCCGGAAATATTGTTCAATGAGATTACAAAAATCCTTGTATGGATTAGTTCAAAACAATCTAGGTGAATGTGATATAATCGTCTCAATGAATATTTCTTGAATAAGAGTTATAAAAATGATTTAATTTGTCTATACCTCACAAGATCAAAATTTGTGATAACTACTGTATATGTTAATTATATAAATATTATTTGAACTCCTGAATTCATTAGAACTCCTGAAGAGCTTTCGTTAGAACTCTTGAAGAGATTCAAATAGAATAATTTGATCTTGACAAAGATCTATAGTTCGAGTATTTATCAAATGAAAATTTTGTTCATCAATGAACTTATACCAAAAAAGTATTAGAATGATTCTATTTGAATAAAATACATCCATTGAGTATCCCAATGGTTGTGAGATTGATTGATGTCAAAAATAATAATTTCTCATCATTATGAGAATGACGAAGAACTTATTGGTCATGAAGTACCATATCTCTCAGTGCTAACATGTACTGTAAATTCGTTAGAACAATCTAATTCTTTTTCAATATGAAAATATTGGAATGACATCAAGCATATGTTGGATATTCATTTGATCCAATACAAAGTTCGGTTTCAAATAAGTTATGAAGAAATTGATATCATGGCGATCAAAATTCTAGTCACTACTTCTTGCAATCATTGTTGACATAATTGCAATATATGAAGCAAGTAGTGAATACGTTTGGCTTCAGTTATTGACCTAACATATCCAGAAGATATGTGTTTAATATTAGAAGTGAGACTTCTAAGACATTATATAAAAACATTGCTGAATATGTTGCTTAGCTAAAGGGAGGCTATATTTCTTCAAAATTTTTCTTCTCTCATGATTTCTAGAAGAATGATGAAATTGACATCACAACGAAATTCACTCATGCGATGATCTAGCGGATTTATCCAAAGGTCATACCAGCAACAACATTTGAGAAGTCTGTTTGTAAAATTGTGATGCATCATCTCAAAGATATCAAGTGATATTTTTATGAGGGGAAGGCTAAGTACACGCTGTACTCTTTTTCCCTTGGCTATGGTTTTGTCCCAATGGATTTTCCTGGCAAGGTTTTTAACGAGGCAGCATGCAAAAGTGTACTATAAACATGGAATACGCATTGTACTCTTTTTTCCTCTACCATGATTTTTTTTCCACTGGATTTTTTTTTGTAAAGATTTTTAACGAGGCAGTAATTCTTTGCGTATTTTTTGACGCATGGACATCCAATGGGGAGTGTTACAAATTCTATAAAGGTGAATATCCATTCATGTTCCTAAACTCATCCGTTAATGTGAAGACTTATTGATTCCTGTGAAGACTTATTGATCCCCGTGAAAGTTTATTGGTTCCCGTGATTCATGTATAATATTTATGAATCCCCCCTAAACTTGTAATCCTATAAATAGGGGGTTTTGATATGTCATTTAAAAGTTTTTGGTAAGTCTTGTATAAGTCTTTTGTGAGACTTATGAAAAATTTATAATATAGGATATTGAAAAATTTTCTACTATTTCTTTCTTTACTATTCTCTCATCTACACTTATAAATTTTCTACTTTAGTTAGTTTTGTAGTCAAGGTAAATAATCTTGACTTAATTTTATAACAAGACTAATTTTACTATTTTTTTTTTTTTAATATGAAGTTAATATGTTACTTCAAAAAAAAAAAGTTAATATGTTGAAAGTGTTATGTTTGTGTTACTTCAAAAAAAAAAAGTTAATATGTTGAAAATCAATTAGTGTTATGTTTGGATAGAGGGATTTTGGTGGATTTGGATTTGAAATCCAAACTCATCATAAATGTGATTTTAATGATCCAATTAGTAGATTTTAAATTTACTCAATTTTATGTTATTTTAAATCTATTGAATTCAAAAAATTTACCCAATAACTTTTATGTCATTTCAAATCTATTGAATTCGAAACCAATCATTTCAAATTCTTTCTACAATTCAAATTCACCCATCCAATCCAAACACTCTTGTAGGAGAAATGTGAGGGATATTGATAGTTTGAAACTAAATAAGAAAAAGAAAAATTATCACCCCAAAACCATATGCTCTTGCTTTGATATGGAACTAGTACTAATGGCAGACATGTAAAATTATATATAAAATTGAAAAAAAAAATTTAAGGAAAAAAAAAAAGGAGTTTTGTGTATGGACTGATTTGTGTTTTTTTTTCTTATTAATTACGCCAAAATGCACATCACACAAAAGTGCTACTACTAATAGATAATTAGAAAACAAAAAGAAAAAAATCTCACTTTATATATATTGAAAAAAAAAGGCTTGTTATGGGACCCAAAAATCTCTATTTAACATGGAAACAAAATCCACAAAATTAAACCTCACCAAGCACAAAAAATATATCAAAGTTATACATAGCTCAAAATCAAAAGCCTTTATCATATCCTCTTGCAATTGCTCGACATTTACATAACTTTCTATCAATACATCAAGAATCTAAAATTTAGATCCATAATCATATCTGGCTACAAGAGAATCACATCTTAGAAAACAAAGTAATTTCAAAAAGGAAAAAGAAAAAGAAAAAGAAAAAGCTGCCTCACATGTTTCTCCAAGAAAAGAAAAAAGAATGTTCGGATGACAGCGCAAACTCTACCGTATAGGCCTTGAACTCCTTTAACACTTCAACCCTATTTATAAACTTTGTATTGTGAATTAAAATATATATAATAAATAACATGTCAACACCATATTAGTCAGGGCAAATGATATTGTCACAGCAAAATCCTTGATGGCATAGCATAAATATGTTGATTGACAAATTTACCCTCAATTAAAGTCAACATTGAAGACCCAACAGTCATCTCCTCTAGGTCACTGCCACTTACTCGACAATAACTCTCCACCCGCCCTAGCTCTGCCATCAATGACTCCTCTAGAGCTTGATAGAATCAGCCAAACCACTACCAGAAACCGACCACTAAAAGGACCCTTTATTCAACTCTTTGAATCCCTAGAAGAAAAAAAAGAATTTTTTGATAAGGAAGATGACAATAAAGACTCCATTTACCTCCTCTTAATCCGAGAAATTCTACCAAAATCCATATATAAAAACATCCCATAAAATTCCACTTCTTCCTTCTTCACTCCCTCACTACAAACAATCTCAACCTCTGCCTTAGCATCGACGACTCAATCCCCTTACAGAATCACTTCTAAATTTGCTTAAAAGAATATTAAAACCAAAGAATTCTAATATCTAAAGTTCTCACGCTATCTAAGTTTAAATCAGTCTACAAGTCTTTTAGAGGAAGACGAAATCTTTAGAATTTATATGATATCTTTTTTGCGGATGAAAGGGTAATTTCCTTTCTTCTTGACGATACGGAAATTGTTCAGTATCGATCAACAATAAGTAAAAGATGATCTAATTAAGGTAAAGATTTAATAAGAGAAGAAAGATAAAAATTTCATGGATTAAAGACTATCACTTTTATTGCTCATTCAAGTGAGAAGGATAAAAATAGTCTTTTATTACAATTTTTGAGATTGAATACTATGAACTCTTTATTCCCTGCAAATGCAAATGAATAAAATATTTATACAATTATCAAGGGACAATAGGCCCGCAATGAACAGTGTTGGGTGACTATGATATTCCGACTAACCAAGCTATCAAGCCATTACTACATGTTCGGCCTCCTAAGCTTCCGACCAACTTGCACTGAACAGTCAGGATCTGAATAACTGTCTGGCCAGGTTGAACTTCCGAGTGACTGTTGGTTCGTACTTTCTATTGACAGACTTTTAGTTGGTGTTCAGGAATCGTCGCCACGTGTCTTATGATCTAAGCGAGCTATTCTAGGTGCCGTCATAAGCCCCCTCGATATATTTTTGAGTCAAAGACTGAATTTAAATCAATTTTATTCATATTTTATCTGTCACGTCTTTTGAGATTAGACCCTTATTAAATGCAGGTGGTTGTATCTTTTTTCCAAACATCTCCTCATGGCACGCGTAACGTGTCTCTTTTTTCCTAAATTTCAAATTATTTTCCTTTAACCCTCATTTGTGTTCTTTTCAACATTCCTTATCCTTCCAAAGCTTTCTTCATCCTTTGCCTGCATCTTTTTTAGAAAAAAATCCATGGCCGTTGAATCCAGACAAGGATCTTTTGAGAAAACCCTAACAGAGGATAAATTTGATTTGGGATTTGGGATTTTTGATGATAGGTGGTCAGGGTTCCACGAAAGTTTTAAGAAGGGCTAAAAAACTTTCAAATTCAATTGTTTAGCCCTCTGGGAATGAAACAAATTCTGGGAATTCTGAGCCTAGGATCCCAGAGGCCCAAATATAGGCAAGGCCTGAGCCATTTCCTCATTCTTTCTCTGGTAGATATTGCCTGAGGCAATATCTACCAGAGAAAGAAAATCCTCCCAATCTCCTGATAGGACCACAACCACAACCGAGGCTATACAAATATCTTTAGATTTTGAACAGCCCATCATTTCAAACCCTTCGACAGAAAAATCCACAATTATTCACAATTCTCGATTTGGTAAAGGACCCCCTATCTCATCCTCTGTAGAAGTGCATCATTTTGTACCTGAATGGTCAATCTTGTCGGATAAAGTATCAACGATTCACTGACAATAGTCAATCACCTTTTTGCAGCCTTCCCCAAGGGTGATAATGTGAAAGTAGACGCTTGCCCTGATAAGGAAAAAACTATCCGAGCATCCTCGGGTTGGTATGCAACTAGATGTTTTATGCGTAACATTATGCTTTCCTGGTCAAAAGATAAAGATAAAGTCACTGAACTCGAGAAATCTTTGGAGGGAGCTATAAGAGAAAAAACTGTTTTGTTAGAGGAAGCTGAGAATCTGAGCAGCAAAAACTTCTCAAAGAACGGGCCGATTTAGAGGCATAATTTAATCTTAGGCAGCAGGAACTTCAAACTCTTCATTCGACTGAGCTGGCAAGATTGAGGAACCAAGAATACCAAGAGGTTTCTCAAAATTTGTCTTCCAAGTCCCTTGACCTAGTCTCTGCCCAATCTGAGGTTGAAAGACTCTGAGTTGAAGTTTCCCACAATCTGTCCTCGATAGAGGACTTGAGGAATAATCTTTCCCTTCAAAGCGTAAATTTTTACCTGATATTAGATGCTCTCGGAGGTGACCTCGAACAATTCTATACCATGAGGCAAAGTCAGTTTTAACAAAGCCCCGGACAACATCAAGGCTCAATTCCCCGATTTGCCTCTTAACGAGGAGGATTTTGGTTTTTATGACCCTTTTACTTCTTTTGGCCTAATGACTGAACTAGGTAGAACCTTTAGGAGACCTTGAACTGAAGTGTTCTTGTAGAGGATCCTTCTGAAGTAGAAGAGGGGAAGGAAGCCGAAGTAGGAATACCTGAACAAGAGGTAAATATGTCAGACTTGTTAGATAGTATGAATAGTAGGCCTTGCTTCTCTTTTAGTGTAGATATTTTTGATGTAGCTCCTCATAACTTTTCTTTATTTTGGTGATTAGGATGTAACAAGAACTTTTACATCAGTTAAAAATCCTTCAATAGAACAGGTTGAGGGAGATCAACAGAAGTAGAATAGGATCTTGTGATTTCTTTCATCAATTGTAATAAAATGATTTTAATTTATTCTTTCTTGTTTTTCTTGTATTTTCTATCAGACATTGTATTTGTAACATTTTTCCGATCAATAAATTGTTCGGATTGTGGCTATTGTTGTATGAGTTATTCATTCAATAAAGAATAACTTTTTATTCTCTGAATTTCTGCTTTTACGATCGGATTCGATTCTGTTAAATAGTTTCTTGATAGGAGATGACTGATTTTTCCTATTTGCTCTCTCTGATCGAGCATGT
The DNA here is from genome assembly GCA_025175665.1 of Cinchona pubescens. NCBI lineage: Eukaryota > Viridiplantae > Streptophyta > Magnoliopsida > Gentianales > Rubiaceae > Cinchona > Cinchona pubescens. The sequence continues at coordinate 494,015 of JANKKI010000281.1, read as the reverse complement.
TTGTATTCAAAAATGGCTACTTGAACACTTTGGCGAGTCTGACATTTAATTGATGTCATCAAATTAGGGACCTAAGGCCACTTGTTGTATTTCGGCGAGCCATCCCTCATTTGGCCGACCTACTATTGTGTTATTTTGGTAGTTTAGCCTTTGCTCTTTCCGATCGTGGGAGAACCGCTACTTGTGAAACCGTTTCGATTTTAAGGCCCTACGTGAAAAGACATACTCTAATTATTAGGCACGTTTAATGCAATGGGTAGTTAATTCCAACCCACTATTGCTTTAGTTTCCAAGAATTCAAAATTCCATCATAAATACTCTATTTCTTTGCCTTTTTATTTTCACTGTGTTTTCAAGAATAATCCACGAATTTCCTTTGTTTCTTACTTTTTCTTCAACTATTTTTTAGATTCCCATCTTTCCATGGCTTTTTCTTCCAACATCGTCATTCGCACTGAGCCTATTACCTCGGTATCGCCTTCGGGGGTTTCAACTCTTCCTCCTTCTCCTCCTCCTCCTAAACAAGCTCCGGCTACCACAGGGATTAAGTCGAGGTTGCAAGTTGACAACATTGCCCATCTCAAGGCCACCTAACATATTCTAGATACAGTGACTATTCAGATCCCAGATGAATGTTGGGAGAGGATAGAGCACATATCCCTCCTGAAGGGTTTGTTACCGTTTTTTAGGACCAGCTTAGGGCAGGGTTTAGATTTCTCCTAAGCGGAATTCTTTTATCTTTATATTCTTTCTTCGGCATCTACTTATCCCAATTGATGCCCAACTCCTTTCGACTTCTTGTCGCCTATGCCCTGATTTGTCTCTATGTTCCGTTCAATCTGGTTTTTGAAGAGTTTATTAACTAATTTTTGATATGTGGATTTCATACTTTTTAAACCAAAGGGCATGGTTTGATAACAATAAGTGCCTTTGTCGGTAATGAAAGCTATTTTTTCTTCGTCTTCTTTACCGAGAAATATTTGGTGATATTCTTTGTATGTATCTAGGAAATATTCTATTTTAAATCCCACTAGTGATCTATCACTATATCAATCCAAGGCAAAGAATAACTGTCCTTAGGACAGGCTTTATTTAAATCTATATAATCAACACACATTTGCCAGTTTGTGTTTGGCTTCTGTACGAATAGGAAGTAGGATTTGACAACTAGGTCACTTCCCAAATGATCCAAATATAGGATTTGACAGCCAGGTCACTTCCCTAATGATCCAAGCTACTAGTAGCTTGTCGACCTCACTCTCGATAACTCGACTACATTCTCGGGGGATTCCAGGCATGTCCTCTGAGGACCAAGCAAAAAGGTCTTTATACTCGTACAAAAGACTTAACAGATCGTTTCAGAAATCCTGTGGTAGATTGGCATAAGTTTTAGCTTTCTTTCGGGGAGCTCTGGATCAAAAGAGATTTCTTCAATAGTAAACTTTTCTTTTTGAAAGTCATCGATCTAGGTATATTCTTCTATAGATTCATTCGGTTGACTTGGGATAGATAGAGGCAGTTGTTTAGCTGACCTCACCATTCTGTTCCATCGGAGGGACATTATAGAACATTCTTTGGCTTCTCGCTGGTCACCCCATACCTCTCCTGCGGTTCCATCTTGGAGAGCAAATTTGATGCCAAGATGATAAACGAACGGAAGAACGATGTAAAGTGTATAAAGAAGATCAGCCGAGTATCATGTTATAAGCCGAACTCTTTTTGACCAGCGTGAAGTTAATCATTTCAGTTTAGGAATGCTGTGCTTCTCCCATATTCAAAGACAGCATGATGGATCCTTTTGCCTCAATGGTATCTCCAGTAAATCCAACTAAAAGCGTCTTAATAGGTTGAATTTGAGTGGAATCCATCTCTATTTTTTTTCCAAACATGCCAATAGATAACATTTACAGAACTTCCGCTATCAATGAACACTTTATGAACTCGGAAGTCACCAACTCTAACATGAATAACTATCGGGTCTCCATGCAGTATCCGATCTGGAACATGGTCTTTCTCAATGAAGCTGATATCTAGACCATATTTTGGTCTTAAAGATATTTTTTCTCCCTAAAGCTAACCTCTTGCATATCTTTTCCTAGCGTTAAAAGAGTCGCCTCCAGTTTTTCCTCCATCGATCGTGGCTATGACTCCTGCGACATCGTCATTGTTCTGCGGTTGTGGTCCTCGGTGAGTGCTATTCTGAATATTCTGGGATTGGTAATTTCATCATGAAGGTCCTTCGCTGATAATCGGTCTTTTATCATTACGAAGAAATTGGTCAACAGTTTTGAGAATGTACTCCTGCAAATGACCACTCTTGATTGCTCTCTCGATTTCAATCTTGAGATCGTTGCACTCATTGTTGTCATGGCCATGATCATCATAATGAGCACAATATTTAGAACGATCTCTTCAATGAAACTAAGACTGAATAGGTGCTGGAGGAGCTATGATCCTTGTGTAACAGGCTTTATACAAAATCTCCTTTGTGGTCATGTTGAGAGGCGTGAAATCCTCATTTGAAAGAACTAGAGTTCGCCAATAGGAAGGAATTTCAAATACGCGATTCATCGACACTAGTGGACAATCTGTTGAGTATTGTAGATGTTCGATGGAGGTATTTGATTCTACCCATTTCTTCTTATTTGGTTCGGCAGACTTTGCTTGATTTTTTTGAGATCTTTCTCTAGGGGTTCTTGTAGTTCTCTCTTGGCTCGTTTCGATTCTTCTCTTCTGATATAATCATCTGCACGTTGGAGCAACTCCCCAAAGGTCTTAGGGACGGAAGAGGCAAGATCTACGTTGAACATTCCAAGTCGGATGCCACTCATGAAGGTAGCGATTAGCATTGTTTCATCGGCATTCCATACGTGTTTACCTCATCATTGAATCGCCTGATGTATTGCTTCAAAGATTCATCCTGCCTTTGCCGTACGCTCATTAAATGAGAAACTTCTCTCTGAATAGTTTTTTAGCTCATAAAGTGTCGCAATAATTTCTTCGCAAGATCAGTAAAAGAATCTACTGATTTTGACAGTAATTCTTTGAACCACTTCTGAGTCAATTCTTTGAGCGTAATAGCAAAAAGTTTACAATTTATGGCATTTGAGTATCCGAAAAGCCTAGATACCAAAGACACATAGGCAACATGATCAACAGGGTTATTCTCTTGTAAGTGTCAAGACCAGGTTATTTAAATAATGAGATGGGATTAGTTCATTTTGTATTTCGTAGGTGAATGGATCTTTGTCGACGGTTAATAATTCGAGGGTCAAAATGGATTTCTTTCCCAAGAGTTCTTACACGCGCTATTCTACCTTTGCCATGATTTCTTCTTCATGGCAATTCTCACCCTCAACTTCGACTGTCATATTCCTCATTCTTAGGTTATAACCTATTCTGTCAAAGACAGATCCTTCCCGCCGATGGATGAGAGATAGAGCCGTACGAAGGCGATGAGAACTGGAGGTAGTATCATCTTTTGTGGCTTGCTGCCTATGCTGATTTTCAATGAAGTCTTTTATTGCCTGGAAGTTGTCAACGAAGAATTCAAACATTTCCTCTCTTGGAGGAACGGTCGTCTGGGAGAGGCTGGCATTCTCTGTAGTTATCGGTGTGGAGGCTGCAGTTGTGTTATCTTGGGTACAATTTTGGTTTTGTTTCTTTTCGTTGCGTCTAGTCATAACTGCCAAGAAAGATAAGCGCTTTATAGCTTTTCGTATCAAGAGAGATTCCCATAGATGGTGCCAATTAACGATACGAAAATTGTTGGTATCAATCAACAGTAAGTAAAAGATGATCTAATTGAGGTAAAGGTTTAAAAGGGAAGAAAGATAAAAATTTCAGAGGTTAAAGATGATCACTTTTATTGCTTGTTCGAGTGAGAAGGATAAAAATAGTCTTTTACTACAATTTTTGAGATTGAATACTATGAACTCTTAATTCTCTGCAAATGCAAATGAATAAACTATTTATACAATTATTAGGAGACAATGGACTTACAATGGACTTACAATGAACAGTGTTGGGTGACTGTGATATTCCGACTAACCGAGCTATTGAGCCATTACTACATGTTCGGCCTCTTGAGCTCTCGACCACCTTGCACTGAACGGTCAGGATCTGGATAACTGTTCGGGCAGGTTGAACTTTCGAGTGACTATTGGTTCGTATTTTCTGCCAACGGACTTTTAGTCGGTGTTCGGGAATCGTTACCCCTGCCACGTGTCCTCTGATATGAGTCGAGCTATTTTATGTGTCGTCACTTCCTAATATTTTGGGGAAGCAACTTTATAAGAAGAAGATGAAAGTTCGGGTGCGGTTGGATTTGAGGGGGAATGCTAATTGGAAAAAACATTTTGAGAGGGTCTGAGATTTGGTGTCAGTGTTTGGAAAGGGGGAAAGTAAAAAAGAGAGAAGTGCAGCAACAGAGGATATACTTGATAAGGAAAGGATTTGATAGTTGGAGATGGAGTTGATGGCAGAGAAGGAACTGGGCTTACTGCTGGCGAGAATTAAATTAGCATTCGAAATGGTTAGTGAGAAATTTTAAAGACTTATAAAGGGTATTAATGTCGTTTAAAACTAAAATTGCTCTGGCAATAAAAATTTTGTTGTGGTAATATCTATTAGTTGCCGGCACTAGGGGTGTAAACAAGGCGAATCGAGTACGAATAGTGCCCTATTCGAATTCGAACTCGAAATATTTTCTACTACTCGAACTCCAGCTCAAGCTCTAAAAGAGTTCGAAAAATTTGACATAGTTCGAGCTCGTTCGAAAATAAGTAAAACGAGCTCGAATTCGAGTAGTTCGACTTTTTCGTAGGTAAAATATGTAGCTTTTTTAAAAAACTATGGATATTTTAGTAATTTTACATATAATAAAAAAATTTTAAAAAAAAATTATATAATGCTCGAAAAGTTCGATTAGCACTCGAGCATATTATACATATGCTCGAGATCGGTTCGTCAAGAGTTTCGAGCTCGAGTCGAGTTTTTGACCGAGTTGCTCGCGATCAATTCGGTTCGTTTACAGCCCTATCCGGCACTAAGAAGCGGGGAGAAATTTGGAAGGGAAATGTTTGAGTAAACTTGATTTTTGAGTTTAATTGTAGATTCTATAATATAGATTAAATATTATGAAATTTATGATATTAATTGATCTAAATAAAATTTTGTAAAGTTTAATTTTGACCCTAAAATTTACAAATAAGATCTATAACCGAAAATATGTTAATATTTTTCAACTTCAAAAACTAATATTGACATAAAATTATTTTCACCACAAAAGGTCTGCTTTTGATCTTTTATTATACTTCTTTCTATTATATTTGTGTTACACTGTACAATGAAGTGTTATATTTATTTTTAATATAAAAAAATATTAAATAAGAAATAAAATATAACTTCATCACATGATATAATACAAGTGTAACACCAATTCCAGAGGAGACCCAACATACTAATAGTCTAATACTATGTATTTTCCTAGGTATGTATTTTCCAAGGTGACAATGTACCGTCTCCAGACTCCAGCTCAGTCAACTTTCTTGGCCCTCTTCCTCTCTAGAACATGTTCCAAAGACTTGTCTGCTAGTGAGATTCATCAACCAACATAACAAAGATCCAGTCTTGTCCAACGCCCACAAATTGAAGTATAAAAACCCCCCAAAAAGAACATCTCAAAATCCCTCAATAATCTCATGAATTTCATAATCTTTCCCATAAATTGAGGGAAAAGGTTAGGCAGTTAAACCCATTAATTGCTCACAACTCTACCAAAATGGGTGGAAATGGCAAGTTTGGTAAGTGGAAAATCTCCTTTTACAAATCTCCTTCTTCTCCAAAATCCCATAAAAAACCCGACCCACCTAAGGAATTCCTCTGTCCGATTTCTGGCTCTTTGATGTTTGATCCGGTTGTCGTTTCCTCCGGTCAGACCTTCGAACGTATTTCAGTACAAGTTTGTAAAGATTTAGGGTTTATTCCCACCCTCCCTGACGGCTCAATCCCGGATTTTTCCGCCGTAATTTCTAATTTGGCCCTCAAAGCCTCAATTATCAACTGGTGTAAACAATTCCATCTCGACACCCGTTCCCCACCTGAATACGATTCAATAGAATCATTCATTAGAAGTCTAATGGCCCGGCAACATAAACCTTCAGGTGGGGAGTTGCCGCAGGACTCGAGGATTCGGGTATCGGAGATGGAATTGTTGAAGGGCGTAGAAAATAATCCTCGAGTCCTGTTTTCTCACGCTGCTACGGAAGTATAGTTGAACCCGCGGAACAATTACTCTTCCTCCTTCTCTCCTTCTCTCCCTCATCCAATACTTCTGAGGAATCCGTAATAGCAAATACATCTCCGTTGCTCCCTTTCGCAACTCGTCCCGCCTGCTATTCTATGTGTTCATCGTTTTCCGATGAGACCTCGGTTTCAACTGCGGACGAGGAGTTTGTAGCCAAGTTCAAGAGTTTGGATGTGATTGAACAAGAAGAATCGGTAATTCTTCTGAGAAAAACTACTCGAAACGATGAAGAGGCTAGATTATTACTTTGTACTCCGAAGCTTTTGCAGGCGATAAAGCCTCTGCTTGTATCGAGATATCCTGTTGTTCAGACGAATGCGGCGGCTTCAATAGTTAATCTGTCGCTTGAAAATGCGAATAAGATCAAGATTGTTCGATCTGGGATAGTTCCTATTATGGTAGATTTGTTGAAGAGTGGATTTGAGGAGTCGCAGGAGCACGCTGCTGGTGGGATTTTTAGTTTAACTCTTTGGAGGATGAGAATAAGACGGCAATTGCGGTGCTGGGAGCTTTGGAGCCATTGTTGCATGCTTTGAGGTCCGGGAGTGAGTCAACTCGGCGTGACTCCGCTATGGCTTTGTACCATCTGAGTTTGGTGAGCAGCAACAGAGTAAAGTTGGTTAAGCTCGGAGCTGTTGGGGTTTTGGTAGGGATGATGAGGAGTGGGGTTTTGGTGGGGAGGGTAGTTTTGGTGGTGTGCAATTTAGCTGTGTCGCCGGAAGGTCGGTCGGCGTTGCTGGACGGCGATGGGGTGGCGTGTTTGGTGGCGATCTTGAGGGACGGCATTCAGTCTGACTTGTCCGAGTCAACTCGGGAGAATTGCGTGGCTGCTTTGTACTCACTGAGTCATGGGAGTTTGAGGTTCAAAGGGCTGGCGAAGGAAGCGAGGGCGGCCGAGGTGTTGCAAGCGGTGGTGGAGCGAGGGAGCGAGCGGGCGAGGGAAAAGGCGAAGAGGATATAAAAGGTGGTGCTAAGAGGAAGGGACGAGGAGGACAGGGAGGAGATTGATGGGGAAGGGGTGATGCTGAGTCGGACTCGGTACCGAGTTGCGACTCGGAAACCAAATGGCCTTAACTCAACCGAGTTCTGATTGAGTCCGCAAAGGTGTAATTATTGGGATTACCATTTTGCCTATTTTGTCTTTTAAGCTTTTTTTTTTTTTGGTACTTGTTCGGTTTGGTTGCCATCTAATTTGGACCAAACCCAAATGCCTTTATTTTGCATTTTGGTAAAGTTTTTTATGTATCTAAAAGTTGGAGAATGACTTGGATTTTATTAGTCGTGATTATTATTAGTATGTAAATATAAAGAGTGATTTTGACTTGAGGTAATTGTGTAGTTTTTGTCAAAGAAATTGTGCATGGCCTTTCTTTGATCAAGACAAGTCTTATAGACCTTTGGAAGAAGATCTTATGTCTTCTTAAATTATTATTATTATTTTTTCTGAATATTGACTAAGCTTGGCTTACCTGGCCCAGCACATCGTCATAAATTTATGTTTTTCGTATTTTTTGGTAGGACATGGTCAGAGATAAATTTATATTTGTTATGTGCTTCAATGGGACCGTGGCTTGAGTTGTTTATTTATTTATGGGTTAATAACACTCTAGCCCCTGAATTAGATGAATATTTACACTTTACTTTCTGAATTAAAGAAATATATACTTTATCCTTCGTTGATATTATTCATCTATTATTAATATTTAAATTATTAAGATAATCTAGTTAATTGGGTAAAATATCTTTCATACTATATTTTGATTTTTTATGTATTTAAATTTTGATAGCGATGTGATAATTATTTAAAAATAAATAAAAATAAATTACATAATATTTTAATATAATCTATATCAATATATTTTTTGGTCAAATTTTTTAATTTCATTTTATATTATTTCGAATTTGAATATTTAATTATAATGGAAGAACAATTTTTAAATATGCTTATTTCTATTGAATTTTTTTTTAAAAAAAATATTGTATATAAAAATATATGTTCTAAAAAATTCGTTATTTTTTTATGTCTCTTAGTATTTTATACTTTTAATATTTGACTTAACATGTACAAAATGCGATATCGGGTATAATATAATTTAACATTTTATCACATTTTCATGTCCTTAAAGTCAAATATGTCAATGTGTTATTATATTTTATTTTTTTGTTAATTCTTTATAATTATTGAAAGTCAATTAAATATATGAAAAATTAAAATATAATATTAAAGATATTTCAGTCATTTAACTAGATTTTCTTAATGTTTTAAAATTTTTATAAGATGCATAATGTGAATGGAGGCAAAATGTATGTTTCTAGAGGAGAAAAATATAATTACTCATCTAGTTCAGGGAACAAAGTGTTATTAACCCTACTTTTGACAATTTGAGTTGTTTGATGTTGATTAGGAGAAAAGCTCTACAATAGTAATTGGAATATTTTATAAAGTCAATCTGTCATTGTTTTCTTTCTGGGCACATTCATGCAATTATATTGATGATGGCTCTCAAAATTTTTTATACGTGATTTAGTCTTTGATATTTTAAGTATTTTTTTCCTTGGGTGAGCTAAAGCAATGTTTCTAAGGTCTTTTAGATTGAATTTTAAATCGTAAAAAATAATTGAGAGAAAAGCATCAACGTATAAAAACTACAGCCATCCTGGTTGTGGTTGATTTCAAGTCTTAGATTATTAGCGCTGAATCATTTTTACAGTTAAATCCTTTCTATACATATGACATTAGATGGTACTGATAATTTGGCGAAAAATGACTAAAGGAATTGGTCGACATCCCACATCAAACATAAACTTGCAGAAGACTTGATACCTCGAAGCAAACATATTCTTTATCCACTTTGGGAAGAGCTTTTGTCAGCTTTTGGGTCTAATAATCCCTTCTCTTTCTTTTACTAACTTTTAATAATTTTTTTTTTATATCAATCGATTTCATGACACGTGTTGTGCATTCTTTGATTTAATATAAAATACATTACTGAATTGGGTGAAATGCAATTTTATATTAGGTGATGCGTTTTATTTTGAATTAAGAAATTTATAATATTATATAATAAATTTGATTCATATAAGAATATTTTACTTTTATTGAGAGTTTTGGGTGTATGACTTTTAATTTCAGTGTCACTTATTATTAGTATTTTGTCAATACATATATACAAAATGATAACGTCAATAATATGTCAGTAAATCAGTTAAATAAAAAAACGAATCAATATGATTTTATCCTATATATTGACTTTCATAAGTACTCTTTAATTTTTGATTTTGTAATTTTTTATTTTTTATTTTTTATTTTTTTTGTATTTTAATGTGTGCGGTTTTCAAATTGAATCTTTCAATGTTTGTTAACTTTTTTTAAACTCACTTCTCCCCATTTTTCTTAGTGACTTGTAACCCATGACCAATAAGTTACAGAAAAGCAGCGACGAAGCTTCAGGGATGGAAGGGTGGCCAAGATGTCCCATTCCTTTCAACTTTGGAAAAATTATAGAAGAGCCTAGAAAATTTTAAAATTTTTTCTAGTTGTCTCACAATTTCCCCCTTAAATTTTCTAAAATTGGTATTTTTTTTTTAAAACTTTGACCTCTAAAGAGTTAAAATATATTTACTTCTACCTTTATTACAAAATAATTATAAATATTTCATATATAAAAAATTCTAATTGATCATGAAAATATATTAATAATAAATAATTACTAATAATGAATACTTATAAGAACTTGCTTTATCTTAAATTTAATTAAATGATATGTTATCGAATTTATTTATTTGTATTTTTTTATTAACAGATTTTTTAAACTTACTTTACGTTAATTTTTTTTTATCCCCACTAACCTTGAAATCCTGACTTTATCCCCACTAACCTTGAAATCCTGACTCCATTCTTAAGAGAAAACGTCTTATTATTTAAATTATATTCGTTGTCCAAGGTGTGTTGACTTGCTAATGCTCAAAATTGATGGATTAAGAGATTTCTGAATCTTTATGCATGTGCTCTTTTAGGCGCATCATCCTTTTAAACGCTCTTTCACATACACACTTTTACACACATCAACTCTCTCTCTTCTCCTTCTCCTTCTCCCACTCCCAATTAGAGGTGTTAATAATTTGATTTAACTGAATAAACTGACTGAAACAAACTAGTTTAGTTTTTGATTTTTAGATAATCGATATTCGGATAAAACGAATAAAAAAGATTGGTTATATGGTTCGCATTTGCTTACTGAAAATCAATAACTGAATTACCGAATTTTTAGTTTTATATTACTTTTAGTTTTTAGTTTTTTAGTAATCTAATTCTCATTTTGAATTCATTCAACATTTCCATATTATTATTATTTTTTGTTATTTTTTAGTTTCTAACCTTCGTTTTAGCAGTTTTAGATTTTTGTTTATTAATTTTATTAGTTTTGTGTTTAATGTTATACTTATGAGGTGTTTGATTTATGGGTATAAGGGGAAGGAATGTGAATCAAGGTTAATGATACCCATAAATGTTGTTTGGTTAGTCACTTTAGGAATCATTCTATGGGGATTGAAAGTGTTTGAAGATGCCCACTTTCATTCCCCACTTGTGACATGGGTTTCAAATTTGTTAACTTATTGACATAATGAAACTCATTCTTTATTCAAACCAAACAAGTAACAAAGAATTATATAAACACATACTAATAGTAGGGTTTATGATTCCGATTCCGATTCTTGAATGCGAACCAAACACCTCCTTAATTTTTAAATTAACTAGTGAATTTCGATTAATCGGATAAATAGAAAAATAAGTTTGGTTAATCAATCAACTAAAGGAAAATTTGGTTTAGGTTTGGTTTTGATTTTCTTGTATCGAAAATTAAAAAAATCAAAATTTTTTAATTGAATTACCAAAAAACTAACTAATGAACACCCCTACCCCCAACACTCAATTGTGGTAGTGTTGATACACATTCTCCCCCGCACAAATACTCGTTGGTTAACATAAGTCTGGTAGTGTTGAACTATGGAAATGTTTGAAAATTCACTTATGAGTTGCTTGCTGCCAATGTGGAATTTTTAATTAAGGGAAAAATGGAATTTTAATTCTCAAAGTTTGAATCATGCTTCATTTTGATCTCCAAAGATTTAAAATACCATTAAATCTAACTTGAGTTTAATATTTTAAATATTGAAAAAAATCTTAGCGACGGAAAAATTTATCACTAATTTAAAAAATATTATAAAATTAAAATTAAAATACCATTAAATTCTAAACTTGCCAACAACAACCAAATCATAATACCATCAAATTCCAAATCTATCAACAATAACTAAATATATAAAATATGCATTCAATATATGTATCACAACCACAAATTAACAACAGTAATAACAAATTTGCTATGAAACTAAATCCTAACAATAAAAGTAACAAAATATAAGTAAATAAATACAAAGTTTATCAACTAGTGTCCAATGAAATAATCTGTAAAAGTTAGTCTCCATCACTCTCTTCCTCATTATTATTGTCACCACTGCACCATCTTCCTCTTACTCTTCCTCTTCATCACTACCAGTAAGTTCCAAGCATTAAATGAGTAACCCTAGGTGCAGAATAAAAAAAAAAAAATGAATGAAGACATCAAGGGTCAAAATTTCAATTGTCTAATGAGTAACCCTGGCTTACAAATTTGTTAAGAATAATCAATGATAGACACAACTAAACTAGAATCTCAAGAGATAATATAAATTTAAAAACTCCTAAACTAATAATCAATGATGTGAAAAAGAACTTGTTTATGAGCGCTTGAAATATACCTTTGAACTAATATATTAATCATTTAATTTTGTCCAACATTTGCAACTAAATATTGAGTCTTTATTTACTAGACCAAATTCAGTAAACATTAAAAAATTAACCTCAATAAATGAGTCTTATTATACTTTAAAAAGTGAATTATTATTATTACTATTATTACTATTATTATTATTTTATTATACCTCAAGGATTAACCTAGAATTAGATTACTGTTTTAATTTATTAGTGAATTATTATTGTATTATTATTTTTTTTTTCTTTGGATTGTGGGATAAAATTTTCAACACTAGATTAAATGTGTTAAAATTAGTTGAGAGGTGTTATAACCAAATTTGATTTAACAATCATGTTCATAGGAAATGTTATAATATAGATAAGAATGGTGAATGGCTAAGCGTTGATAGTCAGAGCAAAAAGTTGAAAATATGGTTAAACGTGTTGAAATTAGTAAAGAAGTGTTATATCCTAAGATATATTTAACAGTCATGTGCAACACACGCAACTTTTTCCGTATGTATTGAGAAATTTTAAAATTTGTCCTAATTTGGTAGAAAATAAAAGTTTGAGAGTTAAATGCACTTTATTTTGAAATTTTGAGGACCAAATAGATCATGACCCAAACTTTGAGAGCTAAAATTGCATTTTTCTACCTTTGGAACTTGGGATTTAACAGTCACCAGTGTTGCACGTGACTTTTTCTCTTTGTAATTGACGAAAATTTTAAATTTGTCATAAATTGGTTGAAATTAGAAAGTTTAAGGACTAAATGTGTTTTGCTTGAAATTTTGGTACCAAAATGAACCATAACTCAAACTTTGAGGGATAAAATTATAATTTTTCCCCTTTTAATTAATTGGATAAATTGAATATTGAAGCAAAGGAAAAAAAAATTGGTTCTCCTTCCCACCAAACAAAAAGTTTATTTGAAATTTGTTTTGGTTTTCTTGCAGTGAAATTGAAAGAAAAAAAATTAAAAATTTTACTTGATAAACCCCCGTAGTATACCTATGGTCGAAGTTTAAACTTTAAAATCGTTCATTAACTGGTTATCGACTGTTGATGCAAAAAATTAGGTTAGGTAATTCACCAAGTACAAAATAGTCCAAAGTTAGATTGAGCTCTACGCGCAGTACTCACTTTTGGATCACCTGAAAAGGAAAGGGCGGGGCTTTGTCCCCTGGGATAGGCTTCGACGTTCAAGTCAGTACTTCGACTGGAGAATAAATTTCAGAGAAAATTTGAGCTTATGAAAATTAGAAAAGTGAACTCCCAATCTGATTTGTTGTTTTGATATTCAAATATACTTGTGATTGATGGGTTGAACTGATCCACAGGCCGAACACTAATAACTTGACCCATTTAAGTATATTTGAACTGCAATGATAAAATTACTAAAATACCACTGAGCATCCCAGATTTGGAGTCACGTGTAATATTTTTAATTAGCGTATTATTTTTGTATCATCATTTGCCCCTCAATCTCAAATCAAAATTTTTGGGTTGAGATTTGCATGTATTCGATGTGGTAACCATATTTTGGCCAAGACTGTAAAATTGGCCGGAATCAATTTCAATACTTCAAAATTATTTCCACGAAGAATTTTTTTTTTATATCGTCATAACGAGTGTTTTAAGATTCCATCCAAAAAATCATTGCAAAACAATAGATAAAGTGTTCGTCGAAGACTTTGAAATCAAACTCCTCAAACCAAGGCACACTACGCCCCCACTTGCATAATTCAAGTAAGAATTCTTCCACCCTTAGAACTGTTGACTTATGAATGATTCTAATCATGTGGGGACTTTGTAGTAACATATTGTCTCATATGATTGAATTGATTCAATCATGCGGTGTCTTGGTCCCCAACAGCCGTGAACTCATAAATGTATGGTAAAAATCCTATATGAAGTACTAAGCCTTGTGACTGTGGTCCTTGTATTGTCACGAAAATAGAGAGAATCTGACATCAATAATCCCTTCAATAATGGTGAGTGACGACTTGAATGAGACGAGTAACATGAAGGTAGGTTGCGAAGTGGGAGGCTATGATTGCGAGAATTGGTTAGTAGAGAAAACTGGACTAAAAATATTAGGCAAATGTGGCATAGGTGAAGTAGGGATATGTGGAGTAAAAAAGTGGGGCTCGAGCGAAGCAAGTGAAGAGGGGGTATGTAAAGTAAGTGAAGATGGGGTACGTGGAGGAGGCATAGGTAGAGTAAGTGAAGAGGGGAATAATTTAGTCAAAAAAGACATAAAATTTTTCCAAGATATTATACGAGAGAGTCTACTAGGTGGGGTGCCTTTAAACAGTAATTTTTACCAATCGACCCCTACGAATCTTCGGATGAGTTTTCCACAGCCCATTTGAACGGAACACCCCACAGAAGGGGTTACCCCCCATTGGATATTCTTTGGAAGAGTATGTTTTTCCCAGTAGACCACCACTAGCTGGGGCTCCTACTTCTAAACTTCAGTTCCATCTATTGAGCTCCTCTACTCGTTTGATAGGGATGCCCCCCCTTACATCCTCAGCCCAACCAATTAAAGATAGGCCAACCAAAAGGTAGTCCATGAGATAGGGAGTGAGAATGAGAATAAGTCAAGGAATAGGTTGGAAGTCGAGACAGATGAGGAGGTAGAAGAGAAGACAAAGGAAGAGGTTGAGGGGGAGACTGAGGAAGATGTAGAGCATGAGAGTGAGGATGTCATTCCCATTCCTTATAAAAAACAGAGCAAGAAGAAAACATCTTCGCTGTTGATGTTGGAGTTTGTGCGTTCCGAATTGCCAGTTCCAATAGTTCATTGGAAAAAGATTGGCCCTTAGTTAGAGAAATAATTCTACATCCAGATTAGGATGTTACGTATCAAAGAAGAAACCACAGGCCTTGCGAGGAGATTCAAGATTGTACCCCAATTTACTTAGCACAACTTGAGGCAGGATTACAATTTTCTCTTCATCCTTTCATACAAGATATCTTGGTAAACTACAAACTGGAACTTGGTCAGATTTACCCCAGGTCATTTAGTCGTATCAATGCCTATATCATCACTTGTGAACTGAAACGTATCAATCCTTCAATTACAGTATTTAAGAATTTTCGAATAACATCTAATGGAGTGGGGTGCACTTTCTCTTTTAATAAAAAGATGAGTCTACTTGAGAAAATGAAGCCAAAACAAGTGAAATGGAAGAGCAAGTATTTCTTACTCAAGGGTCCAGAAAAATGGAAGTTCCCTAAGTTATGGAACTTTCAAGTGGACACAACCAGTCTTAACAAACCAATTCCGTATAGTAAGCACAAGTATAATGGGCTAAAGAAACTTCGAGGAGAAGAGAAAATCCCGTGGCGGGTAGTTATGGATGAGCAAGTTTTAGTGTTTGCGGGATTGAGTCTTGCTCCTTTTGATCCCACCATTCCTTTAGGTTGATATACATGCAGATTTTTACTATGTAGTTTATTCTGTATACGCATATTCTCTTCAGAATAATTTTGATAGATATTTTACCTTGGAATTTATTTGTTCTTTGCCTTTGTAGTGGATGCTGTGGATGCCGCCATTCGTGATCGTGCTCTAAAGCAGAGGAGAGCTAAGCACCAGAGTTCATTCAAGGAAACCGATGGTCCTACTACTGGAACAGAGGGTTCTAAGCGGTCATCTCAAGTTGCTCTCCCACAACCCACAGGAGGAAAGAAGATCAAGTTCCCATCTGACCCTACCTTGCTGCCACTACCTCCAGATGAGGTTTCTGCCCAAGTTACTCCAGCTCCGACAGCACTTATTACTCGTCCGTCTCAAGTCCAAGCCACGACTTGACTAGGAAATTCTTCTTTCATTTGTAAGGTTTATGCTCCTTGTGTCCAATAGGAGGTGTACAATGACTCCATTTTACAAGATGTGAGTCATCTCTTGGTGGAGGCCTTAGCTCTGCCTAAGGAGCGACAGAAAAGAGTCGGGAAGTCTTTGGGTTCTACTTGCGTTGCTGATGCAAATGAGATGTACAAGCACATTGCTCAAGTAAGCACTTCTTATCCCTTGTAAAATTTTCTAAAGTCTTTTAGCTTATACATAAGACTAACATTGTTGTTCTCGTTTTCCTCTTAGATCGGTAACCTCCACTATCATTTGCATCAGGCTCAAGAGCAACACTTAGACCGTATTTTTGAATTGGAATGTGAGCGCAATGAAGCGATGAAAGCTAAGGATACATTTCGAGGCCTTCTAAGCATCTTCCAAGGAAACTAAAATAGTGGCTAAAGAGAATACTATGCTGAGAGCCGAGATAAAGAAACTTAAAGAATCTCACAAGGAGGAGCTTAAAGCTATGAAGAAGAACAACCAGGACAGTTTATATAAACACTTGCCTCCAGTAAAAGTATAGAGGAGTATCGTGCCAGCAATGAGTTTAGTGCCCTAGTGGAGGAACGTAGCATAAAGTTCTTCGACCAAGGATATGACCAAGCCTTGTCTTATGTGAAGAAGTTGTATCCTGACTTGGACCTCAGTGATTTACTCAAAGGCATTATTCCTCCAACCCTTAATCCTTCTAGTGCAACAGGGACTCTGACTGAGAATGAAGTTGCGTCTAGCAGAGCTAACACAAAGGATGTTACTTCATAAGTGGTTAAGGAAAGGGAAAGAGTTCATGGAGACGCTTCGGTCACTCCTCCAAGCTTAGCTTAGTGTTTAGCTAGTTTTATTTATTTATTTATTTTTAAAACTTTAGAGCTTAGGGCTTTCCTTTTGTAAGAGCTCCTAAACCTTATTATGCATTATTCCTTTAGCTTAGGAGCTCCTAAACCTTATTATGCATTATTCTTTTAACTTGCTTTCTCCAATAATGGCCATTGCTATGCTTTGAGTTGGGGCCTCTTTATGTACCATTAGACTCCACTTATGTCATGCTTTTCGTTCATTTATGGTAGTATGCATTTCTTTTGCTACTTGTTCATGGTGTATTGGGTTTAGAACTGCATAGTCTTCCAACCCCCCTTTAGTCATTTAGCTTTAGCTGAAATGACTAGGTGCTATTACTGTCCTTGACATCTCCGCCGGAGAGGTAAGTCCTACTTTGGAAAGTAGGTATGACATAGGTACTTCACATTAAAAAAACTTTGGGATTGTCCTCAAAGGGGTAAATCCTACTCCGGAGAGTAGGCATGACATAGGTACTTCATTTTTTGGAAGACCTTGGAATTGCCCCGGGAGACGTAAATCCTATTTCGGAGAATAGGTATGGTCTAGGTATTTCACATTTGGCAGACCTCAGTATTGCCTCCGGAGGGGTAAGTCTTGGTGTTGGAAGACTTATTATTATTTTTTTCTACCCTCGGAAGGGTAATCCCTACTACGAAGAGTAGGCATTAGTACTTTTTCCCTAAAGGATATAGTTGACCCGGCGAAGGGCAGTAGATCTCGGAGGACTTTGATGTAGTCTAAACTTAGCTAGAAAGTGTCGTTCTTGCAAAAATTAACTACTTGACTGTATGTTCCCAACCCTTAGGATATTTTATTCAATGAAATTGAAAAACTTACAGACTGCACAAGTTTTACTTTACCCCTGAAAATGATACTTGGCTTTAGGAATTACAGCTGAAGAATTTAAACTAAATATAGTGAACTTAAAAATAAATTTTTTTAAGATTTTGAGCATTCCAAGTACAGGGCAGGATTTTTTCGTCATTGGTTTTGAGTTTGTAAGCCCCATGAGTAGATGCTTCAATGATTTCATAGGGTCCTTCCCAATTTGGTGAAAGCTTTTCTCGATATTGAGACTGACTTATCTCTGATTTTCTGGTAACCCAATCACCTACTTTGAATCTTCTGCCCCGAACTTGCCAGTTATAAAACTAAGCTACTTGCTGCTTGTCTACCTGCATTCTAAAGAACGCCTTATCGCTTTCCTTCTCACTGAAGTAGATCGAGGTTAGACCTCAAACCTTCATCGTTATTTTTTGAGTTAAAGTTGTAGACTCGGTATCCTGGCATTTCAACTTCCACTGGAATAAGCGTCTCAGTACCATAAATAAGATTGAAAGGGGTCTCTCTAGTGGCATTCTTGTATGTGGTGTGGTATGACCAAAGTACATTGGGGAGTTCCTCTACCCAGTTTCCTTTAACACAGTCTAACCTTTTCTTGATCCCTTCTAAGATAGAACGGTTGGTGACTCTGCCAAGCCATTACTTTGGAGATGGCTTACTAAGATGAAGCATTATTCTATCCCCAAACCTCTACAGAACTTTTTGAAAGTTTTTTGCTTGAAATTTTAGTTCATTGTCTGAGGTAAGCGCCTTGGGAATGCCAAAGCGGCATATCACGTTTTTCCAGAAGAAGTTAATGATTTGCTGAGGAGTGATTGTTGCTAAGGCTTCTGCTTCAACCCACTTTGTGAAATAATCAATTGTGACCACCACAAATTTTTTCTAGCTGGCTAAAGCCAGTGGAAAAGGTCTTAAAACATCAATACCCCACTGGGCAAAATGCCAAGGGTTGAGGATAAGGACAAGCTGCTCAGCTAGGACTCGGGGTTGGTTGGAATAAAGTTGACATTTTACACATTTTCGCACATAGTCCATGGCATCTTCTAACATTTTTGGCCAGTGGTAGCCCTGTCTTTTCAATTTTTGTGCAAGTGCTCTACCACTAACGTGGTGTCTGCAAGCTCCTTCATGCACTTCCGTTAGGACATACTTGGCCTTACTCGGACTTAGGCACTGGAGATAAGGCATTGAAAAAGATCTTCGATACAGAGTGTTTCCAATGATCAAATATTTTGCTGACCTTCTCTCAACCCTTTGGGCTTTTACCATGTCCTCCAGTAGTTTGCCTTCTTTAAGATACTTAATGACCGGGGTCATCCAATTCGGAGTTGTGCCCATATCCATGACTTCTGCTTGTTTAACACTCTTCTCCTTCAACACTTTAAGAAATCTAACTTCCTTTAAGATATTGGAGTATACTGAGCTGGCTATTTTGGATAGGGCATCTGCCTCCCTGTTTTCTTCCCTAGTTATGTGAGTTATCTCAAATTTGTCAAAATGTGAGATCAAACTCTTCACTTTAGCCAAGGAGAATTGCAGTGATGATTCTCTTGTCTCAAATTCTCCTTTAACTTGCTGCACTACCAAGTTGGAGTCCATGTTCACTACTAAGTTCTTCACTCCTAACTCTTTGGCTAGCCAAATTCTAGAGACCAAGGCCTCATATTCTGCTTCATCATTACTTGCATGAAACTCAAATCGTAGGGCATAACTTGTCTTAAGTCCCTCCGGAGATGTAAGAATTATGCTTGCACTATAACCTTCAGTATTGCTTGCCCCGTCTGCATGCATAATCCACTGACAGGATTCCTTGACTTACTCCCCTTGGGGGGCAGTCTTCCCTTGTTGTTGTTCTTCTTCTACTCCTTCAATGATGAAATCTGCTAAGGCCAAAGCCTTAATTGCTGTCCTCAACTGGAAGTGGATGTCATATTCACTTAGTTCAATGGACCATTTAACCAGCCTCCATGAAATCTTTGGCTTCATGAGAATAGTTTTAAGTTGATGGTTAGTCAATACAACTATTGGATAACTTAAGAAATGCGACCTGAGTTTTCTTGCCGTTGTTACCAGGGCTAAAGCCAACCTTTCAATAGTGGGATATCGAGTCTCTAGGTCACTAAGCACTTTGTTGACATAATGCACCAGCTTTTGAACTTTATTTTCCTCCTTGATAAGAACTGCACTCACTGCCGCGACTGAGCAAGCCAAGTACAAGTACAGCGTTTCTCCCGACTCAAGCTTAGTAAGGAGAAGAGGTGAGGCTAAGTAAACCTTCAATTCCTCAAAGGTTCTTTGGCATTCTCCAATCCATTGAAAGTTCTTAGCTCTTCTCAACACATTAAAAAACAATAAATTCCTATCCCTAAATTTGGACAAGAATCGGCTTAAAGCTGCAAGATACTTAGGCGGTCGGTCAATCTTTGCACGTCCATTACTCCTTAAGGAGGTTCTATATCTTGAATTGATTTTATTTTGGTTCGGTTTGCCTCAATTTCACGTTGAGTTAAGTCTCATCTTGAATTTTCTCATGGTGGTGAAGGTTTCCCGAAGGTCTTCCACATGATCAATGTTCTTTTTGCTCTTGACAAGCATGTCATCAATATAAGCTTCCATGTTACCCCCCAACTGATTGGCAAACATTTTATCTACCTTTCGCTGATAAGTCGCTCTAGCATTCTTAAGTCCAAAGGGCATCACCTTGAAACAGTAAGTGCCGGAGTTAGTGACAAAAGTTTTCTTGGCCCGGTCTTTAGGATTTAGCCAAATTTGATAATACCCCTTATAAGCATCTAAGAAAGACAAGACCTCAAACCCGGAGGGTGAATATACTACTTGGTCAATACGGGGGGTAGGGTAACAATCCTTTGGACAAGCCTTATTCAGGTTAGTGAAGTCAACGCACATTTTTCAATCCTTGGCCCCAGGCTTGGGCACCGTTATAACATTACTGAGCCACTCCGGGTATTGGATTTTTTCTATGGCCTAGGCTTCTATCAATTTCTTTACTTCTACCTCTACTACTTGGCCCCTCTCCCTGCCAAAGTTTCTTTTCTTCTAAATTATTGGCTTGTATTTTGGATCCACATCTAGGGAGTGCATGGCCACCTTGGAGTCAATTCCCGGCATGTCTGATAGATTCCAAGCAAAGAGGTTTTCAAATTCCCTAAGTAGGGAGATGATTTTTTCCTTCAATTCCCTCGGGAGGGACTTTCCAATCTTTACCACTTTATTGGGTTCACGTTCATCTAAGATACCATCTTCTAACTCTTCGGTTGGTTCTACTTTGTGCAAGTACTCCTTCACCTCGTCCAAGGTATTGATGTTGTACGTAGGAGCAACTTCTTTCCCCTTTAATTTCATTTAGGTGAGGTAGCATTGCTTGGCTCTGATTGATCTCCTTTAATCTCCCCTACTTTTATTTGCCTGTTCGTAGGGAACTTCATCTTCATATGGTAGGAAGATGGGATTGCACCAAGTGCCCCTATGGTTGGCCGGCCAATTATGACATTGAAAGGAGATGATGCTTTAGTCACTACAAAATCCACCATCACTTGGGTGCTCCATGGAGTTGTACCAAACATCACAGGAAGAGTGACGTATCTAAGCGGAATGACCGTTTCTCCAGCGAAGCCTACCAAGGATGTGGTCACAGGTTTGAGGTCTTTTTTTTTTTCTAACTTCATCTCCTTGAAAGCAAAATGGAATAGTATATCAGCAGAGCTGCCATTGTTAATAAATGTCCTCTTCATATCATAGTTTGCTACCAAAAAAGTTACCACTAACGGGTCAGTGTGAGGATGAAGTACTTGTGCCTTCTCCGCTGTAAACATAATGTATTGACACAATTTGGGTCGCTTCAAGTCAGATTGGACTAAGTTCACCTGACGAGTATAAGCCTTGCTAGATTACGCAGAGTCACCACTTGCTGCTCCACCTGTCAATGAAATGGTATTGATAACTATTCTTTCTTGATTCTTTACCCCGGCCACTCTGTCTCCCCGAGGCGGACCTCGATCTCTTCTGTCTGGACTTCTGGCCTGTCGCTGGGGTGACCTTCCTCTATCCATTCCTCAGATGAACTGTTTGAAATATCCTCTTCGAATCAAGTTCTCGATTACATTTTTTAAGAAAATGCAATCATTAGTATCATGGCCGTGGTATTTGTGGAAGTAGCACCACTTGTTTTTGTTGCGATGCTCTGGGTTACTCCTCATTACTCCTAGCCACTTCACATATGGCTCATTCTCAATCGATGATAGAATTCGTAAAGTCATGGTATTAAGTGGAGTGTCGGTCCTAGGAGGTTCGGGGCTCCTCCTATGCGGCATAACTGTGGATAGTCGATCCCTCACATTACTTTTTTTTGAAGGCCCTGTTGCATTTTTCTCACATTCATTTGTTTGGAAAAACTTTTTAGCTCTACGAAAAAGATCACTGAGAGTAGCAGGAGGTTTGATATGATTAGTTGAGGTCAAAGGAGAATTTTTCTAGCCTCACCCCAATCTGGAAGGTCATGATTTGCATATCTTCTATAACTCCTTGGATTCTAATAGTCTACTTTTTGAATCTATCCATCTAATCCATGAGCGAGTCATCAGATTTTTGCTTAAGTGTAAGCAAGTGTGTTCTTATCTTTGGGATCCTCTTTTGATTCCCAAACTTATTCAAAAATAAGTCTACCAGTTGATCAAAATTTTTGATGTCGGCTTTCTTATATCCTCTAAACTAGTTTGAGACAGCGCTCTTAAGGGTTCCGGGAAACTCTTGACAGAGGATAGCATCAGAGGCTCTTTGGAGGCACATTTTGTTGCAGTAGGCATCCAAGTGCTCCCATGGATCAGTACTCCCATCATAAGAGTCAAAGTGGGGAGTCTGCCATATTCTAGGAAGAGGTTCTTGCATGATATCGTCAGTGAAGGGAAGGGAATACTTATATCTAGTACTCATTCCTTCTCTATCATCCATTCTGTACATGACATTTTAACCTGCTCCAACCTCTTCCTTAAGTCCTCTTTCCTTTCTAGGACTACCAACACCGTACAGTCATTCTCTGGGTGTCGTCTTCTCTCATAAGCTATAGATGCTGCTTCACCTGGGTTCCTTTCTCTAGTACCACTCGGCTTTGATGAGGCCGCTCTTTTGGATTCTGGCCTAGCAATTCGGCCAGTTCAGTCTTGCCTGGCAGACTGATGTGGGTGTTCCTGCCGGGCGAACCCCATAGGAATTAGTTCCCTGGTCCTCTATTCTTCTCTGTTCCTCTCTCCTTGACTTCTCCTTTCTTCCTCGTCAGCGCGAAGTTAAGGATGGACAATCCGGGGATTGCCACCCGAATGGTAAGGGTGTTGTTTGCCTTAAGAGAGGTGTTGCTCCAATTGCTGTCTAATGAGCATTTTGCTGCCTCAACTTGTGAATCTCTTCATCCTTGTCCATAACTTAGGGACCGGAATCCCCTTCGTGCTCCTCCTACCGTTCCATCTCCCTACAGGATTGAAGACAACCAGAGTAATGTTGAGTTGAAATTTCTTTTCCCTTGCCAGCGTTGCTCCTGTGAGTGTTTCGTGTGTTTGGTGTCATATCTTAATAATGACTTTTAGTTCAGTATTCCCACAGACGACGCCAAATGTTAATGCAAAAAATTAGGTTAGGTAATTCACCAAGCACAAAATAGTCCAAGCTTACGCGCAGTACCCACTTCTGGATCACCTGAAAAGAAAAGGGCGAGGGTTTGTCCCCCGGGTAGGTTCCGACACTCAAGTTAGTACTTTGATTAGAGAATAAATTTCAGAGAAAATTTAAGCTTATGAAAATTAAAAAAGTTAACTCCTAATCTAACCCGTCGTTTTGATATTTATACATGTGATTGATGGGTTGAACTGATCCACGGGCTGAACACTAATTACTTGACCCATTTAAGTATATTTGAACCGTAAGGATAAAATTACTAAAATACCCCTGAGCATCCCGGATTCGGAGTCACGTGTAATATTTTTAATGAGCGTATTATTTTCGTAGCTTCATCATCGACAATTTAGCTAAAAAAATTTCTTGTCTTTTCTTTTTCAATTTTCATGCGTGAAAAATAAAACCGAACTTTTATTTATAAAATCAAACTTTTATTTATAGGTTGGCTAATCGATTATTATTTTCGGTCTAGATTTTTAATTTAAGCGATTAATCAAAATTCACTTGTTTATTAAAAAATTAAATGTGAAACAAATGAATCTAAAAGTGAAAACTAAAATTAATAAAACAAATAAAATCTAAAAATGACTCCGAAGTGTGAATGAATGAAAATATGATATGAGTTACTAAAATCTAAAACTAGCAAAATTGTTTATTCGATATGTCGTTTTATTCTGAATAAAAAACTTTGGTTGATAGGTTGTTGGTTTTTGATAACTTACTCCAAATTGTAAAAACGACCTCCTTATTTAGTTTTTGTTTTATTTAAATACAAATTAAAAATCAAACTAATTTAATTTGGTTGACCCAACTGTCAACACCCTCGTTGATATGTGCATGTCCAAGCATAAAGGGCTAATGTTTAGAATTGCAATAGAAGTTAATGTTAGATGGTAATTTTTTTATAGTCAAACGTCCAAGTACATACTAGGTAAAGAATTGCACGTAATATCTACGTTTGAAACACTTGAGGAAAAAAAAAAATAAGATTTTGTCTTATGGAATAGTTTCTGACACTCAAATCAATTACTTTAGATATACAGTATAGGGAATCATAACTTGTGAGAATGAAAAAGTGAATCAATGTACCTAACCTGCCATTTGCTAGTTATATATGTGATTGATGTGTTAAATTGATCTGCAGGATGGAAATTATATATTCAACCCATTTAGGTCTACTTTTATTGTGAAGATAAAATGATTAAAATACTCCTAATAATCTAAACTTAGAATCATGTATATATTTTTTAGTAGGCGTATTATTTTTTGCATCATCAATTATGATTATACCTTGATGCTTGCCATGGCGCATAAGAATGAGAGTATAAAGTTGAGAATGTAGTAAATATAAAAAAAACTAGGTGAACTCGTAATTGAGAAATAAAAAAAAAAAGAAAGTAAAATTAAAAAAAGAGTAGACTTCACATGTGAACTCACATGTAAATTCGCATTTTTGTTTCACCAATAAGGTAGAGTCTATATAAATATAGTCTATATTGTAGTTACAGTTATGGTAGTTATAATTATTCAGATAGAGAATAATATTGAAAGATTTTTGTATGGATTCGATCTATAATTTTATTTGTGTACTTTGTGATTTTATTAGTATATTTAATGATATAAGAAAGTGATGTTGTATCCCTTAATTTAATTTAATTTAATTACAAGATTTATAAGTCATAAATTGTGTCTATATTATAAGTGGAGCTATAAATTGTATCTATATTAGAATTTCCCTAGTAACACCAAATTGTGTTAAACAACTTGAAATTTCAATCTTGCAACAGTGCTTAAAGCACGAAAATTTTTGATCTGAAGTAATTACTGGGCATGTCCAGTAATTGTTTCTCAACCAATAACTGAACCAAGTTTGTCATTTAAAATACGGGGTCTATCTTTTTAAGTAGGTTTGACCTCTTAAAGCACTTACCACGGATGGGCGAGGTTGAGGTTTGAGAATTTCTCATTCAAAAGTCAGTGTTTTAAAGATTAAAATTGGAAAAACAAATAACATTTGAGACAATCAATCAACTGTAGTGAGGCAATTGGCCGGATTGGGCCAAAGTCCAATAGGTTTTGGCTGTTAGCGTGCGAGGCATGCCAGACTGAGTCTCCCACACGGGAGCTGTATAATGTAAAAGAATGTCAAAACATGCACTGACCATGTTGTTAATTAATACTCTAAGTTATTATTTATTATTCTAAATTATTACTTATCATTTGAAGTTATTATTAATTAGTATTTCAATTTTCATTAATTATTAGTACAAGTGATTATGTATTACTTCAAGTCATAACTATTAAACCCGGTGAGAGAGGTAGATCAACGGACTACTGGTTCAACCAGTGGATCACTCAAATATATATTTTTATTAACATATAATACTTGAAATTATTAAATATAAGACATATAGTAAAAATATTAATAAAAACATGTTTGGTATTTGTTACTTTATGAGCTTTCTATGTTGTAGTTTTTAATTTCATTTGTGAAAAGATTTATGAATAAAGAAATTTGACAATATATATGCTACTAATAAACATTTACATATTGCACAGGTGATATTAAATAACTAAAAAAGAGGCACTTAATTAGCAAAGGTTAATATGAATAGGCGGTAAGACCCATTTTTTTCTATTTAAGAGGTCTTGGATTCAAAACTTGGCAATTTGTAAAATTTAGTTTTTTCCTCAAAGGAAGAAACCTGCTAGGTTTCTCCAAACCCGACTGGATTCCTGAATTCACCGATTGAATTGGCGAGTTCCACAAAACCCAAGGGGGTCTTAAGAGACTAGTCCCTATGTCGGTTCATTGAGTTCACTAGTTCAACTGTCGGATTGTGGCGGGTTTAATAACTATATTTCAAGTTATTAGTTATTAGATCAAGTAATTCTTTATTTTATTCTAAATTAGTACTTACTAGTACAAAATACTACTCTTTAAAGTTATTACATATTAGTACTTATTGGTCCAAATTATTACGTATTAGTCTAAGAAGAAAAATACATAAATATTATTACTTATTACTATAAATTAGTCCAATTTATTGCTTATTATTTTGAATTATAATATTATCTATTAATTCAATTTCTATAGTATAGATAAAAGAGCGGAAGTTGAGAGTGACACATATTGCCACTTTACAATATTAACCTCTCCTTTAAATACTATTTACACATTGATGTCCAACTTCTTCTTTACTGTGGGTCACATCATTTTCTGACTCCATAATCTTAATATTAATTGAGGTTAATTGTTTCTCCATTAGGTCTTAATACTTTTCACTTTTTTTTTTCTTTAAAAACCCAAGTCTTTTGATTGATTAGTCCTTATAGATTCCAAAAAAAGAAAAAAAACAAAAAAAAAACAAAACAAAACAAAACAAAAAGAAATTATTGCAACAACTAAGAAAAGCGTATTTTTAAATCTCACATTTCCTTAAATTATGGGACTAATGAATTCAATCTTTATCATACTAATATCTTATTATTAGATTTTACTAATCTTTTATCATTTTCAAATTGGCACATACATAAATTAGAAATTTACAAGTTGGGATATTTAAATGGTTCTAAATTCAATGATTATGGAAAATTGCATTTGTGAGAATAATAGAACAATGGACAAGGATCCTCTCCATTTAGGGAGTAAATGGAGGATCATCCATTTACTCATCTAAATGAATATAGACACCTCACTATTTACTTAAATTAAGAACTAGATTCTATTCACATCACTATTTTACTACTTATAACACTCAATATTATATAGTTTCAATTGCTATTTTATTTACATAAAAAATTTAAGTTTAATTATATGAAAAACAATAAATACATAAAAAATATAATGAAATTATAATATTATGTTACTCTAATTTAATGACCTACAAAAAATTTTATTATAAATTTTTGGTTGTTGTAAGAAATCAATTACTTATATTTTTAATTAAATAGTATAAATCTTAATAAAATAATTTAATTAATTTTCTTAAGTAACAATGATTTTAAATTTAATTAATTACCAAAAAGAAAAAAAAAATGAAAACTACGTAGTTTTGTCATAAAAATTTCTAAAAAAGATGATTTGGCAAATATCTCGTTTTTGATTATGCATTTAAATGATCTGTCATTCAGAGGGGTAAATAGAGAATTCTTTATATATCCTTAAATGGAGAGGATCCTTGTCCTAGTGCAATATAGTTGTACGTTCAGTCATTACTCACTGAAAAATAAATTACGCATGGATAGATTGCATGCATTGATATGAAATTACCCCATACAACTAAGTACCAAACTCAATTCATGCTCTTGTTCACGGCTTCCCTTTGTCATTCTTTGGGCGTTAATTTTGTTGACCTGATGTCCACATAGTGAATTCTCTAATAAATAAAACAAGAATATTTAATTTGTGCCTGTTACCCAATATATTAATATTGTTTTACACACAAATTTCATGTCTGAAAGACATGAAATAAAATGTACAAATGATAAGTTTATTAATTTATAAAGAAAGTAGGTTACAGTCTCTATAGTTTTAACACCGTTTACATGGTGTAAATCCTTTGATTCTATCTCTGGAATTGGTGACGATTTAAGGGCCGGTTTTGTGAGTTTGATTTTGAATCGTTAGTGGTGTCCTTCAATTCTCTTATACGAGTGATTGAGAGCAGTAGTTGAAATCGAGGGCATGAAGTTTGATCCATTATACCCAGTTGAAGTGGAGTTGATGAAGAACGTGACATTTGATTGTCATTCGTTTGATTTGAACTCCAAATTTGATGACGATCCAAGGGCCAAGGTAGGCTTGCTTGAAATGACAATATGTTGGCAATAATCCGGGCTTGATCTTAAACTGTTGAGTTCCTCAATTTCGGATGGAAGAAAATGATGGAGGATGTGGAAAGAGTGTTGAAGAAAACAAACTTCAATTGTCGTGGAATATACGACACTTCGTTTCTTGTAGTTGTTGATATCCCAAGTTGTTGAAGTCTTGTATCCAATGTGTTGGGTACTTGGTTATTCTTTGCCCGAGGACTTGAAGCTTAATCTCGGTTGAAGAGTTGTTGAAGAGTTTGACTTGTTTTTGATGTAGAAGATGCAACACCTTTGCTTATCACGCTTGTTGATTTTCTACGTAGCAGAAATCTCGTCTTTCGGAGTGTTGAGTTGCTTGAAGTACTTCTCTAGTTCTCAAAAGTTCTTCCTCCTTATTAGAATCTGAGAAGTTCCCCCTCCTTGGTAGTTCCTCCTCTTGAAAGTGACTATGACCTCTTATTTATAGGTCAGGAGAGAGAGTTTATTTTAGGAAGGACAATCCATTAGCTTAATTAAAGGGTGAGTTAATTCTCTTAATTAGACTAATTAAATTCTTTGATTTTCTCAATTAAAGAGATTTTATCCCTTAATAGATGGATTCTAGGACATCTAACTTGTTGGGCTAAAAATTCCCAATGGGCTTAATTTGTATGTTTAACCCATTTTGAAAGACGTGAATTTGACCAGTTTTTCTCAGGGACCGTCTTTGAGACATTAAGTTCAAAATCTTGACATTTTCGAATCTAGAATTAACTGACATTATTATTTTATTATGTCAATAAATAATGATCTTTCTATTGTCTACAATAATATTATACAAGTAAGAAGAGTTATAAGTTAAGTGTCTATAAACACAAATTTTAAGTTAATTTAATAACAACAAAGAATTGAGCAACAAATTAAATTTTAAATAGATCTGATTGATAATTAAAAAAATGAGTACAATTTCTATTTATAGTTTCTTGACAAAAAAGAAACCTATCATCTGATTCTTTTTCCTGAAGTAGGATCTCTATAGCTTTTTTGCTTTTTGGAGTATCTATATTTTTTATGGTGAATGCCTCTATTTATAGGCAAATCATAGGCTCTTTTGAATGAGTTAAAACTTCTTTTGACCAATAAGACTTTGCCACATGTCAATGATGATAACAATTGTTGAGTATTTGATTTAACTACAAAGATACCATATTTGTCTGGGATAATTCTTTAATTACCTATGAGATTTGTCTTTATAATTGTACATGAACTGTAATTCATTTTAGTCAATGGGAATTTTGCCATGTGTGAAATATGACAACAATAGTTGAGTGTTGTAATCAAACACTAAATGCATGAGATTTATTTATAATAATTATCCATGGCCATTAATTTAGTCAATTAATAATTATTAAAATTAGCTATTAGTTATTTAGGAAATTAAATTCATATAGAATACAAACTATAACTAATAAAATAACCAATTTTTATAGGCTATTTATATTTTTATTAGCAAAATTTCAGTGTTTATAAATGCTTCCACTTCAATTCTTAATTAGTTGTATTATAATACAAAGAGATGAGACTTGAAGTATTTTGTCAATTGAATTTCCAAAACACTAATCTTTTTTAGATTAGAGTTGAGATTGGGAAATCCTACTAAACATAGAATACATGCAATGAGTTAATGGAATACCAAAAATATTTGAATTTATTGTAAAAGCCCTATAAATATAGGCCTTTACAATACAAATTAGCCACATTATTTTTCTTGTGACCAAATCTCTTTGTTTCAAGAGTCACTTTTGCAAAATTTTCCAAGATGGTCTTTTTTTTTTTTTTTTTTTTTATCAATTTTAAAAGGAAGGTCTCTTTCTATCAACTATAGAAAAGGAAGATCTTTATAATATATATATATATCAACCTTAGAAAGGAATATCATTTTTTTATCAACATTATATTGAAAGGAAGATCCTTTTTTTATTTTCTTTTTCAACCTTATCAATCTTAAAAGATGAATTAAGAATTTTTTTTTTGATCAACCTTAGAAAGGAAATCATTTTTTTTCAACCTAATTATTGACATTAAAAGATTAATTAGGATTTTTTTCTGATCAACCTTAGAAAGAAATATATTCTTTTTCTAATCAACTTTAGAAAGGAAGATCTCTTTTTTTTTTTTTTTTTTTTTTTTAATCAACCTTAAAAAGCACATTTTTTTTAATCAACTTTCAAAATAAATCTTTTTTTCAACCTTAATCAACCTTAAAAGTTTAATTGAGAATTTTTTTGGATCAACCTTTTTTTTTTTTTCCAACCTTAGAAAGGAAGATTTTTTTTGTTCAACCTAAGCAATTTTAAAAGGTTAATTTGGATATATATATATTTTTTGCATCAACCTTAGAAAGAAAGATCGTTTTTTTTTTCAACTAATCAACCTTAAAAGGTTAATTACAATTTTTTTGATCAATCTTAAAAAGAAAGATCTTTTTCCTTTTTTTTATCAACCTTAAAGGAAGATCAAAAAATAAATTTTGGGATCAATTTTAGAAAAGAAGATCATTTTTTTCCGACCTAATCACCTTAAAAGGTTGATGAGGAATTTTTTTGGATCAACCTTAGAAAGGAAAGTCATCTTTTTTTTTGATCAACCTTACAACGATATATTTTTTTTTCAACCTAATCAATCTTAAAAGCTTAAATAGGAAATTTTTTTGATCAACCTTAGAAAGGAAGATCATTTTTTTCAACCTAATCAACCTTAAAAGGTTAATTAGGATTTTTTTGATCCACCTTAGAAAGGAAGATCATTTTTTTTTCTTGATCAACCGTAGAAAGGAAGATAATTTTATTATGATCAATCTTAGAAGGAAGATCTTTTTTTTGATCAACCGTAAAAAGAAGATCTTTTTCTTTTTTTTTTGATCAACCTCAAAACAAAGATCTTTTTTTTTTTTTTTTGGGATCAACCTTAGAAAGAAAGATTTTTTTTTCTTTGATCAACCTTAGAAAGGAAATACCAGAGACAGAGATCACATTTTTTTTTCAACCAAATTGACCTTAAAAAGTTAATTAGGAATACTTTTTTTTTTTTTTTATCAACCTTAGAAAGGAAGATCATCTTTTTTTTGGCCGTTCACAGTTTATACTCTTGCGAGCCAGGAGTTTGTTTTTGTTTGTTTTGATTGAATTTGGAATTTTGTTCCAAACTCCTACGTACCCTTTGAAAAGGGATCAAGTCATAACGTAGTTCAAACTTTGTTTTTAATAGAGGGTGGGCATCGTTCACATTTTTAGCTCATGTTGGTCAGGAGCATCAATTGTTTACCACCTTAGACTTGGTAGATTGTTTTAGCAGTTTAGCTACATACTACACTATTTGTGGTTGCCATCCATAGTTTTAGCTCATGCAGGTTAGGAGCATCCATTTATTTACTATCTTAGAATTGGTGGAGTGTTTCAACAGTTTAGCCACATACTACATTACTGGTGGTTGTTTCATTTTCTACTTAAGGATAATACCCTTTTAGAAATTTGCCAGTTGATCCAGTTAATAAGGCCAATTCGAAGTCAATCTTCTGCAATTGTCTTATATGTACCATTTGTATAGATTTCTTATTCAACCTAAGGTCCATCCCATTTTGATATGAACTTGTTTCTCATTTTGTGAGAAGTTATGATAGGTTTGCGAATAGCAAGAACAATATCTCCAATTTGAATTGAGTAGCGTCTTACTTTCTTATTGAAAGTTTTTGATAGACGTGCTTGATAACATTTTAACTGCTGTTGAGTTTCAAGTCTTTTCTCATCCAAAGTCTCCAACTCTGCTAGACGCAAATGCATATTTTCCTCAGTTGAAAGACCTTTTTGGATTGCTATCCGTATAGAAGGAATTGGCTCTCAATTAGCAAAACTATCTCGAGCCCATAAACTAAGGAATACGGAGTTGTTTGTGTGGGTGTAAGATAAGTTATTTGATATATTCAAAGAGCCTCTTCGACTCTTTCATGCTAGCCTCTTTTTGTCTTAGCAACTACTTTTTTAAGTGATTGGCAATAGGTGTCTTGTTAAATGTTTTAGCAAGTCCATTGGCTGGGGCATTGTACATTGAAAATTTGTACTGCTTGAAGCCAAATTGGTCATAGAATTGATTCATCAATCTGTTGTCAAAAGGTTTTTCATTGTCAATAATAATGTATCGTGGCACTCCATATTTATAAACTATATTTGTTTTAAAGAAGTTCAATACATTTTCCTGCCATTTTGACTAATGGAAAAACCTCAGTCCACTTTGAAAAATAATCTGTGGCAGCAAAAATATAAAAATGCCCACGAGATAACTTAGGCAACAGATTAACTGCATCTTGTCCCCATATATCAAATAGCCATGATGCTATCGTTAGATATAGAGGTTCTTGTGGCTGATGTATAAAGTTTGTATGAAATTGGCATGATTTGCATCGTTTTGCATATTCTGTGCAATCTTTAACCATTGTCAACCAATAATAGGCCATTCTTTTGATATGAAAATGTAATTTTGGGCTAGATTGATGAGCTCTATAAAACTTCAGAATGTGTTTCTTCCATCGCATTAGTGGATTCTTCATCCACTAAGTAACAAAGAAATATGCCTTCAAAAGAATGACAATAAAATGTGCCTTTGTAGAAAACAAAGTGTGGGGCTCATCTTTTCAACTCAGTTCCATGTTGAGAATCTTTAGATAACTTCCATGTTTCAAATAATCAATTAGTGGTTGATGCCAATCATCTTTTGTTTCAATTTTAAGTACAAATATGATATTTGTATCCTCAATCTCATTACTTGAAAAAAAAAGGTATTACCCAGTAGCAACATATTAGAACCTTAATTATTTTATTTTCAAATAGATCTAAAGTTGTTGCCAGATGGCAAGGGCATCAGCCATTTGATTTTCTTTCCTTGGGATATGGTTTAGTAGAAAACTATTAAACTTGGACAGCAATTGTGTGGCACAGTGGAAATATGGCAAGAGATCTTCATGTGACATCATATTCTCTTAAAAGTTGGTTGATGACCAATTTAGAATGCATTCCACAAATTTCTAAGTTTGTTATTTTCATTTTGACTGCCATCGCAATTCCCATCATTAGTGTTTGATACTCAGCAACATGGTTAGAGCAAAACTCACTGAGTACAATTAAATATGCAAGGATTTGTCATAATCCTTGCCGCCGCTCTATCACTTCTTGCTGCTTTGTCGAAGAACATCATCCATGGTAGAAGTATTTCAACAAAAAATGTTTTTCATTAGGAAAATCATCCGAATTCTCCCAATCAGTAGGTGTTGGATGATCTGCTAAGAAGTCCTCAAATGCTTGTCCTTTGACGGCTTTCTACGGCACATAGATGATTTCATATTGATTGAAAATAATTAACCATCTTTCTAACCTTCTAGTTAGAACAAGTTTTGACATTACAAATTTCACTGAGTCAGTATGTGATATGAGACGCATAGTGTATGCTTCAGAGTAGTATCTCAATTTCTTTATCATATAGAAGAGTGCTAAGAACAACTTCTCGATGGGTGAATACTACTGATCAACTTATTCGCTGTGGGGCTTCTACCTAGATAAATACAGAGCTCTTTCTCTACTTTTCTCATTTTCTTGAACAAGTAGTGCACCAATGGACTTTTCTTGTGCAGTCATGTAGAAAATTAATGGTTTGCCAAGTATAGGAGCTCTCAACACTGATGGGTTTGAAAGATAATTTTTGATGCAATCAAATGCATTTTGGCAAGCTTGATCCCATTCAAAGAAAGTACTTTTTTTCATGAGTCGACTGAATGGTTGTCATCGCCCAGCAAGAATTGAAATGAATCTTCTAATAATTGCAAGGTTACCTTACAAACTTCGTCATTCATATAAATTCCTAGGCGGTGGCATCTTTTCAATTGCATTTATCTTGGATTGATCTATTTCAATACCACAGTGCCTCACAATGAAATCTAGGAACTTTCCTGACAAAACTTCGAAGGCACATTTAAGAGGATTCATTTTCAATTGATATCTTCTTAATCGATCAAAAACTATGCGAAGATCATGCTCTAACTTGAATGATCTTTTCTCAAGTTTGATTTCATGACCAAATCATCAGCATAATATTCTATGTTCTTGTGCAACATATTATCAAAAATCTTTTGCATGGCACGTTAATAAGTAGCACCTACATTCTTTAACCCAAAATGCAATATTTTATAACAGTATATGCCTTTAGGCATACAAAATGTTATGCATTCCTCTTCCTTTGGTGACATTCAAATTTGATTGTAACTAGATGAGCCATCCATGAGGACATGATTTCATGTCTAATCGTAGCATCAACCATTATTTTAGTTAATAGCAAAAGAAAGTCATCATTTGGACATGCCTTATTCAAGATGTGAAAATCGAGATAGATGCAAATTTGTCCATTTTTCTTTCTTACAGGTACAAGACTCAAAATCCATGTCAGATATTTTACTTCTCTAATGAATCCCGTCTTGATAAGTTTATTAATCTCCACTTCCACCTTGGGAATAAGATCCATTCACAACAAATGTTGGGATTAATTTAATTGGGCGTATCCCATGTTTGACAGTGAAGTGATGGACCACTACCTTTGGGTCAACTCCATGCATTTCCTTGTATGTCCATGCAAAAATATCTTTATACTCATTTAAGAGTTGGACATACTCTCTTTCTTCATTAGGACATAAGTTTTTGCTGATGAACATTGGTCTTGGTTCATCATCAGTTTCCAAATTGATTCCTTAAGCTCATCCATAGTAGCTTGTCTGCCATCCTCAAGTTATAGAGAAGCATCTTGGATCTCATCTTGAGTTTCACAACTCAAATCTTCTTCAAAAGTTATATGATAAGAAGTAGTGATTTCATCTTCCAAGTCAACTAGCTCATTTTACAATGTTCGTATGACAATACTCGATTAAGTGTCAGAGATTCCTATTTTATGATTTGCTATTCTTGTTGTTTCTCTATTTGTGAAGGAACCTTGCCATGCACCTTTGTGTCATCAACCAAACTTT
The DNA here is from genome assembly GCA_025175665.1 of Cinchona pubescens. Taxonomy (NCBI): domain Eukaryota; kingdom Viridiplantae; phylum Streptophyta; class Magnoliopsida; order Gentianales; family Rubiaceae; genus Cinchona; species Cinchona pubescens. The sequence goes on along the minus strand of JANKKI010000281.1, from coordinate 458,824 downwards.
TCAAAAATTGATAGCTATATTGCATTCTTTTCATCAATCTTCTAAATATGGACTTGCGCTTTGGCCAAATCTTTTGGGATTTCTTTGACCCCCTAGCAACCAATGCTGAAAACAGAGATGATGAATTTTGCATGCCCAAAGGATCAAAGACCGAGCCACGTGAAAGTTTATGTTTTGTCTCATCATCATTGATTTCTTCCACGATGATCTATTGAGAAATTGCACTTGGATTTTTCCTTTTCCCAAAATATGCATGAGCTTAGGAGGTGAGAACATAGTAACCTTTTTGGCGCAACTTCTTTTGGTCACATTAAGGCTATGATTTTCACCAATGCTTGTTTCTTGTCTTTTTTTGCGTTCTATCGCTACTTTGGAGAAATCAAAACCGTACTGAGCCATCAGTTTGTATGCATTTGGGTCAAATCACTCTTTTGTTTGCTTGTCAAGGAATGTATCTGTAACTGCTCTTACAAATGTTTTTAAGGGTAGTTTTATCCTTCCTTGTTTCTTGTTTTGACCAGTGGCAATGTACGGTTTCGTCTTTTAGAACCTTGAAATCTGTTTCTTTCCATTTTCTTGTTACTTTTTTCCCATCTTTTGTGACAATAGGTTCGACAAATGAAGTTTCTCCATTTCTTCTCTGAGACTTGGGAACATAGAGAAAGACTATGGGAGTTCACTTGCAATTTAAAGCACCTTTTTTGAACATGATACTTTTGGGAGTTTATCCCTTTTTGTGTCCACTTGTTCTAAAAGAGCCGATTGTTTCTCTTCATTCAATTCATCATTTTCTTTCAACTGATCAAAATCCTTGTAAAATTTTGCATCAGCAAAATGTATCTCTACTTCATTAAATGGCTTAATATTTGCATTCATTTTGATAACAATGCCAGTTTCGTAGAATTTGAAGCATTGGTGCAATGTTGAAAGTATAACTCCAATTTCATGAGTCCAAAGTCTTCCTAACAGGAGAATGTATGACATTTTCACATCAATCACATGAAACAATATAGTTGCCTTCAACTCATCTATGATCAGTTCAAGATAATCAAGAGAATCATCCCTAAACCTCGTTGTCCTTCTTGGTTAAACCCTTGAATTACGAGGTGCTTTGAGTTAGTTCATCAACTGACATACCTAATTTTTTCAATGTTAACATCAGCAAAATATTGACAACAGCTCTCCATCAATAAGGATTCGATTTATCTTTTGTTCATTGATAAAATCAGAGACAAGCAGAGAGCAGTTGTGTGGTTTAGAACTAAGCAATAAATCTTCATCGGAGAATATAACGCTGACACAACAATGAGGATCGAAACTCAAGTCTAAGTCTATTAATTCAGTTGAATACTTGTTGGGATTCTCCAAGACTTGTATCAAAGAAGCTCATTCTTCCTTGATATTTGCATCTCTTAGAACAAGTCAAATTTTGAATACATGCTTTTAAAGTCTATTTGAACTGTTTCAATTGTAGATGACACAGGACAAGCTTCACTTTCGATGTCATCCTTTTCAACATTGTTACATTGACTATTATGTCATCTTGCTTATTCTCACAAAAATAATTCTTTGGAAAGAATTCTTTCAATGTGACAGGTGAACAAGGATTTTGTAAAACAACCTCTTCATTAATTTTGTTCACTTTGGATGTCATTTTTGATAGGTTGTTTCTTTTTGGATGATGATTAAAAGTTCTCTTCCTTTGCCATTTCTTTTGCTGTGTGTGCAAAAGACGAATGGTATGTTGCTTTTTAAATTTTCTCCTTGTGACCAACGTCCAACCACCATCATTTTCATCTCTTGCTTGTTTAGTCTTGAAAATAATTTCAATAGCCACATATGAAATATTTAGGGGAAGAGTGATGGGTTGAAAAGATTTGAATTGGATGACCTTATCACCTGCCCCTAATTATGTCCTTTTAAGGCAAGTTTTGGTGGAAGTGGAAAAATTATTTTGTGTTGATTTAATCGATGCCAAGTTTGCCTTCATAACATCCTCAAAATCAAGAACATTTTTCCATCATGAGCCAATTGTAAAATTTTGTCTTTTAAGACAACATTTTTTTTATAGGATGCTAACAATGCAATGATACTTGTAATAGTTCGAGTCATTGACACGTTCGGCTTGTTTAGAACGCTTACATGAGGGTAATTCAATTAACTTTTTATTTAGCAAATCATCCAACATTCTAGAGACATCTGAATCTTGGAATGGATATTACTTTTCTTCCCTTTCTTTAAATGTAGGGTGATGCCTCTCAATGTTAGGAGATTTGCAGAGTTTTTCCTCTTTTTTGCTATTCAATGACACTTTAACAGAAGTAGTAGTCACAGCCATTGATTTTTTCTTCCTTCCTTTGATAGGGACCTTGCTCCATTTCTTCACCTCTTGCTTTTCTTTGTGAGATGGTAAAAAATAGGAGACTCTTGATTTCCAAGGCCAATTGCTAAATTGTGAGCTTTTGTTGCAATTGCTGTAAAGTTGAGAGTTATATCCCTTCCAAGATATAACATAGTCCCCATTTCATGCCTTGATTGCACATCTCTATGGCTGAGGTCTTAGTATCTACAAGAATTCAGTTAGGGCTTAAGTTTCTCCAATGGTCGATATAATAAAAAACAAGTTCATCTTTCCATTAATGAGCATTGGAGAGATTAGCCATAATGACAGTTCTCTGGTATTATAGAACTGGTTGAGAAATTCTTGTTCCAACTGTTCCCAATTATGAATTGAACTAGCTTCAAGATCAGTATACCAATCAAATGCATTACCCTTTATGGAATGAACAAATTATTTTACTAGTAGATTCCCTTCAGACCTAGCGTTGATGTTTAGATGAAATGATCAACATATTTTTTTGGGTTGTCTTTTTTATCAAATTGTTAAAATTTGGGAGACTGATATCCAACAAGCATTCTCACGTTGTCAATGCATTTGGTGTATGGCTTTGAGTATATGAAGTTAGATAGTAATGGTTCTCTATACTGAGCGTGAACCACATTGGCGATCATATATTGTAGTTGTTGCATAGATAGACTAGCAATAGAAGTAGGATGAAATATTTGATTACTTTCTTGGGGGCTATTGCTAGTGGTTTACATGTTATTTTCGTATGATGTGGGGGTCTTCCCTTTATTATGATGAGAAGCATTTGGATTTTTTGAACTATTACTTGACTCTCCACGAGTATCAAGCTTGTTCATGAGCTTGAAATTTACAAATTTTTTTATTCTTTCATTTTGTGCATTTCTATCATTTCAATGACCGTACGCTATATTTATTCTTCTAATGTTGCAACATTTCTCATCATGACTGGTATCATTATCAAAGATTCAGAGTCAGTTGACTTAACAGATTTTGAATCTGAAGATTTTTGAAGTGAATCATACACTTCAGGAGTATTGACATTCTTAGTATCAGCAGACTTCACATTAAGTACATGTTGTCTGTGGCTTTCAATGGCAAGGGATATGGCCTTGTTGTGAGTAACAGGCCCTTCAAAGTGGCTTTCACTCTTAGCAGAAATTTGTTGAGTTTCTCTAGTAGCAAGAGATTTTGCCTTGCTATGAGCAACTGGAATTTCAAAGTGGTAGATTAGATGTATCACTACTTTTTGCAATTTGAGCAACTTTGCTTTTCTTTGGAGCCATTGAATTTGAGATAATACTTGCTGAATTTGTAGGAAAAAGATATGAGAGGCAAAGATGGTCCCACTCGGCATGTCAGAATTTTGTTAACACAAATTTTGAGTTAATTTAATAACAACAAAGAATTGAGCAATGAATTAAAATTTATTAATAATTAGAAAAAAGAGTACAATCTCTATTTATAGTTTCTTGATAGAAAAAAAACATATTCTCTGATTCTATTTCCTGAAGGAATTTAACCTAAAAGCTAAAGAGTTTTGATCTTGGATTAACACAATTTTTCAATCCTCTGGTTGGTTGAAGAATGAAATATAATTTCTTTGCTACTTGAAAGTCTGTTCTTCAATTAAAAGATTTTTTATCTTTGAAAAGAAGGAAAAACACAATTTAATGTATTTTTGGAAGGATGCTTGGAGAGCTTTTTATAGGATCTCTATAACTTTTTTTGGTTTTTGGTTTGTCCTATATATTTTTTATGGGTGAATGCCTCTATTTATAGGCAAATCATAGGCCTTTTTGTATGAGTTCAAATTCTTTTTGACCAATAAGAATTTGCCACGTATAAAGGATAACAACAATTGTTGAGTGTTTGATTTACCTATAATGACACTATACTTATTTCATTTGTGGGATAATTCTTTAATTACCCATGAGATTTGTCTTTGTAATTGTACATGAACTGTAATTGGTTTTAGCCAAAGAGAATTTTACCATATGTGATAGATGATAACAACAGTTGTGTGTGATAGTCAAACACTAAATTCATGAGATTTAATTATAATAATTATCCATGATCATTAATTTAGTCAATTAATAATTATTAAAATTAGCTACTAATTATTTAGCAAATTAAATTGAAATATAAATTATAATTAATACAATAATAAATTTTGTAGACTATTATACCAACTAAAATTTATATTTTTATTAGCAAAATTTCAGTGTTTACAGTGTCAAACTCGTTGTTTCTGTAAAATGTGATATTGAGATGAAAAGTATATAGAAAGCTTGTGCCTTCATTTCCCAAGCCACAATAAAAAGGAGTTTTAAACAATCCAAATTTTTTATTGTCAGCTATCACACTCTACAAGTGTTGTAACTTTTTTCACTTTTACTATGTACGTCTAAGGTCCTTCAAGAAAGGCATGGTTAAAACCCTCTTTTCTCTACAACTACAAGACTGAATATACTTTTCCATGTAATGATAGAAGAAAACAACATCAAGCATGGAATTTTGCATGCATTACTATAGAAGATATCTCCAAACAAGATCCGATGCTGCATGAAAATTTATTCACCTAACATATTTGCATATAGCTATACATATATATTTAAAACAAGTTGAATAGCTCTAGTCAACTTAAGCCTAAACCCTTAGACGTTTAAGGTTCAATTTCTTTACTGCCACTTCAAAAAAGTAAAGTCCATAACCACGTTCAAACTTAACAAAATATTTTGGAATGTTGATTTTGTGTACTTAATTTCTTTGACATAAATGTCATTCTACCCACATTGTAAATGATTACAGTTGGCAGCATCAATTTACCTAACAGAATTACTTCTACAATTTTTATCCCCCAACGATACAAGCCCCAATTAGGATGTCAAATTTCTAAACCTCTAGTTATACAGTGACATTCACATTTTCGTTGCCACTTTATACTAACAATATATTATACGAAAATACGTATTAAAAGAAGGTAGTCCTAGTGCATAGTGAACTAGCATAGGTAGCACTGAGTGCTATATTCGTTGGGATCCCCCAAGTAAAAATTTCATCAAGTTATAATTTTGATGGAACTTTTGTTCATCAATAATACATGAAAGGGTGGGAAATTGACGTATAATCTTTGAACTTTTTGAGAGTATGGTTATACGAAATATATTAGTAATGATTAATGGATTAAGTAAGGCATTTCATTTTAGTCTATTTGTTGATCACATTGTAACAAAAAATAAGAGTTTTTTTTTTGTTTTTTGTTGTCAATTATTCTATATCAATCATTTCCATTTTCTCTATACAAAAAATGAACAACTCTATTAGTATAATTTTAGACCTATATAAATATGTTGGGCAAGTTTGCACAACATATTTAACTATTTAAAAAGTTCACATGTAAATTTAGCATAGGATTGAGCTATTAGACATTATGCACCACCAAATGCAACCTAAGGAGAGGGTGTCAAAAATTGAGAGTAGGTGGTAGGATAGAAGGTAAGAGGTAGAAAGAGGTGTGATGGGGAAAGCATGGTTAAGAGGTAGGGAAAGGTATAGCCGAATGAAAATTGTAAGACCAAAAAGTTTTTGAGAATAATCCATCGGACGTTCAATAAGCTGTGACCTTTCCTTTTTGCTCTATACATGGATATCTTATCACTAAACCTAATGTCAAGACTGAATTTCTCCTCCACTTCAACTCCGGGCTTCTTTTCCCTTACCACTCGGTCACTATGGCCAACGAGGGATTCAGTATACCAGCTCATTTGTTTGGCTAATGGCTAACAACTGAGCAATTAAGGTAAGGAGTCAAAATAATAATGAAGACTAGTTGTGAACGCGAATGAGTTGTCATACGTTGAAACGAACTTTCAAAAATGGATCTTGTCTTCATAGTCAATAATTAGCACATGATGTAGCACTGGTAGTGCAGAATTGGAAGCCAACAAAATTTTTCCATTCCAACTACATATTGTTGGTTGTTTGTATGCAAATCGTTTAGCACTATAACATTTACATGAAGTTGGGTTGGGCATTAATTTGGCAGAATGGGATATATTTTTGCTCTGGATATCGAAATCTGTAAATATGATATTTCAAATAAGTGATGGGGATTAGGTAATATGGTTTTTTATGACAACCATAAGATATAAAGTGTTGAATACACATGCGATTGTGCTTGTTGAGAACTTGTTCAAAGGTCCGAGTATGAGTTTTCTATCCATAGTTGTGCATATTGTTCTTCTGTAAGTAACATGTAGCAAGATAAAGGATCAGAGCCGAAATCAATGGGTAATCTTTAGGCTGATTGGAAGTGTAAAACTAAGAATTGAGTAGTCCATATCCTACCAATAGTGCGTTTTTGTCTCATTGTTAGCTTGGATTTTAGCCTTTTCTGTCATTGTTTTTCAAGCCACGCAACTTTCTTTTTAGCATTTAATTATGCATAATGTCATCTCTGTTGTTCTCTATAGCCACACTATGTGCTTCTGCAATTGTTTATTCTCTCAATCGACGAACATGAGAGCGAATATAGTGTAAAGAAGACCTATTACCTTATATACATGTTTGAGGCTTGCATTGTTGCTTGCCCATACATGGCTATATGAATTACATAAAGCGTGTGCCTATGTCAGCTGTAAAATATTATTGAAAAGAATAAGGAGCATAGGTAACACAATAATGTTGTTTATTCGGTATTTTAGGTATAACCACTATGGTACGATGAGTATATAGGTAAAAAATGTAGAGAACAAAATTTGTTTGTTTATACCATGCTCTGGTGGGTTATCTAGGAAATGGTACAAGTTGTAGGGGTGGATTTGATTTGTGATTATAAACCAATCATGAAAGAGGTTGTCTTTTTGATGAAAGAAGTTAAAAAAAAAAAAATCGTTCTATGATTTATTATAAGAAACATCAATCTTCCTTTTATATCGGTCTATTCATGTATTTCCATATTTCTCTCTAACTCTATTTTTCTCTTTTATCCTCTATCTCTCACCAAATTATTTTATTTCGGATTAGTTATTCTATTCGTTTAAATCTTTTACAAGGAAAAGTTTTACTTAATTCGTAATAGTACTGTATATTAACACTCCCTTAATCCCGTATTTTTTGTCGTATTTTGGAAATCCAACTTATTAAAATAATGGTTTGATTATGATGTTAATACCTTACTTTCCAATTTTACACCCCAAAATTCAAATTTTGAATTTGAATATAGCATTACCAAAACATAAAGGGTGGACAATGTTAGAAAAACAAATAGAAGATTCCTTTGATTTCGTTTACATGACAAATATTCTTTAGGACATCCCAAAATGAAAAGTATGAAACTTTCAATCGGATAGAGGGAGTAATATTATATAAGAAGCTCTCTGATGCATTATGGTTGTTTACTTGTAAACAACATAATTCTGGTGGAGCTAAAAAAAGTAATATACAAAATCATTAGTTTCTTATTGAAATTCTGTGGTTGGAAATTACTTCTTTTTTAATTGTTTGCTAATTGTTTTTTAATTTTTTTAAGTTGCATATTTTTCATATTCAATTTTTCTATGTTTGTCATTCATATATTATTTATAATATGGTTATAATAGAATGGTATTATCAATGGAAAAAATTATAAAGTTGGTATTGTTCAAGTTACTATTTTAATTGTTAATCTTTGAAATAGTACTACTATTATTAGTGTGTTAAAAAGGTTATTTTGTAGAAGTAATTGAAAGGGTATTATTAGTTGCATTTGTAATTGGTTTAATATTAGACATGAGATATTTTCACAATACGATAGAATAATTATTTTTGGCCTTGGGTATGTACTACTTACAATTCTTTTTTGTAATTATCGCAATATTATCTTTGTTTTAAATATTTTTAAATACTAGTTGTTATTCAAGGGACTTTTTATTTATATCATATCACATATCATACTTATTGCATTTAGGACTTTTCAAAAAAAAAATTAAGGAAGCAAATACATACATATTTGACAATGAATTTACATAAACAGAGTTGAAAAAAACAATTTTCATGGGATTGATTGTCAATGGATACTTGACATTCATAGCCTAATGTATGTATCGGGGTTTTTTAAGATAAGTGTATCCAGTTCGTTCATGGTTCACAATGATAATAACCTTGTTCAAAATTTCATCACACCCCCATTGGAATGAACCCCATTCGAACTTGACACATTTTCATACTTCATATGCTCTACTTGATTTCCTTCACGGAATGTGAAATTGATCCTATAACTTTCGAATTCTTTTTTTCTTCCTTTTATTTTTAATTTCTTGTCATGTTTGGGGGTCAAACTGAGTTTGGACTTTTCGTTTCTTAATTTGTTAGCTGTATCAGTGACATTCTTTAAATCACTTACGTATAGGCCATATGTCCCTATAATTTTCTTCGAATGCAAGTCTCAATCTAAAGTTTAAGGCATTGCCTTCATCAAAATCGATTGTTTTCTTTGTAGTATTTACAACATATGCAAATAGGGGTATGCTTTCGTGATCTTGAAATATGTCACCACGAGTAATGTTTTTGAGATTTGCCTTCTCGTATTCATAATTAACAAATGCTCCATCAAAATTTAATTTAATTTGGTTTCTACTTGGGGATCCCAATGAATATAGCATTCGATGCTAACTCTGTTACTGTACTGGTGATTAGATACATCTTCTGGTAGTACATAATTTGCAGGTTATGAGTCAACTTCATGCCAGCTGGAGCATGCTCCATGCTTTCCCAATGTGCCTCCGTATAACATGTTGTTAACATAAAGTGGCAATGACAATGAATATATTGTTGGATGTCAATACTAGAGATTTGATAGGGACCCAATAGGGACTTGTACCAGTGGCAAGTGCAGAGGTTAAATTGGCGTACACAATCTTTCTTCCAAATGTAGTTTATGAGCATAAGCAGGGACAAAGATTGGTGGAGTACTTCTGTTTACTAGAGGTTGAGTTTACCGGTTGTAATTGTTTACAATAGTAGTATGATATTTGGGTAGAGTGATATTCATGTCAAAGAATTTCAACATTAAATCGTCTTTAAGAAACATTTTTGGTCGAATTTAAAGGCTAATACTTATGAGAAATGTAGATATACACGTTGGTATAAATGGTTGCAAACAAGTCAAGTGAATAGTTATTCATGTAAAAGTAAAGCTTGTTTGCAGAAACATATATATATATATATATATATATATATATATATATATATATCCCATGTATTATATGAATTATTCTTTTACAATGAACCATGTAAAATCTCATAATTGATGTGTTTATTTTTTGTCTTAAAGTGGAAAAATAGATTCACATTTGCAAATAGACAAAATTTTTTAGATGTACCTTTCTTGAAGCTTTAAACTATGGATCGAGAATTGGAAACCAACATTACTCGTACATTGTAAACCTAGCAATGACGATACGTGCAGACAAATTAAATATTCTGGTCTTATTTGTTAGAGAGCGCATCATGAGCTATTTGGGAAAAAGTAATAATTAAGCACACATACAATAGCTTTGTGATTCGTGCTCTGTTTTTTTTTTTTAATTTGGTTTTGGAAGTAGTTCTTATGGGGAATTATGCATATCTGCATAGAGCCTTTTGGTGCTGAAACCAATTTTTTAGTACTAAAAAATAAATGCATACTACCTACATATTATTAGACGTTCAATTTTGAATATTCATGTAATTAGAATACATGCAAATTTAATTCACCAAAATTTAGTGCTTACAATTGGGAATGACGAAATGCATAATTTTATAAAGTTGAACATATTTCCACGACTGTGTTAGTATTATTTGTTGATGATTTGGTTTCCTGGTTTCCTTGTTAAAAAATACCGCTGACTTTGTAGTTAAGGTGTTGAATTCTTACATTTCCTAATCTGTTAGAATTTATTTGTTCTTGTTTCAATTTCTTTCATTTTCAAGTTTTAAATTTTGAAAGTAGTATGTAACAACAAATTGGTCCGTCTTTATCTTATGTATAGAAACTTGTTGCTTAGGCAAGGGATTTGAACAAATATTTTCCTAAATAATTAGTTACGTAAAAAACAATTGAGGTCGTTATATGTGTGCTTAATTGAGACCTAACTGTTACATGTGTTCTAACGAGGTATGTGTTATATGTCCAAAGAAGCAGGAAACAATTGCAATTGCATATGTAGACCAATGTGGCTTTTTGAGAGAAAAATTAACAAATTTTGAAAAATACGAGAGTTTTTGATGAGGATACTTGAGGCTTGTCTCCTAGTCATATGTATCTAACATTTTTAAATGGTATTTTATAATGACGAATACAAAAATCTTTTGAGGAAGGTTTACAATTCCTTGTTGACCCTAATGTCCACATGGTGAATTCTCTAATAAACAAAATAAGGGTACTTAATTTGCGTCTATTACCCAATGCATTAATTTTACATTATACAAGTAGGGAGTGTAAGAAGTTACATGTCAAACTCATTATTTCAAAACGAAATATTGAGATCAAAAGTACATAAAAAGCTTGTGTATGCATTTCTCATGCCACAATAAATAGGAGTTTTAAATAGTTTATTTTTTTTATTATTTTGTATTATATTTTTACAAGTACTGTAGGTTTTTTATTTTTACTCCACACGTCTAATGTCCTTGAGGAAAGGTATGTTTAAAATTCTTTGTTTCTACAACTACAAGACTAAATATACTTTTTCATTTAATGATACAAGAAAACAACGTCAAGCATGGCGTTTTGCATGCATCACTATAGAAGAATAGTATATCTAATACATGGTACACATGTATATCTCCAAACAAGATCCATGCTGCATGAAATAGTATTCACCTAACATGTTTGCATGCAACTATACATATTTAAAGTAAGTTGAACAGCTCTAATCAGCTAAAGCATGAACCCTTTGATGTTTAAGGTTCAACTTCTTCACTACCATTGCAAAAAAAATAAAATCCATTACCATCTTGAAACTCAGCAAAATTATTTTACAACAACGATTTTGTGTTCAACTTCTCTAACATAAGCGTCGTTCTATCCACATACCATAATCCTATTGCAAATTATTACAATTGGTAATATAAATCCATATAATGGAACCATTTATACAATATTTGTCCCAAATTACGCTCACATACTGTATCCGGAGCAACAACTTTGTACGCGATGCCACCTCTACACTAGCCACTGATACAAGCCTGCATGAGCCCTCAAATTTTCGAACCTTTGCGTACCAGTGACATTCACATCTTCATAGTCATTTAATACTAACAATATGTTACACATAATATATAGCAGGAGCATGCTCTAACAACTGGCATATAAGTGATCTATCTGGTATGAAGTTGTACATATTAACCAAAGCTAATCCTGAAGCACAATGCAATAATATAGATAGCACCAGGTGCTATGTTCGTGGGATCCCCCGAGTAAAAATTTGACCAAGTTATATTTTAATGGAGTTTTTGTTCATCAATATACATAAAAGGTAAGAAACTAACGTATAATCTTTGCATTTTTTGAGATTACTATTAGAAGAAACATATTAATAATGATTCACTGATTAAATTAGGCATTTCATTTTAGTCTATTTGTTAATCACATTGTAACAAGAAAATGAGAGTTTTTTTTGGTGTTACTATGTCAATTGTTTTCATTTCTCCGTACAAAAATGAACAACTCTATTATTATAACTTTAGAACTATATATATATGTTGGACAAGTTTACTAGGATTGAGCTATTGGATAATATGTACCATCAAATGCAACCTAAGGAAGGGGTCTCAACAATTGAGGGCAAGAGGTAAGAGAGAAGAAAAGGAGGTAGAAATTCCGTTTTCTCCATACAAAATAATAATCAACTCTATTACTATAACTTTAGACCTATATATATATGTTTGGGAAAATTTTCTCAACTCATTTAACTATTTAAAAAGTTCACATGTAAATTTAGCATAGAATTGAGCTATTAGACAATATGCACCACTAAATACAACCTAAGGAGGGATGTCTACAATTAAGGGCAAGAGGTAGGAGAGGAGGGAAGAGGTAGAAAGGGACAGTGACAACGATGATGGATATGTCGATGGATATCAAGAGTGGAGATTTGGGGCCCCAATACGGCTTGTACCAATGACTAGTGTGAAGGTTAAAATGGTATACACAATTTTTCTTTCAGATATGGTTTGTAAGCATAATTGGGGACAAAGATTGGTGGAAAACTTCTGTTTACCAACGATTGAGTTTACTTGTTGTAATTGTTTACAATAGTAGTATGATATGTAGGTAGATTGGCATTCATGTTGAAGATATTAAACATTAAATCACCTTTGAGGAACATTTTTTGCTAAATTAAAGGGAAAACCTCTTTTTATTTGGAGTGAACGTAAAGGTTTACCTCCTTAGCATCAAAGGCTAATACTAATAAGAAATATAGATATGCAGGTTGATATAAACGCTTATAATAGATGTAAACAAGTCAAGTGAATAGTTATTCATGTAGAAGTAGAGCTTGCTTGGAGAAACATTATATCACGTAATTTATGGACTATTCTTCTACAGTGAGCCATGCAAAATTTCATAATTGATGTGGCAATTTTCTGTCTTTATGTGAAAAAATAGATTCACCTTTGCAAATGATAAAATTGTTTAGACATACCGTGCCAAGAGCCTTAAGCTGTGGAGCAAGAATAAGAAACCAAAATCACTGTACAATGTAATCTTGACAATGATGACATGTATGGACAAATAAAATATTCTTGCTTTGTTTGTTAGAGAGTGCACAACGTGGGCTATATGGGAAAAAGAAACAATTAATCACAAACACAATAGCTTTGTGATTTGTTCTCTGCTTGTATTACTTTAAATTTGGTTTTGGAAGTAGTTCATCTAGGGGAATTATGCATATTTGCATGGAGTCATTGGGTGTTGAAATGAATTTTTTAGTGCTTCAAAATATCTCATACTATAAGACACATTATTAGATTTCAATTTTGAAGATTCATGTAATTAGAATACATGCAAATTTAATTCCCCAAAATTTAGTTCTTACAATAGCAAAAAATGGAATACATAATTTTCTAAAGTTGATCATAGTATAGATTAATATTGTAACAGTCATATTATTTATTCCATGACTATTTATTAGTATTATTTGTTGATGATTTTCTTTTCTTGTTTAAAAAAAATACTAGATTAAAAATTGTAGTTAAGATGTTGAATTCTAACATTTTCTAATTTGTGAAAATTTTATTTGTTTTCGTTTCAGTTTCTTTCATTTTCAAGTTGTAAGTTTTCAAAGTATTATATACTAGCAGATTAGTCTGTCTTTATCTTATGCATAGAAACTTATTGCTTCGACAAGGGATTAATGGAACAAATATTTTCCTAGATAATTAGTTAAGTGATTTGTTATTATTACTACAAATTATTATTTATTAGTCTAAGATGAAAAATATGTTAATGTTATTAGAAAAAGATCATTTAAAATGCTAAAAATAAAAAATTAAATATGAGGATGGGTCAACTATCAAACTAACGGTTCACCAGTCAAACCGTTGACTAGTAGGCTGAATCAAGATTTTTGCATAGGCTGGGCCGAGCCACAGGCTAGGAAAACCAAGCACGGCTGGATCCACTAGTACTATATCGACTCAAGCCCTACCAGCTATATAACTCTTGGGTTGGGGCGATAAAAACATGAGGTGAATTGTGCAGCAAAAAGGATGACCTGGGCCATTGCCATATCTAGTTAACGCTGCATCTTACAAATATGTCAATATATAACAATAAAAGTGAACAAAGTTTAGCTAGAGTCACTACTCTACTTCTTTTACAAGTTACAATCATTTGGGTGCATTTTCAAGCCAACAAGGAAGTAAAAAGACCTCCATTTGATCTCCTAATATAAATTTAAGGCAAATTTTGATAATTAATGGCTTACACTATTTTCAGACCTCCTAATGAACAAAAACCTACAATTTTATAATGCTTTATTTTGAAGATGCCTTCTAAGAGTAAAGACAACACAACATCATCCTAGAAATTCTTTTGATATTCTCTATTTCTTTTGTGCAATTAGACTGTATTTATTTTATCTTTTTCCAACCTTCTTTCTTTGCTTCTAACATTCTTTTTCTTATTGTCATGATTTCTTTTAAGATTGGAATTATGCCATCTGTATTGGGGTTTTCCCATGAATTCAGTAATGTATGATGCATTTCGTTCCTAGCCACAATGCTCCACTGTAGGCTCTTTCAATCTAGTGCATAATATGTTGCATCTATGTTGATCTAACAGTTCCTTCCTCAAGAGTCTGCTCGTCAATCTCCGCATCTTCACTTGTGCTTTCCCCAGTCAACCTCATTCTTTTAATTTGTATAAGAATTTGAGCACTAATTTCTTTTATTCTTCTCATTCCTCATCAACTTTTCTGGTTGCTTAGAACTATTCATTCATTTTCTATTGAAATATTTGTCATTTCTTTCCTTCAAAATCTGCACACGGTTACTTCAATATGCTATTCTTTATCCTTTATACTAGAAGGTTACTATAATTCATCCTACCATAACTAGAAGTTATTCTCATATTCTCAAGGCAATCTCGATGTACTGTAAAGTGTTGTTGGACATGTCTTGCACTCTCACATAAAAAGAACACATGATCTAGTGTTTCATTTGTATATTGCCTCTCCTTTCCATTGTCAGCGTATGCCCTAAATCCAATTTATTTTAGAGATAAATTACACTTTATTTTTATACATATTTTGTAATATAGCATTCTTTATCTATTTGATATGATAAAGTCTTTCGAATAAAATATATGAGAGAGAAATAATAAATAGTTATAATGATGAGATTCTCTACGTAGTTATATTTTATTCATAACTATCTCTAATTTAATCGTAGTGTTTTACACAAAAAGATTAACTCATAATTGTATGTGGATGCTTATTGAGAATAAGTGCATCGAATTGACCCGTTAAGAGTATTCCACTCGCATTATTATGCTAGTAGATTAATCTCTTTGTAATAGTAGTAGTATAATGATCCTTGGACTTGAGGGCATAAGTTTATCTTAACTGTAGATTATTATACTTTGACTTGATTAGTTGTTTCTCTTATGGAATCACACATACTGTAGAGTTCAGGTAAAGTGTGACTCATGAAAAGAAAAGACATGACCAATATAGGACTCACCACTCCTTATAATGGGAGAGTATATCCCAGTATGGCCACAACTTGAAATACGACTAAGAAATGTTTGCGCAAAATGAAAATAGAATTAAAAGTATCTTAAGTTTTATTTCAAGTGAGTCATAATTTGAAAAGAAATAAATTGATTAGTTTAATAAGAGTTGGCACAATATCTGTACTCTTGAACTAATCGTAATATAGTGTGGACACATAACTAAAAGGGTAATAATTATATGATAACTAAATCACTGATAGGTAAAGTTGAATCACTTGACATATCTTAACACTTGGGTGGTCATGATACTTTGCTAGAAGCCAATCTTGATCTATAAGTGTAAACTAATTAATTAGTGAATTTATGATAAATTAAAGTTATTTAATTTAGCTAATCCTAATTGATTTAGGATTATAATTTATCTAATCCTAATTAATTTAGGATTATAATTTATACTTATTGCTAACGTCACTAAGAACCTAAAGGATCACGTACTTTAAGATAGTTAATTGGGATTGAATTGATTTTTTATAAGTATGAGATACTTACGGGATAATTTATTAGATAAATTAAATTTTGGGACTCAATTATAATAAGTCATAAATCCTAGGGGCTTATGTGTAATATCAATAAACTCCTAGGGTTTAAGCTTATATATATGTTATTTCCCAAGCACAACAAAACGTGAATAAGCATAAAAAAAAAAAGTTTAAAGAAAATGTTTAGAAAATGTTTTGAAAAAACATTGAAAAATATTGAGGATCGAATACTCTGCGGTTTGAGTCAATCAATCTAGTGAAAATCCTGAAGTAATCATCATGTGTAAATACCATTGAGGTCAGAATTTATAACTTGTGGATAACATCCAGATTGAGGACACGATTTTGAAGTATAATCTTTATACTCCTTTTTTACTATGCCTAAATTAATCAAGGTGATCCGTAGTAGGAAGTAATTTTTTTTTAAATTTCACTACTTTTGCACAATTTACTTTCTTACAATAGTATCGGAATCACCCTTGATCAATTTATGTTGTAGTTTTGTTTAGATATCATGAACATTGTTCAAATTATATAAATTTTTGATGTTGTTTTTCAAAATATTAGAGAAATAAATTTGATTTTGAAATTGTTTCAAAAGGGAATATTGATTCAGGACGGTTTTGGACCATTGAATCTGATCATACTTGAATCTGACAGTCAAATTTAAGGTTAGATTGATTGGATCAAGATTCATGGGCCGATGCCAGCGTCTTATTCACTGCTGTGGAAATTTGATTTCACGACATGTGATGAATATGATGATGTCGTCAATGACATAATCAATGATGTTAGGATGACGCCATCCTTTACTATATCACCTTTAGTGACAGTTTTGTATCAGTCGTCAAAAATAAGTTTATGAGTTAAATTTTTTTTAGCAACACTTAATTTAATATTTTCAAATAAAAAGGTTTTCTAAATTTGTTTTTGAAACCATCGATTTTACCAAATATTGTTAAAATTAATTCCTAATATTTAGAAATTTTCTTTATTTTAATTTGATTAAAATTTAGAAAGTATAAAACTTTTAAAAATATTTATTTAATTCTAATGAGATTATAATTAGACAATTTGTTTAAATTTTATAAATTTGTTATTTTTCAATGAGATTAAAATTTAATAAATGTTCAAAAAAATTTGAAAATTGTTTCTAATATTATTTTTGAAAATTCTATGATTTAAAGTGTTTATTTTATATATGAGATTAGAAAATAATATTTCTCCATAAAATGTTTTCATAAATGATTCAAGGATGATAAGTTCAATGAGATTGGAATTATGATGCATAGTGATTCATGATTAGATACTAAATGCGGGTTTTTATACTTTTATTTAATTATTGGATTATATAATAGCATGATGGATGATTATGGATTGAAGACCAATGTGATTGTGTGTGGTTTTCTCAATTCAAATTCAATAGTTCTAAATTTTTTAAATAGAGTCTGCGTATTCTGCTTTTCTCTATTATTCTGAATGTAATTCTTTTCTTATCTCAATTCTCTCGAATGTAATTCAAGATTTTTTAATCAATCATGTAATGTACATAGAGGTATATTAGGATAGGATTGAATATCTAAAATCTTTAGATAGAATTACATTTGTAATGTACAAAGATGATGGAAACGGTACAAAGGTGCAACCAAGAGGAAATTGTCAAGAGGTGAAGATTGCCCGTAGGATTGACCACCTAGTTTCCTTAATATGTGACTCAAGGAAACTAGTTTAGTAAAAGCCTATAATCATCCATGATTTTTTGCATGTTTTGTTTGTCATTTATTGATATGATAATATTACATGCAATTTGATGAGACCTAATTAGTAATTAAAATAAAATCCCTCAAATCGATATTAAATCAATAAATAAGTTATCTTTCATTATTATAGCAAGAAACGAGAGTTCTTCTTAGATATAACTTATTGGCCTGATCCAACGTTACTCTAAATTGAACATGTTTAAGTTATGAAATAAGATCTCTAAATAATGGGTATGACTTAATGGAGGCATATAATTTGTTGGGTACATCCAAGGTTGTATGTTTTTGAGACAAAGTTATGAGTCACATAAGATGTGCTATCAAGAGTTGATACCTAACTATCTAAGAATTACAAAATATTGTAATTGGTAAAAGTTACATATCTTTCGAAATTATTTTGGTTTGTTGGTTACACCTAAAATCAAAACAATTAGATAGTATCCTATCTCTACTATAGGTTCTATGAGAGTTTCCGAATCAATATGTGACGGTTATTGATTTGAATTAAAATAGTGGGAGCAAAACCAAATTAAATGAAATTCATATTATATTTTAGTTTTGTTTATGCATAAATAACAAATTCTTATTTTGTCTTTATACACATATTGTAGAGTATGAGTAACAACATCAATTTGCATCCCACTTTAAATTATAACAAACCTAGTGGGCCAATTTTCCAGATTAGTAATGCAACTTGAGAATTGTTCTTGAGCATGAGAAAATTAGTTATGCCTTTGATCAATCTATTCCTGATGAGCCAGCAGATGATGCTGATTAAGCAATTCGAAATGCTTATCGTAAGCACATGGAGGCTAATAATACTGCTACTTGTAACATGTTGGCTGCTATAAACTCTGAATTGTAGAAACAACATGAAATATAGATTTTTCTTTTATAATTCTTCATCTCAAGGAGTTGTTTGATAAAAAAAATCAAGAAATGAGAGGTATGAGACCACTCTAAGGAGATTTTAAGTTATAAAATGACAGAGGGTGCTTTATTAACTATTCATGTACTGAAGATGATTGAACTGACTGAAAAACTGGAAGGATTGAGATTTGTGCAAAATCACGAGTTAAATATTGACTTCGTCTTGTAATCTCTGCCTGAAACCTTTTATAATAAATATTGACTTGTCTTGTAATCTCTAGGATGAAACCTTTTCTAATTCGTAATGAACTATAATATGAATAAATTGAAAACAACTCTTTCTGACCTATTGAATATGTTTAAGACTGTTGAGACAATAATTAAAAAGGAAAGGAAACAAGTGTTGGTTATTAATTCTTCCAATACAAAGAAAAAGAAATCCAAGGTTGGTTTTAAAAAAGCCAAGTCTGGGGTGAAACTAACACTTGTGATAAAAAAGGTCAAGCCAAAAGACACTTGCTTCCATTGTAGACAAGATGGACACTAGAAAAGGAACTGTAAGGATTACTTGAACACCTTGAAGCAGAAAAGGTTTCAAGGTGAAACTTCTATTTCAGATATTTTTATGATTGAGATCAATATTCTACTTGTAAATTAGATTCTTGGATATTAAATATCGGATCTGCATCTCATATTTATAAAAATAGGCAGGAACTAAAGGAAAGTAGAATGTTGGTTAAGGGAGAATGGACTTGCGCATGGGAAATAGAGTAAGTGTTGCTACTTTAGCCGTAGAGACTTATCATCTCTCTTTGCCTAGTGGTCTTATTTTATAATTTAAAAACTATTGCTACATTCCATCTCTTATTAGAAATATTATTTTTATTTCGTGTTTAGACACTGATGGTTTTGTCATTATGCAAAAGAATAAATGTTGTTCTTTTTCACGTGATGACATTTTGTATGGAACTGCTGCTTTGATTAATGGTCTTTATATTCTAGACGTAAAAAATCTAATTCTCAACATAAATCCTAAATGGCCTAAAACTGATAATATGAAATAATCTTTCCTTTGGCATTACAGATTTGATCATATAATGAGATAAATGAAATGCTTGGCCAAATTACACAATAATGGTTATTTGGGATCATTTGATTATGAATTATATGATAAATGTACGTTTTGTTTATTTGATAAAATGACCAAATCATCTTTTACTGGAAAAGGTGATAGATTTAGTGAATTACTAGGGCTAATACATACTGATGTTTGTGGTCCTATGTCAATTCTTATTAGAGGAGGTTTTTCATATTTCATTACCTTTATAGATGATTATTTTAGATATGTTTATGTATACTTGATGAAGTATAAGTCCGAAGCCTTTGAAAAGTTCAAAAAATTCAAGAATGAAATTGAAGAACAACTGGGTAATAGTATTAAAATACTTCTATCTGATTGAGGTGAGGAATACTTAAACCAAGAGTTCAAGATTATCTTAAGGAGAATGAGATTCTAACTCAATGAATTCCTGCTTATACATCACAACTAAATGGTGTATTTGAGAGACGTAATCGAACTCTATTAGATATGGTTCGATCGATGATGAGTCTCATTGCAGACCTCCCCAAATCATTTTGGGGCAAAGCTCTTAATACTGCTTTCCATTTACTAAACTGTGTTGTGTCAAACGTTATTAATTCTATTCTGTATGAGACATAGTATAGAAAGAAAACTAATCTTTCATATTTGAAAGTTTGGGGTTGCCCTACTTATGTAAAAAGAATAGAATCTGGCAAAATCGAGGCTAAGTCAGATAAATGTCTATTTGTGGGGTATCCAAATAGGACATGTGGATACTATTTCTATAATCCCATTGAGAAAAAGGGTTTGTTTCAAAATATGTCGTCTTTCTAGATAAAGAGTTTATTCTTGAAAAGGTAAATGGGAGCAAAATAGATCTTAAAGAAGTTCAAGAAACACCATTTGGTATTGATCAACTAGTGAAACAAGAGATTCAATCACATAATGATGTGATAGAAACTGAAGTTAATGATACACAAGCTCTTCATAGGATTACTAGGATATGTCGTGCTCTAAAGAGATGGTTTCTTGTCAGATTAGGTGACACAATGATGTACTAATCATTACGAATGATGAACCTACATCTTACGAAGAAGCACTATCTGATAAAAACTCTCAGAAGTGGTTACAAGCCATGAAATCTAATATGGGTTCCATGTATGACAATAAGGTTGGACCTTAGTTGATCCAACCGAAAAGATTAAACCTATAGGGTGCAAGTAGGTCTTTAAGAGCAAAACTGACCTGGATAGTAATGTGATTACCTATAAGGCGTGATTGGTGGCAAAGGATTACACACAAAGACAAGGAGTTGACTTTAATGAAACTTTCTCAACATTTGTAATGCTGAAATTCATTCAAATTTTACTTGCTATAGTTGCATATTATGATTATAAGATTTGGAAAACAGATGTAAAAACTGCATTTCTTAATGAAAATCTGTAGGAAGAAGTGTATATGATGCAATTTGAAGGGTTTATATCCACAGATCCTAACAAAGTATGTATGCTACAAAAATCTATTTATAGACTAAAGTAAGCTTCTAGACAAGTTAGAACATCCGTCTAATGAGATAATTAAAGAGTTTGATTTTATCAAAAATAAGGTTGAACCTTGTGTATATAAGAAGTTTAGTGAGAGCGCTATTATTTTCTTGATACTTTATGTGGATGACATATTATTGATAGGAAACGACATACCTATGCTTCAAAATGTAAAGGTATGGTTATCCAGAAATTTTTCTATAAAAGATTTAGAAGAGATAACCTACATTATGAGAATGAGGATATATAGAAATACATCTAAAATGTTGCTTGGGCTTATTCAAACAATGTACATGGACAAGATTCTAAAGAGGTTTAGCATGGATCAATCAAAGGAGGGTTACGTATCAATGTCACATAATGTATACTTTTTTAAAGACATGTCTTAAAACAGATGTCGAAAGAGATAATATGAAAAAAATTCTCTATGCTTCAGCTATAGGTTTTATAATGTATGCTATGTTATATACTAGACTCGATATCTTTTATGCTCTAAGTGATATGAGCTTTATCATATAAAGATGTTTCAAATTAATCCAGGGAGTGGCCACTGGATAGTACTTAAGAATATTATTAAGTATTGAAGAAGAACTAAAAAATTATTCTTGATATATAATGGGCAAGAGTTGATAGTTCGCGAATACGTAGATGTTAATTTTCAATCTGATAAGGATTATAGCAAATCACAATCTGGATACATATTTACTCTTCATAGTGGTGCAGTCAGTTGGAAGAGTTCTAAGCAAAATACCATGGTTGATCCTACAACAGAAGCCAAATATATTGCGGCTTCAAAAGCAGCAAAAGAAACAGTTTGGATCAAGAAGTTTGTAACTGAACTTGTAGTACTTCCCTCCATTAGTGATCCTGTACTCTTGTATTGTGATAATAATAGAGCTAATGTAAAAGCAAAGGAACCCAGATCTCATTAGCGATTCTAACATGTGTTACGGCATTATTATTTGATCAGAAAAATCGTTGATAGAAATGAAATAAAGATAGAGAAAATCCCTACTGATGACAACATTAATTGATCCGTTCACTAAATCCTTGTCCTAGAAGAAACATGAAAGTCATGTTAACTCATTTGGTCTTAAGCATATGAATGATTGGCTTTAGTGCAAGTGGGAGTGTGTTAGTGTATGCTCTAAAGTCAATTTATTTTAGAGACAAATTACACTTTTATATTTATGCATATTTTGTAATATGACATTCTTTTATCTATTTTATATGATAAAATCTTTCGAATAAAATATATGAGAAAGAAATAATAAATAGTTATGATAACAAGATTCCCTATGTAATTATATTTTATTTGTAACTATCCATAATCGTAGTGTTTTACGTGAAAAGATTAGCACATAATTGTATGTGGATGTTTATTGAGAATAATAGCATCGAATTGACCCGCTAGGAAAATTTCACATGCATTATTATGAAAATAGCAGTGGATTAACCTCTTTGTGATAGTAGTATAATGATCCTTAAAATTAAGGTCGTGAGTTTATCTTGATTGTGGATTACTATATTTAATGTTTGCCTCCATTAGTTGTTACTCTTAAGAAGTCGAACATACTATAGATTCGGGTATAGTGTGAATCATGAAAACATAATATATGACCAATATAGGATTCACCACTCCTATAATGAGAAAATATATCCCAGTATGGCTTGAAATACGACTCAGAAATCTTTGTGCAAAGTAAAGTAGAATTAAGAGTGTCATAAGTTCTATTTGAAGTGAGTTGTGTTTTGGAAAGAAGTAAATTGATTAATTCAATAAGAGTTGGTATTATATTTATACTCTTGAACTAATCGAGATATAGTGTGGTGAAAGGGTAATAATTACAAGGTAACTAAATCACTAATAGGTGAAATCGAGCTAGTTGACATATCTCAACACATGGGTGGTCATGATACTTTGTTAGAAGCCAATCTAGATCTATGAGTTAAATTAATTAATTAGTGAATTAATGATAAATTAAGTTAGTTAATTTATCTAATCCTAATTGATTTAGGATTATAATTTATCTAATCATTAGAATCTAATTAATTTAGAATTATAATTTATACTTATTGCAAACGTGACTGAGAATCTAAAGGATCACATAAAGATAATTCATTCAAGATTAAATTAATTTTTGATAAGTATGAGTTACTTATGGGTTAATTTATTAGATAAATTAATTTTTGGGGCTCAATTATAATAAGTCAAATCTTAAGGGTTTATTGTAATATCATTAAACTCCTAGGGTTTAAGCTTATATATATGTTATTTCCCAACAACAACATAACGTGAATAAGCATAAAAAAAAGTTTGAAAAATGTTTTGAAAAAAATATTGAAAAATATTGAGGAGCTAGCACTCTGCGGTTTTGGTCAATCGATCTTGTGAAAATCTCGAAGTAATCATCTGTGGATATTTGTGCAGTTTATGGATCGACGTACCTGATAGATTGAAGATGCAGTTTTGAGGTATAATCTCTATACTTCTCTTTTACGATGCATAAATTAATCAAGATAATTCGTAGTAGAAAGTAAAAAATTTTCAAAATTTCTTTCACTACATTTTGTATGATTTGCTTTCTTACATCCACATCTCCCTTTAACTGCAACATTGATAGGCAAGATATTTTGCAAACATTTCCATAAGAAATGCTTCAATTGGTACTTCATATTCATACACCCCATAGTATCTTCCAGATTTTAGAAACAGTTTGAGCTCCTCTACTACCATCTTCGTCCTCTCTTGGTTTCCTGTTGTGCGTTTCATGCATATGATTTGCTACATTGTAACCTAATTTAACTGTGTATATGCCTGATGGTTAATAAATCCACTAATATCTATCCTTTCTTTCAAACATATTCAAAAAAATTCCTACAATATTCTCTGTCTTCTTTTTTTAAGAAATAAGGATCGATAACCTTCTAATTCCACTTTCCATCCTTAATTAGCTCATGCATTTTGTGTCTCACATTTTTGGATTTCCTCGTCTTGATCCACTCTTCCTCCTGGTATGCATCTATCAAATCATATACCAATATTTTTTCCATTTCCTACTCAAGTCTTACTAACAACTTTCTCTAATAATTTTATGAAAGTCCCTTCCACATACAAGAGTCTTTGTAGCAAGGTTTCACTTGCCATATTGATTTGTCATTATAGTATCTTAACCTCAACGCTTTTTCTGCAACAAGATTTCATGACAATGTATATATAGTGTTTTAATTTTTCTATTATTTTCAATTTTTTTTTTCATATGTCACACATGGTCAATAGTATTGATGCAACAGTTAAATTATAAGCCTAATATGAACATACACTATTTGTGCTGGGATTTGAACTCCAACATGTAGTTCGAGAAAAAAATACTTAAACTGTTCTGGATGGACAAACATCTATAATTAGGATATCTAATAGTTACTCAATGACTACTATAAATAAAGATAAAACTTTTCGCTAGAATGTTGGTTTTATTATCCAATTAAAATAGATAATTGTTGAAGCTCTTCAACCCAATGAACCACCAGCAAATGTGGCATATTAGGTTCTAAATCTTCTAGTATTAATAGAGGCCAAACTTTTCATATTTTTTATTTGGATAAATTACCATCAATCCCTTGTGGGATGCTCATATGATTCATGAACTACATATGTTTTGAAAATATATCTTAAATCTGAATGTGGTTTGGACTGAAAAGTAAGATGGACCAAATTGACAAATTTCATTAGAGTTACTTCTCTACACCCAACTCATAACCCAATTTCTGCAAAATTACCTGAAACCATAAAATTCCTTGAAACCTATGTATAATGGGGGATTGTAGAATGATGGGGAAGGGGATGGGCCACTATTGTAAGAGGGAGGAGGAATGGGCTTTTTGGCAAGGAGTCGGTTGCTAGGAGGAGAAATGAGGGACTGGTGGTGGTGGTGTTTGTGGATGAGAGAAAAGGGCTGTGGGAGAGAGATGAATGAGGGAGAAAGGCGAGAATGGAGAAAGGATATGGTTGCACGGGAAGAAATAGAGGGTTTGAGAAAGTCTACAATTGGGATGACAAAAAAAGGGATACAATGATGGTTGAACCGTGATGGTGGTGGCGGTGGTGGTGGTAGTGAAGGAGGAAGAAAAAAAGGTACAAGGATAGAGAAAGAGAAAGGGGAAGTTTTTCAGTAAAGAAGGGTGAAGGGAAGGGACTGGGGATGAAAGGAGAATTAGAGAATGAAGGGGGTGCTGTAGAATTTTTTTATTTTTTTTTTGGAAATATGCAAATAAGGGTATTTTGGTAGTTAAAGGTAAGATTATTTATTTATTTTTTCTTTTTACTTCAAACTATGTAGGTGCATTTCAAAAACACATATAGGCATACACATAGGTGTTCAATATAATTTACTCTTTTATTTTATTTACTACTTTTCACCCGTTTTTCAACTATTGAAACAGAAATGTTATTGCCACATCATGATGCTATGGGACGACCAAAATATCCTTACCTATTGTGAAGGAGATTATAGGGGTACTATAGTCTTTTTAATAATTTTGGGCATGGCAATAACCCCACGTTTGGTACGCAGGAATGGAGAGGCATTTTCACTCTTGCAATCTACTTATTCTTTCCATTTCATGTTTGCTATAGGAAATTTAAGTTTGAAAGGTCCTTCCACAAGGAAAGTTCATTCACACTATATCCATTCCTCAAAAAAACTTGAAGAAAGCCCTTTCTAATTTCAATTTAAAAAGAGAAATTTACGAGATATCAAATTTATCTAATTTTTTTTTTCCAAATTTTATTCAATTTTTAGTTACATAGTTGTAATCTTATTGCTTTATAAATAAATAAGATATTATATAATTCAATTTTTTGAATGTATATAAATTTAATATGATTTTTAAATTGTACAATATAATTATTTGAATGCATAATATAGTTATTTATAATTTTTTATCATTAAGATAAACACAGGTAGATTATACAATATAATGTTAAAAAGTTATAAAATTATATTAAATTTTATTTGCATTCAAATAATTAAAATTTTTACTTTCAAATAATTAAGTTGTACAATTTAATTATTCAAATGTAAAAAAAAAAAAATTTAATATAATTTTATAATTTTTGTTAGTTTTAACACAAAATACTTAAAGATTTTCTTAATTATAGAAATAGTTCATGAATAAAAACAAAAATAAAAAAAAGTTTTTTTATTTTAAATTGTATTTTAACATAAAAAAAAATTGTACTAATTATGAAATAAAACATATATTTCATTATAATTTAAATTATTAAATATTAAAATAAAATAATTTTTTTTGTCAATTCCAAATAGAAATCGATTTTACCTCGAATGAAATTTCAATTCCAACCCATTTCTACCTACCAAACCTTGGGTAAGAATCCATGGGTGACAATAACATTTGCCTTGAAACTCAGTTTTACAATACAACTGAAAGAGCTATCATCCTATTTTACAACAAAATTTCCCCAGGTTACAAACCAATAATTCTGCCAGAAAATGCAGAAAGCTCCCAAAAGAAAACAACCCAAAAACAATTCCTCCTCCTCATCATCATCATCATCTACCAAATCCTCCAAAAGGGCCAAAACAATCAACACAGAACCGTACATGGCCAGACCACCCAAGACCTACCCCAGATGAATGCCGAGCAGTGAGAGATACCCTTTTGGCCCTTCATGGTTTTCCCAAAGAATTCATCAAGTATCGCAACCGAAGACTCAATAAAAATCCAAATAATTCTTTGAAATCCGAGGCATTGGATGTTGAAGAAGAGAATGATGCTGGAAACTCAGAAGAAGAAAGTGTACTGGATGGTTTAGTCAGCACTATTCTCTCTCAGAACACAACTGATGTTAACTCTCAAAGGGCATTCGCTTCTCTCAAATCTGCTTTTCCCACTTGGGAAGATGTAAGCATTTTTTTTAAAGCTTGTTTTGGATTAATGGTTCTTTGTATTTTAATGTTAGATGTGATATTTTGATATGATGATTATATCTCCCATTTCTATGGGTAGATTTTGTTGTTTCTTTTTTATTTATTTATTTATTTATTTACATATTTGGACTACTGTATATTATTCTTGTGCTAAATGCTAATTATGGTGTTAGGCATTATGAGCTGGTTGAAATCTTGATTGTTGAAACTAAATTATAAAAAACCCGAGTTTATGAAGTTTTCACTCTCACATGGATTGCTATGTTGAGTAGGATTGTGCAAACAAAGTGTTTTGCTAAGAAAATGAATGCTCGGACAAGTTAGCAATTTGGACTTACAATTTTTTATATGTATGTTTTGTCATTATTGGTTTACTCTAATTTCGGGTTCCATATATCTCAATGTGCAGCACAAGAAGCCAAAATATTTTTTCTAGTTCTTTGTGGTTCAACTTTTTCTTGAAGTATGATATATGCAATATTTGGTATCGTATTTTCTTAAAGTTCTCTAAAGGGTTTCAAAAGGTTCTAATCATTTGTCCCCTGCAATTTTGTATTTTACATCTCCAACAAAATCTTTGCGCATAACTTCCAATTATGATCCTTTTGTTCTGGAGCTAAATTTGCTTGAAAAGAAAGCTGGAACTTTTTTGTTGAGTGTCGTTGAAGGGAGTGGGATGGGATAATGTACATGAAGATTTCAGTTAGAGCATGTCCTTAAGATTTTGTATCCTTTCAGTCCATGTTGATTTATTAGAGGAGTTTTATGTTTCTAGGCAACACCTTATGAGTTTTATCTAACTTTAAATGCTGTTTTTTTGGATATTGGCTTTTTATGACATTTTGAAAAATGATAAAGATGAAGTATGCCTTATCACTATTGTGCATTTTAACCAATTTTTGAGGTGCAGTTATATCATTTGAGTGGACAATAATGAATGACATTCACAGATTTCATTGATACATTTCTTTTCTTTTTATATTTTTTACTCTCTTTTGGCTTACTCCGCATGAGTGAATAATGGTGAACCTTTTTAGATTTTTTTACTCATTAGCTTTCTAAATGGTTGAGGTTCTTGCTGCCGAGTCAAATCATATTGAGGATGCAATAAGATGTGGGGGTCTGGCACCAACTAAGGCTTCATGTATCAAAAGTATTTTGAATTGCTTGTTGGAGAAAAGAGGGAAGCTGCTTTCATAACTGCTTGGAATACCTACGAGAATTATCTGTTGGGGAAATCAAATCTGAGCTCTCTCAATTCAAAGGAATCGGTCCCAAAACGGTAATAGATGCTTTTTTTTTTTTTTTTGAGACCTTGTATCTTTCTTTTTACAATTGCTGCATCCCATAGACTGACTTAATTTGTTAAGTTGAGAAATAGAAACCTTATTGCAATTATTAAGGATTAGGTTGCTGCAAGAAAGGATAAAATTTTGCTGCATAAATGTTGCTTAGGGGAAAAAGGTACATTTAAATGGATAGAACTCCATGAGGGCATTGGGAAAACGTGATACTTTAAAGATTCTTTTTTTATCTTTTCCTTGTATGGAAGTTTAAGATCAAGCAGAGAAAATAACCTTTCTGGCTTCTTAGTGATTTTATTACTTGCTAAATCAGAAATTGGGGATTTGAAATGGACCATTTAAATACCTCAATCCAAGCCCCGCTTTGTCAAAAATTATGAAATCCATGATCCAGGCAGATCATGTGTCCTCCGACCTGGTTTTGATTACAGCAAATCTTCAGTTTTTTAAGCATTTGCTGACTAGTGCTTCTATTTGTCTCTGAGTACTTCAGAATGACTTAAATGCATAAGTTCCTACCCACACGATAGGTGTAACAATCTGAGCACTGTCTCAGACCTTTGGTAAATTTTGGTTGGCATAATTACAGTTTGCCCCCAGTAAATAGGAGTCTTTGCATATTGCCCCTGTATTTATTTTATCTACAAATTCGCCCCCAAGACTTAATGAGCTTGAATTTTCATTCAAATGGATTGGTAAAATTACATTATTGTCCTCAACCTATTTAGTTGCACTTTACCATCCTAAAATTAGGGTAAGTTACACTTGGGTACATTAACTTTATTTAATAGGTAATTTTCCCTTAAAAACTAACGTGACGTGGTTAATTTGCATCCAATATTATTATATTTTTTAACCTTTTAATATTAATTGCATTAACTAATTTTTATTTTTTCTTATTTGTGCATGACATTTTGTCATGCCACCATTTTCTCTCTCCGTGTTATATTATTTAATGAATATTGCCAATTTTTGGTTAAAAATATGTTCTTTATAAGTGAATGATGCTAGGACTTGATAACTGTGAATTTCGTTTACTAAAATTCCTCTCCAAAACTAGAAATAAATAAATTTAATTTTTTTTAATTTTGTCTTGTTGTTAATATTTTAATATTTTTTGAGAGAATGAGTGAGTGAATTGATCAACTAAATTTTATAGAAAATATTTATTCAAATAATGTAACTTTTAAAATACAAAGTGACGAATTAATTGTTAATAATAGAAAAAAAGAAAAAAAAAAAAGAGAAATAAAAGAATGCGATGAAATAAATAAAATTTTTTATTCTAAATATAAAAATAATAAAAACAAAATAAGTATGGATGGCATGTCAAAAACTGATACGAAAAAGAAAAAAAATTAAATACCAAATTATTTTATGCACTTAATACTAAAGGGTAAAAGGGGTTTTTTAATGATGTTGCAGCCGGATGGAAAAAAACCATCATTAGTTTTGAAGGACAAATTACTTATAAATTAAAGACAAAACCAGAGTGAAATTCACCCTAATTTTAAGGTGGAAAATTGCAATTAAAATATTGAGGGCAATTATGACATTTCATCACTATCTTTGGATGGAAAATTTAATCCCTTAATAGTTTGCAGGCAATGTGTAGATAAAATAAACAAAGGGGGCAAATTGTAATTAACTTACAGGGTGGCAGAATGTGATTAAGCCATTTTGTTTGCTTGGATTTATGTGGAATTGTTTAAGCACTTATTTGCGTAAAGATCTTTCATAAAAAAAGGGACATGTAAACTATAGTGGTAGAGGAGTTGAAGATTTGCAGGTTTTTATCTCACCCCCCTCTTTCTTGGTATGTTTGTTCGGATATTTGTACTGAGAGGACTTCAGAGAAGCGGTCAAGGTCTTTTTTTTTATTCAAGTACCAACTTGAAATACTCTTTTCTGAATTTTTTGGAAGTCTCTTGCAATCTATTGGTTTATTGTTTCTTTACTTGGGCCATAAGATATGGTTTGTCAGCAAGGAATCACAATAAATTCTTGGAGTTTCTGTGATAATTGAGCTTTAAATAGTGGCTTGATTTGCTAATCATATGATGATAGACTTGACAGGATTAATTCTTAAAAAAATAAAAAATAAGGAGAAAATAGTTTGGCTCATTTAATCAAAAGCAACTTTACCTACTGTTCATTAGTTGTATATTTTCGCTGTTTTATGATCCTTTTCAATATTTTAAGAAAACTGACTTGAAATTGTATATCTAGATTAGCAAAGGTCGTACTCTTTCAGATATTCTGCTTTATGAGACATTTTGATCACAAGTTAAAATGTTATAACCCTCTCTAGTTAACATCCTTAGAAACACGTGCAGGGAGATGTATGTGTACTATCTTTTTCTCCTAAAGTGGCTGTTATCAGATGCAGATAGTATTGGAATTTGTGAATAAAAGAAGGGCTGGTTTTGAATCTGCCTACAGATGCATGTTGTTCTGTGAATTGGTAAAAGGATTCTAGCTTGTTGAAAGTGATAACACTTTTTGTGTGATGCAGTCAGTGTTCAATGGAGTCTATTCCTTAATCTAATTGTTTAGCCTATGCTGTGGTGAAGTATTACGTCATTGTTTTGTGATTAAGTTGCATATTTAGTTAGAACCAATTAAAAAATCTGAGAAGATTAAATGAACCAACTCAAATATCAGGATGAAGAAAATTGACAGTCTCAACTGACTTTAATTTGTCAGAAAAGTCGTTTATCGTGGCAAGTGAGGTCCGATCTGTTAGTTGAAATCAAGCGTTTAGGATTGAAGACTTGTAATAAGGTTGTTTTTTGTTATTATTATAGATGGTCCTTTGCGATAGCTAGAGGCAAGAAGGATGGGATGAGTTAGATCCTGTTCAAAGATCAAGTATTCAAGGTGCAGTTCTTACGATATCCCTTAAAGTTTTAAGGTGTAAATGGATCTAGCTTTCAAGGAAATATGGTGCCAGAACTTCAAAGAAAAATTGGATTAAATCACTTCTATCACTGAAAAAAAAAATAAATAAATAAATAAAAGAAGCCGCCACTATGGTCATCATTTTTAATCCTATATGTATAGATTAGCTCAAGTTAAGATGGTTTGGTCATGTGCTAAAGATACTCTTAGGTGCTTCCAGGTAGGTGGTGTGATCTTAGAGAGGTTAGTCAAACTAAAAGGGTTATAGGGAGAGCAAAAAAGACATGGTGGGAAACATGGTGGTTCTAGGAGTTAATGAAGATACGGTACATGATAGAGTGCAAAGGATTTCATGCAGCCAAGCCACCTAGTGGGAATAAGGCTTGTTGTTGTTGTTGTTGTTGTTGTTGTTGTTGTTGTTGTTGTTATTGTTATTATTATGAATAGATTAGCTCAATAAGTGTAACTGTGGGTGTGTGGATAAGTACATACAGATGTATTTAAGGTTGTATAATTGAGATCATGAGTTCTGGTTGACTAGTTGCTGTTTCGATACAGAGATAGCATCTCTGCAGGTGTTGTCTCTATTTTCCTTCTTTTTATGAGATAGTAGTGATGAACTGAGGAACAGTGATGCTTGATCAAAATAGGGAAAATTTTGGATCATTATTTTTTATCAAGAGCAATATAATAATCTGTTGCTAGATTTGATCCAGTACTTTTAGCAGGTTTAGAAAGCAATTTATGATTTCCCAGTGCCAGTCTTAGTCTTTCTTGATGTTTCCCCAGTTGATAGCTTAGATCTGTATATTTGTTTACTAGTATGAGACGTAGATCAAGATAAAGGGATATACTAGTGATTTGGTTCATGCCTGCAGCGCAAGTGCATATATCTCTTCTTTGTACTACTGACAAATTAACTAGGATGTGCTTGTGAATTTCAGTTCGTAAAATACCAATATTGATGGGTAAGGCCAAAGGAACTGAAATATGTATGAAAATGATGGATCACACGTGGTCTAAAAGAATTTCAGAATATAAATATTCCTAGTTACACTGTGTACGGTTGTTTATCCAAACCAATGAAGAGATAATCACTGGAGTTGATATTTAGCTGTGGATTAATAAATTGGTGGATAACAGGTGGCATGTGTCTTGATGTTTCATCTTCAGCAAGATGACTTTCCTGTGGATACACATGTGAGTATTGCACTTTCCTAAATCTTCGTCGTAATTACATCTTTTTAATATCTCGAGCAATTTTCCAGGTTTTTCAGATTGCAAAGAGCGTTGGCTGGATACCTGCGGTGGCAGACTTAAAAAGGGCATATCTTCATCTCAATGGTCACATCCCAAATGACCTAAAATTTGACTTAAATTGCCTCCTATTCACTCACGGTAAGGTCTGTCGACAATGCTCTAGAAAAGGAGATTACAAGTCCAAAAAGGAATCTAATGATGAATGCTGCCCATTACTTACCAAAAAGCATTCTCTAATACAAACTGATATAATTTAATGATTAGATAGCAATAGTCATTGTTCAACCTTGGTAATTAAGGTCACCTGTGGTGCTGTTCATTTTCTAATGTACCTTTAGGGAATTTTCAGATAATTGGTAAAAAGCTCTAGTTGATGAGCATGGGATTCAGTTTAGCTGATTATATGGACCTTTTGCATATATTCCTGCTTTATTTTTTATTTTTTAATTTTTATTTCCTATTATCAGCGAAACAGTGACGAGAAATTCATTGACTTGAAAAAGATGCCGAATATCTTTCTACATGCTAGTATATTGGAGTGATAAGATGGAAGTTATCCTATAGATGCTGTATTCATGCCTGTTCGAAATACGAATTGTAGTATTCATTCTTATGGGAATGGGAATGAAAAACAAGAGATACTATTTCTCGAAATATGGACAAACGGAAGTTTAACTCCGAAAGAAGCGCTTCATGAAGCCTCCCGGAATTTGATTGATTTATTTCTTCCATTTTTACATATGGAAGAAGAAAACTCACATTTAGCCCTTTAACTGAGAGACAGAAGAGGGATTCACTTTCATAATTTAAGTGGGACTTGATGGCAGTGTCATTCCATTACGACACATTCCATTGGGCTGTGGCTTGTCACAAAGCTTCAAGGGACATGGTCCAGTAAGCCACTTGAAAAGATGGCAACAAAATTGCCTTGCTGGCCGTTGATAAATTCTAGTATACAAGCAATAGTTTAGCTGTAAATATATTCTTTTTGCTGTTGGAAATAGTGTTTTATGCTTTAAATAGATAAGACCATATCTTCATTGACAGCCTAAATCACTAGATATGCTTTCATCATTATCCACACAGAAAATTTTATTATTAGGTGCGTACTGAGATTTTATGGTTTGATGTGCCATGAATTAATCTCCTGTTAAGTTGAGTAAGAGCATGTATCTTGGAGAATATGAATGCATATCAATTTCTTCTGTTTGATTTGCAGCACTTTTTTTTTTTCTTCAAAATTTTTTTTTTTTTCACATTCTTTGACAGGGTAAATGCACAGGTTATT
Source organism: Cinchona pubescens (assembly GCA_025175665.1). Classification (NCBI taxonomy): domain Eukaryota; kingdom Viridiplantae; phylum Streptophyta; class Magnoliopsida; order Gentianales; family Rubiaceae; genus Cinchona; species Cinchona pubescens. Next base: position 424,760 of record JANKKI010000281.1, on the reverse strand, counting down.
GTGATTTTGATGTTATCGAATGTTGATATAGTAGGAATTATCTGAAAGCTAGCAGCACCCTTTGCTACCATGGAGCTTATGATTTTGACTTCAGTTATTTTTGTGGTGATAGCATATTCCATTTACTTGTTGAATTGGCAGTTGATGGTTACATAATTGGTCCATAATCTATGCCATTTCCAGATATTGATTTGACATGGAAAGTTTGATGATTATTTATTCTAAAGTGGTAAAGTATTAATCCTGTAAAGCACAAGTTGTACTTGTCTGCATTTGGACCTTCCTATTTTATAATCTTAATGTGGACAGTTCTCTTTACGTGATTATTCTATAAATTTTTGAGCCTGAAAGATTTTCTTAATTCTTATGTATGTGTGTATAAATATGAGTCGGTTCAAATGTGGGAGATGCCTGAAGCTTCTCATATCAGGCAACTAGTAAGTATTATGGACCAAAAGTGTGCCATCTGTATCCACCTCTCACCCACAAGGAGCTGTGTTGATTATTTGTCGTGCATTAAACCCCTGTTGAAGATAAAAGAATGAAGTTATTTGGCTTTGAGATAGATCCTTGCGAGAAGAGTAGCATGCCTCCTGGACCCGAAAGAGATGAAAGTGTAAGTTCCTCAGACAGTTTTGTCAAAGGCCAAGCAAATTCTTCAAGTACAGGGTTCCATATCTGTCGATTCGTCAAATATTGTTCTTTCAAGAACTGAGGAAACTCTTGAAGACGATGGAAACTGTCTGATTTCCATAGAGCTTCAGAAGTATAAATGCGAATTTTGTTCTAAGAAATTCACAAATTCACGGGCACTGGGAGGTCATCAGAATGCTCATAAAAAGGAGAGGCTGAAGAAAAGAATGCAGCTTCAAGCCAGAAGGGCAAGCCTGAAATCTAAAATTTTCTCTTTTCTGAGTAGCAGTGCTGTCATCTACCATCACTCTACTCTAAATTTTGGTGAGCTGCCCTTCTGCCTTCCTATTGCCCTAATGGAAAACCTCAGATGATTAGTTTCAATTCGCTGATAATACAATATCAGAACTTTGATGGCATCCCTTTCACACATTCTGAAGCTCTTTCTTCTCTCTGCGAATTCCAACGTGACCACAAAGAATACACACTCAAACAGGATAACAGGGCAGTTCTGCTTTCTTGTGGAAGTGGTTCTCAGGTTGTAACTAACCATCAAAGACGAGGATTGTGATGTTATAGAAACTTGCCATGAAACTTTTACCTTCTCCAGAAGTGGCCTTTGTTCTTGGGAGTTAACATAGTGGGTTTCTCAAATTCACATCTTTATTTCTAACCCCTGATAATCAAGAACATAACATAATCAGTTGGCAAAAGGCCCTTATTTTCTGGAATTGTAATAGGAGTTGAATTCTCAGATCCTGCAATCTCATTCCTAGCTTCCTCACCCCAGTGCTCACCTTCCAAGAAGTTGCATATATGATGTGATGTATCCTTGGGAAACAAGAGTAAATCTTTTATTTTGATCATTTGACCTATTAACATATCTAGTAGTTATTATGGTCATGGGTTTTAATTCCAAATCTAAACCTTTCCTTGGTTCAAAATTAATTATTAGGCGTGTCTATTAATTAGTCATTGACAAAAATAAATGTTCCCGATAATAATAGATCATAAAAATTCAGTAACTTAGATAAGAAGCTATCAATGCATAGGATATTTTTGTATGAATCGGATTCATGACATAATGTTATAAAACTTTTGGTTTAAAACACTCTACATAAATATGTGATGTGATGTGAGTTGATACAGAAAGTTTTAAATTAAGAGATTCGTGATACTACAATATAGATTTGATTCGTGTAAAACTTAGCATAATGATCCCAAAATTCTGCTCGACCATAATGAAAAGCAGTCATAGTAAGCGTACAATGCACCTTATAATGAGTTCATAGTACACTGGCCGTGACTGGTTAAATACAAATGCCCACCTTCAGGAGTCCTGATCATTCTTGTGAATTGTAACCCTTGTGGTACCTTATAATTACAGACTTCTTTTATAAGAGGCAGATTCTCAAATTACAAGATCTTCAAATTTCATGTAAAGTTACATGAACCTCTATGAGGCTTGATGTTGTCAGAAAAATATGTCTTTGAAATTCCAAAATGAACTCTATGAATTCCACATGGATAAGAGGTCACTTAAAAAAAAAAAAAAAAAAAAAATCCTCTCCCTCTATAATGCTATTGAGTTTCTGACGGATTCTAGATCGTTAGCAGAGAACGACATCAGTCTACGGAATAGCCCTTAAATTTATATAAACAGCGTATTTATAATATACTCTAAACTTGAAGTTATCATCGACCTTCATCATGGAGGCAAATAATCAATTCCTAGAGTCAAATAATTTTAAAACTAGCATAATTCAGTCTGGGGCACTGTTTTAACACCAGAAAAATTAGGCTATCCATGCCATTTATGGGCTGTTGGTAAGTAAATAAAATAAAATAGATACTTGTTTTCTTATTTATGCACATCAGTGCCCCAATTAATGCAATAATTCTTGTCTTAAATAACTATACGTGACACTAAGTTTAATTTTATATCAACAACAATAGTCGGTAAGCAAAATTTGCAGTTCCAGTAACATATCCCGTAGAAATGTCATGTCACGCCACATCTTGCGCATCAACTAATAAAGAGTTTAAATATGTGATTATCCAAATACAAATAAAGAGTCCAATCTGTAAACACTAACAAAGAGTTCAATATGTAACTAATTTTAAAATTTTAATGCTTTTAGAATTTGATTTGATTGGAATTTGTGTTTTTCTGGATGGATGATATTAACCAAGCATCCAAGATTCTTTCGAAACTTGTGCTTTTATAAACAATCAAGAAGGATTAATCAAGTCGGGGTGTTAATTCGACTTTTCAACTTGTTTGACTTAATTTTGGTTTGAACAATTCAAAATTAAAATCAAGTCATATAAATCTAAAATCAATTAAAGTCAACGTTGTTTAAATTTGACTTGTTTGGCAATAAATCGAACAAATCGAATAAGTCAAAAATACTATATTTAATCATATTCATCCATATTCTAATTCAAAAATTTAGTACATTACCCACAAATTTCATATCATTCTACAAATTCAAAATATCACATAATGGAAATACAAGATGATACAAGTTTCACAAATTCAAAATACAAATTCGTAGATAATAAAAAAATTCATAACAAAATTATAATAACATCATTCAACAAAATCAAAATTCATGAGTGGTGATTCGTCAATTCTTCACAAATCTTAATATATGAATGTGTATTAGTGTATATATTATATATAAAATTGATTAACAAATTCACAAATTTAGAACTACTTGCTAAAATCAATTCTTATAGAAAAATCTTATTGAATTACCAACCCTGTTAAGTTACATCTTATAATATATAGGAATATATATGATTAACTAATTTTATCTATACTAATAGTAAGTTAGTAATTAATATACTTGTTGATAATAAAAATGTTATACTAATAAGTTATGTAGTATAACTATATAAGTACATAAATTAAGTATTAGTAGAGACGTTATGTAAAATATATTTTTATTACAATTATAAGTTATACAAATCTTAGTATATGACATAAGAACGCGTGTGTATATATATATTTGTTCGATTTATTTGACCGGCAAAGTCAAATGACTTGTTCAACTAGTAAACTAGTCAAACTAGTCAAACTAGTCAATCTGTAGCCGATAATTGACCGGTAGTTACTTGAAAGTTGAAATCAAAGTCGAGTCAAAAAGTTGTTTGGTTAATTTATTTCGTGTCAAAGTCAAGTCGAAAATTGAACAAGTTGAGTCAAGTTTTTTTTCGACTCGACTCGACTCCATAGTTAGACTTGACTAACTTTTGAACACCCCTACAGCCAAGTATTTCGATTGGGATAATTATAAAATATTTATATAATGAAATTCTGTAAAGCCTCACATCTATAGAGACCAAATAGGAACCTTTTGATATTAGAACTTTATTGTATTTCAATTTAATATCGACAAGATTTTTTAATAATTATAATTCATAAGTGGATGACAAAAACTTTTGCGAATAAATATAGTAACTGAATACATTCTACGAGAAAGGGTATGAGAATTGAAGAAACTGAGGGAACAAGAAATAGAAGACAAAGATTAAAGAAATGAATGAGCAGATATTCGGATTGCATTCAATAACGAGAAATAAATGTTCAATTGTTCTCCCAAATTACATAAATCTACATTACTTAGTTTAACTTCATAAAAACTTATGTAATTACCAGATTTTGATTGTCTTAAAATTTTAATCTTTTTTGAGATATACAAAAACGTAAATTTAACATGTTTCATGTACTGATTTGGAACATTCAATTTTGGTTCATATTCTCTCACATAGATAATGTCTTTTATGTTAAGTTTAGTGACTTTATTTATATTCTCAAATATGTTTTCATTCACTAAAAGCAAGTATCAAATAGGCCACTTATCTACAGCCCTTATAACAATAAGGTGTGGTGTAATTATAAATAAACTAGCAGTTAGCATAATTATATTTAGTAGATATAAGTTTTTTGTGAAATTAGGGGTAGCATTTATGTTAATATTTTTCTTTTTAAAAAAAAAACTTAGTTTCCATGGTAATTTAAAAATAGATGGTATTACCTACTAGAAACTGAATGATGTTACCTAAGAAAAAGAAGTAGACTTTCTTAAATGCAAATTATAATTAAAACTTTTGTTGGGAAGACAGTACCAAAAGAATAATGTAAATATTGCAATATTAATAAAGTTGTTTGTTTTCTTAAATAAGAGTGTTACTAAAACTTTATTCTCATGCATTATGAAATCTAACATTGATTAGAGAAACACGAAATGAAGAAGTTTTGAAAAATTATAAATATTAATGTCCTATCTCTATTTGTGTTTTGCCAAACAAAAACCTTGTCTTATTTATTCAAAAAAGTGTATTGACATCCCTACAATTAGTTGTCAACATGCGATGCACGTGTTGATATTTTCAAATAAATTTTCTAAAAACTTAGTATTTGAATTTATGAAATAAAAACTATAAAATGAACCGTCAATATAATTATGAAAAATGAAAAGCAAAATTCAAGAAATAAATTAAGGTAATTGATTTTGGTACCCCAAAAAAACTTATAACACACCAACATAGGCAAAAAAAATTTTTACAACAAAATATCTTAATAGAGATATTAATACATGATTGCAAATGAATAAATAAAAATTGGAAATGGTCAGTGATTTTTCAACAACTCGATAAAGACTTTAGAAATCAAATTTTCAATTCCAAACAAAACAAGCTAATGGTTTCTCTATCACATTTGACAAAAATCAGATTTCCAAAACCTGTGTTTCTTTTCAAATATAATTTTCAAGAATATTGTTTGCAAAATTCATTTGTATAATGCATGTATTTACAAATATATTTTTGAAAAGATTACTCACCTCTAGCTAATTCAAATGGAAACAGATCTGCATGCATGACTTCTTCCTTATTTCTTCATCTTAAAACTCATCAACTCTCTCTCTCTCTCTTTTCCTCCCTTAAAGAGCAAGAAGACCAATAGTGGATCTTCACATATCCCTTAGTGACTTGACCCCATGACTCAGTCATAGGGGAGAGAGTAAACTTATCATTTTGAGATTCACTTTATTATCAAACTCATCAATTTCCCTTAGTTTGCCTAATAATCTCATACTCCTTATATAGTAGTCATATTTTTCCTGGACATTAATTGAAAAAAAAGAGAGAAAGGGTTTATAATTTCTCTTAATAATTCCAACATTAAATGCCTTTCTAATTGAATTCCTTTGAATTAAATAAGAGATTGTAGGAATTATTTTAACCCCTTCCATAAATCTTAAAATTTAGGATAAATTACACGGAACCCCTATGTGGGTTGGCCAACCTACATATTACCCCCTATGGTATTGAAATATACGTTTAACTCCTTATGGTTTGAACTAAAATGAAGTCGTTTGTCAATCTAGCAAATCTACGGTCAAAGGTTAAAAAAAAATCAATTTAAGAGTATAATTATCTTTTAATATTTATATTTAATAATTGTTATTATTACTACAATAAAAGTATTTAAAGCACATAATGTTATACTGTACAAGCCCTTAAAGTACACCAAGATGGTTCCCTTAACGGGACTGTAAAATTTTCTTAATTTCCATCAGGATTAGTTATTAAATTACTAAGTTACTTTAATTGTTATATTTCTAAAAGAACTTTTTAATTTATTTTCAAAATTGACAACTCTCAAACATAACAAATCTCAAACAAAAATTCTCTTTATTTTTGAACCTGTAATGTGGCGCATCACAAGTCTTAAGGATACTAATACTAATGGTATTAACAATGTGATTTAGAGTAAGAATATGTTTTCTAAAACTTCACTTTAGGCATTTATTAGAATTAGATCAATAATTCACGTATTTCGTTTTTGTGAAACTAGGTATGAGATATCTATTTTTTATAGAAATACTAAAGAAATATATAATAGCCTACACTAATAATGAAATACTAACATAATGTTAGACTATAATTCACAACAATGAACCTTAAAAACAACATTTTTAGTAAAAACATTTAGGATTTGCTTAGGCGAAAAAAGTAACAAAATTTGCATTCCTAATACAAACATTTTCAAGTTGTAAATTGTAGTTTTGTAAAGCATAAGTGACATTAGATATACATTGAACTGGTTAACATGTTGCCATAAGATAAAGAAAAATTTTGATTGAATTAAACCATGTAAACTTTTGAGCAGAAAATTTTCTTTAATTTGATTGCCAAAATGAAAGAAAAAAAAAATGAATAGTTATACATATATATCCAATTAGTAGTTTGCATCTCTACTTTAAATCACAACTCTACTAATAATTTTTGCCCTAATTTTGGAAACCTAAAAACCTTAAAAATGTATCTCACTTCCTCTATCTGTGTATTAAGAAAATGGTCATCATATTTATGTGATTACTTATGGACATGCAATTTGAAATGTAAATAAGAGCTATATGAAAATACAAACAAGGCAATGAAAAGCATAATTGATTAATCAAATTAATTGTTAAATTTCAAGTAAGCTAAAATAGTAAGTTTAAAAATGATAAGAAACGATTATGCATATCTATTTCTGAGGTAATATCACACCAATAGATCCCAAAATGACAATAGCAAGAAAGACAAGTTGAATTTCCAAAAATTTCTATTTTTTTTCTTAGAAAATTGAGAATTAAGCCTAAGATAAGTAGGTTTCCAAGATTAACTCTCAAAATAAGAATGTAATAAAATAAAACATATGTTGAACATAATGATAATAAATTATGAAAAAATATTTGAGTCAAGACCATACCAATAGATTTCAAAAATGATAAAAGCACAAAAGACAAGTTGACTTTTCAAGAACTTCATAAGATAAATAGATTTTCATGATTAACTTGCTCATAAAGAATATAATAAAACAAAACATTAACAACTTGTAACCAAAAAAAGAAAAAGCAATATAGTCTCTCCATAATGTTGCTAATTGTTAGAAATAAACAAATAAATAAATCCTTCATTAGATTTATATTCAATGCCATGAGTTTTTCAAGAAGAAAAAAATAAAATAAAATTTCTATTAGGTATAGTTAAATTAATAGGCATATATTTAATATGTGTATATTGACAATTGCAATCTCTCAAGTATTAAAGTTTGTGATCACACTTCTTTTAATTGATTAAACAACCATAGTCTTAATTGCTAGAATTAATTTATCCATTGTTTGTAAAGATTCAATAGTACTTAACATTATTTGATGTACTAAATCTAATACTCCATATATAATTTCAAAACACGTGTTTTATTCTACCAATAAAAGAAAACCATAGCTTTAAACAAAAATTAAAACTATATGCATGTATACAATAGATACCATACACAAGGGATTCAATTACAAAAATAACAAAATAAGCATATGAGTCAACACATACATCGCACGTACACCTTACTAGTGAATGTCAAGTGAGTTTGACTTGTTTACAATAGATCAAATAGATGTACGGCATTGTGGACCTACAATACCAACATATCTTAGTGTATGTCAATATGTATGTGTATATGTGTGTGTGTATATATATATAGATATGTGTGTGTATCTATACATATAAATACATACATATATATATATATATATTTATGTATGTATGTATTTATGTATGCATGCATGTATGTATGTATGTGTGTGCGTAAGAGTAAATGACACTAATAGTACCTAAACTTTTCATAGAGTTGAACATTAGTACTTAATATTTTAATTGTGTCACTTTGATACCATCAACTTTTCATTTTGTGTCTAATAGATATTTCTGCCCAATTCTGATGGTTTGAGAGTGGAGGAGAGCCTCATGTGCTTCATACATGATAACTCTCCAAGGGGGAACTACAAAATATGTAAAAAAACGATGTCTTTTCAGTTCAATTATAAAACAAAAGAGACCCACCTAATTATGATATCAACGAAATGTTTCTTTACATAAAATATGCTATTACTCATTGTTACCTTAATCCAATGAATTTTTTATTTTATAAATCTACTTGTATTGAAATGATACGTTGTTTCACATATTTTGCATTTCAAAATTGCCTTTGAAGAGTTGTCATATGCGTGATAAGTGATGCTCAATGTCACTCTTAAACTACCGAAAGGCAGAAGTATCTCTTAGACATAACTTAAGAAGTTGGGGTATCAAAAGGAGACTTAATTGGCATAAGGTGATTCAGGAGGGTGACCTCACTTCCAAACTATGAAGGGTGCTCTAGAACACACCTAAACTATGAAGGGTGCTCTAGAACACACCTAAATTTCTACAAGGCTAGAGAATTGAAATTCTGGAAAGCCTTATGATGTCCCATGGCCAACTTAACTACAATGAGTTAATTAAGCATCAAACTTTTGTTTATAATGGAGAAATGTGTATGCTTGCTACTTGAGAAAAAACATATACACAATCTCAACTTGGGAAAAACCTATCAATAGTAATATGCTAAAATACAAACAAAACTAAGCATATATTAAGAATTGGGATTTAAATTTGGACAAATTCCACATACACCTTTAGATCATTTACTGTGATTTGTCCGTGCTCCAAATGATCCTTATATGGTTTAAAAACCTCCAAGCACTCTTTTGTATTTTCAATAAAAGTGTCAAACTGACAGAAAATTCAACTACTTGCGGAAGTTTCATGATATGCTGTCTATAATACACGATATTTTAAAATTTTAAAAAATTTCCCCTAATTTTCCCCTAATTTATCCTTATCCCCACTTCTCTAGCCCTTACCTTTATCCCTGTGATGAAACCAAACATAAATCTAGAAAGAAAGAGGGGGGGAATAATTTTAGAGAGAAAAAGTGATATATTTATTTAAGGCCAAAATGGCTTATTGTTGGTTGTTCTTTACAAATGAAGGGTAAGCCCCCTATTTATAGGGATTTGGCCAGTAGGGTTCATGAGGTCATACATGTCCGAACTAAATGTATCCGACCAATCTACTTATGCTGATCTGCACTTGTCCAAACAGAACAACTTATGCCGACTGATCTCCACTAAGCTGAGCCCGGCCTATGAGGTTAGTTCATTGAACTATCGTATTACAATTATATATTTTCCCTTAATAAGTACATTACATACCACATGTATGTTTGCCATTGGTAGGTCTTTCTTTGTATCATTAATAGTCCTGTCGATGGGGTCAATATCATTGATCACGCCCCATTGATCGATTGGATGTTCTAATTATCTCGATAGCCATTATGGCATATATTTCAATATCTTTATTATTTGTCTTTTTCGAACCATCAAAACTTTTAATATTGCATTATTAAATGCTTGAGATCTATTTGAAATGGATTAACCCAATTCGGCTTCTATGTCTTTTGACCTTTCTTTGTCAATAAATAGCCTTTGCTTGCATCCTTTAGTACTTTTTTTGGCCAACTTTTTGTTGCAATTCCCTTTTTTCGACTAAAAATATTAATTTCTAGGATCAATTGCGTCATTTTCTTTTGATATTTCCTTTTTTCCTTTACATTCTCTGTAATTTTCATGGCTTTTGTATTTGGTCAAGGATCTACTAATGGAGAGAGTATCCCAACCGGCAATGTTCCAATGTTTAATTTGGGAGAAGTGATGATAACCGAGGATGCTCCTAGAAAAGTAATTAGGAAAGTTCGCAAGGCCAAGAAACCCTCCTCTTCTAGCCAAATTGTATAGGCACCAGAGATGGTGGTGTCAAATAGATATGAGGCAGTAATTTCGTCGTAGCCGGTGATTGTGAAGTCTCCTTCAAGTTCTCTAGAAAAAAAGCACGATTGGTACACCAAAAAAGAAAGGCTCCAGTTTCAGTTAATGCCCCTAAGAAGCGAGTCACGATAGCCATATTTGAGCCTTTGGTAGTGATGGTTGGGCTTTTGGAGGTTGACAGGGATTAGCCCCCGGTTGATAAGGCTGAGTCTGTGAAGATTCAGGGTCAAGATGAGACCACTGAAGCACTAGGTCCTTCAGACAAAAGGAAGGATCTTGTAGAAGCTGTAGATCTACCATTTGAAAAATTTATACCATAGTGGCCGATTTGCACCGATGATAGGGTATTGTATCTAAAAAAGTCCTTGGATTATTTGCTTGCTGCGTTTCCGCTGAAGGACATTGCATTTGCTGAGGACTCCTCAAATCATAAAATGGCTGCCCTAGGAGCCATGTATTAGCTTTTCGAAGATTGTAATTACCATAGAATCCTGCCATTGACGAATGGTCATAAGATGTGATGCTTCTCTCTGAATTGTCTTTCGACTCATAAAGTGACGTAGAAACTTTTCAGCCAAGTCACTAAAGGAGTCGACTAAACAGGGGAGACGTTCCTTGAACCATTTTTGAGCTGATTCTTGCAAAATAGTGGTGAACAACTTGCAAGTAACTGCATAGGAGTATCCATAAAGTTGGGTGACAGAAGATACATGGGCAATGTGATTAGTGGGATCCATGGTTCCTTTATAGAATCAAGATTTGGCTGCTTGAAATGAGGAGGTATCTGTTTAGCCTGTATTGTAGATATAAATGGACCTTTATCTGCAGTTAGTAATTTAGTCGTGCTAGCAGTAGTATACATTTTCTCATAAGCTCTTGTATTCGTTGCTTTATTTTGGCCATTAAGTCATTTTCGTTAGAGGTTGGCCCAATAGTAGGAAGCATAACAAGTTTAGCCTTTTTCTTTGGATGAGGTCCAATTCGATAAAAAACAATGCCCTCACTTCGAGGAGTATGAGACAAGGCCAGAGCTTACCGATGAGAACTGCTAGCTGTATCCTTACCCTCCAATCTCCGGCTAGTATGCATAGCTACAGTATGGTGATGTTGATCCTCTACAAAGCCTTTGAGAGCTTGGAATTTGTTAGGAAGAAACTCAAGGACTTCTTTCTTGAGTGGTGCTTTTTCCGGTTAGTAGGTTTCAATTTGAGGTTGTGAAGTGAAATGGATATATTCATTATTTTGGTTTTGATTTGTATTGGAATTTCATTTTTTATCTGAGCAATTTTTCATTTTTGATTGCTCCTGGGCAGAAAGCGTGAGGTCTTTAATAATCGAACCCATAGATGGCATCAATTGATGAAAACTGCCCAAAAATAAATCTAGAGAGAGAGGGAATAATTTTAGAGAGAGAAAGTGATATATTTCATTTAAGGCCAAAATGGCTTATTGTTGGTTGTTCTTTACAAATGAGGGGTAAGCCCTCTATTTATAGGGCCTTGGGCAGTGGGGTCCATGAGGTCATACATGTCCAAACTACATATGACTGACCGACCTTCTTGTGTCGATCTGCACTTGTCCGAACAGAACAACTTATACCGACCTACCTGCACTAAGCCGAGCCAAACCTATGAGGTTTGAACTATCATATTACAATTATATATTTGCCTTTAATGAGCATATTACATGCCACATGTCCATTTACCTTTGGTAGGTCTTTCTTTGTATCATTACCCTCCATCTCTTCCAGGCCACCTACAGCCGCCTCTTGCCTTTTAAAACTAGTCACCACCGCCACCCTTCCACCACCAACTCACCACCATCACTATTTTACCTTTCAACCACTAACCCACAACTCTGCCACTGTCTTCTTGCCTCTTCAGCCCAGCCAAGCCACTCTCACCCTTCCTCGTTCGATACTCAGTAACCGACCACCTATTTTCTCCTCTTTCGCTCCCCCATCCCACCTCTTAATTTTCCCTCCTTGTCGTCCTTTTCAACTACCCATTATTTTTCCTCCTAATCCCCAACCCCAAGCAGTCCTGCTACCCCTTTCTTCGTCTCAGCCATTCCCTCTTCTCGCCTTTCCCTTTTCCTTCTAGCAACCTCATGTGCCAATAGTCTCGCTTCTTTCCCCAACCAGCCTGGAAATCCCCTCTCTTCGCAACTCCCCATACCAGAGGTGCCAGCCCTTCAAATCCCTTAATCTCTATTGGTATAGATTTGGATACTTTGGGTTAGATCTAGAGGAGTTGTGTTTAGATCCAGAAGTTTTGGGTATAGATTTGAAAGTTTTGGATTTGATTTGAAGATTTCTAAGTTTAAATTCATGATTCAACGGAAAATTCAAAGCCATAGATATAGTTTTTGTCAAAAACTACCAATAAAGGAATATGGTTGCCTGTGGTGGTAGTGTGCGGCATTAATGGTGGATCTATTAGTTGTAGGAAGAATATGGAAGAAGATGGTTTTTTTTGTCCATGGTAACGGCTCCATCAGTAGGAACGTTTTATGTCTGTAAGACAATTTTATCCAAAGTACAAGGAGGTATTTGGAAGTTTTTAAACTATATAAGGGTCATATATGGAAAATAGGCAAACCACAGGGAGTGTATGTAACCCTTTAAATTATTCTATAACACACATAAATCACTACAAGAAAAGCTTATCTTTTATGGCTTACATTATTTTGGAAGTCACAAATACGACTATTTTATGACACTAAACTCAAATACAAGTCACAAAAATTGATTTTATAAGTCACAAATAATAATATGACATTCATTTATAAATCACAAATAGACAGTGATCTTCACAGTGGTAGAGGCACTATGGGGTAATGGGGGCACTTGGCCCACTGACCTCCCATACTCCTCTTATTCTAGAGATGTAATAAATTATTTTATATTTTTTAAATATTATGACAATTGTAATAGATCTGCTCCCATTAATTTTTTTTAAAAAAAATTAGCTATAAACTTATTATATTTACTTATAGTTTATATATAGAATATGTAATTTTGTGAGTTACATATTAAATTATTATATAATGTTTGTTGGATTTTATTGTTGCCATATTTACGCAATTTCATTAAATTAAAAGTAAATATAACATTTACAAGAAAATTGAGATAATTTACTATAGTTCAATCATTATATACGTAACTGTACATTTGTCAGATATTGATATCTATATGGATACAATGCATTATCTTTTAAACTTTCTAATTCTAAAAATGGAATAAAATTTCAAAAGGATTTTTTTGTCTTGGTAATTATTCTTTAAAATAGAATCTACATATGAAGAGATAAATATTGACGATTTGTAATTTATAATGTGATTCTCTTAAATTGGAGGTTGCACAAAAGGATCTACATTTTTATAATGCATATATATGTGTAGTACATAGGCCCTGGATTGCATTCGACAATACTTTCGTATTTATAAGAATCTAAATATGCAAATTCTGCTTAGATGAATAGGAAATTTAAAAATAAATAAATAAATGGTAATTGAAATGTTGTATTCTTATTATACTTCCAATAAGGTTTACCTCCACTGACAATTTCTTGGCCTTGCACCCTCATATGAAAGTTAAAAACGTGTGACTTGCAAATGAAGGTAAACATTATTTGTGATTTGAAATTATTAGTTTTTATTACTTGTATTTGAGTGTATTGTCACAAAATAATTGTATTTATAATCTCCAAAATAATATAATTTCCAAAAGATAGAGTTTTTTATATTGACTGTTAAATGTAAACTAACTTTTTACATTTGTAAATACTGGGGCTTGTCAAAGGAATCACACAAGAAGTTTGAATTTTGAACTCATCCTCCTTGTAGATTAATTAAGGTATCATTTTATTAATTTAACCTTGTTCCATAACCCCAGTGGATACTCAAGACACCAAATGACAAGTTAATTTAGTAGAACAATTATATCGACCAAAACTTCCGCAATTCACACTTACAAAAACCCACGTGTGCCCTTCAATGACATTTTTTTATCAATTCCATCTTAAATTTTATGTAACTTGAGTACAAATAATAATTTCTAGTTTGGTCATATACCAAAAAAAAAAAGAAAAAAAAAAGATTATAACGACCATGTGGCTAAGATAAATCACCAGTTCCAACTATGCAAAATATATAAATAAATAAATAAGAGGGAGAAATGAACATATCCATGCTGATACCTTGAAGATATATTTAATTATTTTTAAATACAAAATTTAGGTCATGTAAACTTTTAGCCTCTACATAAATAAAAAGAAATAAAACACCAAAAAATCTTTCTACAATCATATAGATCACCCACATTATTCTCATTTCATGGTATTGGCGAACATAATTACTACAAATTTTGATATAGTATCATTGATCAACAAAATCAATGACAATTATTTAGACATATTCAACATGATTAATGTCACTTCAGGACAATTTAGATTATGATAATTAAGAAGACATAATACTATGTAAAGCTAACAAAAAGAATTATCAGTTAGCAGCTGCAACGATCAATTTATTTATTTCTTTCTTGAACTCTATGATGATCATCTTCAGTCCATTTTCTTTAAACTGAGTTGAATACATCACATCTTTTCCTCACCTCTCCTTTTCGGCCAGTTTTTACTCCATAAACACTGACCTTCCCCATTGCCTTAGCGAAATCATCATAAAAGGCTTTGCTATCCTGTGCATACTTATCAATAATGGGCCTAGTTCTGGGGTCTGAAAATAGAATTTGGTCAGTCGATAGAACCCCTAATCCCTTTTGCAGATTCTTGAAAATTGTGTTGTCAAAAACTCCAGGACTCATCACATCCAAGAAGGCTGATAATCCTTCATTAGTCGTATAATTTGCACAAATCTTTCTCAATCCCTCGACCAAAACAGGGTTCATACTTGTATAATGTGTTGATCCACATTGGGACCAAGTATCCTATTTGCAAATTCAGAACAATGAGCAAATCCAATTGTATGACCACCACCAATCAAGGCTACCATTTCTTGAATGGTGAAACCTTTGGCTGCGAACGTGTTAATCATTGTGTCCACGGAAGAGTTAGACCTAGCTAAGTTACCTTCAACTTGTGAAGCCTGAGAAACGGTGGCGTCTTTTCGCCCCAAACGGACATTATAGAAAGGTCCGCCGGTGACTAAAACAAGATCACGTGTTGCCATAGCAAGAATATCAGAGCAGGAGACGATGCCCGGGCAAGAAAGCTCAAGGGCTGTTTTAGCACGAGAAATTAGATCAAATGCATCGCCCGCGAGGGAATGGTTGATGTCTGCGTCCACCTCGGCCTTATTGAAGGAGTTGGACTTAACGAGAACCGATGCATCGCATCCACCAACCATGCAGTCGTGGAAGAAGACTCGGAGGGTGGCCGCGGCGGTGGTGGGATTTTCAGATTGCATTTGCTTGAACTACATCTCTCAGGATATCTTGAAATTTTGGACATGTTTTTGCATAGTAATCGAGGGTGAGAGTTGATTCTGAAAAAGGGATGAAAGAAAATAGATACGAAATTAAGAGCAATAAAAGTATATTGGTCGCCATGGTTTTAGAGAGAAGAGATCCACAAGACCTTCTTCTCTCACAGGGAAGTAGGAGTCGTGGAGAAATAATAGAGTAATAGTCTACGGTGTAAAGCAAAGAAGCATAATAGAAAATGAATTGAGAAAAATGAAAGTGGAAGATATGGGATATTGTGGTTTGGAGGAGTCGTAGGAAAAGGGTCATTTATAAGTTTGCATGGTTTTTTAGTTGCCATGCAAGCAAGGGATGAGAATAACGTCTGGGCTGACCGTGGAATGCGCTTGACTCATTGACCCTTATGTTGAACATTTTTGAATGGATAACAATTTTTCAGGTTACCGAACATATTAGTTGGTTGCATCGTGCAAATTTATTCTTTCTTTTCTTTTTTTTTTTTGGCTAAAAGTGCAAATTATATATATATATATATATATATATATATATATATATATATATATATAAAGGTTACATGCTAGCATCTTATTAGGGAAATTGTTGCGAATCTAGGCTAAATTAATTATATGAAGATATTAAGATAACTTACCCCCAAAAAAACACATTAAGATGTCTAAAAGTACCCTAAGATATCTCACTTGTCTGCCATATGTCGTGATGCCTTTGCTAACCAAGAACCACGAGGCACAAACATTTAGGAAAATTTTTTGCATGAGATTGTTCGAACGGATATTCTATCCCACTTTTCATATTAATATCCTATCGGATCCCCTATATGTTAACTATATAAAATTTTAAATTTTAAATATCTTGTAAATCAGAATACAACGATGAAAATTCCTACAATGAAATAAAGATTGATAGAGTAGGTGAGACAGATATTTTGACGAATTTACTCTATGCTCTAAAAGTAAAAGAGCCTACCGCACAATTAAAGTTGGATACACAAGACGACCCACAAGGATTGGCTCACACCATAATCAGGATAACTAAATTATTAAAAGATTCCAAATTCGTCTCTCGTTGTCCTAAATTTCCAATTTAGTAAACGATTTGTGATCTTCCTTGATCCTAAAGAAAGAAGGTAACTTACCCTCCGTCTAAACTTTATCTTACCGCAAAGCCCAAAAAAATACAAAAGACCTTGCTATATACAAATATTCACACATATGCGTATAGCAAGTTCTTTATATATATATGATGCTCAAATTTGCTTAGCACTAAGAGAGTGTTTGATAATCTCATTAAGTGTTTAAATTTAATTCATTAAGTATTTTTTGTATTAAGTATGTTTAATAACGAAATTCTCTTACCTCTGAATATATTAAGTGCAACTTAATTTCTATATGAAATTTCAAGTGAAAAGTCTATTACTTAATTTGCTGAATTTTTTACCAATACAACAAAATTCACTCAATTTTTCTTTATTTCACATCACACACTTCTTTTTTTTTACGTATGCAAACACACTCATAAATATACATTTACAGACACTATATTCATTCTCTCTCACACATAAACACACACTTGCACACATTATATTTATTATCTCTCACACATAAACAAATTCTTGAACACACTACATTCATTTTTTCTCACACATAAACACACATTTACACACATTATATATATATATATATATATTTCATTCTCTCTCACATATATCACACACTATATTCCTTCTCTCTCATACATAACACACATGCACACACTATATTCATTCTTTCTCTTATATAAACGCATACTTGAATACATTATATACCTTCTCTCACACATAGCACACACTTGCACACATAATATTCTTTCTCTCTCACACACAAACATACACTTACACACACTATATTCTTTCTCTCACACAAACACACATTGTGCACAATGTATTCTTTCTATCTCTTACACACACACTCTCTTTGTTAATAAATTATTTATTTGTATTAAAAATATAATATCTTTAAAAAATTAACCTACTACAAAAATATAATACAATATTATTATCAAACTATATAATATATACGAAATAAAATCGTTCAATTCAATGCTTAAATTCAGCTGATTATTAAACAGATACAACTTTATGAATTCAACAAATTAAGACTTTAATACTTAATTTTTAGTGTTCAAATTTCACATTTCAAATTTCGGTTTTATCAAACGCACCCTAAATCCAAACGTAATTCAATCCATTGTTTATATTAAGATCCTACGTGTAGTACTTACATTCGGAATACCTGAGAAAAAGAGTGTGGGACTATATCCTCGAGGTAGATTCCAACACTGAAGTCAGAGAATAAATTAGAGAGAATTAAGAATTTAAGAATATGTGAGAATGTATTGAATTAGACCTGTCATTTCTATATTTCTACATGTAATTGATAGGTCAGGCCGGATTGATCCACATATTTGAAAATATTTATTTAATCTATTTAAACCTACTTTGATTATTAAGGTAAAATTATCAAAAATGTGCCCCTAAACATGGGTTCGAAGGCATGTGTATATTTTTTAGTGGGCATATTATTTTGGGGTGTCTATATATATATATATATATATATATATATATATATTCTACAAATAAAGAAATATGATGTGGACAATTATTATAATAGAATATACATATATCTAGTCATGAAATATGATTACATTCTTCAATTCCCAAAAAAAAAAGTATAAATACTTATAAAAATATTTAACTACTTCATAACATGAATAATTTGCCATACAATATGATGATACATAAATAAGTTACTTGTAATGCAATAAAGTTCATTAAGGGTAAATATATAATTAGGCTTGTGGAAAGGGGCTCTAACCCCTGAATCTCATCTATAAATAGGGACACATACCCAAGAAATGTAACTAACATCAACTGCCCAAACTTAGGCACATTTAATACCATTTTACTATTTTCTCTCTCTACGATTTTACCTTAACTACCTTTCGAGCGCAACATCGTTTGTCAATTGATGCCCGTCTGTGGGAATCGAACAAAAAGCTGAATTGCTCTCATTAGTTTAATCTTCAGTTTCAAAAAATTGCAATAATAATGTTTAGGTCTGACCATCTTATTCATCAGCTATATAGAACAGATAAAGAGGAAATAGTAGGGATGAACATTTCCCGAATGAAAACTTGAGGGCTAGTGCTAAATTTATGAAGGAGAAACTCGAGTAGAAAAACAAATGTTACAGTTTCTCCACGATAACTTCACAGCTATTCAGCAATTTGTAGAGATGAATAAGCAAGAGCCATTGAATAATATCCTTCTCAGGCCTGTTGAGAACTTGAGGATAGAATGAAGAGAAGAGGACATTGCTAGTAGTACTCAGCATGTAAGTCATCAAAGACCTCAGGTCACTAGAATTATAAGTAGGCAGATGTCTCGATTTGGTCATGATCGATTGTATCCACGACCGAATAATACTACTCAGGAAGAGACTCCAAAACCACCACTGCTAACACCTGATACAAAAATTATCGGCCAAAGTTGATATTCGGATTCAACAATTGTTCTCTCATAACAACGTTGGTCATCAGATCATTTTAGAGGTCGTTCATGACCTATTTATTCCTATAATTAGGACGGAACATATTCTGCCTAATTTCAAGTAACCTGATCTTGATCATTATCAAGGAACTACTAATCAACAGATTATGTTGCCCATGTTTCTGCTGTTGCTAGACATTATGGCTATTCAATGCAATCAAATGTAAGCTTTTTGAAACCACACTTAGGAGATCGGCCCAAAAATGGTTTAAAGAGCTTCCTCTGGAATCAGTGTCCTCTTATAATGACCTAGCAGAAAATTTTTTAAGGCACTTCATGAGTAGGAAAGTTATACAAAAAGAAGTCTCACATTTAATGAATATTATATAGAAAAATAAAGAGAAATTAATTCAATATATCGGACCCTTCAATGACGAAGTGGTGCAGGTCCGAGACATTGATGACAAATTGATAATTGCAGCATTCTGTAATGGTTTGATATATTTGCCAGGAATGTTTAATCACAAGCTAGCCTCTCATGTGCCGAAGACTTTCTTCGAACTAATGAAAAGAACTAAAAGACATATGAGGGGAGAAGAGTCAAAAAGGACGAAGAAGAAAGTCTTGGATTTTAAACAAAAAGAGAAAAAACTGATGGAGGAAAAGGCCGAAGATCTGAAAAGAGATTTGGTAAGAAAAAGAAAAATAAGAATTTTGAATGCATTGCTATTGAACGAGGTGAACCATCAAATAGACAGTCCAAAAATCTAAAATTAATAGAAGGTTGGGTAGCGTATCTGGGTCCAACAACTTTAAACTTATGCGAACCAGAGTTTTTCTCGATGAGGATTTCACTCCTTTAAATGCACCGAGAAGGGATATTCTTTTTGAAATAAAAAATACTGGTATTTTGGAACCACCTCTATCAATGAGAACCGAGAGGCATAAGCGAGATAAATCCCGCTATTGTGCTCATCATGTCGATCATGGACATGATACTGAAGATTGTAATGATTTACACTGAAAATAGGTATTGAAAGATCAATTCGTGAGGCTTATTTACAAGAATACATTTTTCAATCTGCTAACAATATGAGAAATCTGAGCAGCTGTCCTCCTTGGCCAAATAATGATCGATACTAATACTGAAAGATCAATAATAACAATAACAATAATCATCAAAAGGGACCTCCTGCTCACAATGATGATGTAACCAGAGTAATTAATGTGATAGTTGGAGGTCCGATCAATGAAAACTCCCATCAGGCTCAAAAAAGATATGTAAGATATCAGCTTGAGGGAGAAAGTTTTCTTAAAAAGCCTAAGCTGAATTTGCACATCATTTTCTCTAATGATGGTCCCTTGCTTGATCGATTTTTACATGCAGAACTGGTCACTATACATGTTAAGGTAGGGGACTACAGAATGCATAAGGTTTTTGTTGACAATGGCAGTTTGGCGGATGTGATCTTTTGGCATGCTTGGGAATGAATGCGAATAAGTAATGATCATATTCAACCTATCCTAGAGAACTCCCTTGGTCGGCTTCGGTGATAGATTTGTTATACTCAAAAGCACCATTCTGCTCCCATTAACCCTCGGGAAACAATTCAAAAACTGAATGGATTTGATCAATTTTGTAATCGTTAAGCAATCTAACTCCTACAACATGATTTTGGGTCATCTTTTACCAGATGTTTTCATTATCCTTCTTTCTGTGTTTCACTTGGGAATCAAGTTTTCTTGAGAGATGGATCGAAAAGAATGGTCTGGGAGAATCAACAAGAGGTTGGAGAGTGCTATGTTATGTCTTTAAAGAGCAAAAGCCAAACCGTAAAAATTAAAGTGCTTCTAGAAGAAAATAAGGTTTCTACGAGCAAACCTCTTGAACCCTTAGATGATAAGAATAAAGGTAAAATTGAGCAAGCATTGTGTGTACCAAATGAAGAAATAACCTTTGATCCCAAGTATCCTGATTGAAAACTTTGTATATGTGCTCTTTTGCTTGCTGAGCTAAAAAATGATCTGATCTGGTGATATGCTCTTTAAATACAAGGATATCTTTGTTTAGTCAATAGCTAATACGCCAAGAATTCCAAGGGATATAGCTGAGTATAGATTCAGTATTGTTCTAAGTTAAAAGCCTGTAAAGCGAAGAAAATGATTGTTCGGACCCGAGTGTAGTGCGATCATTAAAGTTGAAGTAGATAAGTTGTTAGTCACTCAGATTATCCGAGACGTCCAGTATCCTACATGGTTCAGTAATCCTGTATTGGTCACAAAGCCTAATGTATCAAAGAAATGAGAAGATAACTGGCAGATGTGTGTGAATTTTACAGATCTTAATAAAGTCTGTTCTAAGGACAGTTATCCTTTGTCTCGGATCGATATAGTTATTAATTCTTTAGTGGCTTTTATGTTTGGAATTTTCTAGATGCCTATAAAGGCTATCATCAAATATTTTTAAGTGAAGAAGACGAAGAAAAAACAACGTTCATAACACTGAAGAGCACCTATTATTGTTAGATTATGTCGTTCGGGTGAAAACTAAAAAACACTGGGGCAACTTATCAGAGGCTAGTTAATAAAGTTTTCAAAAAGCAGATTAGTCAAAATATGGAGGGATATGTGGATGATATGGTTGTCAAGAATCAAATGGAAGTTGAGGTCCTAGATGATCTGGGGGAAACCATTGAGGTGCTTCGAAGCATTCGGATGAGATTAAATCCCTTGAAGTGTATATTCGGAGGTCCATCTAGAAAAATTTTGGGTTTTATTGTTTCTTAAAGAAGGATTGATGCTAATCCTGAAAAGGTACAGGCAATCATAGATATGAAGCCACCCTCATTAGTTAAGGACATACATAAGTTAACTAGTTAGATGGCTGCTCTGAATAGGTTTTTATCAAAATCGGCCAATCGAAGCCTCCCTTTCTTCGAGCTACTAAAGAAAGGGGAAATTTTTGAATGGACTGAACAATGTAAAAAGGCATTTGAACAACTTAAAGAATATTTGGGAGCCTTGTCTTAGTTAACTGTACCTGGAAAAGGAAATGTCTTTAGTCTTTTATCTTCTGAAAAATAGTCAGTTCGGTACTCGTAGCCGAACAAGATGGTTTTTAGAGACCGATTTACTTCACAAGTAAGGTCTTACAAGGTCTTGAAAAAGTTGCGTTTTCTCTAATCATAGCAGCTAAGAAGTTAAGACCTTACTTCCAAGAGCATAAGATCATTGCCTATACAAACTTCTCTTTAAAAATAGTTCTTAGAAAGCTTGATGTGTCAGGTCGGAAGCTCAAGTTGTCGGTTGAACTATTAGAGTTTGATATCAAATTCAGATTGCAAAATATAATTAGGGCACAGGCTTTAGCAGACTTTCTTATAGGAGGAATAGTCGAGCTCCCTATGGTTGAAAAGGTAATGGTTGTAAAAAGAAAAGAAGACTCTGAGGTTGATTACAAGGTGTGGGAACTTCATATAGACAGAGCCTTATATGAGTTAGGATCGGGAGCTGGTATCATCATTAAAACTCTCAAAGGAAAGGGAATCATTTCATATATGCTCTTCGGTATTGGGTTCAAGGCTACAAAAACTGAAGCTGAGTATGAAGCATTGTTAAGAGGAATGAAGTTGGCTAAGATGATGGGAGCTCAAGCCCTTAAAATTAATAGTGATTCTTTATTGGTGGTTAGCCAAATTTTGGGAAACTTTGAAGCCAGAGGGCCATTATGCAAAAATACCTTCAAAAAGTAAAGTAATACAAGCAAAATTTTAAAGAAGTGGAGTTCGTAAAGATCCCTCAAGTGAAGAATATACATGCTGAAGCACTTGCTAAGTTGGCTTCGGCCATTTATTCACATCTTACTAAAGAAATTTTGGTAGAAATACAAAAAAGACGAACTATTGATGAAGTAGAATCTATGTAGATTGATAATGATCCAAGATGGATGAAGCCGATCATAGACTTCCTATCTTTGAGAATCCTTCAAACCGATCAAAGGGAAGCCTGAAGGGTCATGAACAGATCGGAGAAGTATGAATTTTTAGATGACACTCTATATAGAAAGTCTATTTGTGTGCCACCTTCTCAGATGTGTTGGTTGAGATGAAGCTAAGTATGTGTTAAGAGAAATACATGAAGGGATTTGTGGAAGTCATGAGGGACCTCGTAGTATAGCTAAGAAAGCTATTATCTTGGGTTACTACTAGTCAACTATGCACACAGATGCTAATGCTTTAGTTCGTCAATGTCATAATTGTCAAATACATGCTCCAATCATAAGGAACCCAGTAGTGGATTTGACGACTGTCTTAAGTTTATGGCTATTTAAACAATGGGAAATAGACCTGGTCGGACCTTTTCCTCAGGCACCAAGGAAATTGAAGTATTTAGTAGTAGCCATTGACTATTTTTTTAAGTAGGTAGAAACTAAACTACTACCATCCATGACAGGGATAGACATACAGAAGTATTTCTGGAAAAATATTATTTGTAGGTTTGGTATTCCTTATACCCTAATTTTAGATAATGATACCAAGTTCATAGGAGAACCATTCAAGAGCTTTTGCGAAGGCCTAAATATAGCATCACTCTACAAACTATTTCGATCAGACATCTCCAAACTAATGGCCAAGATGAAGCAACTAATTGAACAATTATTGTTGGCTTAAAGGCAAGATTTGTGGGATCTTGCATTTTTAAGATTTGGTTTTTTTTATTAGTAAAATTAAATTTAAAAAAAATTAAAAGAGATTTGATTGATTTTACAAATTTAAAAATTGGATTTGATTAAAATTATGGAAAGATTGTGGGATCAAATGTGATTTCAAACTTTGATGTGGTCCCAAGTAAAATAATACAAGACTTTTGAGGTTTAGGATTCACTTTTAATTTTGAAAAAAAAAAAAAAGAAGTTGCGTGCCTGGTTGTTGACAAGTGGATGGTGTCTTTTGCCATTTTTCAAAATCCTACCAAAGAAATGTTCTATAAACTACTCCCTCCACCCACTTCCTTTCTCTTAATTTTCTCCTTCCTTATATTTTGATTTTCTGCCATTAAGTTTGAGAAAGTGAGAGTTGAGAAAGAGAGAATTAGAACATGGAGTAATGAGGAAAAGAAGAGGACCGGAGTTGGAGAAGAATGGGAGCCAAAGATTTCTTCAATTTAAGTGAGTATTTTCCAACTATTTTCATAAATTAATTGGTATATTTATATTTACGAATGTCTACGTATGAGTTTTTGATGAAAATAACATGATTTAGAGTTGATTAGAGTTATTGAAATTCATTATTGAAACTTGGGAATTGAATCCCGTAAGTGTAGATTTTTCTAACGGATTCAAATAGTGATTTTTCATGGTTTGATATAGAAAACTCATAATTAAGTTTTGTTTATTGTGTATTAAAACTGATTCGTAAAGCTAACTATCAGTATAAATTTCTTGTTTTAACTCATTTTGTATCATTCACAATTAACCTCCAAACTTGGATAAAAATCAATTCGTGTTAACAGACATATGGTTTGTTGATGTACTAAATTAAAAGCTATTTTTGAATAGGTTATGTATGAATTTTGGGCTGAATCTTCTCAAGAGTTTTATTACTTTGACTCTAGTTTCCATATTTATAAAGATCATAGTGGCGTATATTGGATATCTCAAGTTATGATAATTTTAGTAAACAATATCAAATCAGGAATTTCGCATTGACAATTGTGATGTTCTGTTTTTGAGACTAATGTTGGGACATTTAGAGGTGTTATATGAAAATATGGTCTTCACAAGATTTTAGTTCGTTGACTCTAGTTTTTATTTCTATAAAGATCATAGTGATGTGAATTATACATCCCAAGTTATGACTATTTTTGTTAATAGTGTCAAATCTAGATTTTGTATTCAAACTTTGATATTTTTCTAACTTTAAAAATGAGTTGAACCACATATGATTTTAATAATAAATTGAGGTATTAATGAGTGTTTTATTATTATAAACCTTGTTTTTGTATCCTTAAGAATGAGACTTATATGAGATACAGTAAAATGAGTTGGTTATAATGAAATAATGTAATCTAGAAATTCACAAAGATGATCTTAATGATACTCTAATTTTGTGATTGTTTTTGAAAGCCTTACATTGTTAGTTTGAGAAATATTCTTCATAAGAATTTTCCTAAATGAAGTTAAGTTTCAAATGGTACCAAGAACATGATTTTTGGAGTTTTAAAATTCAACATATGAAGATTTTAGTAAACTTTGTCAAATCTGGAACTCATATTTTAGACTCATGTTGCTTATATATAATAAGGTCATTTTTGGGGAATTTTTTATCAAGAATTGGAAGAAGTATTTTACATCAAAATTATAGTATTCTTAATCTAGTTTCTAATGGTATAAAGTGTCAAATTTCTCGACTTGTATAACCCAAGATATAAATATTTTACAAAATACTATCAAATCTAAATTTTATTGAATTGATTTGCACTACTACCTATGGCAAAAGAGTTTGAAAAGAATATATGAGGTCATTTATATATACACACTCTTAATAGTCGGAACCTTGTTAAAGGCATGAGCCTTATGGTGTGCCTTTGTTGATTATGGAATGTTATGACCTTACGATAGAGGCCTTAAAAGTTTTGATTGAGTTTGCCACGGAAGATAGAAAACCCTATGATATTGAGGATGAGATTTGATATGCTTTACTTGATAGATAGCCAAGGTTTCTAAGATATTATGGAGATCAATATTTTTAATGCCTATGTTGCGTTTATCCAATCCCGATGAACTAATACTAGAGATAATTCCAAGTTAAAGAGATTTAAGCTTCATGAGCCAAATTGTGCCAATGGGAAAAGATTGTGAAGTTATTATGGCAATTGATGCGAGTGAGTATTTAGGCATAACTTTCAACAAGTGCAAGTGGAAAGAATAGCCATATTGAAACGGTTTGTGTCCTGGTTTTCTACCAAATCATTTGTGAATAACAATTGAAAATTTTATTGTTAGTTGTGTTCGTTCCAAGCGTGTTTTGAATTTTTTTTTTTAATTGTGTTATTGTTAATTTACTATAAAAATGTGTAAAAATCCCTTAGAATAACTTATGAGGACTTATTGATATTAATTTGGAACTATTACCAATGAATTATGTGGAATCCTATTTGGAATTTTGTATGTGCATGTATCTCATTGAAAATTATACAAACTACATGCTATGATAATTTATATTGTGAGCCATTTATAGGGCTTGTATAATTTTTCAATTGAGTTTCATTGTGGTCAAGGGTTATCGAGAAGGCATTGGGCCAACGATTGACCTGGAATCTGCTCTGACACATTTTCATCCGTTGAGTTTAGGAGGTTTAACCTTATTTGATGTGAAGTATGAGAAGTGTTCTCGATATTCTGAATATCTAATTGATTTTGGCCAAATATTATTCTAGAATAATAAGGTAGCTTCAAGTTGTGCATGCAATAAGGGATATAAGGCTGGTAAAGTGATCTGATAAGCTTCTGAGCTTAAAAGTGTGGCATAATGCCAACTAATTGCATTAATTGTGATCGTGCTAAGTGTTATTTGTTTTTGTTAAATTTTGTGAAATTATTGTTTACTTTGCATTGTTTAATGAAAATAGTGATTACTGTAAAAGGACTTTTTTTAAAAAAATGTATTGACTTTTATCCACTACTATTAGAAAAGAATATTTTCCTTTAAAAATAGGATTTCTTTTTATTCCAGTATTATAAAACCACTAAACTTATTAACTCATAGGTTTTTCTTATAAAAAATTTATTTTCAAGTGCTGACCTCCAGTTTAAGATACGTTGATGAGAGTAGCACAACGGAAACATGGTAGAAATTATCATTTGGGATTTGTATTGTTTAAAGGATCATTTAATTTTATTTAAGTTGTGTTCCATGTATATAAATTTGTGGTATATTTATTGGTTTATTTGAAATATAAGTTTGAATCTTATTTATAAGTGTATTTGAACCCTAGCGAGAGTTAGGCAGGCGTTCGACTGGATATTTGAATTAGGGTCCAATTGGGGCGTCACAAGATTAGATCGAGCAAAAGGCTAATGGGTTGAAGAATTACCTAGTGTTCTATGGTCCTATATGAACTACTCCCAGAAAAGCAAATAGGTTCACTTCTTTCAATTTGGTGTATAGGTCGAATGCAGTGATACCAGTCAAGATTGGAATACCAACCGCTAGAGCAACATCATTATATCAATAATGATGAAGAATTGATGACTGATCTAGACTTGTTGGAAGATCAAAGATTGGTAGCTTCGATTAATGAGGCAAAATATAAGCAACAAATGGCCAAGTATTATAATGTAAGAGTTCAGCAAAAATACTTTAAACCAAGAGATCTGGTTCTAAGAAAGAATGACATTAGTCTAATAGAGGGATTGAACAAGTAAGATCCGAACTGAGAAGGTCCATATATTGTCACAAAAGCCCATTGATTGGGATATTACATACTAGCTAATCAACATGGTAATGACATACCACAAATGTGGAATGTTGTGAATTTTAGTAAATATTATTCTATGATAATATGAATAAAGTGTATGATTTGTAATATACTCGCTCCATCTCATTTATATTGTTGTAGTATATACTGGCTCTATCTCATTTATATTGTCACACTTCTAATATTGAGATGTCTTAATAAAAATATCACATTACCTAAAATGGATAATTTTCATTGTTCAAATTTCAAATTGTCTTTCCAAATATTCAAAATATTCTCAACTCCAATATCCAATGGGTCCGAATAATCAATTCATCATCCCTCTATCCTATCTTCTCTCTTCTCTCTTCTCTTAATAAAAGCTTTCCAAATTCAAATTTTGTCTTGAAATCAATGCAAATTAATAAGGGCATTTGTGGACATTTAGTAAAAATTTATAGTTACTTAAAATTTTGTGCGAATGTGCAAGGTGACAATTACATTGGGATGGATGGAGTATTATAGTTTGAAAATTTATTCATATGTTTATATGAATAATTTGTTTACAAGTATAAAATGTGATCATTATTTGAGGCAAAAAACCTTACGCGATTGCCCGAAGGGATCCGTAACCTACCAAGGAACTCAAGTGATTCGAACCAATACAAGTACAAATGTATGAAAAAAATTATTTTATGAGAAAATGATAATCCGAGGCAGAAAACCTTACGCGATGCATTCGGTTGCCCGAAGGGATCCATAACTCGTCGAAGTGCCCAAGTGGTTCGGACAAATAAGTACTGAAGTAAAAAAAAAAAAAAAAGGAAAAAAAGAAGAATAAGAGACGATCATGAGACATTGATTAGTTATCATGAAGATAAATTTCATTTATGAAATTTGTACAAATATGAAGAGTATGATCAAAGATGAAGATGATCAAATAAGTCAATTTTCTTGATAACTGGCAAAGTACAAAAATTGATCAACGGGGGCCGATCAAACCCATTACGAAAACCTATACTAGCTACACTAGCCAATGCTAGAAAATATTCTTAGTGTGGGTAGCAGGTTCTTCTTGCTCGGGTTGAGTCTAATCGGCTTGATTTGATACATCAAGTTCTTGTTCAGTCTGAGTTTGATCAAGTTGATGGCATTCAGCTTCGTCCTTAATTATTCCCTCAAGCATTGCTGCAATTGTTTGGAATCTTTCTGAACCCAAAACTCCATTCAGTTCCTAAAAGACAAAGGCTGACCTAGATGTATGAAAAAGTTGGCTCATTTCACTGATTAGCTCAGAGGTGGCCTCTTTGTTGTAATAAGAAATCTCACCAACATCTAGGTCGACTTTAGGAAATTCTTTCATGACATTCTCCATGGCAATTGTGTAACCTATTTTCATGGTAATGCTGCTGAAAGTGCTTAAGTCCTTTTGGCATTCTTTAGAGTTCAGGAAAAAATGTAATTTTGCTACCTGATTTGAAGAGCTTCAGCCTTCAGTCGGTCAATCTCTATTTGAGCCGAAGACAACTCACCCTTGTAGGTGTTCAGCTCATTTGTCTGTTCATTGAACCTATTATTCAATTCGTTTATTTGGGCCAAGCGCTGACTCTTCAAGTTGGCCAAGTGCTGAGCTTCATTCTCAAGCTTTGTTTATAGCTCGGCCAAGGCTTCATTCTTCTTGATTTCAAGTCCTCACTTTTGAACTTGGAAAGAGCTTCAGCTTTATTCTTCTCAAAGTGATTATGTTTGGCCTCCAGCCGGGCATTTTTATTTACCAACTCCTGTGAGAGACATTTGATGTTATGAAGTTAGGGACCAATATGGCTGATGGACTTTCTTGTCCATGGGAGGCTCTGGTAGCCACTTGCAATTGATTCTTCTTCAGTTGTCCAAGGCCGAGCTCCTAAAATTGCATTCAAGAATTTTGTTATTTTCAAGAATACAAAAGGCTCTTGGCTTGTAAGCGAAGGGTAGAAGGACCCACCTGGAGCTGGTAAGATGGAGAAGGAGATCAGATTAGAGAAAAAGATGAATGGCTAACTGTAAGAAGGTGTCGGCAAGACTTCTTATCAGTTGTGGAGATCAGTGAGGGGTCGGCCTACTTCAAAGGTTCCGATCACAATTTCTTGGCTAATCGAACTGGAGTTGTTCTGGCTTGTTTTCTCGCCAGGGCAAGAAAGCTGGTGTTTCTTTTAGGTGGTCTGATCCAATTGAAAAAGGCCCGGTTGAGCCAACGATAGCTGCACCTGGTATTACATCCTCATTGGAGACTCAGATGGGCTCTTGAGGAGCTGAACCAGTGGCCTCTGAACAGATTACTACAAAAGGCATAGTTGTCCCTTCAGGATTAGAGGTAGCCATGCCTTCAGAAGTTGCTGGTTGGTTGATAAGATCTGCTGCTGAAAGAGGTGGCAAAGTCGTTGAGCTCGAAGTTTGAGGTTGTGAGATAGTGGCCTTCTTCTTGGATAATTTTAACTTTTGGGGCCGAACTAGTTGACCGAGGGTTGGGCCCGCAAAAGGAAAAGATATATGAGAATGTGAAATTTAAAGTAATTAAAGTAAAAGAAAAATAAAGTGTTAGAATTTTACGTGGGTCATAATCTTCGAGAGGATCTGAGGACACCATGAGCCGAGCCATGCAAAAAATTCTCTACAAAAATAAACATTTCTTGGCAAAATTAATCACAAGGTCAGAAGAACTTAGGTTTTCGACTTCGCTTAGAATTGTGTCCGACATTGAGGGAATGGAGTTACTGAGTATTTTTAGTTCTAAATTCGATTTGGGCTGAATCATGCTCATGTTAGATTGTTTAACAAAGAAGGTATTCTTCTATTTATAAACACACATCAGATAATTTTCTACCAAACCTCAGCCATCGGTTCGCGCCAAGAAGTAGTAATAACCAGCTTCTCAATTGATGGTTAATTTGTAAAAGGCTTGAAAGCCTCGATAGGTTGGACAAACGACAAAATATTTACACAAAATAGAATATCCTATTACTAAACGAATAGCGTTCGAGCTAAATTGAGAGGGACTAATATCCCAATTGTTAGGTAAGTTTGTGAAAATAGATAGAGAATGGGAAGACGAAGGCTAGTTATGATCTGTTATTCGTAATAGAAAAGAAAGCCTCCGGGGTTTGATGCGCTTGATCATGAGCACTCAGACATGCCAAGACAACAAAATCAAGGATATTATATTCCTACGAATTTTAGGAATGTCAGTAGGGATGAACTTGGAAACCTCTATCTCGACTGAAAAAATGAACTGAGGGTCAGAAAAGGATTCAGCAAATTAAGTAAAGGAGGACTTGCGTGTTGGTTAGTCAGAGGTGCCGGAATTGTTGCTGGAGTTGCTCTAAGATGCCATGACTGTGATTTTTTGGGTAAATTGAAAGTGCAGCTAAAGATTGAAGTAAGTTTTTGATAAAATCTAGGGATTTTGAGAAGCTTTAGTTAAGGAAATAAGCACTAAATAACAGTAATGGCAAAAAAGTATTCAAAAATAGTAAAAATGGCAAAAAGTAGAAGTGTAGAGGGATAAGCAGGTTATAAAGGGGGAAGAGGATAATGAAAGGGTGCAACTGAAGGGTTGCAATTAATGAAGGGGAGTTGAGGAAGTGTGATCGAGAAGTTTCTATTGGAAAATGAAAATGCGTGAGGAATGGGTGCAATCTAGCAATGACACGTGGCCAACAACATAAATGATAACGCTAATTTCAAAATTTAAAAATTCACCTAAAATTTGAATTGTCAATTGATGAATACTGGCCAAGGGATAGAAACATTTTTTAACTTGGATTCGGCTTATCGCCTGAGGGCTTAGTTTATTGTCTATTGGGGCTTTGTTTATTTGAGGATTTGTTAGTGGCTTGAAGAGGTGCTATCGGCTTGAAAGTTTGGCAATTAACTTCAGTTGATTGGATAGATTTCTACCAAGGCATGCTTTAGTTCGGCTCTTCCATCCGCCTGCACCTGAAGGACAAGTCGAAAAGGTTATTGATGATACATAAATAAGTTACTTGTAATGCATAAAAGTTCATTAAGAGTAAATATGTAATTAAGCTTGTGGAAAGAGACTCTAACTCTTGAATCTCATCTATGAATAAGGACACATGCCCCAAGAAATATAACTAACATCATGTGTCCAAATTTAAAAATCATTAGTATTTTCTCTCTCTATAATTTTATCTTAGATATTTTTGAACACAACATCGTTCGTCACTATATTTTGTAAAAATCTTAACTACTACTAATTAGTTTCTTTTTTTATTGCTAATTAATTTCAAACATTCTCAATTTTAATATACTTTTCCCAGATAAACTTGTCTGCCATGACTTTGGACCTTCAAGACAATTATAATACTTTAGTATTTTAAGCAAAATTCTAACAAGAATTAATTGAGAAGTATGATAAATTTGTACAAAATATTGTTGTTTCATCTACGAAGTCATATCATATTAGGATAACTAATACCATCCCTCATTAGATTATTTTATCTCTTGTGAAAAGGATTTAGTCAATTAAGTGTGATAACTACTTTTATATGTAAAAATCAACCAACTATATAGGATATTATGAGATTAGTTAATCCTTTAGCTTTTCCTAATCTTTATTTTTGTCTACAAAAAATTATTCAATCATGTGTCGAACTAAATGGACCCTTAGGGAATCTTCAAGAACATTATTTGAACAAAAATCTTTCACTAGCTTTTCCCATAGGAAAATAATATTATAAACCCGATCTTATCTTTTATATGGCCCCACCTGTAGATTTCGCAGTCAAAATTAAATTTTATAAAATTTTACTTACATCAGTTGATGTCACAGATTTCATAACATTTAATCTACACTACAACCTTTACAAATGAGGCTATAGACTAGATCTACTTAAGGCTTTCTCTTTCCCATAACCTTGTCTTTCCGTTTATACAGGGTTGAAAAATAAATTTAATTAATTAATATTTGAATCAAGTTAGACCGTAGAAGAACTTATTTGAATTAGTAAATTGACTAATTAATCTCAATTTAAATAATATTATTTTGAGGTTTAAATAATATTTAATATTCATTAACTTTTTAAGCTCACTTCAAATTCGATTACAATAAGTAAAATATGAAAAATTTTCATAGAAGTAAATAAATTTTGAACCATAAAATGCTATGTTCGATTTAGCTTTGTTTGTCCCCTGATATTATTCTGTATTATCCCAATAATTCCTTTTCTCTCCTTTTTTTAGCCGTGTTGCTGTCCTTCTTCCTGGAGAAAATATTACGAAGAAATGAAAAAGGACTTTTTTTTTTTTTTTTTGTAAATAAAATGTTAGGTAGAAAGGATTCGATGTGATTACCCCAATTAAAAAAACCTACTCGCTACAGAATATTTCTTTAATCATAACTCGTTGAGTCAAAATCTAATTTGATTACCTCAACCCCACCAACGTAAAAATGAAAAAGAGGTCACAAAAAAGAAATAGACAAACAAAATTCAAGAAAGCAAAAAAAAAATAAAAAATGACAAGGCAATTATGATAAATATGATTGGACCACCTCTGCAAAGCTGTGCTGGAAAATGTAGAAACAACCAAATTCCAATTCTCTCCCCTCTATTTCTTTGCATCCTACAACAATTACCAGATCTCGTATTTCTCAATGCCAAAAATCCCCCAATCCTCCGTAGATTTTTCCCTCGTCTTCTTCACTTTCTCTTGCAGGCGGGCAGGCTGAGAATTCTTGCTGACCAGAGTACATAATTTATGATGTTGCCTAGCAAAATCTTGACATGGATTCTTAACTGTTGTTTCTGCTTATATTTCCCTACTTCTTTCACTTATCTCATTCCAAGCTGGATTCCTATAGCTATTTAGCTGCTAAGAGAAAACGATTGAGTGAAAAAGTTCGCAAAATGTAAGCTTTAATGCATTTTGCAACAACCCTTTTCTCCAAAAGGCATGAAAAAGATAGAATCTTAAGCAAACTCATAGAACTATGATGACCCTTCTCAAATTTTGCGTACTTTTTTTTTTTTGAAGTTCTTTACTTGTTGTACTTATTTGCACAGACTTTATTTGCTTTTGGGTAATCTGTTAGAGATGTAAAGTAGAGATTTTTACTGTTGAATGATGTATTTTGATTTTGAGGAGATGGATGCTTTGGTTTCAGTGTGGAGTAATGTGTTTTTGAGAGTTAGAACTGAATTTCATGATTCTATTGGAAACTTATATTGTAATCCTTTTAAACTACAGTGAGATATTTCCTAGAGGAAAAGACAGAATGTTCCCAACTTTTATATATATATATATATATATATATAAATACACTTCCTCAACTCCCCTTCATTAATTGTCTGTACAGGGTGTAATTGGTTTCCATGAATCCCTTGGCTGTCCTTTTGAGTTTTAGAGCCATTTTTCTTTGATACAATTACAAAAATGGAATGCTTTGGTATGCTAGATTTCAAGTGCAACTTTATTGAATTACCAATTTCCACCCATGATCTTCTTCCTGATTCTTTGTGTTTTATGTTGTTAGAAATTGTGTGAGGACTATTACGGCTATGGTTACCAGATTGCAGTCAATTCGAACATAAGTCTATCTGGAGTCACTTGATACCAAAAATCCAACTAACTAGTTGGTTAGTTGGATAGGATTTTGTTTGTTAGCTCTTGGCTTCCTCAGAAATAGTTCATTGCTTAAGATGATACAAGTATTAAGCGTTTTGGTTACAAGGAGGACATAGGATGGAATGTGTTAGCTAGTTTAATCTAGAGTTCCTTAGTAGTATTGGCTAATTGCTTACCGCAAAGGTAATGTTTTCTTGAATGGCCAATTTAATGGTTAAATGCATTGCAATGGCTTATTATCACTGCGGATTTGGATACATATAGAGGCAAGAGGTCCACCCCTTGCTTTGCTGAGGTGACATTTCTATGTAGAAAACCTTTTGATGTTCATTTATACTGAAGTCTTTCCATTCTTTTGAACCTTCCGTACTACATGGGACTTACACTCTGATTCCTTCAGAGGCTGATCTAAAGATGAGATCCTAGTGCATAAATCTCTCATTTAACTGGAAGATTTATGCAACTTTAAGCACATGTAATTTTAACCTTTAAAGTGGATAAATCTCTTTTCTTGATTTCTTGTACAGATATCATTGCAATTGGACTCCCTTCTCTACCAAACAAAAAAGAAGAGCATACATTCTTAGTTTCATCCATGTTATTAGGATAATGATACAACTATCATTTTTCATGCTTGCATACAACATAGTGGATATGATGATTTGAAAGGAAACAACTTCAGAATTGCCCGGAAGCAGGATAACCTCAGCTGGAAATTTGATGTCCCATTCATGCTCCTGTTTGCGTAATAACTCATTTATTACATAGTGTAGCTTGTATTCACAAATTCTCCATTGATATAGTAGTGATTGGAAATGTTAAAACCACAAAGCTTGAATCTGTGACAATTTCTATTTTAGGGAAGAAAGGTCTGTAAAACCAACTTCAGCGTGGCCTTTATTGATTCTTGGTTAATGCATACCAATGGAAAAAAAGTTACCTTACACAAAGCTGCATATTAGGCATTATTTGATCCTCAATTTCCATTTACACATCAAGCTATTCGAAGATTTTATAAAAACAATTATCTTCATATATTCATCTGTTTGTTTGCTGGGAAATGATTGTGGACAAATAAGGAAAAAAAAGAGAACAGTTGAGATATTATATGCACGACTACCTCAATGTTTGTTTTCTGGCATACAGTTAATTAACATTATGACTATTTTACTTCTGTATCAGGTTTACATACCATGCTTATGACAACTACATGATGTATGCATTTCCTGTGAGTTTGAGCTTCTTATTACTGTATTATTGGGATATTATGTCTTCTCGAGTTTGATGGAAATTTCGACACTTGTCTGAAGAATAATCATAGAATGATTGATATAAAGTTGTTTGCAGCATGATGAGCTGAAACCTCTCACCAAAGCTTTCACAGATTCTCTCAGTGAGCTCGGAAATCTAAAGGTAATTATGTTCTCTGGAAACCTTTGACATATATTTTGGAGGAGGCATTAACTAATATTTTCTTTCCTTTTTCAGCTCGAACATTTACCACAAAAGTATAAGGGATCAGCTCTCTCACTTATCGAATCGTTATCCAGGTTCGGTCATGTCCTTGCCTGGGAAATTTTAAGATGACAAAGGCTGGTGACATATTTTTAGCTTTTAAGCCCATAGGTTGAGTATTTGCAATTTTATTCATTTCCTACTGTGGTCAAATTATGCTGCCTTACATTTCTAGTACTAAAACTTCCGTTGCTGTCTCAGCCTTGTGATCCTGGGTAACCACACTGAATTCGAGAAAGGAGTTTTTTGGCTGTCTGAAAATCTAACATTTGATGTTGATGCAAGGATAAATCTTTTTGAGGTAAGAGATTGCTGGCTTTATTTATGGTTGAAAATTGAATTGAAAAAATTGACGGAAAACTTTAGTAGTCTCAGTCCAATGGTGGACGAGATCAATAATTTGGCTGATGGAAAATCGTTGTTATATATATATTTGGTCACCAAATGGAGGCCGATTTCTATCATGGATTTAGTTCCAAATCAAGTGTTTGATGTTTGTCTTTCCTGTTGGTTGCTATTCTGTAGTGCAACATAAGAGTTCTTGGAGGACTTGTTTCTGCTCATATACTTGCAACTGATTCTACAAACAGGTTGGTTCAAGGAACTTATAAGAATCAGCTCCTTGATCTGGCTGAAGATTTGGGAAGACGCTTTTTACCTGCTTTCGATACCCCAACCGGACTGTACACCGTATGCTTGGGTCAATTTAAAGGTATTTCTGTAGTTCAGTTGCTCACTTCTTTTTCTGTAGTTACTAATAATATTCTGCAGAATATTTAATGCATTTTTATACAATAATACTCGACTGAATTGTGTTTAGATGACAGAACATACTTGCTGCCAACATTTTATCTGTAGTATAAATAATTTGAGCTATATGGTTTAAATTTCACCTTTTCTGAAAACGTTTTGTTTCCAACAACAGATATTAAGCCTGCATAAACATCAGATCATGTTTCAAGTGCATATAAATATACTTTTATTGGGCAAGGAAAGTGGATTGGGGATAGGTGAGGGAAGAGTATGTGTTGCAATGATCAAGTTCAGTAAATTTTAGGCAACAACGTACCCAGAGTTGATAATGAAATTTATTTCTTTTTTCTTTTCTTGGAATGTCAAAAGAATGGTGTAGGAGTTAGTATGACCCTGATGCTAGCATCATCTGAAACTTGGGAATTTCCTTTCTGGAAGATACGAATGATGAAAATGCTAAAGTTCATTATGACGTAATATCAATGGTTCTGACAAACAAATTATCATCAAGTGGCTACTGTATAATCTTGATTTCGGTTAATATGTCAAATGTTGGTCCTCCAGAACAGAGCAAATTCTCCAAGATTTAATTCACATAGTATCATATAACTATAGATGCTGTGACGCATCAATGCCAAAGACGAAAAGGATTTTCTTTGAGCAAAACAGTAAGTATTAGTACAGCATATTTTGCTGCAGATACCATTTACTACAAGAAATGGATTTTTTATCTATACAATTTCGCTGTAGCTGTGCATAATCTCTCTCTCTCTTTCTCTTTCTCTCTCTCTGTCTATCTATCTATCTATCTATCTATCTATATATATATATATATATATTGTGAGTGTGTGTATTGCATGTCTGTGTGTGTATAAAATATCTTTATATTTTCCTTAATATCATTGACAATTGACAAGAATAAAGAAACTTTATTAGATGGAATTATATGAGAGTAACATTTTATTTTTCTGTTCACAGTATGGTGTAATGGAGAATGAGACTACCGAAACAAGCACATCTGGATGTGGTGAGAACTCTACCTACCCCCTCCCCTCCCTCCCTCCCTCCCTCTCTCTCACACACACATACACACAAAAACACACACTCTCTCGCTCTCTTGTGTTATACACTCACACAGCTGATGCACCTCAAACTGTGGCATTTGGAGATTTATGTCCTGAAATTGGTTCTTTTCCTTGTCTTGTTTTAGGTTCTTTGATCCTCGAAATGGGAGCACTATCACGTTTAACTGGTGATCCAAGATTTGAGTCTGCTGCTTTGCGTGCTCTTCGTAAGTTGTGGAGTATGCGTAGCTCTTTAAATCTTCTTGGGACTACACTGGATGTAGCAAATGGAGAATGGATAGAACACTCATCTGGAATTGGAGCTGGTATATGTGTGTGCGTGTTTTAGTTTTTCTAGCTTAATTCATGAAACTGCTCTACTCAGAAATTTTCATGGTAGTCGGTTCCGTGGTAAAAATTTTGTCAATTTCAAGCTTAATTCTTTAGGTTACTTTCTGTTTCCCCCCATATCTCATCTGACACTTTGTTGTCCCTGAATCTGTTTCTATCTTGGCTCTTTTAGGGGTTGACTCATTCTATGAGTACCTTATTAAAGCTCACATTCTTTTTGGGAGGGAAGAATTTTGGAGGATGTTTCAGTCTGCTTACGTTGCTGTACAGAAATATTTTAGACATGGTCCATGGTTTGTCGATTTCTCTTTTTTTTTTTTTTTTTAAATGCTGGCTTATTTCCCTTGAATGTGCATTTGACTGTACCCGACTCCTATGTTCAGAAATAGACTAGGAACCAACATGAGCCATGATTCTCTCCCATTTCTTTTTCCTTTTATTACTATAATCTTGCTTTCATCTATTTGTTCTATTCATGCAACCTTTCACTGCTTCCCCAGCTCCTTTTTCATTCTTGCACTTTTTCCAGTGCTGGGGGCTTTCAAACAAGTTTCAGTGCTTTCAGCATTTATTTGAATTGCCCCGAACTTGACGAAAACCACCATTTTGAGAAGCTGACCAAGAAACTTAGCTGATAACAGGTACCATGAAGCCGACATGAGAACAGGAAAAGCGACTTATTGGCAGCTTACAAGCCTACAAGCATTTTGGCCTGGTGTACAGGTAGACAACTTCAAACAATGTTTTTAGCATGATGTTGATTTTGAAAAAGTCTCATATTTGCTGTTGGAATAGGTGCTAGTTGGGGACATTGCGGCAGCTAATATGTCACACCGCGAGTTCTACTATGTCTGGAACAAATATGGGGTACTTCCAGAGAGGTAGAGAAATTTATTTATTTATTTTCCTTATCTCATTCATCAAAGGGGCTTCTTTTTATACTCCCTCCGTCTCATTGAAAGTGTCATACTTTCCTTTTTGGGATGTCCTAAAATTTGTCACCTTCACAAAGGCAAAGCTATATTTGTTTTGCTTTCCATTAGTAGTGCCCTTTCTATAATTATTAATCATATCATATTTCAAATTCAAAATTTGAATTTTGGGGGCAAGAATGGAAAGATGAGCACTAACATCACAATCAATGCACTATTCTTAAAAAGTTAGATTCCTGAAAAGTGACAAAAAATTTGGGACAGAGGGAGTATGTATTATGGTCAGTAACATCCTTGTAGACTGGTCAAGAAGATCACTGACGTATTAAGAATGTATTACAATCCAGGTATCTGCTGGATCATCAGATGTTGCATCCCACAGAAAAGTATTATCCTTTGCGCCCTGAGTTGGTGGAATCCACATTTTACTTATATCAAGCAACCAAAGGTCTGCAACTTTCTCTTCAAGTGTTTGCCATTACTGATGTTTGTTACAAGCTAGTTTTAGATGTCTCTGGGCTGGTCAGTAGTGATTCCTGGATTCAGAAATTCTAAGCCTAGGTTATACTCGGGGATTTTGGATTTAAACAATTAATGCTAGATTAGCCTAACACGTAATGTTCTTAGATATGCTGAAGCTGTTAAAAATGTTGAAGCCTCCAGAAATTATTTGTGCAACTTATGCAACTTCTAATGAAAGAGACATACTTTGTAATATTAAGTAAGATGGAGAGCAGAGTGTACATTTCTAGAGAAGGTTGCTGGGGCTTTATGGATACCTTCCCTCAGCAGTGTCTGCAAATTTAATAGCAGTTATTCTGTTTATTGTTACTTCTTATATGTTCTAATATGTTGACAGATCCTTGGTATATGGAAGTGGGCCAGTCAATCATGGAATCTCTTAATTTGTACACTAAAGTTGAAGGTGGTTTTGCAAGCATTAGAGATGTGACAACCATGGAATTAGAAGATCATCAACATAGTTTCTTCCTTTCTGAAACGTGAGTACTTCCTATTTTCATTGCACTCACTTTGGGAATTCCCGTTGACCAGAATTCATTTTATTTTGACAATCTGACTGCAGCTTTTTTGAGCAATGAGAATTTTTTCCCCCTTAGTTGTATGTTAAATTTTGGTAATGCGGCATTATATCAGAACCATGGTATTCTGCTTTTTGTAGGTGCAAGTATTTATATCTTCTCTTTGATGATTCATTTTTGGTCAATCGTAATTACATCTTCACAACTGAGGGTCATCCTCTGCCCGTTTTAAGCTCTTGGCATGAAAGGCTTCCTGAGTCTTATATTCCAAGTAACTGGACATATGTTAAGGTGCTGCTGCTGGTTCACTTTCTCTGTTTTTATGATAATTTCTTTTTGCTATCTCATCTGACCTTTTATCTGCATAAGGTGTATACTTGTCCTACATTCATTTCACGTCTCCTTATGGCTTTTGGTTTTTTCGGGAACATGATGAAGTTATGTCCAGGCAGAATTTGGTTGGAAGGTATGGGTTTGTAGAAGTGGAATATCCCCCATACTTGTAGGTTGGCTAATAGGTATGGATATTGAAATTTTTGAATGAAAGCCAAAAAATTGTGAATCCACCATTGCTTGCTATACAAGGGAGGGCCTAGGCTTTATAAGAGAAATTCATTTGTCATAAACAATAATATGGATTCTTCCTCCCTTGCTGCTAAGCCCCATGTATTTCCCATCATCGATCAACCTATACCCCCGCTAGAATCCCCTAATTCCCCAGGAACCCCCTCTGACCCATTCCAGCCAGGGCTTTCCCAGCAATTGAGGTCTCCTCTTCTCCCTGCAAATCCACAAATGATGATGGTGGTGGGCCTTAGGATGAAATTTCTCTAGTCGTTCAGTCAATGTTGCAGGCCTCCAATGGAAGTGAAGTTAAGATCTGATTTTTCATTTTGTAGAACCAAGTAAGACAATGAGCATTTTGATTTGATTAATTAAAATTTTAAGGTTTTGTAGAATTTAAAGTTAGAACTTCTTATTTTTCAACTCAAAAACTTCTGTTGAGTTTGAAATTGTCTGGTGGTAGCCGGAGGTAAAGCCGATAAAGGAGAATGTTACTTCCAGAACATCAGGGAATAATGATGTGGAAAGAAAGAAAATGTTTGAAAAAATATAAATTATAATTTGATACATTACCATAGTTCAAAGACTCGGCTGTGTCGTATCCTAAATGTTAAGTACCGTTTTGATATCGATATGTTGCATCGGCCTATATAGATCCTATAATATGAGCTAAAATTGTAGTATAAGCTTTATTTTTGGCTAGTTAGTTCCTTAGAACCAATCTACAATCAACAATTTGTCATTTCCACATTATTTTTTATTTTTATTTTATTTTTTTTTACGATTTTGGACAAATTTATTGTCTGATACCGATCCGATACTACCGCGACTGATGTGGAATGGTCATCAACGCAACCGTGACCGATATTGCGACTTTGAAGATTACCCATTGCTAGAAATAATTAACCAGCACAAGTAATTGTACAATGATATTATAGGCTTACATCCATTTTGAATTTTTACAAACTCATGGCTTCTGATGCTTGAGGCCTCTGCTTGGGTCCCATTCTGTGACATGGGGCATCAGAAGGATCAACTGGCCTCAGCACACAGGTCTGAACTACAAAGACATTGATCGCTGCATTTAAAGAACAATAAAATAATTCAATGTATTCACTAGCTCACATTCGTCCCATGACTTTTGTATTTTGCCAATTATACATGATTAGTATCTTAAAAGTTTCATAAAAATAGAAGACTATAGTAATGCTGCTTATAACTAGTGGTCTTCCCTTATTAGAAGTATACAGACATGATATATTGTTTTGAAAACTTTGTGCAGAGTGAAGAGCAAGTAAAACGAGCTAGTGCAATGTCAATGCGAGTCTGTCCTGCTACTTCACTAGACCATGGGCATGGTCAGCTTCGGGCTGAGAGTGCTTGCCACATCCCTGATTCTCGCGCTGACCATAGATGCTTTAATGATGAGGATTGTGGTGTAGATTCAAGCAATTGTAGATGTAGGTCGTGCAGTATGGCTGGCTACTGCGGTCAATGGTTAGTCATGTAAAAACATGAAAAATTAAGTGAAGATCATCTACACAAGAGTTAAGTCCTTTAGTTTGATAAAAACTGATTGCACATACAGTGTCTCACAGGAGGTAAATTATACACCATTTGATCGATAGTGAGAGGAAAGAAGAACGCGTACACACATGTATTCCATTGATTCTGTTACTTGGAACAATTTTGTATCATGATTAATAGGCAGCAGAAAGTTGATTCCTCAGTGTTGGACAAGCTAAATTTTGCTGATCACTAGCTCAGAGGAACTAAATGATAAACATAGAAGAATGAATTACATGTTCCATTTTCCTTCTTGACATCCCAGTTTCCCTGTTAGTTATTGTCTCCTGTTATTCCTTCTTCCCTATTTATGTCATGCAGTGTAAACAAACCGAGCAACTCATGAATTGGCCAAAACTTGGCTCGAGCAAAACCGAGCTCAAACAGCTTGAGTAACGTTTCAAGCTCGAGCTCGAGGCCTACATGTGAGGCCAGAACCATCGCGAGTTGTGCGTGTGCGCACACAAAATATCTGTAATCCTTTTTTCAAATACATAAAATGTATTGATTTATATCACTTAAACTTGTTTAGACTTGAAATTGAGCTCAATTTTTAGGAACTTGACGATATGGAGATTGAGTTGGAGAATTTTTACTCGGACTCGTTTTTTATCCGTACACATGCCTCCTGTCAGTATTTCCGATCGTATACTATGTGCATCCTAGCAGTCTCTCACACTCTGTGTAAAAGCATCACTTACTCCAACTTGTATTTACTTCTATTTGTACATTGTATTGAAAAGTCATTTATAAAACTCTGTAAGCTGTTGAAATTTGAAGGTGTTCAATTTGGACTATGACTCCATACAATACGTACAAATCGATTTGTGCCCCTCTGATTCCTGCCTTGTGATCTAACAGATGTCCACATTTCTGTTGGATTTTTTAACCTCGTCAGATTTGCGATTTCATACAGATTTTATGATATAAGTAGAATTTTGAATTGGTTGGGTTTGGCTCAAACTCGATAAGCACACAGGCCAATTAAAGTTAGGGCGATGCTGACATCCAGAAAGGCTAGGCCAAGTTTGGAATGAAATTCTACACCTCAATTTAAAATTGACCACTCTTTATGCTCGACATTAATAACATACAATATAAGTAAATTCAAACATTTCATAATATTTATTTGTACTATGTTTAGATAACGTAAACGAATACATAGGAGTCTAGAATATTGTGCACTAGATTGATGAATTCATATTCTATTA
Organism: Cinchona pubescens; assembly: GCA_025175665.1. NCBI lineage: Eukaryota > Viridiplantae > Streptophyta > Magnoliopsida > Gentianales > Rubiaceae > Cinchona > Cinchona pubescens. Next base: position 381,362 of record JANKKI010000281.1, on the reverse strand, counting down.
ACAAAAATTTACATTAGATTTTCTTTTATTTTAAAATAACAAAATTATCCTATTTAATTTCAACAATCACAGTTGTTTTATGCCTAACATTCCTAATTTTAAACGGCGGATGCGAGTACAAAGTCCAGTTAACACCCTTAAATCTCATAAAATCTTTCTAGTTAATTTTAAAATTTTGATACATTGATCAAAAAAATCAAACAGTGATAACATAAATAAAATGAAGATAGATTTTTTTTTTTTTTTCTCAATAACAACTGTTTAATCTATTCTCCTATCTAACTAAATCTACTACTGAAGGGAAGAAGAAGACCCATCAAAGCCAATAAATAAAAGATCTAATATCTATCTTTAAGAACGTAATGTGAGAATTTAAATTTCTAATCTTACATCCAAATAATGTACTTAATAACCAGTTCATCTAAAGTGGGTTAGTTTAAAAAAAATGTGGACTATTTCTCGATTTTTGCCTGTCATCCTTGCGCGGGAACCATAGTACTCTTCTCTCGTATCGTTCCAATTTCATGGGATGCCCCGAGGGGAGCACTCAATGACAATTGCATAAAGTTTCCTGGAATTGGGCCATGTATTAGTTGTACTAGGGCAGAAGAGGACCACTCCTCCGACCCCAATACATAGCTGGCTTCCAAATCGACTTGGTCATAGCAAACCAGCTGGATTATTGAGACTGTGATTACAAAGTGAGTAGACAGAATTACTATACCAACCAAAACCCAATGATTTTTGTTTCTTTTTCGGGTTTAAAAGCAGTACAAAAATTGTATGCACCGATATGCAGACCTTCCCATTAATGACTGGCCCATGTGGAAATTCCAACTCAGCTTTCTTGTCGTATTTAGGTTGTCAATCGGTAATATCAGTCGTGCTTCTGTGATTCTATATGCTTTGTCGCAATAGCGCATGTAGAAAGTTTTTCTTACAGGACGATAGTGTAAATTTTGAAAACTTTGGGGAAAGGGGCAAAATGAAAATTTTTAAATTTTCTATGTAAAGTTTGCAAAATTTCCAAAATGTAGGGGCTGCTGCCCCTGCCTGCCTCCTGTTCCCTCCACTGGTGCTTAGAAGATTTCGTTTCTTGTTTGGCGAATCTAGTGACGTATCATCAAATTTGTCATTTTATATATATATACAATTAAAACTATTAGAGTTCAACCCAATTTCAACGCACAAAAGTTGCACTTAATTCACAAAATTAAGCGGTTTCGAGTTGAAAGCAAATCATGCCAAACTCATAAACATCTCTCTCAAAAAAAAAAATTTAGATATTTCAAAAATATAAATAATTATATTTAAACAATATCACCAAATATATGCAAAAATTATAAACAATGCCATGACATAATAAACATCAAATACACATTGTGACATGAGTACTAGTTAGTTAACTAGTCAAAAATCAATTAAGTCAAACTTCTGAATTGAATCAACTCAGAAAAAAATGATTTCACTTGTTTGATTTTTAATTCAATTTTAGACTCACAATCAATTAAGTACTAGGCTCATTTACTCGACATTGATTTCAATTTTTAAATCAATATACAGGACCAAATTTTGAAATAATATTTGACTTGCTTGTTTAATTTATTGCCTGAATAAGTCATTCGATTTTTCAAACCAAAATCGGTTAAATAGGTCCAACAACTGCATTTTAGGATATTTAAGTCACATAGTGTAATAGTATACATCTTTGGTACCATTTACATCATCACACTTGCTATTTTGAAATGTTCCTAAAATAGTGTCATTTTTTCAAACAAAAAAAAAACTGAAAAATAGCCATTGCTTTAAATTATCATATCATATTGTAATTATACCCTTACTAAACACTTGAATTACAATTTTTTTACCTTTAACATATAAAATTATAAATTAAATATGCACTAGTATAGATATAATTTATGTATTTATTAATAAACTTATTAATGTATACGCTTCATATTGTATTGCATAAATAGTACATAATTGATAGTAATACCACTTCAAATGCCCTAAAGAAAAATTACTGTTGCAATTAGTGTGTATACATAATTATAAATTCAATAATAATACTTTTTTCCTAATTTTCATGTTATTAATGTAACAGTTTTATTACATGTATCGTTATATACAATTTATGTACATATATATTATTGTTATAACTTATTTATATAAATTTTTTTTTGTCTATAACTTTATTGCATACATTACTAATTTACTCTTAATATATATACAAATTTAAGTTATAGTATATTGTTATATGATACATTCATAATCTATATATACATATTTTTATATAAGATTTATTTAATTTGCACACATAATATAAATAGGTTCTATGTTGTGTGTAACTTTTGTAATTACACATTATAATTTATTAATGTAATATTTTACTGTCTTTATATTACATGCTTTACTAACTTACTTCTGGTACAAAAAGAGTTATGTGATCATATGTACTTATATGATACATCATCTATATATTCAAATGTTATGTATAACTTATGCTTGTTGTACAAATATAGATATTATGTTTTATACTTCTATGTATAAGCATATAACAAATTCATGCAACATTTTTATTGTCTATAAGTGTATTATATGCGCTGTTAATTTACTATTAGGGTATATACATTTAAGTAATCATATATTGTTAATATATATACACACAAATTAACCAAGACAGAGTAAAATTAGTTTGGTTTTCAATATTCGAATAAAAAACAAATAAGGAGATTATTTATATGGTTTGGATTAGGTTATTCTAAATCAATAACTAAATAATCGAACTTTTAGTTTTATATCTAGATTTTTAGTAACTAATTTCATATTTCTATTCATTCACACTTTGGGATTGTTTTTAATTTTTAGTTTTATGTTTTCTTTTATTAATTTTATATTTAAATTTTTTGATTAATTAGTAAATTTTGATTAATTGGATAAATCAAAATGCAAAACCAAAAAGTTTTATTAACTTACCGATCAAAAAAATTTTGAATTTTAATTTTCTTGTACTGCAAACCCGAAAAAACAAAAAAAAAAAAAAAAATCAAATAATTGAAAACTAACCGATTAACACAGTAGGTTAAAAAGGACCAAAAGAGGGCCTGAAGCCACAACATCTATTACTTCCACTTACATCTCGGGCATGTACTTGTTGATGCACTAGAAGAGTAAGTAGGTTTCTTCTGCAGATTGAGAGCCATCATCAGTCCTCACGTTCAAGAGAGATTAGCATTACCATCGACACGATTGTATGCAATTTCAAGTGCAACTCTAGATCATAATTAGTGACGCGACTTAGTCTTGTTCTTATACCTTACTCCTATTGGACCTTCTCATTCTCCGTAATAATAGATATAATTAGATAGAAATAGTTTATCCTGATGCAATTTGAAAAAATAAAAAATAAAAATGAAAGATTTAGTCTTGTTCTTAATTGCTTTAGAAAAGTTATAAATTATTTTTTTGAAATTAAAAAATATATATATGTTAAAAAATGTAGGTGTAGAATTGAGTTTTGAAAACAGTTTTTAATTTATCTAAATATGAAAAAAAAAGTTCGCGAATTTTTTTCCACAAAGTCTATTAAAAATAGATTTTTAAATTTCAAAAAAGGTATAAACAATTTTCAAAAAGCTATTGAGGACAAGCTCTATGTGGCTTAATCTGAGTTGTTGGTTTCAATGTTTCAAATCAGATTTCTTTAAACAAGAAGTCTTATCATAAATCGCAGATGTGTATAAGAGACAGGTTTCATATTATAACTTAACTGATTTCAGCTGTATAATCGACATCTGCAATTGCACTCAAAACTGCAATACCTAATATAAACCAACTTTATTTTTTTTTTTTTTCCAAAAAACACCTATTATATAAAGGAAAATATTAGGTATACCCGATTTTGAAATACACTTGTAAATATCACGGTCAGAATTAATTTTTAAAATGAATATTGTTTATGTAAATAATTCATTTATTATACACTATATTTTTATTGTTTTGGCATATATTATATGGAATCATTAAAATGAAATAAAAAGGAATATAATTTGAACCTATAAATGTTTGAAGGGTTGCCCTTGTTACCCTAAAAATGTGCACTTTACTTCTTCTGAAAGATTTCATCATATATATAATTACAAAAAGATGATGTGGACATTTATTTTAACATTATTACCCTTCAAACATTTGTAGACAAATTATATTCCTTTTTATTTCATTTTAATGATTCCATATAATATAATTATATTTCGTAAGAATAATAGAATTTTTTATCACATTTTCCTTAATATAATTATATATTATTTTTCTTATTATTTTTCTTCATTTCTAAAACTAAATACCTAATAGAGTGAACTTTTACAATACTTTTTCATCAATTTTTTTTTTTTTTTTTTTGCAGGATCTAAACATATTGAAAATAAAATAAGTAGGTAGATTTCTTTTATTTATATAAATGATTGTATTTTTACATATTTTATACGTAACAAAAAAATTGTAAAAAAATTTAAAAAATTAAAAAATTTTGGATGGATTTTGTTGTCGTTTTAAAAAAAAAAAAAGTTTTTATTTAGTTAAAAGATATTCTTCCTATACCTTATTATTAATTCTGAAATAGAAATTATATTCTTCTATAAGATATCTTTTAATTTTAAAAAAAAATTTATTTAATAATTTATATTTAACATGTTTAGTTCATGCAAAATGAAAATGAACAATACATGTATTAAAACTGTTGCTTTAATAACATGAAAATAATGAACAAAGTATTATTAGTTGAATTTTTAATTATGTATACAACAGAATAATTTTCTTCTTTAATATAAATTAATAAATAAATAAAAATAATGTACGTAATCATTGTAAAAATTAATTAAAAGTAAAATAACTTTAAACACAAATTGTTAGAGAATATTTTTATTAAAATAAATATCTACATCATTTTTTTATAATTATGTATATGATAAAATCTTTTAAAAAAAAGACAAAGTATACATTATTTAAATATAAGAGACAAAGTACAATTATAATGTAAGAGAGTAAAATATAATTTACCCAAAATTAAATGCATCTAAATATTTACCTACAGATAAATGATAAATTGTGGATAATCTTGGTGGTGTAGGGGAACAACTTTTTTTTTGGGAAAAAGTTGGGGTACGGGAACAACAACTGAAACGCTTCCAGCTGGCTGCAATTAAGTATATTTAGTAAAGGAATAGTTCTATTTTCTTGTCGATTACTTAAATGTATATACCCTACGGTAAATTAACAGCTCATGTTGCAGATTTTTCTTGTCACTATAAATGTTGATGTACCACGGTATATGCTTATACATCTCTTTTAGGTAAAATACACAGAACCAGAAAATATATGGAATCTCTGATTTGGCCAATCTACATGCTAGTTACTTGTAGTTTGAAAATATACACATAAATTCTTTTGTTTTATAGAAAAATTTTATAATTATTTTTATAGAATTCTTTTTTATGTGTTTAAACATTTATATTTTTATAGAAGATTTTTATATAATACATATCTATATAATATAATACTTTTAAATGTTAAATGATTTTCTATTATGTTTTACTTTAAAAATAAAATAATTGTTTAAAAATAATAAAACTCTCTTATTTTATATTAGTAAACAAAAAATAATAAAACTCTCTTATTTTATATTAGTAAACAAAAGATACTATTAGTTTAAATTATCTAAATTTACATTTATCCAATTAATCAAAATCTTACTAATTTACATCCTTTTTCTTTACATCTTAAAAAAAAGAATGAATCTGCAATAGTAAAAATTAACGTAATTTCCCAAAGAGTAGGGAGGAGTTGGACTTTACCAACCACAGACTAACACCATCTTAGGAAAGTTAAGGCTAAAAACACACTTGCATTGTAATTTTAGACAAATTCTTTCTAGAAGAATTATGATCTTGTAAAATTTTATAAAAATTATAAAACTGTCTTCCTAAAAATATACATTTATAATTTTTGTCCCTTCCCCCAAAAAATTTAACTCGAGTCCACCGGAGGGGGAGAGAGAATGGGCGACGGAGGTGAGAGGGAGGTAGAAGTGGTGACTAATGGTGGCTAGTTGAGAGAGAGCTGGGATGATTGGTACTGGACAGTGTAGGTGAAGAAGAATGAAGGGATGGGATAAAGGGTGTGTTGTGGAGGTGGAGGGGGATAGAGTGGGCTGTGGGGAACGGTGGTGCAGGTTGGGAGGAGGCTTGGTGTTTTGGGGAAGGGGATAATGTGGTGGCGAGGGAGGTGTTTCAAGAATACAATTTCATTTTGACCCTTGTAGTTTTTTTTATAATTTTGAATTTATTCTTAAAGTTTGACGTTTCAATAAAATGTGTTAAATCCAATTGAAAAGTTTAAAGATATATAATGGGCAAATATAAATTTCAATACCATTTTATACTTCATTTATTTTACAAAGTAAGACAAACCACACTAGGTTAAGTGTATATTTTGAAACCATGAAAAAATAACTAATAAGTTAGGCTAAACCACATGAGATTCAATGTAATTTATTCTATCTTTTCATAAATCTACATGTGGTAGGATGGTGAATATGAGATGGCGGAAGTCTCTTATACACAATTACATATATATTTTTGAATATATTTAGACCATTTTTATACACATCACATTAGAAAAATTAGATATAATACTTATTTCAAATCTATTATACACAATAGTTGGCTAAACTATGTATAAAGAAGATAAGTGCATATATTTAACCCTTTCCAATTTTCATTATAAAAAATGCTTTGTTCTTAAAATATTGATATGTTAGAAAGGAGAAATAGATAAATGAGTTTGGTCTATTATCCCATCTATAAATATTGTGTATGATAAATTAAATAAGTTACATCAGTCATGTAATTTATATGAAATTATTCAAGTAGTAGCTTGACGTTATATGACTAAAGTATTGATGAGATAAATAGCTTTCATCATACAGAGATATAGAATTTATAAGAGGAAAAAAAAAAATGAGATTTTTAAAAGTTTAAAAAAATCAAATTATATTAATATAAATGTCAAGTCTTATTTTCACTTTATTAAATTATTTCAAAATTTTATTTGAATGACCGTAATCTGTGCATGGGACGTGACACAACCCTTTTACCAAATTTTCCGTATTATATTATGAAACCATAAATATAATTCATACTGCAAAATTTACTGTTTATATTACTCAAGAAGACAAAAACCAAAAACAAAAAAAAACAAAAATTTTATCTGCACGTATAATATATTTTCAAACAACTTTAATTGTTCTACCTCTAGCTAGTATTCGTTTGGACAAGATTATTTATAATGCTACATAATATTATTTTAGGTGAATATGCACTTATCAACTTTTGATACTATAATATAAGTAAGATAAAATATGATCAAAAACGTGTTTAGGAAATTTATACATTCATAACTTAACATTAGAATTTTATCATAATTGACTTTTTAATTAATTAAATCAATTTTGTACTTAATAATTCATATAAATTTATCTATATTCTTTTTATAAATTTTTTAATAAAAGTGAAATTTATATAAAATATTATGATATGAAACTTAAAATTTTAAAATTTATAAAAGATTGAGGTTTAAAAACTTGATTCGTTGACTAAAATCAAATCAAATATGACAAATAAAAACTTTATTCGTTGACCAAAAATAAATCAAATATGACAAGTATATTAAGATGAAAATATTTTAAAAATAATGAAAAATAAAAATAATACAAACACAACCTTGCCTCGAATCCACCAAGCAATGGGACATCTTGGCATACCGTGAAAAAATATTGCTTTATATTAAAGGCCAAAAGCCAGTTTACTAAACACTCACTACTCAGATAGGACTCGTCCTTTGAGAGCATATAGAGAACTCTTGAACAATCATGGGAATGCGCGTAACTCTTGTGCTGCTATTTTTGCTGTTCTGTATTATCCAAGTAAAAACTTAAAAAGCGTCACTATATGCTACTGTATTAGAAATGGTTTCTGCTATGATATTCATACAAATGCTTGATGCAATGTAGGTTTCTTCTGATCATCATTCCAAGATCAATGATGAAGAGCAAGAGCTGCCACATATTAGCCAGGCATTTCATGTAACTAAATTTACTGCTAGCTCTAGAAATTTACCTTATTTTCTTTCCTTTTTCCTGCCTGTTCAGTCCTATATATTTGGGAAAGTTTTACAGTTTCGTTGAGAAAATTATTCTGTTGGCTTTAAAAATTTGAGGAATGAATGGATTGTATTATACAAGATTTTAAAGCAAAGCATAATAGAATGATTCGCAGAATGGATTCTAGAATTTTAATTATATATATTTCTGTCTTAAGGAGGAATTTCTAATTTATATAGAAATTAAGATATACCTGATATATTGAGGGCTCAGCTTGCCAATTTGCACGTCTTTAATTTTGTCTTTGGTGGTTTCAGGTGTTTGCTAGAGGCGGGGAGAGAAGACTAATGCAAGACATAGGTGAGTCGTCATGAGGAGTTTGTAGCTTCTTTCAGTTTCTTCTTGAAAACTGCTTTTAACCTTCTTTAACTGCTATATTATTTGTTTCCTCGTGTCTAGTTTTGGATAGATCCACATGCATTACTTTTTTTTTGGGCTGATTTAGGGTGCAACTATGTTTTGCATTAGCTTTCTTAAGAAAGTTTCCAACAAATTGATTCTTTATCTGTGCTTATAACTAGCTAGCTTTTTCTTCGGTAGTTTGCTTTTGTGAAATGCATCAAATATACTACTATTTGTTCTCTTAAAATTGGGCTAAAATCTAGTTTATCAAGACAATTTGCATTTTCCACTTATTATTTGTTTCTATGATACATAGATCTCAAGCGGTGCCTCCCAATTTCTTGGGTGTTATGAAGCAAATAAGATATCTTAGTACCAATTTACTATCACGAATAAAAAATTATCATGTAGATTTAAAAATATAACCATCCATGTCTTTTGGAAGGTTTATCGGTGTTATCCAACACTTTAAAATTATTGATAACACTGAAGTTTGATACTAAATAGTCCATAGTTTTATCTCATTTTTTTTGTGCCAACATCCTTTCTCACTTCACGGTTGTAGATTGTTTAAAATCAACCATAAATTAGTTACTTTAAGTTGGTATTTTTACAAGTTACACCTATTTCTAGCAGTATATAAATGTACATTAATTTTGGTGTTAATATTGCAGCACTAAGGCTCTCAAAATATCTCAACCTCGGGCGATCTCTAGCTCTTCCGCCAGCTCCCGCACCCCATTCTGCTCAATTGGACTGTGGCGGATTGTGCAGCCACAGATGCAGCTTGCATTCGAGGCCAAATGTGTGCAACAGGGCATGTGGAACATGTTGTGTACGTGCACTTGTGCAAATGCGTGCCGCCGGGGACCTTTGGCAACAGAGAGCTGTGCGGGAAGTGTTACACAGATATGACTACCCACGGCAACAAGACAAAATGCCCCTAATTAACCACCTATATATGTGTGTGTGCTTGCTCTTTAGTTAATTATGGTTAACAGCTAAATGTCGATGATTAGTGTTACTAGTAGTCGTATGTGTTTTTCGATCTTAGTACTATCATGTTTGTTGCACCAAAACTAGAAAAAAGGTCATGGCATGTTCTAATGTTAAGTCTGAATGTATATAGCTAATGGTGTTTTGTATTTCGAAGGGTGCTTTCCTCATGTTTTGGGTCAAATATATCACCGTAAGATCTTTTGTCTCACTGTTTGTATTAATTTTTTATCACAGAATCTTTTATATCACACCTTGTCTCATTTGTTGTTCTGCTATCTAATAAACTGTAAAGATTCTGTAGAGTAATTTTGACAGTTTATTTAGTAGCGTGACATGAAGTGAAATATGACATGCAGTACACGTGAAATAAAAGATCTTTAGTACTTTTATGTCATATCTTATGTCTGTCACATGTACTTTGACAACATAATAATACTTTTAAAGTGATGGCAAACATGTTAGCAAATATGGAAAATATGAAACAGGAGATCATAAGATATAGAAATCCGTGATAGTTTCTTAGCTTGTACTCTCTCTTATAAGTTTTTCTATTCATCTTTTTTGTACTCTCTATTTCATTATGTAATATTCTTTTTATCTATTTATATGTTCTTTTTTTCACTGGGTTGAATGATAACTTCTTTGCTTGTACTCTGTCCATCTTATTGTGTATTAATTTCTTTTTCTTTTATATTAAATGTTTTTATTCAAGGTCGGTAATAGTTCAGGTCATACTATTCCCTTTCATTAGAGTATTTTCTTACAGTTGGCTTCGTTGGTTTTTTTTTTTTGGGGTCAAGGTGTTGAGTTTTCCAAAGCTCAAACTTATATAGGATTTTTAACTTTTTAAAATTGTAGGTTTTTCGTGTATAGTATATTTCATATAAAGTTCACCTCTTGTTGAAGAAATTGTATTTAAAAATAACTCTATGAGAACTAGTGACCACGATAAAAATCTATTTGACAAAAGATGTTGGAGTATTTCAATAAAATATATTCCTTGTATGTATTCTTGACATTTAGGAATGGATAATTGAGATTTAAATTTAGGAATTGCATTCTTTCAAATTTTCAAAACTATGATTTATGATGGTAATTAAATTTTGAAAAAGTATAGGAAAATTAAAATACAAATTCTAGATTCATCTTAGTTATATGAGATTATGAGGTATAATTGGCACAAGATTTTCTATCCCACTTCCAAATAAACTGTCAAGATTCCTTTTGACATAATTAAAATTTTTAGTGAAAAATCTTGACCTTTCATTAGGTAGTAAGATAGGAAATAAGAGATATAATTCTCATTATTATGAAGTAAATATCATTTTACATTGTATTTGGATAAAATACAATTTAAATTACTGGAACCTATAAATATAATGTGTTGGTAAAAGAGTAGTGTACAAAATTTTTAACAACTTTACCAACAAATATTATTTTTTAATTATCACTACTATAAGTTATATAGACAAAGTAGGATGTGTGAAATGCTTTTGCTTCTGTTGATTGTGCAGATCAAAGGAAAACAACAATTTAGAGTTGGGTTGTTATATCTTAGAAGTGACACGCTATGACCTTATCTATCAGTGTATAAAGACAGGACCATGAATTGTTTTAAAGAAAATGAATATATGCCTTACCTTTACTGTACTTCTTGGTAGTAGATCCTTCATGTAAAATTGTACCAAGTATATCAGTTTAGTTTTTGGTGTTTGGATAAACTAGATAAGGATATTTGTACATATTGAATAGATTTAGTTATTGATAATTAAATCGAATAAGTGAATAACCGAATTTAGAGTTTTATTACTTTTAGTTTTTAGTTTTTTAGTAACCAATTCTATTTTCTATTCATTTAATACTTTCATATTAGTCATTTTTATTTGTTACATTTTAGTTGCTAATTTTACTTTTATTAGTTTTGGGTTTTTCTTTATTAGATTTTGTATTTAATTTTATATTTAATTTTATATTTAGTTTTTTAATTAACTAATGAATTTTAGTTAATCGGATAAATCGAAAAGTTTGGTTAACCAACCAATTGAAAAAAGTTTGGTTTAGAATTGTTTATGATTTTTATACCAAACATAGAAAAAAATCGAAATTTGTTAATACCAAAAACGTGCGGGTGAACACCCCAAAGTACACTACCTTTTGGCTACATTCATAATGTTTTGTGTTTCAATGAGGCATAATTAAATCTATATTAAATTATGTTGTAAAAAATATCATCCATACTATAATAAGCAGCCGATAAGGTTCTCACATTTGGACGATTTGGTAAAACCATGACGGCCAACTGCAAACTCAAACTCGATTTAGTGCACCAAATTAGGGGCATTTGGGCCTTTGACTAGTTGTAATATGACTAAATAAACTGGAAATGTGTTTGTTCAAACCTTTCTAAGCGATCTGTCTCTTAGACAAGAGTCCAACTTGTGTTTCCCAGGTTACAAAGATCAGGACTTTGAATTTGGTCTAGCATCATTTGAATGTATGCATGGTCTTTTATCTAAGCCCAAGATCAATTAGAAAAAGATCAGATCCAATAGGAGAAATCTGCGATTAAGTTTTTCTTGGTGTTTGAAGCATATCTTGTGTCAAAATAATTCCAAGGTGATACAATTGATTCTCCATTACATTTTATGATCTTTTATGCATACCCTAAATTGGTGCTTATGAACAATATGCAATGTATTTCGGTTTGTCAGAGTTTGATGCTAATCATATAGAAAAGAGATTATTATTAAGAGATGAAAATCAAAGAGATAGCATATCTAGTGGCAAGTAGGCCTTTATGATCTGTCAAGTCGAATGGAAATCAGACTAGTGAGCAAAAATCATATAGAAATTTCAGGCTATTAAGAGATGAAAAGCTACAAAAGGTAGCAAAATGCTTTTGGAATCATGAATGTATGCAACCCATGGACTAATTCTATTTTAGACCCTCTCTACCTAATTTTCACTTTACATCCTTGGTCAGTTTAGTTTTGCATTTTATACCTTAATTCTAAAATCCATTCTACTTCAATCTAATTTAGTCATTGTCACCTAAACAAATGAAATATATCATTGTGCTTGCACTCAAAATGTTTTAGCAATATTATCGTACATCCTATTTATCTTTTTATACATGTGCAAAGATTTTGGATTTTTGCCTCCAAAATACAATTTCAATAATTTTGAATTTCTATCTATTTTTGTTTTGTTCTTTTGTGATAGCCTTTGTCCCACATTAGAAAATTATGATGGATTTCTTCAACATATATGTGTTTAGAGTTCTATCTATGTGCAATACTAGTTAGGAGCCTAGACTATACATGGTTGATAGTATGGAGATTTTTCTCAAACACACAAATGTGCCCTCCTGGCGTGACACTATGTTGGTGTGGTGCTTGTTAACAATTTGAGTTTTACTTCCTTCACGTTTTTTTATCCTATATTTTTTGTCTGCACTAATTACTTATTCCGTGTGCCAATTACCTATTTCGCATGAATCATTAGAATTTTACTTCCTTCACTTTTTTCTTTCCTATATTTTTAGTCTGTATTGATTACCTATTCCGGTGCTAATTATCTATTTCATGTGAACTTTATTTACATATAGTTCTTGTGTTTTCTCCCAAGGCTGACGAATTTTCTTTTTTTTTTTCTCTAAAGTCATCCATCTTTTCTCTAAAGGTAGTGTTGTACACTTCCAAATTCTATACTGAATTCATCACTATAAATAGAGACCTTAAGGTTCTCTACAAGACACACTGAAAAAACTCTCTTCTTTTACTTTCTCTTATTTTCACTCACTTGGTACTGAATAGTCCTGCTTTGAGTTCGAAACCTTGCTTGCGAGTATACGCGATCGAGGATGCCGTTGAATCTTGGAGAATGACCGTCGGTGATTCCATTTGCATTAGCAGATTACGATCCCATTGGGGGGCGAAATCACTTTCAAGGACAATGATTACTCGCTCGGCAATGATTACTCGCTCGGCAAATTCTATTCTAGTTTTAATTATTCTTTTGTCAGATTTTCCAACAATCTTGAAAGTGATTTCTTCTGTGTTATAGTAATGGCTAATGTTGGTGTTCCTGATATGTCAAAATTGCAACTGTTCGATGGCAAGAACTCCAAATGCTAATCCTAGAAGGTTCTATTTTATTTGCAAACCCTCAAAGTGGATTACGTCCTATTCGGAGAGGTTGCCCCTTCCGAATCCATTAGGGTTTATATTAATGCATTCCAATTATTCCTTTTAGGATTATGTCACGTGCTCAATTTCATGACTAATGCCCTATTTGGTCTATACCCATATAAGTCCAAAGAAATATGGGTAGTCTGGACAAGAAGTACAATTCTAAAGATGGAAAAGAAAAAGTATATGGTTGCCAAGCTCCTGGATTTCAAGATGGTGGACGACAAACCTATCATCAACCAAATCTATGCATACCCTAATGGATTCGGAAGGGGCAACCTCTCCGAATAGATGATGCCATTCAGGTTCTTGCACTGATTTACCACCGTCTTAGAGAAGTACAGGAATATACTGAAATATGACAAAACTACCATGATGCTAATGAGGTGATATCTCACATCCAAATCTAGGAAAGCAATTGTTTGAAGGATAAGTCTGATCTGGCTTATGAGTTTGCAAACAAGGTGAACTTGGTGGATAGCAAGCCCGAACGAACTTCTCAAAGGTTCAAAGACAAAAGTCGTGGACTCAAGAAGGATTAGAACAACAGTAAGAACCAGGACAGCAAGCAGTCCAGTAAGTTTAAAAAGTTTGGTAAGATTAACAAAAGGTTTAAAGGACCTTGCTATATCTGTGGAGTTGCAGGTCACAAGGCAAACAAATGCAAGTTTCTCAAGGGACGAAACTTTTTAAACTCACAAGGACTGCTTGCTGTCCTGGTTCTGATTCTCTTATACACATCTAGATGTGCATAAGAGACCCATAATATCTACTCAATCGACCAACAGTATATACCACAAAATATATCGCTGTGACCAAACTCACTTTCTTAAGTATGAAGGAGTGAGCGATGGAGCACATGTGTTCCTTGGAGATACTTATTAGTACTCATTTAGGCAAGGGAAAAGTATCACCTAGACTGTGTACCTCTGGAAAGACTATTACTTTCGACCAATGTACTGCATGTTCCATCCATAAGAAGAAATTTAATCTCTTGTTCATTGCTTAATAAAGTTGCAATTAAACTTGTTTTTAAAGGTAATAAGTTTGTTTTGACTAGGAATGGGGACTTTGTGCTATCAAGGGTTTTTGGTGTACATCTGTCTGGCTTACATCTAGATATGTATAAGAGACAGCTAGCAATTCACACAAGAATAGAATCAAAGAAATCCATATAAATTTTTCTGAAATGTTGCATGCTAGATCAGGACATACGAATGTCCTTATCCATAAGGAGAATGAAACATTTAAATTTGACATTCCTGATATGATTGATCATAAGCTTACAAAATGTGAAATTTGTGTGGAAGCTAAACACCATAAGAAACACTTTAAGTCCATTGAAAGAACTAGTAGTCTTTTAGAATTAATTCACAGTGATCTTGGGGACTTTAAGAATAATATGAGTAGATGTAAAAAGAAATATTATATCACCTTCATTGATGATTTTTCAAGATACACTAAATTATATCTCTTAAGTAAAAAAGATGAAACTGAAGAAATGTTCATGAAATTCAAAAATGAAGTTGAAAATCAACTAGGAAAAAAAATTAAAAGACTTAGTCTGATCAAGATGTGAATAAGATTCCAAACTGCTAAGAGTCATTGTGAATCGGAATGGAATAATTCAAAAACTCTTATACACATTACTCGCTGTATAAGAGACAGAGTAAAGAGAAAAGATAGTGCAGTATGGAATATGTTTATGATGAATGCAATTATAATAGGTTATGTCTGTGTCATATTCTTAATAGATACCTCAAAGAAAACTTCAAAGATACCTTATGAACTTTGGAAAGGTTCTGCTCCTAACTTTGGGTATCTTAAAGTGTGAGGGTATCTAGCTAAGGTAGGGATACTAGACTTCAAAATGAATAAAATTGGGTCTAAAACTGTTGATAGTGTCTTCATTGGGTATGAACTTCATAGTGTTGCATATAGATTCTTGGTCTTGGAGTCAAATCATGTTTGGGAAACTAAAGATGCTAATTTTTTTTTGAATGTTTTCCCAATGAATAAAAATTTTGTAAAAATATTGTCTCAAGAAATTCAAGATTTAGAAGAACATGATAATGAAGAAACTCAAGAATTGAAAAGAAGTAAAGGGAATGAAAACTAATTTTGGGCCTCAATTTATAACATTCTCATAACTGAAGAAATGTCTCTTAAACATCTAAAGAGTATAAATTCAATTGAAAGTGCTAGTTTTTACAAAGATGTAGTATAGAAATGCACTTTGAGTCCATAATGAGTAATCACACCTGGGATTGGTAGATATTACCTAGAGGGTGTAATATGAGTGTAAGTGGGTATTTAGAAAGAAATTAATGCCTGATAGTTCTATTGATAAATTTAAAATATGTTTAGTGGCCAAAGGTATTACACAAAAAGAAGTCATTGACTACTACTTGTAACTTAGTCACCTAATTTCGGAATCACTCTTGTTAGGGTGCTTGTTGCTATTGCTTCCATATTTAATTTGATTGTGTACAAAATGGATGCGAAAACGCTTGTTTGAATGGTGAAATGGATGAGGAAATATACATGGATCAACCTGAGGATTTGTTGTTGAAGGACAAGAACATACAGTGTAGACTTGTTAATCCTTGCATGGTTTTAAATAAATTCTTGAATAATGGCATGAAAATTTGATAAGACTCTTATTCCTAATGGCTTTAAAGTAAATGAATCTGATAAAATGTTAGAGTCTTGATATACTTATATGTTGATAATATGCTTATTTTTGGAATTGATGAAACTGTTGTTAAACAAATCAAGTCTTATCCTTATTTCTAATTTTGACATGAAAGACATGGGTAAATGATGTAATTTTAGATCTAAAATTGACTAAAATTAACAATGGTTTTGTGCTTTATCAGTCACATTATGTGGAAAAAATCCTTAAAATGTTTATCCACTTTATTTGGATTCTCGTTAGTACACCTTATGATTCTAGTATGCACTTGAGAAAGAATAAAGTTAATCTTGTCTCACAACTGAATATGCCAAAATTATTGGGAGCGTGATGTATTTGATGAATTGCATTAACCACGATATTGTATATACTGTTGGTCGATTGAGTAGATACACGCATAATCCTAAAAGGAATAATTGGAATGCATTATCTAGATTGCTTAGATGTTTAAAGGCACCATGCATTTAGGACTTTATTTTCGTACCTGTCTCTTCTGTACTACAAGCTTAGCGTGATGCTATCTAATAATGATGACACAACTCCACAAGTGGTTATATTTTACTCTTGTTGGTGGTGTTGTTTCTTGGAAATCATTTAAGCAAACATGTAATGCTAAATCTACCATGAAATCTAAATTTATTGCTTTAGAGTTGGCATGTTTATAAGCAGAATGGTTTCGTAATTATTGACTGACATTCTTTTGTGGCAAACAAAACCAGTCTCTTCTGTTTCTTTCTAGTTTGATTCATAGGCAGCGATCGCTAGACTCAAAAGTAAAATTTACAACGGGAAGAGTCGGCATATTTGTTTGAGATGCAATATTATGAAACAGTTCATGAGCAGTGGGGTCATAGTCATGGACTTTGTGTGATCTGAAAAGAATTTGGCTGATCCTTTAACTAAGGGACTAAACCAAAGGTTAGTCCAAGATACATCGAGAGGGATAGGACTTAGACCCGCTGATGAGAATTGAATGTGATTGCAACCTAACCTACATTAGTGGAAATCCCATGAAGTAGGTTCAATAGGTAATGACAAATCATAAAGATATAAGATTTGCACTATCATATGTGGCCCATCCTTATGGTGATTGGTTCTTTCAATGGACTTAAAGTGAGTGTGGAAGTGGGGGCCGTTTCCTATGAGATCAACGGATATGTCTCTAGAGCACTTATGAACTCTAGGTAGGGTGCATGGCCTGAAAGGCACCAAACTGAGGATTGAAGTCTAACATGTGTTCAACTGTAGGAGTGTGCATTAATGAGAAAGGTTCAAGACTTTTATCACCTATTTTCCGTATACTTCTCTCTGAATGAATCTAAGTACAATTCAAGTCTTCAAAGGCATTGTCATTTATGCGTTAGATTTCTTTACTCATATCACTTTTGTATTTTTGATAGAGATGTGGAGGATTGTTGGATTTTTACCTCCGAAATACAATTTCAATGAATTTGAATTTTCCTTCATTTTTGTTCTCTACTTTTGTGATAGCCTTTGTCCCACATTGAAAAATTATGATGGATTTCTTCAACATATATGTGTTTAGTGTTTTGCCTATATGCAACACTAATTGGGATTCTAGACTACACATGGTTGATGGTTTGGGGATTTTTCTCAAATATACACGCACGCACCCCAAACGTGGCGTGGCAATGTGTACGTGCGTATAAACCATTAGAGTTTTACTTCTTTCACGTTTTTCTTTCTTATATTTTTATCAACACGATTATCTATTCCGTGTGCCAATAATCTATTTCGTATGAACTTTATTTATGTATAGTTCTGTGTTTCTTCCCAAGGCATTTAAGTGTCAAAGTAATCAAAATCTTATAAATTGAGGCCTAAAATTAGTTTTCATTCACTAAACATATTTTAAATTCCAGATCCTAGCCAAATTCATCGCTATAATTAGAGATCTTTAGATCCACTTCAAGACACATCGAAAAAACTCTCTTCTTCTGCTTTCTCTTATTTTCTCTCCCTTGGTATTGAACTAGTCCTTGTTGAGTTCAAAACCTTGTTTGCGGATGCACGCAACCGAGAATGTCGTATGATCCTACAGAGTGACCGCTCGGTGATTCGATTTGCATCAGCATATTACGATCTGTGGCGAAATCACTTTAAAAGACAATGATTACATGCCTCAAAAATTCCATTCTACTTTTAATTATTCTTTTGTCCATATTTTCTAACAATGATTTCATTAATTTTGATGACCCTATTTAAATTGGAGCGAAATTAAATGACTTTTTAAAGTAGTAGTACAAAATGACCATAATTATAATAGGAGGTATAAAGTGAGAACTAAATATCGGTTTATTTTGAGTTTTGCATTGAGTTTGAGTGCTCAATAGAGTAGCACATCTTAATGTGGATAAGTCTCTTATACACATCTAGATGTGTATAAGATACCGCTTAATGCATTCTTTGTGATTTATCAAGAAGGAGTACTACTTATTGTGAATAATGTTGATTGAACATAGTATTTTGCTTCTGATTCATTCCTTTTTGCAATTTAAATTTTTACTTTTTGGAGTGTTTTTTTCATTATTCATCCACAACATTTTACCAAGTTAATTCCTAAATGATTTAACTTAGATATACAACATACAAGAAACATATATATATATACACACACACATACAAACATATATACACACACACACACATATATATATATGTATGTATGTATGTATACATATGTATATCTATATATATACATATGTATACATGTGTGTATATACACACACACACACATACGTATGTATGTATGTATACATATATATCTCTATATTTATACATATGTATACATGTGTATATATATACACACACACACACACATATATATACACACACACACATGTATGTACACATATACACATATATATGTATATATCTACATATATATATGTATATATATACATACATACATACATATATATACACGCACACACACATATACACATATATATGTTATATAAATACATATATATGTATATATCTACATATATATATGTATGTGTTAAGTGAATTGTTGTTATTAAGTTTTTGAAAATAATGAACAAGTAATAATAAATAACAAAATAATTTAATTATTCTAATCAACTCCCACACCCTCATAAGTATACGATGTTCATCAACATTGATTTCACTACAATTACTGAGTTTGATTTATCTTTATGCAATTCAATTTTTGTTTTCTTTACGTTCTTGTTCTTTATTTATCGCTCTTGTTTTATTGCATCTAAATTCTTAATAGCTTTCGTAGTTGAGTAGTTAGGGTTTTATTTCATCATTTTTTAATTAGTTTTGTAGAGTAGATTAATTAAATCCTTGTTCTTAATTAAATTCTACCAAGTAGAATAGATTGATTTAGGTTTTTAGTGTGTCTCTCTCTTTCTCTATATATATATATATGTGTGTGTATATATATATGTTAGGTGAATTTTTGATTAGGTTTTTGAAAACAATGAACACGTAATAATAAATAACAAAATAAAAAGCTTAATTATACACATTCAATCCCACACACTCACTAGTATTTATATGAGGTGAGTTTGTATATAAGATGAGTAAGGATCACTCTCACGAGAACTATTGGAACAAGTACTAGGTTCACAAGCCGATTTATTAGTTAGACGAAAAAATCAAGAGCTTTTGAATAAACTTAAACTAAATTCAATTGTGAGAAATTAAAATAATCCTATTTTTGTAAAAAACTAATCCTACGAAAGAAATTAAATATAATTACCCTGTCTCTTATACACATCTAGATGTGTATAAGAGACAGCTTGTGTGAAGTAGATTAATTTAAATTCTTGTTCTTGATTAAGCAATTGAAAAGCGATGAGATAAAACCTAACTACTCAACTACAAAAGCAATTAAGAATTTAAATGCAATAAGACTAGAGCGATAAATAAGAGACAGGCGCGTAAAGAATTAAAAATTGAATTGCATAAAGATAAATGAAACTCAGTAATTGCATTGAAAATCAATATTGATGAACGTCAAATCTTGAATTCTTGACAAGAGAATAAAATTCTAACTCTGAACACTTGAGAAAATCTACCCTACGTCTAAATTATTATTTTAACTATTGAAAACTAAAAACAAACAATGGCTTATGATGGATCCTCTTTGTCTTTCCCTTCTCTTGGTGTATTTATAGGTAAAATTAGGGTTTTGGGGTTTTGGAATGATAAAAAACACATTTTGGAATGATAAAAAATGCAAACTCCCATGTAAATGGGCCTACGGGAAGTGTTTCTTGCAAATTTACGCAGTACCAGATTTTTGGTTATGTTCAATATACCAAATTGTATCCAATCACTTCTTGTCGGCGCACATAAATTCCAATTTGGTAAGTTTTATCCAATTTTGTGATCAATTTTAACTCTTTCTTTACTCAAACTCTGCAAAACTCAAAATATACCATTTTAGTTTATAATTACTCAATTTTTTATTATACATCGCTAAAAATATGATAAACGATACATAAAATATACGACATTTATGATTTTATCAACTATCCAAACGCTACTTTTTGATCGTCCTGAGCAAAATATAGAAATAAATTACAAACATACTCAACATATCTCATAATTATCACGTGAATAACCAAGAACCAAACTATCATAGTGAAAGTAGTCAAAAGATAATAAACCCCCATACATAAATTCCAGTGTAGGTGTGTGCATAGCCATACAAAAATGCCTTTTAAGACACTCAGATCAAATCATGCAAATCTTTGAATTTTTCGAAACACTCCATCACTTACTCTTCTTACATTTCTCCACTAAATGTAGACAACTGACTCGGCTTAAATTAGGTGCAATATAAGTGAACTACACAATTATCTCTTAGTGCCAAAAAGCTACAGCATTGTAGGGCACAGTGCTAAAAAATTAGAAATCATGCTAGGAAAATATTAACACCGACTGCCCTATTCATGACAATTTAATTCAAAAATTATTGAGTAGAAAATCAAAGAAACATGCTAAGTAATTTGCGAACAAAATTTTCAAAAATTTGAAAAGCTCTCAAATCAAATCTTAATGTACATAATATGAAAGCAATAATTGAACAAAATGAACAAATAAACCACCAAACAAATAGAAATTAAGAAAACTCTCCACCCCACACTTAGATTATAGCATTGTTCTCAATGCAAAAATAAAGAGTAATAAGGGAAAAAAATGAAGCTTCTCTATCAATGAAGAATTAATTTGTTTGGTGCCTAGCATATGTTGAACTAAATACCCTTGAGTCGAAGAAAAAACATTAAGAAAGAACTCCAAATGCTATTCCTAGAACATCTAAAAAACCCTTAAACAATAAAACCAAGAAACTAAACAAAAATATAAGAAATAAAATTAAGAAAAAACATGGGTTGCCTCCCATGTATAGCCCTTGTTTATAATCTTAGGTTTGACTGTTGCACTTCCGCTTATGTGAAACATGCTAGGGTGATTGGCCACCTCCTTCCTTTAGGTCTCCACTGAAAAAGTTTAATCCCTCTCTTCTTAACTGTCATTTCTTTATTCCCGGATTTTCTTTGAAGAAATCCACGTTTCCTTGGAGTCACCAAAGCCAATGTCCTTAGTAGTACGTCCAATTATTTTTTGAACCATTTCCTCTTCTTTTTGCACTCTTTAAATTTTTGGACGTCATAAACTTTTCGATACTTTGCACAACTTTCTTGATCCTTTCTCACCCAAAACACATTGTCGAAGAGTTTTGAAAAACATTTGACCTGCCAATAGAAGGATCAAGTGAATGATTAGAACATTTTTCTTTAAAAATAAGAAAATTATCATTATATCCATAAACAACATCAATTTCAACCGATTCATTTTCAATTTGTAAAATCAACTTACCTTTATTAACATCTATCAATACAGGTGCTTGATAGAAATGGTTTCCCAACCATCAACTGTATTTCATTGTCCTTGCCGATGTCCAACACCAAGATATCGACGGGAAACACCAACTTCTCTACTTGCACAAGCACGTCCTCCAACAAGCCATATGGCTTCCTTTGAGTCAAGTCCACAAGTTGTAATGTAACGTTAGTCGGTTTGGCATTGGTGATTTCTAACTTATCATAAATAGATTTCGGCATAATGTTTATACTATCCCCTAAATCACAAAGTAAATGATGTAGCGTTGTTCCTCCAATATTCACCGGTATTATACAGTTACCAAGATTTTGAGTTTAGGGGGTAATCTCAATTGAGAAACTGCACTACACTTGGCATCGAGATAAATCTTCTCATCATCATCCCATTTCTGTTTCCTTACCAATAAATTCTTCATAAACCACGCATAGTGATTATGCCGGGCATTTAGGTGAGCACATCAACCAAAGGAATATTGACATTAATTTTGTTAAACATGTTGATGAATTGTTGAAATTGCTTGTCTTTTTCATGCTTTCTTGAACATTTAAGGGAACGGAATATTCACTGAAGGATACAAATTCAAAGGCTCCACTATGTGCTTCTTTTTCAACTCCTTGTTTTCATCCACTTTTGTCATTTTGTCATCATTACCTTGGAGTTTTTCTTTTCATCTTCTTTACCATCCTCTTGTTTTTCATTTAACATAACCAACTCTTTTCCACTTCTTAGGGAGATAGCATTCCATTACTTTATCGAGTTTGGGATTGTAACACTCGGCAATGCTCCAACTAGTCTCTCATTACTTTGTCGGGTTATTTGTCCCAATTGCTTCTCAAGGTTCCTCGAGGTAACTCGCAAATTTTCACATTCCCTTTGCAATCATAGTCAAAATCTCTTCTGTAGATTATCATCATTGGATGTATAATGATTCACATGTGCGGAATAATTTAGATTTTGAGATAGTGGTCTTGGTGGTAGAAGTTGGTATGAGCTATTTTGTTGAGTTGGAAAGCTTTGGGCATACCTTTGATAAGATGGTTGATATGGTTTAGATAATGAGATTTGATTGAAAATTTTTTGATGTGGTTAATTAGGCTGAAATGAAGGAATTGGAACATTGTTTTGGTTAGTCTAAGAAAAATTCAGATGATTTTGCTAAGAAGAATAGTATGTAGTGCCATAGTATGCGGGCTGATTATGTGAGCTAAAATTTTGATTAGAAACGTATTGAACCTACTCATCTTGCATCACCGAAGTCTCACAAAAACTATTTTGGTGATATATATGTGCATATGTATATATATGGACGTTGGCTTGATTCACTTGTTGTTGTTGTCCAACTACGGGAGTTATTGCTCTATGATAGTAATGAGTGGATGACATTCTCTCTAACAATTCTTGTGCTTCCTCTAGAGTCTTGTAGGGGAAAGAACGTCCTGCACTTGCATTAACAATCAACCTCGTATCCAGAAATAGTTCATTATAGAAGGTTTGGACTTGCATCCATAGAGGTATAGTACGGTGCGAACACTTTCTCAATAGCTCCTTGAAGTGGTCTCATGCTTCACCTAAGCTCTTTCCAGTGATTTGTTTGAATAATGTGATCTCGTTTCAGAGTTTAGCGATCCTAGTGGGTGAAAAGGGTTTGGCTAGAAACTCTTGAGCAAGTTGGTCCCATGTTGTGAAAGTACCTTGTTTATATGATTGCAACCATGACCTTGCTCTATCATGTAAAAAAAAAGTGAATGCTCTCATCCAGATACAATCGGGGTGAACTCTATTGTGCCGAAATGTATCAATGACCTCCTCAAACCTGATTAAGTGCTCATAGAGATTTTCATTGGGTCCTCCTCTAAACAAGCATGTGTTTGGAGCATTTGTATAAGTTCATGCTTGATTTCAAAGTTGTTCGTTTGCATGGGCAACCGAGCAATGCTAGAACTTGCCCTCTTGAAGTTTGGTATAGCATAATGTATAAGAGACAGGATTTACACATTAACATTAACTTGTTGCCATTGTTTCTGCATTGTTGGCGGTTTGGATTCTTCATTAAATTGTCACCTCGGTTTGAGTTTTGTTGTTTGCAGTTTCTATTTATCATCCGTTCAATTTTCAAATCAATGGGATGAAGTGATTGATTAGAAAATGAGTATCTACTGTAAACTATAAGAAACGAAAACCAAAGATCAAATATCAAAGAAATAATCCGAACAAAATAAAGAGAACAAGAAATAATTGTAAATAAATAACAAAAGAAATAAAAAGTATAATCTAGTAAGACTTTCTGCACCTAATATTATTGTCAATACAAAATAGTCCCTAGCAACGGCACCAAAAACTTGTTCCGAAAATTGTTGATTAGATTTTTGAAAATAATGAACAATTAATAATAAATAACAAAAAAAACCTTACTTATCCTAATCAATTCTTACACATTTGCAAATATACGAAGTGAGTTTGTATATATGATAAGTGAGGATTCATTCCACGAGGACTATTGAACAAGAACTAGGTTCACAAGCATATTTACTAGTTAGACGAAATAATCAAGAGTTTTTGACTAAACTTAAGCTAAATTTGATTGTGAGAAATTAAAATAAAGACAAGAATGTAAAATAACAATCCTACGAAAAGCAATTAAATATAATTGACTAAAAACCAAAATCAATCTACTCTACTTGCAAGAATTTAAATTGTCTCTTATACAAATCTAGATTGTATAAAGACAGATTTAGACGCGTAGGATTATATCAAAATTTGTCTCTATTTATGTATAAACGGGTTATTTGCTATATTTTGTAAGAAACATAAAAAGGGCCTGTCTCTTATACACATCTAGATGTGTATAAGAGACAGAGTTTTCTAATGTGTCAATAGACAAAATATAATATTGATGAATTCGAATCTTGAATTCTTGACAAGAGAACAAAATTCAAGTTTGAACACTTGAGAAAATATAACCTACATCTAAATTGTTATTTTAACTATTGAAAACTAAAAACTAACGATAGTTGATAATGGATCCTCTTTTTCCTCCCCTTGTCTTGATGTATTTATAGGTAAAATTAGGGTTCTGGAGCTCTAGAATGATAAGTACACGAACTCCCATGTAAATGGGCCCACGAGAGCATGTTTTTTGCAAAATAAGCAAGTCCATGAAATCTGTCCGACGATGCAATCCTGGGCGCTGCATAAATGTCATGCCAGGGTGCCACTTCTAGAAACGAAGATTTGAGCTACTGGTTTTCGCGCCTGGGCGCTGCAAATTGGTCACACATGGGCATACTTTCAACACCTGCTCCAACTTCCTCCTCAATGTTTGACTATGATTCAGGCCGAATTTGAAAAAACTCAGAACATAATAGTTGTAGCACTCTGTCTTAGATTTCCAAAACATATTAAATCACTCTAATTGGAGTTTGGACAAGAAAGTTATGTTCAATCTACTAAATTGTGTCTAAATTACTTCTTGCCGGTGCACATAAATTCCAATTTGGTAAGTTTCCTCCAATTTTGTGATGAATTTAACTCTTTCTTTACTCAAACTCTACAAAACTCAAAATATACCATTTTAGTTTATAATTACTCAATTTTTTCTTATACATCGCTAAAAATATGATAAACGATACATAAAATATACGACATTTACGAGTTTATCAATATATATACATATGCACATATATATATACATATATGTGTGTGTGTATATATGTATGCATGCATTTATGTATGTGTATA
Organism: Cinchona pubescens; assembly: GCA_025175665.1. NCBI lineage: Eukaryota > Viridiplantae > Streptophyta > Magnoliopsida > Gentianales > Rubiaceae > Cinchona > Cinchona pubescens. The sequence goes on along the minus strand of JANKKI010000281.1, from coordinate 355,282 downwards.
TATATATGTATATATACGTGTATCTATGTGTGTGTGTCTATATATATATGTATATACATGTCATCTATGTATGTATACACACATATATATATATATATATATATATATATTTATATTACAGGCTGTATATACATATATTCTACTGCCAAAATGTGAGAAGACTTCATAACAATCATATATATATATATATATATATATAGATATACATATCTAGATACACGTATATATACATACATAGTGACACAACTTAAGTTGGAGATTTTTTCATTGGAACAATTTTAGCAATTTTTTAGTCTAAGAAAAAATCTCATAAACTATCTTAAGTTGCCATTACAACCATGCCATGGAAGATATAGAAGCATAAATGCAAATTGTCAAAAACAAGGGAAAGGTACATGAAAGAAACCGCGCAGTCTATTGGATTTTCATAAACTATGGGGGATTCTTCCATTTTTTAGATAATCAAATAGCGAGTACTTTATAGACAGGTACCGTTAAATAAGAGACGACTTATTCTTAATTTGCATTGGTACTGTTTGGACAGTCAATAATAGAGGAAAGTATTATTTGGTGAATAATATTTGTCTTTTGACTTTAGTAATTTTTAAAAATAATGTTGACTTTTGTATAAATAGAATAATTGTTTGGATACAAAATAATATTTTGAAATAACCATTTGGATTGGAAATAAAGAATACCTATTATTTGTTGGACAAATTTAATGTGTAAAATAATTACACAACTAAATAAATAACTATGAATGAATTTTTTGTGTACAAAAGTCAACATTATTTTTAAAATGTACTAAAGTCAATTATTCACCAAATAATACTCTATTATAATTTGACTTGCCAAACAAGTTACATATTTTGAATCATGATTGTCAAACGCTTCCACTCATCTATTCAATTTGTCTGTTATTTTAATATTATACTGTACTTGAGAACGAAGTGTCGATCTTTAAAACATATTCAAAGACAATGACATTGTTTGACATTTCTAAATTAAGAGACAGATAAGCCTACATTTTAGATAGCATAAGATAATCTGTAGAGGGGAAGTATATAGTAATGTAAATTCAGGCGTCTAGACCCGTTTCATGAACACATTTAGATGGATCTAGATCAATGTGTAAATCTGATTACTCAGATTCGATTTGGATTCATTTAGTTATTGTATAATAAACCAATCGGATATGGATCTGGTTATTTTGATTCGATTACATATATATATATATATTTATTTATTTTCAATATAATTTTTTCTTTAATGTAAAATACATGTATGAATATGGATATGAATTAAATCTTCTTTTTTTACAATTAAAAAAATTCTATAAAAATTTGTTTTTATGTATAAAATTTCAAATTTATAAATAATATCAAGAGTTGGATCTGACAAGATTCGACGAATTCGAATGTGGATCTCCTTTTATAGACTTAGAAAAAATCTAAATTCGGATCCGAATTCGATAATATTAACGGATTTAGGTATGGATCTTAAGTTTAGTCAAAAACTCTTGATTATTTCGTCTAACTAGTAAATATGCTTGTTAACCTAGTTCTTTTCAATAGTCCTCGTGGATTGAATTTAGCCTGTCTCTTGGATCGACAACTATATTATCAGAAGTCGTCCAATTATACTCATTTATCTATGTATAAATTTATGACAAATTTCGATTACCTAGATTATATCCAGATCTCATTTAGCTATTATAATAGGATGGGTCCGGGAGTGGATCTTGGTCCATTACTACCCGATTAAGATCTAGAAAGGATTAAAATATTTAGTATATAATAAAATTGTTGTATATTAGTATTATTTTATATGTATATATATATATATCATCAGAGAGATCCGAATCCGATTAAATTAATCAGATTTCAGGTCTGGTAATGATAGATCTGACCCGAATTCGACCCGTTTATAGGCCTACAATGTAAATAGAAAAGTGACAATTGTAAATATTTTTCACTTAGCCTCACCACACTGCATTTTACGAAGACACATTGCTTAAAATTATTTACATAATTATTAATTGAATATTTTTTTAAAATATAAATAATGAATATGATATGAATAGTGCAAATAATGAATTGTGTGAATATGGATTGTGTGAATAATGAATAAGACAAAACATGAATAGTGCAAAATATTATTTGAAAAAAATGCTTTGCTGACCAAATAGAAATTATTGTTGACCAAATATTATTTGGCAAATAATACCTATTATTTACTATCCAAACAATGCCATTATTACTATACATTCAAGCAGTATGATGATAAAATAATTCTTTTCCTCTTTGTCTAGTCATATTACCACTCAAATTTTTAAATCTTTAAATTGACCACCAATAACTAGTAGCACCCAGTCGATCTATGCTTTGTGTTCTTACCATAAAAAATAAAATAAAATAAAATAAAAATAAAAATTGAAAGATGTATGCTTTGTGTATGGGTTGTTTAATTCTCTGGGGCAAAAAACTAGCCCATTAAGTCATTGAATTTTTACTAAAGCATATCTGATCCTTTAACTTTTGCTTTTGTCGATGTAGTCCTCATATTAATTTTTACTACAGTAGGCCGAAATCAACCCAAATATAATTTTTCTGGCGACTAATAGATGGGCATTAAATACTAGGAACTCACTGATCAATAATAATTCAACACTCTTCCCCTAACGCCCTTCCTATCCCCTTTCCTTCCAAGCCCCCTTCCCACGTGGGAAGGATTTGGAAGGGGCTGGGAGGCGAGATGGTATAAGAGAGGAAGGGATTGGGAGGTTTGAGTTTTTTGAATTGCCCCTCTATTGGTAGCTAGAAAAATTCTATTTGGATGGCTAAAAGGACTAATTAAATCTATTAAAAATATTAGTATAAGGACTAAATTGACTAAAATAAAAGTTTAATGACAAAATTTGCTTTAATATAAAAGTTCAAGGACTAAATTAGCTATTCACTCGATTCCTAAATGACCATAAAAAAGGTTCTCCAAATTTAGGGTAAATCACTAAGTAATCCTCCAACTTTTTCATTGAAACCGAAATGGTCCATCAACTTCAACTTTCATTGATTTAGTCCCTTAACTAAATATTTATAACTACTTTAGTCCTTATTTAGTTGCACCACCCACAATACAAGTTTTTATTTTGTTTCTAGATAGTGGTAATCAATGAGTTTGTGGATGGTGCATTTAGGAAAAATTTGTGTTTTGGGTGGTATAATCAAATAGGGACCGATTGATAGAAATATTTAGTTGGAGACTAAATCTACTAAAATTTAAGTTGAGAGATTATTTAAATTTTAATAAAAAAGTTGAAGGACTATTTAGTTAATTTGAGCCCCCAAACTTACAAATTGATTCCAATCTATGGAAGTCGGCTTCCGACCGAAAGTATATAGGGTCGGGCCGGCTAGACATGTCAATATCCCACGTCTTTCTTTCCTTCATTCATTCTACGAATACCCGAATTCCAAAGCACCCTATAACCTCACGTATGCATGGACCATTCATGAATCTTAAGCAAAACTCCAAAATTATTCTTGGTTGCTTGTCATCTTTAACAACTATAACTCACGTACAAAAACGTGAGGCATGCCAAGGAAGGAAGTTGCCTTGAGGCCTTAGCCATCATATCATGTGTCATCAGTCGAGGACCCCCCCCTTTTCCCACTGTTTATGGTGCAGAATGGCTTGGCTTGGCTTGGAATGAAATTTTGGACAAGCAAGAAAAGGATTCAGGTGCAGCAATCGTACTTGAAACAAGTTGTATTTGCAGACTGATAACTACTCGAGGCATAACGACTAGGCAAGGAGTTTCGTTGCAAGTTTGCAATAAGTTAACTTCTACATAGTTTACTTTGTGAATGAATTCTTGTTGTGCATCCATAAAAGACTATAAATTTTATATAATTACATTCATATAGGAGATTACAAAGTAACAAAACTAATTACGCGTCAATACATTCATAAAACAACGAATAAAATTTAATCAAATATTTAAAATTTAAAATTTATGATTTAGTATAATTTATCACATATGAAATTAATTTGACGAGTGATTAATACGATATATTGCACAACGTGTTTCAATTATCAATCCAATACGCACAACTGTTGCTAAATTTTGATCACGAATTAATTAAAACTTATCCTTAGCCAGCTACTTTGAGTCTCAAATCCTGATAAGCCACCTTTACTAGATTAATTGATTAGCCACCTTGAGAAACTCATGAATCATTTGAATAATGTACACAAACGTGAAAAACATATAAGATGTGTATAAGCTATATATGTTTGTCTAGCAATTCAAATTGGATTACTTTTTGGTTGATATTTTCAAAGGATACATCTATTGCTTTTGTAGTTTGGTCTTTGATTTCACACATAAATTATGCGATCTTGATTAAATTTTATGAATTAAATGATATTAATTGATATAAATAAGATACTATAAGACTTCTCTCTAATTGTTTTCTCTTTTTTTAAATTTTTTTTTTTAACATTATTCACCGTAGCAGGTGGTAGATTCATTGATTTTTCAATGTAAACCACCATCTAGAAACCCTTTCTTTCTCTTTTTCTCATGAGATTTGCTTATTGGAAATTTGTCTCCCCTTAATAAATGAGAGTTTTAGTCTCCTATTGAATAAGTGAGAGTTTTTTCTTTCCTCTGGAATAAATGGGAGATTTTTCTTTTAAAAGAGTGGTATCTGAAGATGGAATATTCAATCAAATTAGATTTGGCGTACTAGATGTGTTTTTGTGCTTTACATCATAAGTTTAGTGGCATGTCCGAGACTAGTTAGATCTGATACGAAACTTGTTCAACCCTTTGAACTTAAATCTAGATTTTTAGAATCTGTATATATTTAGATTTTTAGATTTGTTGGAGTATCTTTTTACAATAATATTCGTAAAATGTAGATTTGGTAGATGCGTTTATCAAGTTGCATTTTAATCAGTTGTAATTATGTTTTTTCAATTTCATACCATCCTGGGTTGTATATAATTATTTCAATTTGAATCTAAACATTATAGTATGAATAATTTTTAAGCAAAATACATGATTTGATCTCTTATACACATCTTTAATGTTTTATATCTGACAGGGCTAACTCCAGTAGGGGTAATCACTTAGAATGGAATATATTCGCTCTTTTGCTCAACTTTAGTAACACAAAAAAAAAAAAATCACCATTTTCCCTATTTAATTATATATTACACAATAAAAATATGTGACTTTTCTAATAATTTGAATATAAATGAATTACTCAGAGCTCGCTCTAGCTTAGCTTGAATTGTCAATTCAAAAGTTAAATAAAGTTCAATATGGACATAAATTGATGGGAGTTTTTTGCTTGGCAGGTTTCCAGTTTAAAAAAAAAAGTATCCAGTTACTGTAAGTTTTTAAACTACATTTAACTTGGGCTCAATTGCTTGCCTATCAAATCTAGAGTTACCGCAAAAGTCTCAAATTAATATAGAACACCAAAATTAAATTAAAATTAAATTATACGTAGTTTAATTTTTCATTGTTCTAACTTGGTTTGCAAATTAGCACTTTTTCATCAAACATGAAAAACAATATTAATTAAGCATTTAGGTTATGCTTCGAATTGGATTATTAATTTGTCTGACATTTTGATTATTTGCCCTAGGATGAGAAGAACTATATTAGAATGAAATATATTCATTCTTTTTAGATGTACATTTTGTATAAAAATGACTCATTTACACAATTATCAGATTAAACACGAATCATGTCTCTTATACATATCTATATATTATAAGAGATCAAACATAGTCAAGAGTTGCTAGCAAGTTATATTTGTGGAGTCTGAGAAAGTGAGAACACGTAATCAAGGCACAACTAATAGGCTTTGAAGGACCTTGGTTGCAACAAGTTGTTCTACATCGGCTAACTATTTACAGCAATTGTTATGTACATAAGTTGCAAGGTTGTGGACAAATTTTAATTTTTGACTAACCGTATACGTAGTTTATATAATAACTATGATAAATTATTATCAATAAAATATTTGCACTACAAAACATGGCATGCTTTTGATCACAAATTGATCAAACTTATCTTTTGCCAACTGTTAGATCCTAATCTGAATCAAACATGATTTTTTTTTATTTTAATAATAACAGTTTAATTTATTTTTATTTAACTAAATCTATTGTTAAAGGGAAGGGGAAGGCCGGCCAAGAAATAAGAGATATAACCTCTACGACGGATTTTCAAACTCCCGATCTAACATTCAAGTGAAGTCTTTGGTGATCAATTCACCTAAAATGAGTTGGTTTGAACCAAACATGATTCAATTAGAAAAAAAGGGTTTGAAATGGATTTTTGTTGTATGATCAGATCGATAGATAAGGGAACAATCTACAAAAGTTGTTTCCTGCAGTACCTTGCTGATTTTGACCACTTGGAAGTGTTCCATTAAACATGAAAAACAAGGCTTTGAATTTGATTTTTTTTTTTTTAATGATTATATATACCACAATGGTGATAGTGAACACTATTGAACCATTAAAACCCACACATAATAAGAACTAAATTTATATATAATAAGACTATATTACCTATTGTCTATACCTATTATACTACGAATCTATTATGACTTGATTGTTGCTGCTTGAGTTCTTTTCTTTTCTCTTCTCATTAATCCTCTTTTGAATATGATGTTGATTGCATTGACTGCTCAAATCGTGTACCGGCAGACTCGGGAGGGATTTAATTTGCTTCTGACGGCGTCGAATTGGATTATTAATATGCATTAAAATTTTAGTTATTGCCCTAGAATGAGAAGGGATTAGAATGAAAAAGATTTGATCGCTTGCTCTACATTTGTATGCAAATGACTCATTTATTCGTATCACTATGGTTCATTAAGATTGTCAACGTTGTGCATTTTATTGAAAGTCAAGAATATAGAATTAAGTTAACATTTGTATCTTATAACATCTTAGGAGGGCCTAAATCGCTCTTCACAAGTTAGGGAAACCAAAACACTAGAGGGGCATCATGAGTTTTGACTTGAGTTTTATCAAGTAATTCCAATGAAGGAAACTTCTAAAATTTAAGTTAGTTTTATTTATCTAAATCATTTTTAGTTGAATTCGATGAGGTATACTATATTAAATTTTATGATTCAAATTGATATATTTTATGTAAATAAAGTGTATTAATATAAATGATATATAAAACTATGAACCATAAAATGTAATATATTATATCTTAAATCGGATTCATTTAAAAATTTTGTTTGTTGTTTAAAGAGGGTAAACAATTTTGGACTTGACGTATTGCTTTTCTAAGGTTTACTTGTCGCGATGATGATCCTAGCCTTTAGCAGAAAGGAAACTTCCATGAACGTGGGGTGACTTGTCCCTTATGTCTATAACCCGCACTGGATATTTTCCACTAACAGTGAATATTGGTTCGGCTACAGCAGATTATTGCAGTTACTATTCCTTGGGAAAAGTTTATTTGTGATTTTGGAAAAAGTGATTGTAGCACCATGTTTCATCCTTCTATCTAATTATATATAAAAAGAGAGCTTTATTTGGTATAATCTCTCTCTTTAGATTCTTTTTTTAGTTTTAAGGAGGTTCTTAATTAAAAAAAAACGCAAATAAGTTGTTTTTGACTAGGGAATCACTTTAGACTATTTTCTAATTTTAAAGAAATTCCTAATTACTAAAAAAATACAGTAAAAGTAATTATCACTAAAATTGCCCATTAATTTCCCACATATCTAAGACTGAAATCTCATCTTTTGTATTGTGTATCATCTCTTCATTAATTACTTTCTTGAGAATCAATGTATAACACAAATATAATATATTTTCTCTTCCACATGAATTTCATATAAAATAATTTTCTATACATTCTTCCTTCTTTTACAGCAATACTAATACTCCTAGGAATCCATCCGTTGCAAGGCAAGTTCTCCCCGCTATAATTTCGTTCGTTTATTTATTTATTTTATATCTATCATTGAGTTTGTGTGTTTATAGTGGTTTTGAAAATTATTAATTTTAGATGATATGCACATGCATTGAGTGTGCTAAACATCTAGTACTGTATAAGAGCTAAGCATTTTCTGTTAGATACACTCTCTGTCATACTATTAAATTTTAACAATTAATTTGATAATGTGACAGAGAGTGAAATAAGATGTGGACAGAAGATCATGTGGCCTACATAATTTGGTTAAAGCGTCAAGAATAATGTGGTTTACAAATATTTCATTTAATAGTAAGATGTGTATAAATTTTGATTTTAATAAATAGTAGAAATCTAGCTGCAATTTCTCAGGAGTATTATTCAATACTCACAGTAATTTCTATTGTAACTTTAATTTTTTTCAAAAAAATATTACTAGTATCGTGAATAATCAAATGCTATACTAATTATTTAAAGATTAGCCGCTTACGTTTTGCAAATTAAGTTAATAATGAAGTGCAGCTTTTCTTCCTTTAAAAAAAATGTAGTTTTTCTCTGTTTTTTTTTCCCCTTTTTTTTTTTTTTTTTTGAATAAGAAGTTCCAACTACTTATGTAACATATATGGCAAATGTTACTGCTATAGTTGGAATTGTTATTGTCATAGCAAAAAATATATATATAATTATTAAAGTATCCATGTTTCTCTACTCTCCCTCATTACTATTTTATTGCCACGTTAACAAATCAAGCTGTGATAATAACATTTGTCAACACATATCAATGTACAAACTACAAACAATTACTAACTTCAGTTTAAACCTCAAAACAAGATAGTTTGAAGTAATTTAAATAATATATATATATAATTATTAAAGTATCCATGTTTCTCTACTCTCCCTCATTACTATTTTATTATCACATTAACAAATCAAGCTATGACAATAACATTTATTTGTCAACACATATCAATGTACAAACTACAAACAATTATTAAATTCAGTTTAAACCTTAAAACAAGATAGTTTGAAGTAATTTAAATAAAGCAATCATTAGTTAAATGATGAAGTCACCATTAATATTTATCCCCCCACCCAACCCATAAAAATGATGAGGAAAAATACACGTTTAGATTCTTATCCTTGTCACTGTAGCTCCCAATTCTTCATGTTCTAATGTAACAGTTTATGGGCCTCGCCTTCCAATTGAGTGTCGAGGCGTAGATTGGGAGTTTTGGTGAGAAAAGACAAAACGAGAAACAAAGTTAATTATGAGATAAAAGAAAAGAAAAACAAAACATATGTGATTCTTTCTAACTATAAGTTGTTATTTTCTTTCTTTTCAAGTTGCGTTTTTGAAAGGTTTTTAGGCTGGTTTTCTCTCCATTTTTAGAGAGCAAACCTTTTAGCCAATCTATTTCTCATTTTTTTTCCCCTCGTTCTTCCTTTCTTCTCACTTAAATTACGGTATATATATTTAGTCTCTTATATTAATTGTGTTTCGTCAAAGAGACAGTAGTACTTTTCACTAATACTTTTTTTTAAAATATCTATGTATAATATATCTATACATACATGTTCTTATATATATATGTTACAAATGAATGATCTGTTAAGAGTCGCCTCCAGAGAAAGTAGGTAAAGTCTTAGACACAAAATTGTAGCTAAATTGATCACACCTGTCCTTGGAGTAAAGATGCAATGTAACCAACATTTAGGTGAAGAAACTAACGACAAACCTAACTCTGATTGAATGAAACACTTGCCTATAATTGAGTTCATCATTAAGTAGGACACAAGAGAAATAAAAGAATATAATTAACAAAATAACAGTGTTTGTTCGTTGTTTAAAAAAAAAAATAAAAAAATTGTTCAATTAACACCATTCTCATTCTCGTTTTAAGCCAAAACAATAGATAATCAATATTTTTCAAGTATACTTTCTTCTTTCTGTGTGATAATAAAATAGTTTGAGAGAGAAGTCACTCTTAAGAATTTTAATGTTTTGGATCTTTTGTTACACTTTGTATTATATCATATAATTGAATGACGTATATTGTCACAATAGATAAGTGTTAAATGAAAGACAAGTATCACCACATCACATAATGTAGTACAAAACCAAATTTCCATCATTTTCTCCTTTCTTTTGTACTTTAATAACGAGAAAGTTTCATACTTTAGATTTATTTTGAAAAGGATTTTATCCTACCTTCTTAATCTTTTGAGTAGGATTTTATCCTACCTTGTCAAACTTTGAAAAGGATTTCAAAGCTAGTTTATTCTGCTTTTCGCCCTCCAAAATACCGTTTTTTGTTTTTTAGAATTACTTGACTGATCTAATCTTTGCATCAAAAGCACGCTCAAATATATATTACACGATGGTTACGCAACACGTACATGGTGGCCTAAGCAATTGTGAATGATTGTTTTTATATAATTATTAGTAAATTATATCATTTTAAAACCGTTGACAGTCTGACTAATAACTGAACGACAATAGTCAATAGGCTTTCATTTATATCTAAATTAATATTTATTTGTCCTTGATAATTAAACATTTTGATGAAACCAACACTTTTATGTGATGAATATTCAAATTGGTCTTTGAGCCCGAAAATATATATCAATATATATATATATATGTCTGTGTGTATAAAAGGTATAATAATATGAGTCCCTAAAAAGAAGAAATTTTGTTACTTGATGACATTATAGTCAATTAAAGTTACCAAGGGAGGTAAAAGTAATTATCTAAACCTAGGAGAGGTACTTGCAATTGTACCAAATCTCAGTGGAGGACTACAAAATTATCCTAAAATGAACGTTGTGAAAACTACATTAATACTACTTTATATTTCACATTTTACTTTTTTAATCTCTCATATTTGAAATGATGACATTTTCATTCGTTACAAATGACAATTGTACTATTTTGGTCATTGAACAGAATTTTGACTATATTTTAGTCTAACACTGTCTCTTAAATAATCATGTGCGCACCAAAGATTATCTATACAATATATAAAGGGAGCGCAATACTTTGGTCTGGTGGTCTCTCTCTTTTATGTATGGGTCTTTTTTTAATTTTTAAAATTTAAAAAAAGAAACTATCGGGAATTTTTCATCTATAATAACTTCTTTCTATTTTTTCCTTATTAATTTTTTTAAAATCACACATATAGTGTGTGTCATGCCCATTAGTTACTATAACTACTATGTTATAATGGAAGAGTAATTTTGGAATAATTTTCTATAAAATTAAATTCAACCCATGCTTATAACTTCTTATAACCTCAATTTAAGTTGTATTTTTAAATTTTTTTTTCTTTCCAATGGATATCAAATAAAGAATTGCACACACACGTTGTGGGTGCTAATAGGACTAGTTATTTTAAAGGACAAGATTGTGAATTGTAAGATACTTAACAAACCATCTCCCAAAAACTTCCTCTACTGCACTACGAGCATCACCACCATTAGTGGTGTTCATCCTTCGATCCGTATTTAACTTTTCAACTTGTTTGACTTGACTTATTTGACTTTCGATTTGAAAATCTCAAAGTCAAAGTCAAGTCATATAAATCCAAAGTTGATTAAAGTTGAGTCGTTTAAATTCGAAATATTCGACCGATAAGTCGAATTAGTCAAATAAGTCGAACCTTTTAATCATCTTCTATTCTATATTTTAATTCAAAAATTTAGTACATTATCTCACAAATTCCATATAATTACACAAAAGTGTATTAAATTTATGTATACAATTAATGTAATAACTTTATTCTATTTTTCACATTATCATCTTTATGTTAATGTGTGTACACAAATTTGATTCATAATATATATACACACACATACACACACTCAAAAGTTACAAATATTAATATATGAATGTGTATTAGTGTATATATTATATATAGATATTAAAATTGATTTACAAAATCCCAAATTCAGAACCGCTTATCTAAAGCAATTCATATAGAAAAATCTTATTGAATCACCAACCCTACAGCCGTTAAGTTATATCCTATAAGTACATAGAAATATATATATGATTATTTAACTCTAACTAATAGTAAGTTAGTAATGCATTTAATATACTTGTTAATAGTAAAAATGTTATGTTAATAAGTTATATATTATAACTGTATAAGTATATAAATTAAATGTTACGTAAAACGTATTTTTATTACAATTATAAGTTATACAAATCTTAATATATGAAGATAAGAACATGTATGTATAGATATATTATACATAGATATTTTATTAAATACTTTAGTATATATAATTACTTAACTCTAGTATCTATGTGTATTAAAAGGAAATTAGTAATTCATTTAATTAGTCATTGAAACAAAAGTATTACATTAATAAGTTTTACATTTACACTAATATAAGTACATAAATTATACATAACACCAATAATTATACAAAAAAAAAGATATATAAGTACTAAGAAAAAATAATAATATTATTTATTAACACATTTAATTATTAAGAATTAAGAATATAATGACTAAAATATTATGTACACAAATACATTAATAAATTGTTATAACTGTAGATCCTATATATATACATATATATATATATATATATATATATATATATATATATATATATTTGTTCAACTTATTTGATCGGTATTTGACCGGCCAAGTTGAACGATTCTCTTATACACAAACCAGTCATAAGAGACATTTTTTTGACCAGTAATCTGACTTGAAAGTTGAAGTCAAAGTCGAATCGAGAAGTTGTTTAGTTAGTTTGATTTCGAGTCAAACTCGAGTCGAAAGTCAAACAAGTTAAAGTCAATTTTTTTCGACTTGACTCAATTCGATAATTCGACTTGACTGACTTTTGAACACTCATAATCACCACAATCCAAGAAACCTAAATTAAATTCAAATCCAAATAAAAAATCATAATCAAAATCAATGCCAATTTGTTATATAATTCCTTCTTCGAGGAATATACCAAAATTAAAATCAAAACTATAACCACTACCACAATCCAAAAACTCAAATTGTGGAGAAAGTCAAATTCATATCCAAATTCAAAATCAAAACCAGCCATGGGAGTTCCAAATTATGCCAGGGGGAGCGTTGGGCTACGGGGATTGAGGCATGAAGGGGTGAGAAGTATGGGATGATGGAGAGAGAAAGAGGTTGCGGAAGAGAGTCCTAGTAGAAAGGGGAGGGGTTACAGCTGTAGGAGGAAGAGGAGTAGTTTGGGGTTATAGAAGTGGGTTTGCCAAGATAGAGGGCATGGAGCGGTTGTGGTGAGCTGTGGGTAGAAAGGAAAAGGACTGAGACTGTTGGAGTAAGGGTTGGGAAGCGACTGCAAGAGGGAAAACAGGAATATAAGAAACCACAATATGAAGGAGAATGGGGTGGGTGATCAGGGAAGATTTTGTGATTGTTTAGTGTGTGAATTTGTGCTGTGCGTTGTCAATTTGGTCCCTAAAAACATGATTTACGAAGCGACATCATTTTGAACATCACCCAAAAAAAAAAGAAACGGGTGACGAGTACATGACCTCCCAGGACTCGTAAATTTTATGGTCAGAATTAAATCTTATGCAATCTTTCTTACATGATATCTTTTGTGCCATAAATTTTGATTCACACCACATTATCTACAAACGGCATCAAAGATTAGGTTTAATAAGTACTAGTCATCATGCACACTTGATGTGTGTATAAAGAGGGAAACTTTGTATAATTTAGAGAACATTACAGTTTTGGTCCCCAAACTATAGGTAGTACTCAAAACTAGTCTCCAATTAATGCAAAATTACAGTTTTGGTCCCTAAACTATCAATTTCACACGAAAATAGGACAAAAGATGGAAAAGTGCAATTTATTAACGATTTTGGATCCAATAAAAATAAAAAAGTAAAAGTCAGCAATTTTATGGTAGAATTGTACGTTGAGGATTCTTTCAAGAAATCAATGCATTACAGTAGGGATCAGATTTTGAGGATGATAAATCTAATAAAGATTACCATCTATTAAAAGATGAAGATGCTGGAGATGATGAAAGTGCTTTGGGGCTAGGGGTGCTGAAGGTATTGGGGTTGGGGTGGTGAAGATGTTGGGCCTAGGGTTGAAGAACATTCTGGGACTAGGGGTGCTGAAGATACTTCAGATCTAGATTTTACACACTAGATGAACAAGATCTTATACACATCTTAGTAGCATGATGAGACAGCCTATATGAAAAGAATGTAAATCATGAATCTGAGTGGATGGATATTGCAAAACAAAGATAAGTCATGGTTGAAAGGGCAAAGGAAAACCAGGCTATTGAGGATAGAAGAAATGAAGATAAAGGGTCAGATGATAGTGATGTAGACACTTTTGAAAAGGATAATGCAGCAGATTCAGAGGCTGAATTTGAATCTTTACATGGATTAGATGAAGAGCAAGGGATAAAGTATCCTATGTTTGATCCGAAAGACATGGACAATCCCAATCTTGAAATAGGCATGGTATTTAGTAGTTTTAGGGAGTTTAATTCCACTATTAGGAGTTAGATTCTCAAGAAAGGTAGGCATTTTAAATAAATTTGACTGAAAGAGTGATAAGATTTGAGTCAGGGCTAGTTGTCCAAAGAAAGTGTATGATTGGGAGATTCATGCCAACAAGATGAAGGGGACTGGTATTATGAACATTTCATACAAAGTATAAGTGTGGTTTCATATATCACAATAAGTGTGTGAAATCTATATGGGTGGCCAACAAATATAAGACTGATATCTGACTCATCCTTAGGATTGATCTTGCCAGTTTTAGAAGGAAAGTAATGAATGAAAACAAGTGTTTCTTGAGTAAGGATCAAGCGTATAGGGCAAAGAGAATAGCATTACCATGATTCATGGGTCTGAAAAGGATCGGTACAACAAACTCAATGACTACATTCAGGAGGTTAAAAGGTCCAATCCAAGCTCCATTGCTGTGATAAAGATAGTGGATAGGTATTTTGATTGTGATGCATCCACAAATAGACCAAAATATCAAAACCTTTATATGTGCTTTGCAACTATGAAGCAAGGTATTTTAGCTGGATATAGAAAAGCTCCTTCGTTTGGAATAGATGGTACTTTTCTGAAAGGTCCATTAGGGGAGATCCTACTTAGAGTAGTTGGAATTGATCCTAACAATGGATTCTTCCCAATTACTTATGCTATTTGTGAGGGAGAAAACAAGGATTCATGGACTTGTTTTCTAAATCTCTTGAAGGAGGATCTTATGATTGAGAAAGATTATGAATGAACTTTGAAGAGTGACTAACAAAAAAGGATTATACAGACATGTGAAACTGTATTCCCAAATGCTGACCATAGGTTCTGTGTTAAACACTTATAAAGCAACTAGTCACAAATAGGATTTAAGGGAAAGGCACTGAATAATGTATGGGATACTACCAAGGCCACTACAATAGCCTGGTTCATTTGCATAATGCAAGAAATAGCTGAAATTGATCTTGATCTAGCCAAGTGATTGGATGAGAAAGTCCAACTGAGTGGACAAGAGCATACTTCAGGACCCTTCCAAAGTGCGATATGTTGTTGAACAACATATGTTGAATCATTCAACAGCAAAATCTTTGATGCTAGGGAGAAGTGTATAGTGTCAATGATGGAATCCTTGAGAAAATATATCACGAGATGAATGCAAGAGAATAGGGACAGAGTAAATGTTAGGTGGAAAACCCATAGATTCTACCCAATGATCATGAAAAGAATGAAGAAAAACATTGAACATGCTAAAACTATGATACCGCACAAGGCTTAATGACACATTATATGAAGTAGCATGCCCCAAAGGTGATGTATATGTTGTCAATGTTAGTAATGAACTTGCTATTGTAGAAAGTAGGATCTCACAAGGCTACCATGCCTACATGCAATTTTAGTTATTTGGATATCAATTCAAGATCCATTGGATTTTGTTGATGATTGTTACAAGGTTGAAACCCATTTTAGATGTTATGAGCCAAATTTTACGCCACTTTATGTTACAAGGTTGAAACCCATTTTAGATGTTATGAGCCAAATTTTACTCCACTTTATGGTGAATAAGATTGGGAGAAAATAAATGCAACAGTTCCTCTGCCACCAACTTATGGGAAACTACCAGGCAAGCCCAATAAATGTAAGAGAAAATGTGAAGATAAAATCTCACGAAGAAGGGAGAGGAAAAAAAAGATACGAAGATTTGGCAGGTTATCAAATGCACTTATGGTAGTGAAAATGGGCATAACATAAGGTCTTGCAAGCGTAAAAAAGGAAAAGGAAGCTGCTAATGATGTTGGTGATGTATCAACTCAAGATGGTGATGGTACAATAGATGTTGTTGATGAGAATCAGGTAGGGAAAGGCACTTAGTAGGCACGTACTCAAGCGGAGGCTCAAGGAATTCAAGAGGCACATATTGAAGGGATACAAGAATTAGTTGCTGCAACAAACCCCAAACCTACCAAAAGATCAAAGGTATTATTACAAAAAGTTTAGTTGTGTTTGTGTGAAATTTTGCATTAAACTATCTTGTAGGTCAGTAAAAGAACTAGAATTTTCAAAGGAGAAGGCACTCATGCCGAAGGCAATTATTCAAGGAGAGCCTCAAGGAACTCACGAGGCACATACTGAAGGGACATAAGAACCATTTGCTACAGCTGTCCCCAATCCTGCCAAAAGATCAAAGATATTGCTAAATTGACTGCATCCAATTGTGTTTATTTTGAGTTTAGTTCATTATCTTATGGATTGTATTTAACTCTCTTGCAATCAGCAAAAAAGTTAGGACTTCCAAGGAAAGGAAAAAGAGGGTGATAATGCACCGCGTGAGGGTGAAGGCACTTAGGAGGTAGCTATGGAAGACAGTTAAGAGAGAGCTGTTGGTACTGCAATTGGATATACAGTTGCTGCTATAGTTGTTATGGTGTTATTGAGACCTTGACTTACTCTGTTCCATCTAAAGAACCCGATTTGTATCAAGTATTTGGCATTGAAAAAATTGTTCCAACTCAAAGTAGTCAACCAACCAAAGGAAAAAGGAATTCTAAGAGTGAAAAGAGCTCTAGGCACATGGAATTTGCCTTCAGAGTCACTTACAACTGCTGTTAGGGATTGATTTTTTTAGGGATTGCTTTTATTAAGAAATGACTTTTGTATATGGAAAAATTTTGTTGTGGCTTTTGTTTATGATTGTTTTTGTCAAGCAATGACTTTTGTTTAAGGAACACTTTTGTTAAAGTATGATTGTTGTTGGCAATTTTTGGTTGTATTTTGGATCACTTCGGTGCTTAAGAACAAGTAGGTTATGTTTATCGATGAGAGCTATTATGGTTTGGAAATTTATATGTTTGCTGCTATATGAATATCCAATTGTTGTTAGATTTGTTCTACAAATTTTGTACCATGTATTTGGCAAAATTAATAAATATGTGTATAGGATAAATCCCCAATTTTGTCTGCTTTTAGTTAAACTGGTACTTATTCTGGATATTTTACAAGGTTTTGCCAAAATTCATTCAATTTTATGCTAAACTAGTACCTAATCTTATTGCATTTTAACAAATAGGTCCCCAATCTGGGTAAGGTACAACAACAAATTGCACAGATTCCCATTCAAACCATTCAAACAATATAATGCAAAGCAGAACAACAAAAGATCTTAGAGGGGCCAAGTCCTACGTATATAAAATTTACATTCATCTTTTACAAGGCCTAATCTAATCCCTAAACCCTAATTATTCTAGATGAATGTCACTTTGTTCCAACTATTAAACTAGGTACAAACTCAACTGCAATGTTTGTTTGTGGCAAATCAGCAATATTATTGACATAGTAATAATCATAAAAATCAAACTTCTTTATCTCCTTCTAAGCCTTTCAATGGTAGCTTTCTTCTCATTTAATTTCCTCAACAAACCAGGGATAATCACTTTTTATCTCTGGCACATGACTAGATTATACCACTCAAAAAATCTACTACCACGGCCCTTCTACAAAACCAAATATTACATTAACCAAATTTGAGCATTAAATTACGTACTTGAAAACATATTAAATCATACCTACCACAAAGGGCATGAAAGAAATCTTTTTCCTGGATTATCATACTCCTTTCATGAAATTACCAATCTTGCTTTACATCCGTATACTCGTGGAAAAAGAATCGTAATAAATGAAAATAAGAGGCGTCTTTTACCCAATAACGTAAGTTTTGAACCAAGATTTCTAAATGGATGGGGTGGGGTATTAGTATATTTAATACAAAATTTAAATGTGAAAAATTGTTCTCTAAGAAAGGAAATAGTGAATCAATTGATCGTAAATTATAAGATTTAAATATTCCTTTCCCCACTTGAGAAGATATTAATCATATATAAAATGGTATTTTCACAATAAATGCAAATCCTTCTGATATCGTTTGAGAATATAAATTCTTGTTGTGACCAAAAAATGGATTTTGGTTTGAATCATTAGCAAAAATAATAAAATGATTTTGTTGATATATTCGAGTAATTAAATGTATCACAATTAGAAAATTGAATTGATTCTCATAACCTAGATTTTCCAACAAATAAACACATCTTATGTGATGCTATTATGAACTGATTTGGGGAGTTTTATGAGGACTTGACAACTTAGGGTTTAATGTTTTGCTTTGGGTGCTAACGTCGATTTAGGATAAAAAGGGTAGGGTAAGACAAACCTTCCAGGTAATTTAATTCTTTTAATCCTTTAGGTTCGATTTAATTTTTTTGGGTAATTTTAATTACTGACTTTTCTCTCTCTTTTTTTTAAAGTTGGTGTGTGCACAAAATCGTTAGTAAATTGCACTTTTCTATCTTTTTCCCTATTTTCGTGCGAAATTGATAATTTAGATACCAAAACTATAATTTTACATAGATTAGGGACCAATTTTAAATATTATCCATAATTTGGGGACCAAAATTGCAATTCTCCTTATAATTTAACACAATTACTTGTGTATCTCACCTAATATAATTTTGTTACAAATTATTTTTTACATCCCTGTAATAAAGTATTAGTACTATTGTTTTTCAATTTTAATGTATTAAAATAAAAAAATAAATTAGTTAGACAGACGAGAAAGGGAGTTACATAAAATTTTTTAAATTTAATTTATTAAAACAATCAAACAATAAATTCAAAATTTGAGATGACATCAACACGCAATCCACACGGTTGTGTGGCCCCGCAAAAAACAATTTCCTTCCCTCCCTCATTCTCCAACACTGCAACCCAAGTTTCTCCTTTCCCATCTTCCTCCTCCGATCCACCCCATTTTCACTCGTACAATTAGTGTTCCAGAATCAATTTACACACGAAAAAACATGCCATCACCTTCACTTCTGCCAGCAGTTAACAATTCTTAAATAAATATATATGTAGCCATAGCATCCCACCTCCAGAACACGCCAAAATCCACACCCATACTTTTCTACATAATTTATTCTCGACCTTTCCTCATCCATACTATTTTGGTTTCTAGCATATTTTGTTCATATTTTTACTGATTTCTAGTTGTATTAGTAGTATTTTTGGTAACTTTAGTAGTATATATATATATGGTGGGTTATTGGCTTCCTCAACAACTACCATCATCTTTTGAGAGATTCCATTACTTTTCTAGTATTAACTCTTGCTTTTGCTATCTCTTTTATGTGAGAGATCAAGGATTTCAGTTGATATTTTTGAGTATTTGAGGGAGGACTGATTTGAGTAAAGGGAATTAGCATTTGGGTTGTTGCTAATTTTGGATTTTGGAAAGCGTGGAATAAAAAAAAATGTCCCAACAGAGGCAACACAGCAAGAGGACTCTTAAGATTCAATCAGATGATGCTTTCTCCTCTGATGATAAGAGGAGAAAAGTCCGTTCTCTTAGAAGGTGAAAAACGAGCTGCCCCTTTTAGTTTTTTCCTTTGATTTTAAGCGGTTGTCGATTGATGTTCGTGATATTATTTATGTATACAACTGTTTGATAGGAAATTAAGTTTATTTGCATAAACGTGTATACATCTAAAGTTTTATAATTTTTGGTGTGCTTAACTTGGATTGTGGTCACCAATAACATTATAGAAGAAGGAAAAGGAGGAGCACAATTGCGGGGGAAAAAAAAAAAAAAAGTCTGTGTTGGGAATGAAAGCCTACAAATGGTGAAAAGAAAAAAAAAAAAAGTGGATGTACTTCTCAATTTGCTAGTGATTATGAGATTAGTTTTTGGTTTTGGATGCTTAATGGATATATGATTGATCAATGTGACTGCTAGTATCACTTGGATTATTGGACATTTCATTTGCAATTATAGTATAGATGAAGTGGGGATTGTTGAGGAGTGTGGGTGGGGTAAAGGGAACAATGATTAATCTTGATCTTTTAGGAGATGGAATTTTGTCTCCATTTTTGCTGAAAATATTTATGATAGTTAAAAAAATGTTTTCGAGCATTTTGAGGAATTTTTTTGTTAAACATGCCATTGACTACATGGTTTTTGTTATTCCTGACTTTCTCTCTTGGTATTTATTTTAGTGTGGTGATGGAGGTAATAACCTTACGTAGAATGCAACAATTAATGGAGCCAGCTCTGGAGCCAATGATCCGTAAAGTTGTAAGCTCTTATGTTCTTGAACCTATTCCTGTCAGACAATCTTTATTTAGGTCTCAAAGTTGATCAAAATATTTTTCCTTATCGACTCCCTATTTCAGATAGAAGTCACTAGTCTTAAACTTTTGCAAACCCAACAAGAAAAGACAGAAGCCTTAAAGTCTCAATCTCTGAGAGGAGTGTAGGCATAGTCATTTTGGTGTATTCTTAACTGAGCAAGTGTCAAGAAACTCTGAAAATTATGATTTAAATCACTTCTGTTGCTTAATTTTTCTGTTCATTGCATCTTTTGATACATTATATTCTCCCTACTAACATACTTAATACGAAAAGTTCATCTTGGTTAAATTTATAAATCAGCTGCATACATTTGGAATGTTGTTTGGTCCGAGTACACTTCCAGAAACTGTCAGTTTGCCAATTCAACTTAAATGTGCATAGTTTGCTTTTGCTTTTAGAGTAGTGTTTTATTTTCAAGATCATTTCATCTGTCAGAACTGTTAAGTCATGGGACTCAGATTTACAACCTCATAAATGGAGTGTTGGTTTGCATACATAATCTTTTTTATGTTTTGAGTGAGCATTAACAGTAAAATATAGTCTATTGAACTTTGCAAATTTCCAAGTAATATCCTGGTCATAAGTTGAAACTAGGGTTTTCTTTTTTTGATGGACCAAGTATGAGACTATGAGTTACCATAAGTCCTTTGTCTTCATCTGGGATGACTCTCAGAAAATGACTTTTTTTTTTTTTTTTTTTTTTTTGGAAAGTTTGAATGAGAACTAGAAAGCAAGAAAAGGATAATGGATTTCTTTTCATTTGATCAATGTGATAGATTGAATATGCCTGATGAAGTTAATGTGGTCATTAGAGCGTATACTTAGTAGACTCCTGAACTTTGTTAGCAAACTCCTTTTTTGTTAGTCTCATCATGTTTAAAGTCTGAGTTGTACTGTATACGTACCTCCAGATGATGAAAAACTCATTTGTTGGGATATTGGGTTGTGTGATATTTCAATATACAAAAGACCAATGCATTGGCAAACATAACAAAATTCTTGGAGATCATTTTTGGTGGACCAAGTTGAAGGCTCAAGCCTTCGGTATATCGCATCTTTCATAATGCATAAATTGGTTCATTCTAGAGTTGTTCTTAATCCACAAATTGTTTACTGTTCATGTCTTTATCATTGTGATTGTTACTTTAATTATTAGTTTGTTTTACGTAATGCACTTATCCAGCCGCCATTTGTTGGTTGTGAAAAGTAGAGCATGTCAGGCAATACAACCGTATCTTTGCTCCATTATAACTTAGATTATAGATTAATACTAAGAAATAACCTCTGTTATAGAGGTATAAGATAGCCTTTCTTAGACGTTGCCATGGAGGCAGCCTTGTCCAGAGTGTTCCCCCATTTGTTTCTTAATTTACTGTGCCTGAATGATACTTCATTGATTTGTGGGATAAACTCTCAGGTGAAAGAGGAAGTTGACTTGGCAATGAGAAAGTACTTGATCAGCATGAGACGGTAAGACACATTTAAGGATACTCAAAGTTTGGAAGTTTTCATATGTGATTAGATTCGGATTACCATTGCTGTTGTTGAACTACTGAGTAGATCCATATGTTTTTTATGTAGGAGTTGCGGGAAAGAGATATGTCCTTCTGAATCAAGAAGTTTACAGTTACAGTTTTTAAGTCCCAGGCTCTATACCCTGTTTTTACTGGAACTCGTATAGAAGGCGAGGATTTTAACAATCTGCAAGTTGCCTTAGTTGATGGTCTCACTGGAGAAGTTGTTTCTGTTGGTCCTCAATCCTCTGCAAAGGTGGAAATAGTAGTTCTTGAGGGTGATTTTGATAGTGAGGAAGGAGACATTTGGACTTTTGAAGAGTTTAAAAATAATATCGTCAGAGAAAGGGAAGGCAAGAAACCCCTTCTTACTGGAGATCCTTTTTTGACTCTTAAAGAGGGCATTGGTGTAGTAGGCGACATTTCTTTCACAGACAACTCAAGCTGGACAAGAAGTCGTAAGTTCAGGCTCATACATTGGTGCAAGAATTGTGGACAATTCTGATGGAATTAGAGTGAGAGAAGCCAAAACAGAGTCTTTGATTGTCAGGGATCATCGTGGAGAATGTGAGAATTTTAATTGCTTGCTATTCTCTCTGTTTTTGTTTCTCTCTAGACTTTCTGTTGCTCTGAGTGATATTTTATGCCATGAATTAAGTACCTGACTGTAATCCATGTTTTATTTTACTTAAAACTATTTTTTTTTTAAAACAATAGCTGGCTTGAGAAAGATATTTATGAGTATCTTTCTGTCTTTAAATGGAAAAGAAGAAACCATTATCTAATTCTGTCCTCTTAGAGAGCTTTGTTGTTCAATTGGTACAACATGATCTGTCTCTTATACACATCTAGATGTGTATAAGAGACAGGAACCATGAAAGATAATGGGTAATGAGAAAGGGTCAAGTTCGAATGCTCATATAGTACCAATGAATTAAATGCATAAGAGACACCTTGGGTGCTAGTTGGCTGATATAAGAAGCTACAAGATCATCCTATTCTTGATTTTTTTTTCTTTGGTACAATATTCTTGATGAGTTTTATGTAGTTGCCATATCCCTGAAGCTCTTTTAGATGGTAATTGTTCATCACTATGTTTCTGTGCTTTCTATCCCCCTATTTTTTGTAACCATATTTGAAAAATTGAGAAATTCATTGTGCTTTCTATCCCCATATTTTTTGTATCTATATTTGAAAAATAGTGGAATTCATTGCGTGTGTGTGTATTTTTTTCCCCCTCTTTTTATTGACCTTTTTATGGTGCATCTTTTCGAGGGGGCATGCATGTTTAATTCTTCGTCTCAGTCTTCAATTCTTCTAAGATGCATTAAAGGAGTGCAACTTATAACTGCTGTCACGGTGCTATGATCTTTTTTTGCTTGCCAACAGGAAATTGTTAATTTGTACTTTTGCATCTTTCTAGAAGTTTGGGGGAGGTTGACTGCACTCACTGGTTTAAGTATTTTGGATGATCAAGTGGCTCATAAAGATGAATAACTGCAGACGGATGTTTAGATATTTCTAAACAGTTCCATTTGCTTTGAAATGTTCTGATGTTCTTCAGTGCTGCAATCATGGAAATAGTGCAACTTGGTAAAACTAAAAATATTAGGGTTCT
The DNA here is from genome assembly GCA_025175665.1 of Cinchona pubescens. Taxonomy (NCBI): domain Eukaryota; kingdom Viridiplantae; phylum Streptophyta; class Magnoliopsida; order Gentianales; family Rubiaceae; genus Cinchona; species Cinchona pubescens. The sequence continues at coordinate 331,489 of JANKKI010000281.1, read as the reverse complement.
TACCAACTAAGATTAAGTGATACCGTCTTTCTTATTATCGTTGATTCTTTTTGCTTTGAAGTACTATATATTGGTCTAAAATTCACCAAAGTATCTATTTACTTGTTTTTTTTTTTCCGAGTAATGAACTAAATAGTATTTTATTTTTGAAGTTGTGCATTCTGGATAATTATAGATGAATTCTTTTCATCATGTCATTCCATTTCTGGAACCTAATAGTAATACATTTCATAGTTTCTTCACACTTATTTTATGTTTGGCCATTACTAAAGTGCTTGATCTTAAACCTCCATGAGCCTTGTAAAACTATATTCACCAAGTAAACACCTTCTTCTCATTTTACTGTGGTATTTATGAAACAATAGATATAATGTGCTTTTGGCTTATTCATATCTATTCATTATCGGCATCTTGCATATTACAAGCCTTTTGTCTTATGCAATTTATCCTCTGGAAACATAGAATCATCATATTTTTATGGTCAATAATTAGGGTGTAGAGAACTTATGTTGCTTTTACTCATCTGATATCTCATCTTTTTTTCCCTCGGCTGCTTTTCTTTCTTAACATGATTTCCTATACTCTTTCTTCTTTCTGCAAATATTGATAGATGAAACTTACACAAGAATAGGTAGAGATGAAATGGATTGCCCTATATGCTTGTGGATGTTTAGGAATATCATTCCCATATGGAATGAGTCATGTACTGGTAATTTTAACCTCTGTTTCTTTTGCTAGTGTACAAGAAGCATCACCCACCTTCTCTTATGGACGAAGTATGGCGGTTAGAAAAAATAGGAAAAGATGGAGCTTTCCACAGAAGGCTGAGCAAGGAAAGAGTCAAAACCGTGAAGGATTTCCTTACCCTCTACTTTGTTGATCCTACAAGGCTTAGAAATGTAAGAATTTATTGGATTCGTTATTCATTTGCCATGACTATCTTGTATGAATGGTCCTGTTTGTGATGGGAAAAAATGATGATGATGTTTTGTATGTTTATATTCTATTTCGATTTGTCTTATATGCTGTTATAGGGGACAGAGAAGTTCATTCTTCTCATGTTTCAGAGAAAATATTGTATCAATGTGCTTTCTGTAATATGATTATAATAGACATGTTTACAGTAGGCTTTCATTATGTAAATCAGAGTTGATGTCTATTGTTAAATTTATATGCATTCAAATATAATCCTGAAGTGGGAGATTTATTTAGGTGCATAACTAAGTGTAGCTCAAATGGTAAAATTGCACTTCCCCTGTGACCCAGGTCATGGGTTCGAGTCACCAAGGGAATAGGTGCAGATCTATTGTAGATCCTCTCTGAATTAAAAAAAAAAATAAAAAAAAATCTCTCTTTAAGTCACTACCTTTCTAATCCATTTTCACCTATAAAGTAGATGTTATAAGAGACTCTGTTGCCAAAGCCATCTTCATTGATGAAATAGTTTTTGGTTTTGAGGGGACCTTAATGAAATACCTTACAATGCTCTGCTCATGTTGAAAATCTTGCAGATCCTTGGGACAGGCATGTCAGCTAAAATGTGGGAAGTCACAATTGATCATGCCCGGACGTGTGTACTTGACAAGGAATTGTACTTGTACTATCCATCAGGATCTCATCATAAGAAAGGTGTAGTTTTTAATGTTGTTGGAGAAGTGATGGGGTTTGTCTCCGATTGCCAGTATATTACAAATGATAAGCTGTCTGAAACTGAAAGGGTACACATCTAAACCAACATTCAACTTGTGTTTTTAGTACAGTTTTTCCCCAAGCTAGGCAGCTGAAAAATTATTTTAGTTAGTTAATGTCCTACTTTGCTGCAGGCTTGTGCCCATGACCTGGTAGTTGCTGCTCACAGGCATTGGGCTGATGTGGTTTTGGTTGATGACGAGGCATCTCTCATGGATGGAGACATCTTTGTTCTTGTCTACCATAGAGTACTCCTCAAATACTCCAATGTTGGTTACTTCCAGTGGCAGCAAGGTTTTGAATTCTCTTAAGAATGGCAAATGTGATTATCCAGAGTCGAGCAATTCTTCTTCTGATGTCATGCCATCCATATATGCCCTTGGGGGTTCGAACAGCCTGGACGATTATAGCTTGCCCATTATGGACTCTATGGATCCCCTGGGCATTCCTGGCCAAGTTGCAAACAACATGATATGCGACACAGATACCATTACTCGAGCTTTCTATGTCTGAGCATCTGCAATTTTTTGATCCCGTATTTGCTCTTCAGAGTTCAACATTGGGACCATCATCGACTGATCTGCAAACAACTGTTGATGGTTTTATAATGGGTACTGTTCCCATTGATAAAGCTCACAGGAGATGGAAAATGTTATTCAGTGTATTGAGATGGTTTTCAGTAAGACGGATTGCAGCACGAAAATCTAGTGTTATTGAAGTAAAACTCTGATAGAGGTAATAACCGCTGTTTTGTTTATGCTACAAACGCGCTTCCAGTTACAGTTATGGAGCTTTCTGGAAGGAAATTTCTCTATTACATATGGTACAATTACTATTAGTTGAATAGTTTTTGCTGCCCGAATGCATATTGAGTGCAGTTTTTAGGTGAAGAGTAGTTGCAGAACTTGGAGATGTACATTGGTTGCATAGGTAAAGGAGTTCAATCAAGAAGCAGTGCTTGCTTGAGATCAAGAAATAAGCCTTCTTTAAGAGGTAATTACTTGAAGCTAAGGTGTATTAAACTCCCTTTGTATAATATGTAAGATTCTTTAATTACCATTTTGTATAAAAGCAACTCCTCTTGTCCAGTTTAATACTGGAGTGAGTACTATACCTGATTCGTTTTTCTTCCTTACATTCCCTCCCCTCCCTATTCCTTTCTGTGTGGGTCATATCTATATGGGTAAAAAATAAATAAATCTTGTGGTATATCAAATATACACTTTATTCATCTTATAGTCGTTAAACACGTGCACTTTACTTCCTAGTGCTTTAATTTTTTTTTTGGCAAAATTAACAAAATTAATCAAATTTAACCAAGTTTAACCTACACGTGCATCTATGACATGTAAAATTGAATTAGAAAAAAAATTTAACATTAAATTGGCCATTTTATCTCAAAATCTTAACTCTATCTCTACCTGCACACGGCACCTCATCTCCTCTCCTACCTCATCCCACTACCACACAACTCCTCATCCTTTCTCCTACCTGCCCACCACCAGTAGCCCATCCAACTCCATATCCAAGACCAGAACTCTTGAATCCTTCACCTATGAAGTCCGACCACTGCTTATTTTCCTTCAGACTAAGGGATTAAACTGCCACCCCCACACCTATCCCATTCCACCCCACCCGTGGGGCTGCATATTTTTGAATCTATTCTATAAACCTAATCACTATTTACCTTCTTCATCATCTTCTTCACACGAATTTCTTTATCTTATTTACTTATCTTTTCTGCTTTTTCTTTTGTATCCCCAAAAACAAGTTTGAATCACAATTTTTATACAAAAATGATTCTTGCAACTAGTAGAATACATATATAATATAATCTAAACCAGAAACAACAAATTTAACCCTGCATGAAGGTCAAATCTAAAATCCAAATATAACCCATATACAATTCTACATATGTATTAAAGAATGATTTGACTTATGTGTATTCAACATTCTTCCAAAAAAAATCACAAGATCTAACTCTCAGTATGCTTATTAACTTGAGATCTGATAGTGATAAGAGACTATTGTATGTTTGTTGCAATTTTGGGCAATCAAAGGGCATATTTTCTAGTGACTTAAGAAGATAAAAAGGTGAAAATTTTAATGATACTGAAAATCAAGAATTTGATTAGAGGTTTCAGGGGGCTATTGTGGTAGTAGAGGTAGAGGTTCAGAGGGATGATTGTGACGGTGGAGGTGAAGGTTCATATGGATGGTTGTGGTGGTGGAGGTGGAGATGGATAGGTTCATATGGATGGATTATTTTGGCCGCAGGTGAGGTTTCAGGAGAAAACAGCAGAATAGGAGAAAGATAGAGAAAAAAGATACGTCTTCAAGTCTATGGAATAAGTATGGAGAAGAGGCTAATTTTTTTTTTTGGAAAATTTTGGCACTATTTAACTCACGAGGAAGGCACATGAGCTACACAAAAGGAGGAGTTAATAGAGGAATCTAATGAAAAACTGACTGTTTTACAGGTTCAGTAACCTTTTCAGCCACAATATTAGTTTCATGACCAAAACCTATACAAATTAAAAATATGGTGACTTTTTTGACATTTTGCTCCATCTTTTAATTACTCATCTAATTAGTGTCCCCAGAGAATTTCTGATTGATTAAACTAGTCTAGTAGGTCTCATTCAACAGGAGTTTGTACTTTTTTTTCTTCTTTTTATGATTTTTTGGTCTTGAATTCGATTTTTGTTTCATAAGAAAATTAGAAATGTTACAACTTTCTGTAATAAAGGCTTTATTCCACTGTTTGCCTGTTTCTTAGCCCAGAAATATCTTGCATTTATGCATCAAAATTTAGTACTCTTACTTAATTTGTTTTGGGAAGTTCTCCAATTTTATTGAGAGAACTATTTTGATAGCTTTATAATTTGTATAATATAAGTTTTTAAAACGTATGGTACTACACTGCACAAACCTTTAAAATAAATAGGTCAATTCTCTAAAGGGATGGCCGAATTTTCCTAATTTTTATAGTTTACTAGGAATGACACACGTGCTTTGTATGTGATACAATAAAAGAAATACATATACATGACAAATTGTTTAATTTGGTTAATTTATTCCAGTTAACTTCTGTGCCACAAGTTGTTGATAATTTAAAATATTATATCAATTTGAATTAGTCACATGTACATGTATAGTGTAATACAATTTATGATGATATAACTTAATTAATTGAGAGAAAAATGTATATGGAACCATAGATGAACCTATAAAATAGTTAATCTTTTTCTTTTCTCTTTAGTTTTTGGATTAAACTTTCTAATCCTAAAATGTAACTTTTATATTCTAAAATAAGCACACTTGCATATGATGAGTCCAAAAGAATAATTCTTTCATTTTCACGTATTTGGAAAGTAAAACTTTAACTTATAGAATTTGACTTACATATATTAGTTGTTGCATTTTCTATTTCAAATACATTTAAATTTATTTCTCTCTTTAATCCAAATACTATTTTACTTATCTTGTTGAATTGAAGGTTATATTCATATAATAACTGTCGATTCTATTACATGTAGCATAGTGTATAAGTAAGATTTCAAATTGATAATCTTAAAAGATATTGAGCAAGTGAGAACAAAAACATGTAATGGTTGATTTGAACTTTATAAACAAAAAACAAACATTTTGTTGTTTTTACATTTTGAAAATTCATGTATATCACATGACAATTGTCTATCTATATACTTTTACTTAAATGTACACTTAAATATTTATCCTATATAATGTTATTTATGTAGCTATTAAATATCTCCATTGATTTCATACCTAGAGATTGCTTTACATAAATATAAATGGTTTACTTCAATCATTTTATGCATGTGCAAATTTTTCTATTAAATATGTGTAATTTATAAGGCATTGATATAATATTTGAATTTGTTGGTCGATCTAGTGTATACATTATATGTCTACTTGATACATGTGATTAAAGAATAGAAGTTGGAAAATTCCTAGACGTTGATATGTAATATAAACCTTAATTTCAATATTCTTATAATTAATTAAACTGAGATGCCCAGTAATCCAATTGATGGTCTAATACACTCTATTAAAATATAGGTTTGCAAAAGATTTAAATAAATAGACTAATTATCTAATAATTATATGCAATTATATAAGTTTTATTGAAGTTAGCCTAAAGAATATGTTACTCAAAAAACTTCTCAAGTGCAAATGTTTCCAAATAATATTAAAGGCAAAATTTTTTGACTTGTTAAACTTGCTTTCCTATCTTATAATGTTTACCTTTTAGTAATGATTAGGTTGGATTAGACACACAAAAAAAAAAAAAAAAAAAAAATTAGGTTCAATATCTTTGTGCTTGGTTATTCATATCTTGAATTTCAATACTTTTCATTTCATATAAACTTTTTAGTTTCCACTCAAGATTAAGAATGATGTGAAAGTTAAGTATTCAAGAGTAAATGTATTAGAAGTTATACTATTACATGACATTTTCTTTTCCCTTGATGGTAATAAAATTTCGGCATATTTTGAAAATAAAAAGGTGTGTATCTAAAATATCATGAAAAATTACAATTTTTCTAACCATATATTTGTTAAAGAAAAAGATAACTCAATAGGAAAACATAATAAGAAAAGACTATTAGTTGAATATTAAAGGGTTAGGTATTACATAATAAGTAATGCAATGAGAATTTAATTAATATCAATAGTTAAATCGTCAACTACTTGTTAGAGTACACAAAAAATAAGGCAAATACCTTTGTGGTTATTTATATCTTAAATTGTCAATACTTTTTGGTTTCTGTCGAACTTTTTGACTTCCAACCAAGATCAAAAATGGAAAGGGAAATTAGGCTATCAAGAATAAATATAGTTATTGTATTACAAGTCATCCTATTTGGCTTCCACCCATGATCAAGAATGGAATAGAAAATTAGGTTATCATCAGAAATAAATGTAATTACCAGGTTAAAATTTATCCTACTACATGACATTTTCTATTTCCGTGATGGTAACAAAACTTCGGTGTATTTTGAAAATAAAAAATTGTGTATCCAAAAGGTAATTGAAAATCACAATTTTTCTAGCCACATATTTATTAAAGAAAAATATTATAACATTGTGAAACAAAATGAGAAAAGACTATTAGTAAAATATTAAAGAGTTAGTTAGTATATAGTGAGAACTCAATTAATATAAATAACTATACAGTCTCATTGAAAATCACAATTTTACTAGTCATATATTTGATAAAGTAAAAGATAACTCCATTGGGAATAGAATGAGAAAGAAACAGCCTATTAGTTGAATATTAAAGGGTTAGTTAATATATATAAGTAATTTGACGAAAATTCAATTAATATCAATAATTAAATTGGTCAATTACTTTTAATTTGTTAGTGTTTATTTTTATTGTCCATAAGACTTCCTTATTGTGTGGATATAAAGCACTTAAAAATAGGGGTATTTTGGGAACAAAAAGTATCAAAAACATTAAAGTAATTGGTATTTTTCCTTTAATGGTAGTAAAATTTCAGCATATTTTGAAAATAATAAGGTGCGTATGTAAAACGTCATTAAAAATCACAATTTTCTGGCCATATTAAAGAAAAAGATAACTCCATTTGAAAACATAATGAGAAAATACTACAAGTTGAGTATTAAGTGGTTAGGCATTACATAATAAGTAATATGATGAGAATTCAATTAATATCAATATTTAAATGGTTAATCACATTTTAGTGTACACAAAAAATAAGCTAAATACCTTTGTGGTTATTTATATATTGAATTTCAATACATTTTTGTTTCATGTCAAACTTTTTGACTTCCAACCGACATCAATAATAGAACGAAGAATTAAATTATCAAGATAAATGTAATTATTTTGTTATAAGTCATCTTATTTGGGTTCCATCCAAGATCAAGAATGGAATGGAAAATTAGGTTTCTAAAAATAAAAAAAATATGTATCCAAAAGGTAATTGAAAATCACAATTTTTTTTTAGCCATATATTTGTTAAAGTAAATGATTACTCCATTGGAAAACAATATGAGAAAAGACAATTAGTATAATGTTAAATGGTCAGTATATATATTCCAATAAAATATATATATATATATATATAATGAGAATTCAATTAATATAAGTAATTATATGGTATTTTTCGATTAGAATGCTCTACCTTCTCTCTAGAAATACTCTCTCTCTGTAAACATTGCCCTTTCTTCTCGGCTACCTATGGCAATTATGTCTAACTGAGGGACAAAAGCTTAGTCCTTTGTAGATATCCTACAAGGTGACGAATGTTTTACAGATGTTTCCATCAAGAAACTTCACACATATAAAAGTTTCGATTCACGAAAGAGGAAATTACTGAGTTGTCTAAGCCCTTTAAGTTTTCGTTAGTTGGGAAGTTTGACTGCAAAAGGTCTAGTATGAAATTGATTCAGAAAAACTTCCTTATTATTGGGTCTAAAAGTGCAACATGTTTGGGATTGTTGGACGACAAGCATATTCTTATTCGGTTTGATCTTGAAGATGACTTTTTGAGGTGTTGGTTGAAAGGTATGTGGCTCATATTGGGTTATTCTATGAAGTTTTTAAGTGGACTCAGGCTTTTCATCTGAATATGGATCCTTCCATAGTTACTGTCTGGATTACTATGGAGGGGCTGCATTTTATTCTTTTCAAGAAGTCTATCTGGTTTTCAATAGCCCAAGTAGTTGGTACCCCTTTGAAGTTGAATGCCAATACTTATTGTCAAGACTTGGCTTTGCAAAGGTATGTGTTGAGGTTGAGGTAAAGGTACAACTTGGGGACATTAATTATCAAAACATCATTTTTGAGGACCTTTCACAATTTTTCACAAAATATCAAAAAATTGGTGATCGTATTCCTGCAAGTTGTCCGGTAGACGGAGAAGCAAAAGGAAAGGCAATAGTGGTGGAAGAGCCATCAAACCAAGTACAAGAAGTCAATGGTGGCGGAGGAGCCTTCTCGGCCACATGGGGTGATTCCACTTGTAAGAAGAAGCAAATATGGGTTCAGGTTCATAAGTTGAATGCCTTCAAGCTGATGGACACAATCATTTCATGCTCCAATTGCAAGTAACTCGGTTGCGCCCAAGAGAAGATAGTGACTCACAAGTTCAAAAAAAGTTTGAATTTCAAAATGCCCCCATTTTTGGAGGTTGATGAGGACCAAGTCTTGGAAGGCAAAGATTTTGAGAAAGTGAGGGATTCGGTTTTTGAGGAGTTGGAGAAGAGTTTGCTTATTTCTCAAAGTAAGGATAACCAAATTTTGATTGAATTTTAATTCCCCCAATCCCTTTGCTGAATCTCTACAAGATGAGGAGGGATCACCTTTGCATGAATCACTTCTAAACTCTCGAATTTTCCATGCAAAATCATGCAAGGATTTGATGCCAGTAAATCAATTGTTCCAGTCCCCTCCAACAAGCTATAATGATGCACATGAACTGGATAGTGAAGATATGGCTCAACATAGGTTGTTGGAGGGGACTGGCAAAATCAAGTGCTTAGCTAACTCAAGTATTCCCTCACTTTCGGGCTACTCAAGTTATTTTATTATGTTTTCTTAGCAAACTCTAATAAGACCAAGCCAGACAATACATAACTTAAGGAATCTTCTTCGAACGTAGTCAATAGGGCACTAATTAAAGAAATGCCAGAAAAGTGGACATTGTTAAATTTTGAGGCAAGGGATGAGGCAGTAGTGGAATGTTTTAGACAACTAGTTAATTTAACTCGTTTCTTTTCAGATTTAGAATCTCTAAGAGAATCATCTCCTTTCTCCCTATAGGAGTTAGTAATAATCATTAGCAAAATTGTAGGGAGGAAATTGAAGTAGTCAATGAGGTTATGTAGTTTAAAAGAGTCCCACCAAAAAGAGGAAGAACACGTAAAGATGTTTAGCTAATTAGCCAAGGACACATAAAATGACAACAAGAAACTCTCGTGAATTTCCAAATTAGTCTTAATCATTCAATTTTTTCCGAGGTAAACATTACCAACTAGGTCTTTCATTCTCAAGTTGCATGCTACTTGCAAATAAGGGCACTCGAGATTTGTATAGTGTAAATTGTTTTTAGGAGGTTTTGACCTAGTTTTTCTCCTTTGTACAATTTATTTTCTTTTAATAAATGGATGTACTCCCCCCAATAAATAATAATTTTATGGTCTCACTAAAAATCACAATTTTTCTAGACACATTTTTGTTAAAGGAAATGATAACTCCATTAGAAAATAGAATGAGAAAAGACTATTAGTTGAATATTAAATACTTAGTTAATATATAATAAGTAATTTGTTAAACTTTAATTCAATTAATATCAATAATTAAATTGGTCAATTACTTTAAAACTAATATTATTTACTTTTAATTTATTATCTTTTATTTTATTATCCATAGTCCCTTCCTTATTGTGTGGTTATAAAACATTTAAAATAAGAGTATTTTGGAAACAGAAAATGTCAAAAATACTAAAGTAAATGGTACTTTCATGGATAGTATTTCGCCAATTATTTTTATACTATGATTTAGGTTTACTTTATTATTTTTTATTTTGATTGTTCATAGTGTCTTATTGAGGGGATATAAAGCATTTGAAGTATGCGACATTTTAAGAACAAAAAAAAATGTAAAAAATAATAAATTGATTATTACACTTTTATATATAGTATAGATTGATTAATAGGCAAAAAAAAGACACACAACGATTTTTTGTGTGTTTCCATGGTGATTGATTGAAACTTAATAATCGGTGTTACCTTTAAACCTATTATAAATTCCCTTCTATAAATATTCTCCTAAATCAAGGTTAAAAATAATCCTAAAAAATAGTTAAATTTTTATAAACCATACACATAATGGTGCATTAGGTTGCTTTATCGCCATACAAAATTACAATTATTAAGTTGTGTTCGTGACTTGTTTTATTAAATTGTTAACTTTAATAATGTAATTTTATTATTTCCTTGCTCTAGCAAAAGCTTGTTGCACTTGTTTATATTCTTTTGACTTGGCTATTTGATCACTATATTTTTTTTCTCTCTCCTTCTCTCTCTATGTATGTATGTATGTATGCATGTATGTATGTGTCTAGAATTTATTTACATCCAATGAACACGTTCAATTAATGATATATGTCCTTGTTTTTTTACTATTGTTGTACACTAGAAATTAATATTCTTGATTGATTAAATTCTTTCAATCATTTTTCTATAGGAATTAAATAAAAATAAATCACGATGGAAACAACAGATAAGGCTGGATCATTAATTTTTGTTGCCGGAAACCAAACTCAATCTAGGACCTTTATCTTCTTAACAAAATTAATATAAATTCTCAACTAAAATTTATTTTTGTAGCTTTTTGAAATTCAATAATTAAATTTTTATAATCATTTTCTTCTAATATTTCTTTCTCAATGAATAATATAGTTAATGTATTTAATTTTTCTTGATATATTTTTTATCTTAGGTAAAATTTCATTAGTTTTAGTTTCGAATCACTTTTTTATGCCAAAGCAACAATTACAAGAATCATTAATATTATTCTATAGGAAACATATGCATATGTCATTGGAGTCTTATCTTCTATCATACTATCTCTTTTAAAAAGTTTAATTGTAGAAAAAATGTAAACCATCAATAACATTATGATTATTATGTTTTAAGCAACTTTCAATATTAAGAAAGTTCTCTTTCAATTTCTCATTTTCTCTAATACTCCCTTCGTCCCATTTTATTTGGCATGGTGAAATTTATACACAGTTTAAGAAAAATTGATATTTGACTAACTAGTAAAACACATTTTCCATAATTGTCCCCCACCATTTAAATTCAAAATTTTGTTAGTTGATTTTGGAAAATTCCAAATTTTGAAATGGTTTAAATTTCTCTTCTTAGTAATTAATGTTATACAGACATTTAATTACTATAACAAGGACATGTGCATGAAGGGTAAAGATTGGTAAAACCTAACCTTAATAGGTAAAATAACTTAATATATATGCCATATTAAGGAGTGACAAATAATTTACGATTTACAAAAATAGAAAAAGTCACATATAAAATGGGACGGAGGGAATATTAATTTTCAATAAAGAAAAAGAAATTAGAAAATATTTTTCATACACTTTAAATTGTTCAAATCTACTTTGAAGTGAAGAAATAATTCCTTCTACTATGCATAAGAAATAATTGTTTGAAAAGATTTTTACGACTACGAAAAACAAAATAAACCTATAAATAATATAATTTAACAAATTAAAATATAAAACAAAGAATAATTAGACTTTTAAATATATTTCACATGATATATTACTAATTTATATGTAGATATTTTCTTCAATTATCTGTCTAATAGTTATTAAAATGTTGGTTCATATATATTTACTCCGATATACTACTAAATAGAAAGAACAAATTATGATTGCATATATATATATTTTTTTTTGTAAAGATTGCCAAATGTTGCTAAATCTAATATGTTATAAAAAATCAAATTGTTCTTTAAAGTATAAAAGGTTAATCTGAATTTCATCAAGAAGTCCATATGTGTTCTAATCTTTAAATAGATTTCATTTTATATATTCATTATTTAAATGTTTATACATTCTATTACTTGATATAGTACGTTTCATTTAAGAAATTAAAGAGAGTTAAACCAATTATATTTACAAAAACTTCAATTTGTATAATTATAATAGTATATATGATTAGATCTAAAAATTATAAAAGCCTAAAGCAATGGCTTTACTTGCTAAGCATAAGAAAGAAGTCACGTACCTGGTCTATCTCCCATAATTGGAACTGTCCCAAAAACACATCCTTAGATTCTCATATCTCACAGAAAAGATATTCAAATGCGTAATTTCTACGATATATCTGAAGGTTGTTACTACACCAGAACCATTTTAGAGATAAGAAGCGTGTGTGTGGCTTCTTCTTACTGGTGGCTTTTGATTGATGACTACAAAGTAGACAAAAATGGAGGATCCAAGAAGCTCTTCTGAGCAGCACTCTCCACAATTGCAAAGGTTACACTACCCCTACCTATGCAAGAAAATAGATAAAATTGAATGATACAAGAAGCTCTTTTGAGTAGCATGGGAGTTTATAGAGATCTAAAGAGATTCAAAAGTACCTGGTCCTTGTGAAACCACGATCCATGCGATACAATAGTTTGGAAGTGCAAATCATGAGCAAGTTTATGAATAAGTATGCGTCAGGAAAGCAATGGTACAACATAATCTTAATCGCCACTGCATTTGAATTTGAACCATACTTAGTTGATTAAAGTAATTGGAAGATGCAATACAATTTAGGCTTTTGCTTCAGTTAGTACTTTACCTAAAAATCCAGAAACTGGTATGCCACTTTGTATTACTTGTTTCATGCACGTGTTGACCTATATATCTCTTAGATTATATTTGTAAAAAAAAATCTCTTATATGAATAATAAATTTATGTGTGATATATATGGTGTACATTTACATATAGTTTAATTTTTATTTGTTTAATTAATAATATGATTTTTTTCTTTTGTATAGAAGGAAGCACGGGTTTTGTATTTATATCAAAAGTATTAGATTTAGCACATAAGACAATTTTAAATAATATTGAATTAAGAATTGCAAACATTAGATAAATTAATTCTAAGATTTAAGACCATGTTGTTTGAAGTGTAATCACAAGACTTGAGATTTGGGAAAATACAATTGTCAATATGTACAAATTAAGTACAGGTCTGTTAATTTAATAGCACCTAATAGCAAAATTATTTCCATTTTTCTTGAAAAATTTGGCATTAAATATAAATGTGAAAATTCTACTATATCTATGAAAGCATTACTTTTTCAGTTTTGCTTTGGCTTGTTTATAGAAACGTTATGAAGAGAAATATTGCTTATTTGTTTTAGAAGTTGTTATTTTCTAAATTTCAATATTTTCTTTTGGGTGAGTTAGTTATGAAAAGTCTATTTATCTGTGAAGTTTTTGGAAAGTCAATTTGTCTTTTATGCTTTTGTTAATTTCGAAATTTATTGATGTTACTTTTTTACTCAAATAAAATTTCATAATTCATTATCATGATTTTCAACTTATGTCGTATTTTATTATGTGTTTCTTGGATAGTTAATCTTGAAAACCTACTTGTCTTAAGTTTAGCTCTCTATTTTCTTCTAAAAAATTCAAGTTTTTGGAAAATCAACTTGTATTTCATGCTATTGTCATTTTTGGAATCTATTGGTGGTCTTACCTCAAAAATAAATTTACATGACTTGATCCTAAATTTTGTATTTTTTTAAATTACTATTTTGGCTTACCTTAACACTAAATTTGATTAAATAATTATGTTTTTCATTGCTTTCTGATTGTGTTCTCATATTGATCTCATTCACATGTGAAATCATATGTCCATAAGTAATCACATAAAATTTGATGACCATTTTTTTAATACACAGATAGAGTAGGTTATTTTATTTTTCTTCACTTAGGACAAAAATGATTACAAGAGTTGTAAAATAGAGATATCTTTAATAAATTAAAGAAGGAGAATGATGTTACTTCTTCATACACTTCAAAAATACTATTGTACACCCGTATTGTTTATTTAAAATGGGGACCATGTTAGAATAGTTTTTTAATTTAAAGACAGTCAAAGATGAACTTTTATAGTTTAAAGGGTCTTCTTAGAATACTTTTTTAGTTTAAAGGGTCATATTAGATACTTTTATAGTTGGGAGGGCTTTAAATTGAGACTCTTTCAGTTTAAAGGGTAATATTAAAATACTTTTCAATTTGGAAGGCATACTTTTTCAATTTAAAAAGTCACATGGAGACTTCTGCTCATATATATATATTTTTTTTCCATATAAATGAATATTGGTTAAGACAAATAAATGAAAGAATATTTCCAAAAACTACGATGTTTAGGACATGATAAGTTTGTTAGCCATAAATGAACTTAAATTTTCTCTAATGTGGACGAGGAAATATCTTCAATTATAAGTTCTTGAAAGTTCTATAATATTTATTTTGAGGTCTTAAACTTTGATTTGTTCTAATTTAGTTTTCATATCATATCTATGAAGTAAAACTGAATAAATGGGATATTCAAGGGTTCTATTTATATCATTGAAAAACTAAATAAAATGACATTATTGATTTTATTTGAAGGTGTTGATTTGTTGGCATAATTTACTATTTGAAATTGCTAGAAAATAAGGAGTCTAGAAAGAAGTAAACATTCGAGACAAAAGCTTTATTGTTTCATTTTTTTTTTCATTATACTACCTTGCTGGAAAATTCTAAATTGCAGATGGAAGATCCAAGGCATGTTATGCCTTGTTAGTGCCATTATATGTAACAAATTAAAGTTGAAGTGTAACATGGTTTCAAGTCATATACAGTGCAGTAATCTTTAGATTTTCATAAAAAAATATTTACATCGTCAAAATCCTCTTGATGTAAATTAACTGCTTTGAGGTATGCTTTCATTGCTCAAGTTTTAGTCTTGCATACCGGCTTCTTAATTATGAAGTGAATTAAAACTTTGATCTCTTTCTTATTTGCATATTATAAAAATATATCATGCTAGAATAATTTGACAATCTTATACTTTTTGACATAATTTTTTTTAACATTTACCAAATTAGATTATTCAATACAAGGTAAAGAAGCATTTTAATGTGAATACATGTGCAATTTTGTGATAAAAAACTCTATATGATCTAATGATTTCAATTATAAAAAGTTTAAGAGCCCACTTCATGCATGAATTTTATTATATTTTGGGAAATGTAGGAAGATAATTAAATAATATGCAGAGTTATGTATCTGTAATTGGATAGTACTTCTAAAAGTCTTTCTTGAGATGGCAAAACCTACTTGATTGCCAAGGAGCCAAGTACCTTTGTCTCAAGGCCAATTTCATTGCATAAAGATCCACCTGACTCCTATTTGAACCATACATGATAATTAGATTTTTCTGGAAATAAATCTTATCTTTGTAGACTATCGAATGACTTGTACTATAACAAAACATACATTATACCCGCAGTAGATTGAATAGGTTTGTAAGTGGAAAAGGTTGAAGTTGCATTTTCATACCATATTGCTTCTACCGGAATCGAATCTTTGCATTGTAATTATTTCTTTATTTGGTTTCCCCAAAAGAGTTTTGTATCAGCCATTGTCGTTAGATGCTCAATCAAAGTCAATGTAATTCCACTATACATGCATACATGTTTTTCATTGTGGTATCCATAGGAGGCTCACAAGTCACAACCTGCATGGTTCTAATGATAAAAAAGTAAATAAATTCTCTTCATCATTTATAAGACTTTGAACGACTTTTGATATTTAACCGGAGCAAGAAAATTTCCCCCAATCAGTTATCAAGTAACTTCATTGAACTCCAATATTTGTTGCCTAATCTAGGCCATGGACAGCTATTTGAAAATGATCTGATTGAAGATCAAAACTAAATCTTTAAAGTCTCATGAATGATTAAAGATTTGAAGTCATCATCTCCGGCTCACCGAAAGAAACAAAATTGGATTGATGTTTACTTTTTACTTCCATTGGTAAACTGCATTCATGCATATTGGAGTCTTCTTAAGGAACCAAATGTCTACGTACATTAATTGACGTAAGACATTTTTATTAGATTAGAGACTTCTGAAGTAATCATATGTTTACATGCATTGATTTGATTTCTATTGAAATTCTTTTTCTTACTATCAGAGTAGATATTCGAAAGAATATAAATTGGATTAAATTCAATTGTTTTGCCTAATCTTTTAATACTTTTATTCTTTTATTTAATGGATAAAATAGAAAGATAAAAAAATAAAGAAACACCTTGAGAAAAAACGCAACTTACAATTTTAATGTAATAGTATAGATTTGCTTAAACAATAGAAGCATGTCCAAGCTTCCATTCACTGCACAGTAATTAAGGTTTACTGTAATAAAAGAGAAAAGAATAATCAGATGCTTGAGCCTTTAATCTCTGATCATAAAAATGTATTGAAGATAATAGAGATCAGTAATGTACCAAACCAAGGAATATCATCTGAAGATTTTCATCAAAGTCGGAAGCTATGAAGACTGTCCTTTCTTGTGTTTGATTAACCCCAGAGTCAAACTTCTTGTAGTGCTTACAAGCCGTCACAAATTTCAAATTTGAAGAAACATGTTTTAAAGGAATCGATTTCTTTCACTGAATTTCCTTTGTCATCGCCCTAAATTAATTCAGATCAACTTTTCCGATCAAAGTTTCTACCTTTTGTTTTCTTTTATTTGATGTGGTAAGATGAACCTCTAACAAATTGCAATATTCTAGATGCTGTTCTTCTTGGACTGACATTGAATGTTAATGAAATGTAGGAACTTCAAGATGGAAAAGAAGGTATCCTTTAGAATGATGTTTTGGGACCAACAAACAAATCCAAAACAAGGAGCAATTCACTGTTAATATGCGTCCATGACTTACCCACTGCACATGAACCAGCCGTAAGGTAGATTTATCCTATTAGGCACTAAAAGCCTTCAGAACTTCGGGAAGGTTGAAGTAGAACGCCTTTCATAAGTCACACGCACACCAACACCTATGAAAATCTTTAGTAACATGTAAAAAAGACAATTTAGTATGAATTGCAAACATTATTTAAAACTTTCAAATAAAGAGAAAACAAAATTCCATCATCTTTAGCTGTTGCTCCTGCTCTATTATGGATGGATAGCATACATCAAGGCTGACATCATAATTGTTTATATGTCTCCAACAATTTGGATGGATTCAGATATAGCAGAATTACATGTTTGTGTAACATTGTGGGGACTAGGAAAAGTATAGTTTTCAAATCGCAATTGTTCGTAATGGTAAGGCCAAATTTCATCAAAAATCATTCCATGGGATAAAGAATTCATATGTTGTCGAAACATCACGACTAAGCTTGAGAAGTTGATTCCTATGCGAACAAATTAATTAAACCATAGTTATCGGAAACTCTGCCTACCCTTATAAACTGCGTATTGAAATATGATTCATTTGCGTTTTGAAATGTGGCGGTTCACGTTTCGGAACGTCTAAGGTAGCGAATTCTTATTTATTGAGAAAATGAGAAAATATTCTTTAAATTTACCTAATTAGAACTAGTTAGTATTGGATTGAAAATAATACATTCTTGCTAAGAAACGGTTAGCATTTTCTCTAGTCACTAGATCATTTAAAGTTTATTAGAAATTTAATATCATATACTATCAACTATCCTCTTGTCCCTATAATATAGCAATTTTTTTTTTAAGAAATGGTGTATCGCGGCGTATCGACTAAACCTACCTTTATGTATTTGATACTTTAAAAAATTGTGAATTGCGACCCCGTACTTGTATTGCATTATCTTAGCGTATCACGTTTCTGATAACTATGAATTAAAACATATAAGCTCAAACAACCACATGAAAAAACATAAGCATATACAAAAAGGATATCCTTATTTAAGCCACTATAGAACAAATTAAAAGCACTATTTACTAAACAAAGCTATTCAGTATCTAGCAATGAAAATTGAGAATCATTTCGGTTTACTGTAACTCCCTTGATGTTGAACTTGAAATCTTTAGAATGTGCATTGTGGTCCAGCCTTCCAGGAGAGCAACTGTTACTTGGGGAATGTAGCGACTTATAACGTGACAGATATAGAATTATCATTCTTCCAAGTACAACAGTAAGATCACAATAGGGAAAAGATAAAGGCAGCTTAATAATAGGCAAATTTTCATAGTACTTACCATTAAAAGCAACAATCAACTACTTGCGAATGTAAAAGAAACAACAAACAACTACTCTGCAATGATGGATATTCCTTTCTGCAACCAAGGATTCAGAAATCTTGTGACTCTAAAAGTTATATACTTATGTTTTCAATTCGAATTATTTAGAAAAGAAAAAAAAATCCTCTATGATGGTTCTAATTCTCTCGTCCTTCTTGCAACTGAAAAAACAAAGGTTGGGGATTTGGTAGATTCATTGTCAAGAATAGCATGAAGCTTGACTACAACAAGCTCCACCATTTTCTTGAATGCCAATAATTGCCAGAGGTCAGTTTTAAGGATGTAGGTCGTTGGGGACCAGACAAAATGTATATCTCACTACATAAAGAGAGAAAACTTGATGATATTCAGTGATATTATTTGCCATGTCGGCTTCTCTTTTGTTTCTGTCAGAAATAAGTCAGCTAACATGTGTATTGTCCACGTTTCATTCTAAGTTCCTGTTACCTACTTACTATTACAAATTTAAATGAATCACCTATTTACTATTACATAACCGGGCCTTTAATGCGACTATGAATTGTATAAAAATAATCTAAACTAGGGAAAACAAGACTCTTTCTCTTATACACGGTCTGATGTGTATAAGAGACAGGTGATCAAAAATTTAAAAAGAAAATAAACCCTTAGTTTAGATTGACTCCTGGTCCGCGTAACTCAAGACGAAATTCAGTTTGGGAATCTTGTTGTAAAATGGAAAGGTTTGGGATGGATTTGAATTTCCTCGGCACCCACTTTACCCGGCGTTGGACCGGTTGCGTGATTTTATCGCGTTTCTCTTTTCAATTTTAGTATTCATTATTGCCGGCTTTGTAGCATACGTGTGCTTTGAGATAGTTTAAAAGTAATAAAATATGTACATGTTAATGAGGAAACGAAAATAAATGGTAAATATTAACATTGACAGGTAGATTTAGCCCGGGGCCAATTAAAAGTCGCACACATTGAGCTTGTAGATGCCCTTTAACTCCCAACCCTAAAATAGTCATTTATCATGCACGCCGGAGTTTATTTCTAACCCAATTTTATATCATTGATACAATTATTAAGTCCTGGGCTAAATTGAATTTGATTCAAATATTTAACGTCTAGTTGTGCAACTAATCCAAAATTTGAGGGCAAAAAAGTAAACTCGCATAATTTAACAAGTAAGATAAGGCATAAATCTTATATTGAGACCAACGAACATTAAAATAAAGCACCAATCATCACAAAAGCAATTAATCAAAAATATGTGCAAAGATCAAAGTCTATTTACAATTTAAGACTCATAAGAGCAAAGCAGTAATTTCACAATAAGGGTAATTAATTCGTTTAGTTGCAAAACAGATTTTTGAGTAAAATCTTTTGTGTTATTGCCTTAATTGTCATGTTCTAGGCCCTGTCTCTTATACACATCTAGATGTGTATAAGAGACAGATAAACGAATTTCGGGTTCTCATTTTCATTTCATCTCAAGCAAATTTTTTTCGGAAATTTTGGAATTTTTAAAAATGCCACGTCATCGATGACGTGGCGCAATCTGGTGGTGCCACGTCATCGATGACGTGGCGCATCTGGGTGTGCCACGTCATTGATGACGTGGCGCAATATGGGGGTGCCATGTCATTGATGACGTGGCGCAATTTGGAAGTGCCACGTCATCGATGACGTGGTACCAAATGGGTCCTATCAGAAGGGCCTAAATGTAATTTGAGAAAATATTCTCCTTGGCTCAAAGTTGGTTGTCTGGAAAATTTTCCAGATATAGAAATTTTTAAGGAAGAATCCTATGGACCAACAGCCTTTTTCTACTAGGTTTTATAAGAGCCAAATGGACGATTTTGCTTCGGATTTGAAAAGAGAAGTTGTAACTCCAGGTGCTCTCTACAACTTTTATTCTTTGAGCTTAGTCTAATTCCTCTCTGATCGTATGGAGTTTTGGCTCAAAGTTGGATGTTTGGCAGATTTTTTTTGGCTTCAGAAAGTTTTCTTTGCAGAAAATTTTTTTCCCCACTTTAGACTGATTTTTGTGCTTTTAATGAATTGGATTGAGGGTAAAAATGGTCAAAGACCATTTTGTCATGATCATGTCTAAACCAACTAATTTTATACCCATTTAGTGTGCTATACACATCTAGATGTGTGGCCAAACAGCATTTCTGTCGAAATGACTATTGGCAGTGAGCAAGACTGCTGATCGTTTCACGTGAACTTCTTTTTTAATTTAATTATTTTTAAAAAATTTTAATTTAATTAATTTTTCTTTTTTTTTTTGAAAAATCTAAAAACTTAAATAATATTAAAACTCATTCTTTGTATTTCAAAAATGCATAAAACACATAATAATTAAAAATCATAAGACAAATTAAGAGAGAATTAAAGGATAAATTAAGAGGAAATCAAAAAGCAGGTTAAAAAGAAATTAAAAGGGAAATTAAAAAGAAAATTGAGAGTCAAATTAAAAGAAAAATAGGGGAGAACTTACGGGACAAAAATAGGTGTCTACAGCTTGCCCCTCTTTGCCAGAGTGTCGAAGAGGATCGAAGAAACTCTAGGCAAAGATTGTAGACACCGCATGACTGGATGATTCCGATTGTGCAACAAACTCTAGTTGTTTGCCACATGTCAACCTTAAGCTCATGAGGTCATGGAAGGAAAAATTCACCATCTTGACAAACACACTGGGGAGATTAGATCTATCTATTCATCCAGAGCGGAAAAGTCCTTATTGGGGGAAAATAAACGAATAAAAAAGTTTTCTTTCAAATCGCATTGTACCTGCAGGTACACGAAAATAAAGAAAGATGAAATCCCGATCCGGTGTTTATCGAGTACAGAATTTCGAATGAAACGTAGTGTGAATGACAAAGAAAACTAACTTGACATAACATGCAAACGCCCCTGGTAATGAAACTCAACAAGCAATATGAATTAAAAGCTCGACTTTGTATCATCAAGACAAGGGTATGTAAATACGAATGAAAACCCGACTTTATGTCATCGGGGTAAAGACATATAAATTAAAATGAAAACCCGACTTTGTGTCATCGAGGTAACAAGAGTGAAATGAAAACCCAAACGGTGAGTTTGTCGGGTAATGTAAACTTGAAATGAAAGCCAAAATTTGTTTATCGGGTAAAATGCAAACCTGAAATTCGTTTATCAGGTTAAAAAAAAATAAAAATGAGAACCCAAAATTCGTTTATCGGGAGGAAAATGCAAACCTGAAATTCGTTTATCAGGTTAATAGCATGGAAACCCGAAATTATTTTATCGGGGAGGAAAATACAAACCTGAAATTCGTTTATCAGGTTGAAAAATGAAAATGAGAACCCGAAATTTGTTTATCGGGGATGAAAATGCAAACCTGAAATTCGTTTATCAAGTTGATGAAATGAAAATGAGAACCCGAAATTCGTTTATCGGGAAGAAAATGCAAACCTAAAATTCATTTATCAGGTTGATGAAATGAAAATAAGAACTCAAACTCACCGTTTGGGTTTTCATTTCACTCTTGTTACCTCCTGTCTCTTATACACAGTAAGATGTGTATAAGAGACAGTTGCCATTTTCAGTTTGTTTGTAGTTGTTCTTCTTGTTGTTGATGTTATCGGGGAAAATGCAAACTGAACCCAAATTCATTTATCCGGGAAAATGAAAATGAGAACCCGAAATTCGTTTATCGGTGAAAATGCAAACTAAATTCGTTTATCAAAGTTGATGAAATGAAAATGAGAACCAAATTCGTTTATCGGGAGGAAAATACAAACCTGAAATTCGTTTATCAAAGTTGATGAAATGAAAATGAGAACCCAAATTCGTTTATCGAGGAAAAATGAAAATGAGGACCAAATTCGCTTATCGGGATGAAAGTGCAAACCTGAAATTCGCTTATCGAGTTGATGAAAATGAAAATGAGAACCCAAATTCGCTTATTGGGGATGAAATGCAAACTGAAATTCGTTTATCAAAGTTGATGAAATGAAAATGAGAACCCAAATTCGCTTATCGGGATGAAAGTGCAAACTCAAATTCGTTTATCCGGTTGATGAAAATGAAAACCCAAATTCGCTTATCGGAGGAAAATGCAAACTGAAATTCGCTTATCGAGTTGATGAAATGAAAATGAGAACCCAAATTCGCTTATCGGGATGAAAGTGCAAACTGAAATTCGTTTATCGAGTTGATGAAAATGAAAATGAGAACCCAAATTCGTTTATCGGGGAAAATGCAAACACGAAACCCAAATTCGTTTATCCGGGAAAAATGAAAATGAGAACCTAAAATTATTTTATCGGGTGAAAATGCAAACTTGAAATTCGTTTATCAGGTTGATGAAATGAAAATGAGAACCCGAAATTCGTTTATCGGGAGGAAAATGCAAACCTGAAATTCGTTTATCAGGTTGATGAAATGAAAATGAGAACCCGAAATTCGTTTATCGAGGGAAAAATGAAAATGAGGACCCGAAATTCATTTATCGGGGATGAAAGTGCAAACGAATTTCGGGTTCTCATTTTGATTTCATCAACCTGATAACCCGAAATTCGTTTATTGGGGATGAAATGCAAACCTGAAATTCGTTTATCAGGTTGATGAAATGAAAATGAGAAGGACGAAATTCATTTATCGGGGATGAAAGTGCAAACCTGAAATTCGTTTATCAGGTTGATGAAAATAAAAACCCTAATTCGCTTATCGGGAGGAAAATGCAAACACGAAATTCGTTTATCAAAGTTGATAAAATGAAAATGAGAACCCGAAATTCGTTTATCGGGGGAAAAATGAAAATGAGAACCCGAAATTCGTTTATCGGGGATGAAAATGTAAACCTGAAATTCGTTTATTAGGTTGATGAAATGAAAATAAGAACCCGAAATTCATTTATCGGGATAAAATGAAAATGCAAACCTGAAATTCGTTTATCAAGTTAATGAAATGAAAATGAGAACCCAAAATTCGTTTATCGGGGGAAAAATGAAAATGAGAACCCGAAATTCGTTTATCGGGGATGAAAATGCAAACATGAAATTCGTTTATCAGGTTGATGAAATGAAAAATGAGAACATGAAATTCATTTATCGGGGGGAAAAGGCAACTAGTAATTAACCCTAACATGACTGGATTGTAAACTAGAACATGAAGCCCTAAACGATAAATGACAATATCATTTAAACTGAGAGGTATGACAGGGAATTCAGTGCACCATCTCCCAATTGGCAATTACCTGTGAGGTTGATTGCTTCATTAGGGGTTGGCGTGAATCAAGATTTCAAATTGCGAAGAAAAACCGTTGGAATATCAAGACAGCTCTCAGGATCAGTGCATCCCTTATTGTTTATGAAGGATATTCAATCAATAAAAATTTGCCCCAGTGTCGTTATTTTTAGCATCCACTTTATTTTCGTGTACCTGCAGGTACAATGCGATATTGAGCAAAGAAAACTCGAATTGGTCAGTGTCATAACATACAAAATGTCAATCTTAGTGAACATTACTATAAGCAAGGTGATCGAGCTCGGTAAGAGCTGCCTACGTATCCCACCACGGGAATCAGGTCGAACGTAGTTCGATCGAACATATGATTTTCACATATTTGACAACTAAGACATCAACAACAAGAAGAACAACTACAAACAAACAAAATGGCAATGTGTGAGTTAGATAGAAGTACATGAATAAATAATACAGGCACATGGGAGCAATCTTAGTAAAAATAGTGCCATCATCGTATTAACACCGCTTTGCCTTTCATTCTAAGTTATTTGGACCCGATCAGGCAATGCTTTAGATCCATCGGATATTAATTGCCTCTTAAAGGCCTACATTTGGGCTCGGTTTTCGCCCGAATAAGCCTAACTTCACCAACAAATTTCGATTGAACACTTTCCCACGTGGACTCAGAGAAGTCATCAACCAGACTTTGACCGTTTGCTCGATTTGCCCTTTCCTCAGCGCCTTTTCAGGTTTTCGCTAAGGTTCCCCTCCCTTTTATTTTTATTTTTGCATTTTTCCGCACACTCTCCTTTTGCCTAGGCCGCCCCGTAGGGTTTTCAACCTAGCCTCTCTTTAGCTTTTGGTTTTTTTTTTTTGAAAAAAACAAAGGTGCCCTTTCCGGGTTTTCACCTAGGAGGTCCAAGTAAAACAGCAAGGTGTGGGAGTAAACGGAAGACGTCTGGCTAAGTAATCGCCTTTTCCAATGCATGCGAACTTTAGTTTTCAAAGTTTTTCGGCATCAGTAAGGCTGCCTTCCCTGTTATTGGGATAGACATGTTAACATCAACTGCCGAGACCGCACAAACTGCTCCCTTTAAGCCTATGCAGAACTTAGGATAGTTAGGGTCAAAATGGGTTAAGTCGTGTGATTGGTAAAGATTGGAATTATCTTAACAAAAACTTGTCCCAGTTTAAGATGGGCGCTTTGGTTGGAAAGAATATAGCTACAAGGGATGGAAGAGCGGGTTTGTGATATGAGGAAAAACTGGTTATGTCCCTTATCTAAAAGAATTGCCCCAGTTTTGGGCTGAGAGTTTTACTTGAATGCAACTGACTAAACTGGACAAATAGATGTCAGCAAAATTGCCCCAGTTTTATTATAAAAATCTGAGTTTTGTTGGGCATTTGTTTTGGTCAAGATAAAGTTCGCATTTTATTACCAATTTGTTTTTTTTTAACCCTGTCTCTTATACACATCTAGATGTGTATAAGAGAACAGATGCATGATGGTCAAGGAGGAAGTTGGACCTTATCCAAGGGATTTTTAAAATGCAAAAAAAACAAAAAACGAAAAAAAAACAAATAAACAGAATAAAAAAGAAAGGGTCGAGATGCTGACCAAAACAAATGCTGTCTCTTATACACATCTAGATGTGTATAAGAGACAGGGCTCATGTGTCTCGTGACATTCCCACTGTCTGCCAAATCAGATGAAAAACTTTTTGACCATGTCCGCATTTATCGGTTGAGGGAAAACCTGTCATTCCATCTCCGTAAGGATAAGAGCTCCTCCTGATAATACTTTGTGTACAATGAATGGACCCTGCCAGTTAAATTTCAATTTGCCCTTCGCTTCGTCCTGAGCTGGCAATATGCGGTTCAAGACTAGATCTTGACTTGAAAATGTCTGGGCTTGAATGACATTCCTGTTGTAAGCTCAGGCCATCCTCCGCTGATAACATTTTCCATGTGATCTAGCTGTTGGCCGTCTTTTGCCAATGAGTGAGCTGTTCATGTCTGAGCCTTACCCATTCTGCATCTTCTAACTCAGCCTCCATAAGAATGAGTAGAGAATGGATCTCTACTTCCGCTGGCAAAACAGCTTCCATTCCGTACATGAGGGAGTAAGGCGTTGCCCCAAGAGATGTCCCGATGGAAGTCCGATAACCCAACAAAGGCATATGGTGCTTTTCATGCCAATCACGCCTGATCACAACTGGCAACTTTAAATAATTCTCTTAAGATTCTTGTTGCCTGCTTGAACTGCCCAATTCATTTTTGGCCTGTAGATGGTGGAATTGTCTCTTATACAATCTTGATGTAGTACAAAGACCATCTACCATGTCATTGTTCAGGTTCTTGGCATTGTCGATAACCAATGTATCCGGGATCCCAAAGCGGCAAATGATGCTCTTTAATCTTTAAGCCTCTTCATTTTTGGCTTAAACTTCCTTAGCTTCTGCTTTACAGGCGGGCATTTAAGATCAGTGGGAGTTTGTGATATCACACCTGACCCTATTTCTACATAATCTGAGAGTGATGAGGACGAGTGTGATATTGAAAATCTAGGAACAAAATAAAAATTCTATCATCTCTTTTCTCGCCTCTAGTCAAATATACGCTGATTTTAACCTCTCTTACGTCCGTGTCTGTCCCAAACTACCGTTTCTGTTTCTTCCAAGTTAGGCTTTGGTGTTTCCTCATGTCGCCCGAATTCATTTTCAATATCACACTCGTCCTCATCACTCTCAGATTATGTAGAAATAGGGTCAGGTGTGATATCAAAATTGCACTCATCGGCCTCATAAATGGTAGTATCCGAAGGATCAAATAGCATTGATTTTGGGCCATCTGGGAGAAAATAAAGTATGAAATGAAAGAAAACAAAATGAGCTAAAACATCTTGAAGAAAAAGTTCTCATTAATCAAAGATTTGTACAATTGGGTGATCCTAGAGAACATAAACTTAACATTCATTGGCCATCCTATAAAAATCAATTGTCTTCAGAATTTACCTCCAAAAAAATGAATAAGATGAATCATGAAGGCAATATCATGATTGTACTTACCTTACTAATTGAATTGTTTTCAAGATTCATCTCCAAAATAAATAAACGAGATGAATCATGAATACAATGCTGTGCATGCACCTATTCCTTGACTAGATGGCATAAACGAAACAGCTTAAAAAAATACGAAACATACATACAAAGATGAAATTAAAAGGACAAATTTAAAAAGTATGTGAATCTTAAAACAATTGAATTAGTCTAAGTACAATCACTGTCTCTTATACACATCTAGATGTGTATAAGAGACCTGTCTCTTATACACATCTGGCAGCTCAAAGTCATCCTCCTCCGCCTGCTCTTGAATAATTACCCCCGCAAATAATTCGGCTATCCCTTGGATAAGGTCTTCCTTTTCGGCCTCATCTGCATCAGGAGCCATAATGGCGGCAGAAAGGCATTGGCGTGAAAAAGTAATCTTAAGAGGTGGAATGGCAATAGGCAATGCTCGACCTTCCTGTTCAGCTCTCTTCAGCTCCTTAATCTCCCTCAACTGTCTGGCATTCGGGCGAAAACCGAGGGAAATTAATTCATAGGCTACAATAACCCTTATAAGCTCATTTCAAATGCTCTCCAATACACATCTAGATGTGATATCAAGAGACAGGGGATAAAGGCGTTAGTGTTATCATTACACTCGCCTTCATCGGCACCTGTCTCTTATACACATGATCGCTCTCCGGGCCCTCGATGACGAGACCACATCATAAGCTAGGAAAGGAACCTGAGTGTCGCCGCTTTCTCCAACTTCCTCCTGATTACTATGTTTGCCGAAGACGACCACGCCATGATAGTAATCAGCTTAAGCTCGTAAATGAATTTAACCCTTTGATGCAAATATGACAGAATAGCCCCAGCATAATGGATCCAGGATGTCCCAACAAAGAAATTATATACCCCAACAATTGGAAGAACCTGGCAAGTGATCTGATGAGCAGATGGACCGACTTCCAAAACAAGGTTTATCTCTCCGGTGGCTTGTCTTCGAGCCCCATCAAAACCTCGGATCACCATGGATGAATTCTTGACCAAGTCATGAGAGATTCCCAACTTATCCAATGTCTTCAAAGGACAAATATTTAAAGGCACTCCATTATCAACCATGACCCTAGGCAAATGCCGCCTCACATCTAAGCGAGATGAAAAGAGCCTTGTTGTGGTCGCTCCTTCGTGCAAGTTAAGTCATCATCAGAAAAACAAATTTGGTTTGATGCCAGCACACTGCCCACTAACCCAGCAAGTTTGTCAGTGGGAATGTCACGAGACACATGAGCCTCACTCAAAATCTTCAATACTGCCTCCCTGTGTAGCTCGGATGTTAACAATAAGTTGAGCATAGAAATTTGTGAGGGCATCTTATTCAACTGCTCCACTACTGAAGATTCACTTTTTCTGATCAATCTTAGAAAGTCCTCCACATCAATTTTAGTATTATTAGAGACCGACTTATTGCATATCATTTCTTTGGATTATCCGACCTCAAAGCTGTTGTCATTTGTGATTCGGCCGACCTCGTGATGCAGACACTTCCTCCTCGAAATTGGCTTTCCACCGACTATCACAGTGAGGTTGGTAATTCCACGGCCGCATGTGTGCCCAGAATTTTCAACACAATTGGTGATCTATCACAACGGGATCTTGGGAGCTACCTCAACATTAGCCAGGTGCATGATAAAAGGCTCAGTCACATTCATCCAGATAAAACGGTATGATCTGAGTCTCTAATACACATCTAGATGTGCTCCTTCTTCCTCCATAATGCAAATGGCGCAACCACTGGGGACCATTTAAGATCTGAGGCCAAGGGAAATTCAAAGGGGAATGCCCAGGGCTCCGAATGATAGGCACAGTGGGCGTTGGCGTCAAACCTATCCGGAACTCTCCTCGGATACTGAGGAGGAGCTATAGGATTCAATCTCCCTGCCGATCTCAACTGCTTATATAGTTGCTCGATGGGCCGTCCCAAGTTGGTGAAATTGCGAGGTGGTCTGTTATGTGGTCTGGCTTGGTTGGGGTTTGGTGGAGAGAAGTTATGTGGTGTATAAGGTCTTTGACTGTTTGAGGGTTGTAACAGTTGGATTATAATATGGGAGCTGTGGATTAGGCACGGGCACTTGTACTTGTGTTTGGTATACGGGTTGAGGACAGTATTGAGGTGGTAAGAGAGGTGGTGCATAAAAGGGTTGTGGGTTAGGTTTTTGATATTGATGGAAATTGCGTGGTAGTTGGCGGTTGGGTTGGTTGAAAATAAAATATAGGATGTCTTAAATGACTTGTTAATGTTATCGATGATTACTTTTTTGCCCTCAAATTTTGGATTAGTTGCACAACTAGACGTTAACATCAAACAATTTAATACCTGTCTCTTATACACATCTTGCAAGAACCTGTGCATCAATAAAAGTTTGACCATCTCGGCCTCGGTCATAGGTGGGCTCACTCGCGGCTAACGCCTCCATCTTTTCACATACTCACGGTACTCTCCGAGGGCTTCTTCTTTAAGTTCATTAGAGCAAAACGGTCAGGCTCTAGGTCGCGGTTAAACTCGTACTGTTTCACAAAAGCATTTGCCAAGTCCGTCCAATCCTGCAGTTTTTTGGGATCAAGCATTAAATACCATGATAACGAATCTCCCTCCAGGCTTCTGGCAAATACCTTCATTGCTATCCGAGGGTCACTTGTCGGATTCCCCAGCAAGTTGCAGAACATTTTAAGGTGAGCTACCGGATCCCCAGTGCCATTGTACTTTGGAAATTCTGGGATTTTAAGAGATTTTGGCGGCAATTGCACCTCGGGGAATAGACATAGATCTTGGTAGTCGATAGCTCCAAATTTATCTAAACGTGAGCCGGTATAAATAGGGCTGCGTTGGGAATGTGGGAACGACACCCACAAAAATAGGACATGCAATAAATGAGACATGTGTTATGTTGTGTTCACTTGGAGGCAGTAAGATTTTTTCCCGGCTATTTTCCACATCTAAAGGTTTGATGCACCACAGTAGCCCAAAATTTCCCCCAAATTAACCACAAACAGGTATAATAGCAAGATATATTAAAACATGTACAACAAAGCAAGAACAAATCACACCATAAGTAGACAGGATATGACACGTAAAACGAGACCTAAATCGAGCAAATTGGCACTCAAGACAGCAAACATAGTGAAATACAGTAAAACCAGTGTAAAATAATTTGAAAAGAACAAGGAAGTAACAGATAGCATCTAGATGTGTATAAGAGACCTTATACGGTCTGTAGGGGTGCACACAAGACAGCAAAAATGGTGAAATACGTTAAAACAAGTGCAAATTAATTGAAAAGAACAAATAAAGTAACATATAGCATATTATATCGGGCACGCAAAACGAGGTATAGAGCCGGTAACATAGCACACAAAATGGGTAAAAATTAGCCGGTTTATAATGAACGGGGTAAAATTGAGAGAAACGCGTTAAAATAGACAATATTTTATTATCTCCTGTTGTAAAATGGGAAGGTTTGGGATGGATTTGAATTTCCCTTGGCACCCACTTTAGTTTTAATTTGGACCGGTTGTCTTGATTTTATCGCGTTTCTCTTTTCAATTTTAGTATTCATTATTGCCGACTTTGTAGCATACGTGTGCTTTGAGATAGTTTAAAAGTAATAAAATATGTACATGTTAATGAGGAAACGAAAATAAATGGTAAATATTAACATTGACAGGTAGATTTAGCCCGGGTCCAATTAAAAGTCGCACACATTGAGCTTGTAGTGCCCTTTAACTCCCAAGGGGCAAAATAGTCATTTATCATGCACATGCCGGAGTTTATTTCTAGCCCAATTTTATATCATTGATACAATTATTAAGTCCACATCTAAATTGAATATGATTCAAATATTTAACGTCTAGTTGTGCAACTAATCCAAAATTTGAGGGCAAAAAAGTAAACTCGCATAATTTAACAAGTAAGATAAGACATAAATCTTATATTGAGACCAACGAACGAACTATTAAAATAAAGCACCAATTATCACAAAAGCAATTAATCAAAAATATGTGCAAAGATCAAAGTCTATTTACAATTTAAGACTCATAAGGGCAAAGCAGTAATTTCACAATCAAGGGTAATTAAAACGTATTAAAATGCCAAACAGAAATCAAAGTAAAAACTTGGTGGTTATTGACATAAAACATGTAATTTGGAAGAAATTTGAAGAGAAAAAACAGTAATATTAAAGAAAAGTCCTTAAGGGCCTAAATGTAATTTAAAAAAATTATTTGAGGGATAAAAATGCAGAAATCTGAAATCTGGAGGGCCAAAAAGCAAATAAAATTTTTCGGTCTCTTTGGAATTTTGTTTTTAAAAAAATGCCACGTATATCAATGACGTGGCGCAATCTGGTCTTGCCACATCATCGATGACGTGGCGCCAGATTGCGCCACGTCTGGGTGTGCAACGTCATTGATGACCAGTGGCGCAATCTGGGGTTCCACGTCATTGATGACGTGGCACAACCTGGAAGTGCCACGTCATCCTCAAACGGGTCGATGACGTGGTATCAAATGGGCCCTATCATAAGGGCCTAAATGTAATTTGAGGAAATATTCTCGGGCTGAAATGCAAAAAACTGAAATCTGGAGGACTAAAATCGAAATGATGTTGTTTAACCTTTCATCTTTTTTTTGGCAGATTTTGGTTACAGTGCCACGTCATCACGTGGACCCCCAGATTGCGCCACGTCTTCTGATTTGAAAATAAAAGTTGTAGCTCCAGGAACCCTCTATAACTTTTATTCTTTGAGTTTACTCCACTTCCTCTTCCATCGCTTGAAATCTTGGCTCAAAGTTGGTTGTCTGGAAAATTTTCCAGATTTAGAAAATTTTCTGGAAAATCCTCTGGACCAACAGCCTTTTTCTACCAGGTTTTTGACCCTCCAAATGGACGAACCTGCTTCGGATTTGAAAAGAGAAGTTGTAGCTCCAGGTGCTCTCTACAACTTTTATTCTTTGAGTTTAGACTAATTTCTCTCTGATCGTATGCAATTTTGGCTCAAAGTTGGATTACACGTTTGGCAGATTTTTTTTGGCTTCAGAAAGTTTTCTCTGCAGAAAATTTTTTTCCCCACTTTAGACTGATTTTTGTGCTTTTAATGAATTGGATTGAGTGTAAAAATGGTCAAAGACCATTCCTTGTCATGTGGGGAGTATGGGCATCTGAAATTTTTGGTAAAAATGGGTGAAAACGCAGAAAAACAAATAAATTTGTGGCGTGAGACGCTGATCTGTTCACGTGCTGAACTTCTTTTTTTTAATTTAATTATTTTTAAAATTGTAATTTAATTAAATTTTTTTTTCTTTTGAAAAATCTAAAAACTTAAATAATATTAAAACTCATTCTTTGTATTTCAAAAATGCATAAAACACATAATAATTAAAAATCATAATACAAATTAAGAGAGAATTAAAGGACAAATTAAGAGGAAATCTGTAAGCAGGTTAAAAAGAAATTAAAAGGGAAATTAAAAAGAAAATTGAGAGTCAAATAAAAAAAAAAAATAGGGGAGAACTTACGGGACAAAAATAGGAACCTGTCTACACTAAGTGGCAGGATCTTTGTTCATTTCTTAATGAAAATTGGTAATGGGATAAATACACAATTTAGGTTCTTAAAGACGTCACACACTATCTTCCATCACTTAATATCACCTGATATCCACTAGAAAAGAAAAAAAAAAAAAAACTGTTTGGCTGACAAAACTCAAATTGTAAAACTTATTTTACTTTCTCAAGTGAGAAGCAAATCTCTAGATCTGAATGAGGGAATATTCTTGAACCATTCCGTGTATATCCTATGATGCAATAAATCAAAAAAACCAAGCTCTTGCAGAATTTTTGTAATAAATTTCTAGTTTCAAATACAGGTGTGAGTATTTTTAAGATTACTTTGATATATCGCAAAATGCGTAGAACAACAGCATAACGAGTTGTCCGCGGAGTTTCCATGAACTGACTGACTACATGAACAACATAGGCAATGTCAGGACGAGTGACAGTAAGATAGACTAAACTACCCACGAGCTGACGATATAAAGTTGGATATCCCCAGAGAGAGGAGATCCATCAGTAGGAGTAAAACGAGTATTAGCTTCAATAGGAGTTGAGGCAATGCTATTTTCTGTTAGGCCGGCACAAGCAAGAAAATCAGAAGCATACTTAATTTGAGTGAGCAAGTAACCATTAGAGTTGGACGAAATCTCAATACCAAGAAAATAACTCAAGATACCCAAATCCTTCATCTCAAAATGCTGATGAAGATGATTTTTGAGATCAGTGATGCCAGCAATATCATCGCCGATTCTAATCATGTCATCCACATACAATAATAAAAGAATAGTACTATGATCAGATCCTCGACAAAACAGAGTCGAATCATAAGGACTGGAAGTAAACTCAAACTGACAAATGGTAGAACCAAACTTGGAGAACCAAGCTCGAGGAGCCTGTTTAAGACTATGGAGAGTTCGACAAAGTTTGCAAACTTTGTTCGGCGGATGAGAATAACCAGGTAGTGGTTTCATGTAGACATCTTCAGTAAGATCACCATTAAGAATGAAAGCATTCCTGACATCCAACTGGAAAAGGAACCATCTGCGAGTAGCAACAACAGCAAGTAAACTGCGAATGGAAGTAAGATGTGCAACAGGAGCAAAGGTTTCTTCATAATCGATGCCGTATTCCTGAGCAAATCCTTTTGCAACTAAACGAGTTTTGTATCGCTCAATAGTGCCATCCGAGTGAGTCTTAATTTTATAGACCCATTTACAACCAATAGCAGACTTCCTAGGATGTAGGTCAATTAGATCCTAAGTGTGCATTTTATCAAATGCCTGTAACTCATCTAACATAGCTTGGTGCCAAATGGGATTAGAATTGGCTTCTCAATAAAAAATGGGTTCATGTAAAGATAAGACAGTAGAAAAATAGTGAAAGTCACGAAGTCGAGAAGAAATTTGTTTTATACAATTAGATTGACGAAGAGTAGGTGGAGGTGGACATGAAGGAAACAATTTTGGAGACATGGCTGGGGTAGGATCACCGTCAGGAGCACGATCTTGAGAGTCCATGGAAGTCATCAAAAGGAGATTCAGAGGTGGAGTCAATTGGGGAATCTACAACATGCTCATCAGGAAAAAGATCAAACAAGGGATTAGTAAAGAAGGGTTGAGAAGAAGTAAGGGGAAGATAAAACTTGGACATAGAAGAGACCATTTTATGCTCCCAAAAGACAACATGACGAGATATGCGAAGCCTGCGAGATTGAGGATCCCAACACCGATAGCCTTTATGTTCGATTCTATACCCTAAGAAACAGCAGAGGCGAGCACAAGATTTTAACTTGCTGTGCTCATGAGGTTGAAGAAGAACAAAACAAGTACAACCAAAAACTTTGAGTGATGTATAATCAGGAGGGGGTTTAAAGAGACGTTCGTAGGGAGTTTGATTATTAATGACAGAGGAATGAACCCTATTAATAGTGTAGATAGTAGTAAGTGACGCTTCACCTCGAAACCTCTCAGGACAAGAAGCTGAAATTAGTAGAGCACGAGTAGTGTCGAGGATATGCCGTCAAAGATGTGTATAAGAGGCAGATCTCAAAGACTTGTTTTTCCTGGACAAGATCTATGAACAATAGTACCATTTTTATGAAAAAAGTCTAAAAAGGACTTTTT
The DNA here is from genome assembly GCA_025175665.1 of Cinchona pubescens. Classification (NCBI taxonomy): domain Eukaryota; kingdom Viridiplantae; phylum Streptophyta; class Magnoliopsida; order Gentianales; family Rubiaceae; genus Cinchona; species Cinchona pubescens. Next base: position 296,958 of record JANKKI010000281.1, on the reverse strand, counting down.
TTTTTATATTCTATGGCATTGTAAATGCATTTAAAAAATTTGATGATACTAGAGAATTGAGTTTGAATCTTAGTGGCAAAATCACGATAAATTTTAGATAAGTCAGATTTATGACTCATAAGATAAATCTAAGTGTATCGTGAGTAGTCATCAACAAAAATAACAAAATATTTGGAACTACCCATAGTGGATGTAGGGGAAGGTCCCCAAATATCAGAGTGGACAAGATCAAATGATGTAGCAGCAACAAAATCACTTTTATTAAAGGGTAAAGCATGATAGTTTGCAAGTTGACAAGAAACACATTCAAAATGTTTATTCTTAACAAAACCTAAACTTCCCTGAGAAACTAAAGTTTTTAAACGACCAATGGAAACATGACCAAGGCGGGAATGTTATAAATCAAGTAGTGATGTTGAAACAACAGAATAGGATGTAGAAAATAAATGAGGTGGAAGCCGAAGGTGAATCAATTCAAATAGACGATCAACTTTACGGCCTGTCCCAAGAATCTGTCCTGAAGGAAACAATTTTGGAGACATGGCTGGGGTAGGATCACCGTCAGGAGCACGATCTTGAGAGCCATGGAAGTCATCAAAAGGAGATTCAGAGGTGGAGTCAATTGGGGAATCTACAACATGCTCATCAGGAAAAAGATCAAACGAGGGATTAGTAAAGAAGGGTTGAGAAGAAGTAAGGGGAAGATAAAACTTGGACATAGAAGAGACCATTTTATGCTCCCAAAAGACAACATGACGAGATATGCGAAGCCTGCGAGATTGAGGATCCCAACACCGATAGCCTTTATGTTCGATTCTATACCCTAAGAAACAGCAGAGGCGAGCACAAGATTTTAACTTGCTTGTGCTCATGAGGTTGAAGAAGAACAAAACAAGTACAACCAAAAACTTTGAGTGATGTATAATCGTGGAGGGGTTTAAAGAGACGTCGTAGGGAGTTTGATTATTAATGACAGAGGAATGAACCCTATTAATAGTGTAGATAGTAGTAAGTGACGCTTCACCTCGAAACCTCTCAGGACAAGAAGCTGAAATTAGTAGAGCACGAGTAGTGTCGAGGATATGCCTATGTTTACGTTCAGAGCGACCATTCTGTTGAGAGGTACCTGGACAAGATCTATGAACAATAGTACCATTTTTATGAAAAAAGTCTAAAAAGGACTTTTTTTTTTATATTCTATGGCATTGTCTGTACGAAAAAATTTGATGATACTAGAGAATTGAGTTTGAATCTTAGTGGCAAAATCACGATAAATTTTAGATAAGTCAGATTTATGACTCATAAGATAAATCTAAGTGTATCGTGAGTAGTCATCAACAAAAATAACAAAATATTTGGAACTACCCATAGTGGATGTAGGGGAAGGTCCCCAAATATCAGAGTGGACAAGATTAAGAGGAAATCAAAAAACAAAATCACTTTTATTAAAGGGTAAAGCATGATAGTTTGCAAGTTGACAAGAAACACATTCAAAATGTTTATTCTTAACAAAACCTAAACTTCCCTGAGAAACTAAAGTTTTTAAACGACCAATGGAAACATGACCAAGGCGGGAATGTTATAAATCAAGTAGTGATGTTGAAACAACAGAATAGGATGTAGAAAATAAATGAGGTGGAAGCCGAAGGTGAATCAATTCAAATAGACGATCAACTTTACGGCCTGTCCCAAGAATCTGTCCTATAGGTGTTCCATTTTTGTCCCGTAAGTTCTCGCCTATTTTTCTTTTAATTCAACATCTCAATTTTCTTTTTAATTGTCCCTTTTAACATTTTTTAACCTGCTTTTTGATTTCCTCTTAATTTATCCTTTAATTCTCTCTTAATTTGTCTTACTTATACACATCTAGATGTGTATAAGAGACAGAGTTTAGCCCGAGAAAGAATGAGTTTTAATATTATTAAGTTTTTAGATTTTTCAAAAAAAAATAAAAAATTTTTAAAAAAAATTAATTAAAAAAAAGAAGTTCAGCGTGAAGCGATGCGTGTTCACTCGCCGAGCGATCGGCTTGGACAGAAATTTGTTTTGACCACGCTTTTTTCTCGTTTTTCACCAAAATTTCAGATGCCCATACTCCCACATGACAAGGAATGGTCTTGGACCATTTTTACACTCAATCCAATTCATTAAAAGCACAAAAATCAGTCTAAAGTGGAGAGAAAAATTTTCTGCGAGAGAACTTTCTCAAGCAAAAAAAAACTCGCCAAATGACCAACTTTGAGCCAAAATTTCATACGATCGGAGAGGAATTAGACTGAATTCAAAGAAGAAAAATTTTAGAGGGTTCTTGGGGCTAAAACTTCTATTTGAAAATCTTAAGAAAAATCGTCCATTTAGAGGATCAAAAACGTGGTAGAAAATGGCTGTTGGCCCAAAGGATTTTCCAGAAAAATTTCCAAGTCTGGAAAATTTTCCAGACAGCCAACTTTGAGCCAAAATTCCATACGATCAGAAAGGAATTAGACTGAACTCAAAGAAGAAAAATTTTAGAGGGTTCCTGGGGCTAAAATTTTTCATTGTAAATATTAAGCAAAATCGTCCATTTGAAGGGTCAAAAACGTGGTAGAAAAAGCCTGTTGGTCCAGAGGATTTTCCAGAAAAATTTCGAAGTCTGGAAAATTTTCCAGACAACCAACTTTGCCAATCTAGATGCAGTATAAGAGACAGGAGTAAATTTTGCCTAAAAGTTGTAGAGGGTTCCTGGAGCTACAACTTTTATTTTCAAACCCAAAGCAAATTCGTTAATCTGGTGGGTCAAAAGCGTGGTGGAAATAGGCTGGTAGTGTCGCGCCCCCCGACCTGGAGTCTGACCGGCACCGGTGGTACCGGCACCGTCGCCACGTGTGGTGCTCGTGAAATAGGTGATTGAATGCAAAAATCCTACTTACAATTTACAAACATAAATTACCTACTTACTATTACATATGACCAATAAAATGAATCACCTATTTACTATTACATAACGGGGCCTTCAATGCGACTATGAATTGTATAAAAACAATCTAAACTAGTGAAAACAAGACTGGAGTCGCCACCCGGTGTGTTGGTGCAGGACACAAAAATACATCAAAATTTAAAAGAAAATCATGCACCGAGCTGCAGTCTGCTAGCCTTCCGTTCATACCCTTGATAAGAAATGAAGGCATTGTTCCCTACCTGTCTCTTATACATTGATTTGAATTTCCTCGCACCCACTTTACCATCTAGATGTGTATAAGAGACAGAGATTAGAAGGAATGTCTCATCCTCGAATACAAAGTCTAATCAACCCTGTCTCTTATACACATCTAAAATGAAAATTTTAGGCCAGGACTTAATAATTGTATCAATGATTGATTCAAATACTTAACGCCTAGTTGTGCAACTAATCCAAAATTTGAGGGCAAAAGAGTAAATTCACATAGTTTAACCAAGAAGAGAAGACATAAATATTATATTGAGACCAAGGGTCGTTAAACCCTGTCTCTTATACACAATAGATGTGTATAAGAGACAGGACACAGATCTTTGTGTATAAGAGACAGGTCTTACTCATAAGGGCAAAACAAGAATTTCACAATCAAGGGTAATTAAAACGTATTAAAATGCCAAACAAAATCAAAGTAAAAACTTGGTGATTATTGACATAAAACATGTAATTCTGGAAGAACACATGAAGAAAAGTATAAGAGACAGGGCACCCCCAGATTGCGCCACGTCATCCGTGACGTGGCACCACCGGATTTTTAAAAATTACATCGATGAACCGTAAATAAAATTTTTTCTGAAATTTTGGATTTTTTTTATAAAAAATGCCACGTCATCGATGACGTGGCACAATCTGGTGGAGCCACGTCATCGATGACGTGGCGCACTCTGGTGGAGCCACGTCACAGATGACGTGGCGAAATCTGGTTGAGCCACGTCATCTATGACGTGGCTCAATCTGGTTGAGCCACGTCGCAGATGACGTGGCGAAATCTGGTTGAGCCACGTCGCAGATGACGTGGCGAAATCTGGTTGAGCCACGTCACAGATGACGTGGCGAAATCTGGTTGAGCCACGTCACAGATGCCGTGGCGAAATCTGGTTGAGCCACGTCACAGATGACGTGGCGAAATCTGGTTGAGCCACGTCATCGATGACGTGGCTCAATCCGGTGGTGCCACGTCACGGATGACGTGGCGCAATCTGGGGGTGCCACGTCATCGATGACGTGGCACCAAGTGGGCCCTATCAGTTGAATAAGGGCCTAAATGTAATTTAAAAAAATATTCTCGGGCTAAACTACTCTTGGACTGAAATATGGGAGTAAAATGAAAAAAACTTTTCTAACCTTTCTTTTTTTTTTTGCAGATTTTGGTGGACTACCAGCCCTTTTCCACCACGATTTTGACCCAGAATATGAACGATTTTGCTTCGGGGTAGAAAAGAAAAGTTGAAGGTTGAGGAACGGTCTACAACTTTGATTCTTTGAGTTTAATCCAGTTCCTCTTCCATCGCTTGAAATCTTTGCTCAAAGTTGGTGGTCTGGAAAATTTTCCAGACTTAGAAATTTTCTGGAAAATTCTCTGGACCAACAGCTTTTTCTACCACGTTTTTGGCCCTCGAAATGGAAGATTTTGCTTTGGGTTTCAAAATAGAAATTGAAGTTCTAGGGACCCTATACAACTTTTGTTCTTTGAGCTTAGTCTAATTCCAGGCTCTGATCGCATGGAATTTTGGCCTGTTTGGGCTGTTTTGGCATAGGCTACACATCTAGCTGAACTCTTTTTTTTTTTTTTTTTTTTGAAAAATCTAAAAACTTAAATAATATTAAAACTCATTCTTTGTATTTCAAAAATACATAAAACACATAATAATTAAACAGATTATGTGCTGACAAATTAAGAGAGAATTAAAGGACAAATTAAGAGGAAATCAAAAAGTAGGTTTAAAAAAAAAAAAAAAAATTAAGAGGGAAATTAAAAAGAAAATTGAGAGTCAAATTAAATGAAAAATAGGGGATAACTTACGGGACAAAAAATAGGTGTCTATTTGCGAGTGTCGAAGAGGATCGAAGAAACTCTAGGCAAAGATTGTAGACACCGCATGATGGATGATTCCAATCGTGCAACAAAATTTGCCACATGTCAACCTTAAGCTCATGAGGTCATGGAAGGAAAAATTCACCATCTTGACAAACACACTGGGGAGATTAGATCTATCTATTCATCCAGAGCGGAAAAGTCCTTATTGGGGGAAAGAAATGAATAAAAAGACTCCCAGTGAAATGAACCATAAGAGACATAAATGAAACTTGAAAACAAGATTGAAATCCCGATCTGGTGTTTATCGGGAGTACAGGGATTTCGAATGAAACGTAGCTGTGAATGACAAAGAAAACTAACTTGACATAACATGCAAGCGACACTGGTAATGAAACTCAACAAGCAATTAAAAGCTCGACTTTGTATCATCAAGGCAAGAGTATGTAAATACGAATGAAAACCCGACTTTATGTCATCGGGGAAAGACATATAAATTAAAATGAAAACCCAAAGGGAGCTAAGACTTTGTGTCATCTCCTGTCTCTTATTACCATGGCTCCTAAGCGGTGAGTTTGTCGGGTAATGTAAACTTGAAATGAAAGCCAAAAATTGTTTATCGGATAAAATGCAAACCTGAAATTCGTTTATCAGGTTAAATAAAAATGAAAATGAGAACCCGAAATTCGTTTATCGGGGATGAAAATGCAAACCTGAAATTCGTTTATCAGGTTGATGAAAATGGAAAATGAGAACCCGAAATTCGTTTATCGGGGATGAAAATGCAAACCTGAAATTCGTTTATCAGGTTGATGAAAATGAGAACCCGAAATTCGTTCATCGGGAGAAAAATGCAAACCTGAAATTCGTTTATCAGGTTGATGAAAATGAAAACCCGAAATTCGTTTATCGGGTATGAAAATGCAAACCTGAAATTCGTTTATCAGGTTGATGAAAATGAGAACCCGAAATTCGTTTATCGGGTATGAAAATGCAAACCTGAAATTCGTTTATCAGGTTGATGAAAATGAAAATGAGAACCCGAAATTCGTTTATCGGGTATGAAAATGCAAACCTGAAATTCGTTTATCAGGTTGATGAAAATGAGAACCCGAAATTCGTTTATCGGGTATGAAAATGCAAACCTGAAATTCGTTTATCAGGTTGATGAAAAATGAAAATGAGAACCCGAAATTCGTTTATCGGGGATGAAAATACAAACCTGAAATTCGTTTATCAGGTTAAATGAAAATGAGAACCCGAAATTCGTTTATCGGGGATGAAAATGCAAACCTGAAATTCGTTTATCAGGTTGATGAAAATGAAAATGAGAACCCGAAATTCGTTTATCGGGGATGAGATGCAAACCTGAAATTCGTTTATCAGGTCGATGAAAATGAAAATGAGAACCCGAAATTCGTTTTCATTTTCATCAACCTGATAAACGAATTTCAGGTTAAATGAAAATGAGAACCCGAAATTCGTTTATCGGGGATGAAAATGCAAACCTGAAATTCGTTTATCAGGTTATGATGAAAATGAAAATGAGAACCCGAAATTCGTTTATCGGGGATGAGATGCAAACCTGAAATTCGTTTATCAGGTCGATGAAAATGAAAATGAGAACCCGAAATTCGTTTATCGGGGATGAAAATACAAACCTGAAATTCGTTTATCAGGTTAAATGAAAATGAGAACCCGAAATTCGTTTATCGGGGATGAAAATGCAAACCTGAAATTCGTTTATCAGGTTGATGAAAATGAAAATGAGAACCCGAAATTCGTTTATCGGGGATGAAAATGCAAACCTGAAATTCGTTTATCAGGTTGATGAAAATGAAAATGAGAACCCGAAATTCGTTTATCGGGGATGAGATGCAAATCTGTCATTGAAATGCAAAATTTTCATTCGTTTATCTTAATCATGACTAGATTGTAAACTGATAAACGAATTTCGGGTTTAAATTTTCATCCCCGATAAACGATGATTTCGAGTCTCATATTCAAAATGAAAGATGTGTATAAGAGACAGGTTGGGAGGCTGTCTCTTATACACATCTAGATGTGTATCACCAGAATCTGATGGACTGCCTTGGTTTCAAGACAGCTCTCAGGATTAGTGTTTCCCTTGGCATTTACCCTGAAGGATTATAAATCAATAAAAGGTCCTACGCCGAGTTTCGTAGACTGTCTCTTATACACATCTATGTTGTATCGAAGACGTCAGAAGTGATTCTTATTGGTTGCCTCTACGTAGTTCTCTCAATTGGTCAGTGTCATAACATACAAAAAATGTCAATCTTAGTGAACATTACTATAAGCAAGGTGACCGAGCTCGGTAAGAGCTGCCTACGTATCCCACCACGGGAATCAGGTCGAACGTAGTTCGATTCAACAGATGATTTTCACATATCAACAACAAAAGAACAACTACAGACAAACAAAATGGCAATGTGTGAGTTAGATAGAAGTACATGAATAAATAATACATGCACATGGGAGCACTCTTAGTAAAAATTGTGCCATCACCGTATTAACACCGCTTTGCCTTTCATTCTAAGTTATTTGGACCCGATCAGGCAATGCTTTGGATCCATCGGATACGTGCCTCTTAAAGGCCAATGACTGTGTTGAGAGAACGACATAGAGGCAACCAATAAGCCTAACTTCAATCAACAAATTTCGATTGAACACTTTCCCAGACGTGGACTCAGAAAAGTCATCAACCAGACCTTGACCGTTTGCTCGATTTGCCCTTTCCTCAGCGCCTTTTCAGGTTTCGCTAAGGTTCCCCTCCCTTTTATTTTTATTTTTTTTTGCATTTTTCCGCACACTCTCCTTTTGCCTAGGCCGCCCCGTAGGGTTTTCAACCTAGCCTCTCTTTAGCTTTTTGGTGTTTTTTTTTTTTTTTTTTTTTTAAAACAAAGGTGTCCTTTCCGGGTTTTCACCTAGGAGGTCCAAGTAAAACAGTAAAGTGTGGGAGTAAACGGAAGACGTCTGGCTAAGTAATCGCCTTTTCCAATGCATGCGAACTTTAGTTTTCAAAGTTTTTCGGCATCAGTAAGGCTGCCTTCCCTGTTATTGGGATAGACATGTTAACATCAAGCTACGAGACCGTACAAATTGCTCCACTTTAAGCCTATGCAGAACTTAGGATAGTTAGGGTCAAAATGGGTTGAGTCGTGTGATTGGTAAAGATTGGGATTATCTTAACAAAAACTTGCCCCAGTTTAAGATGGGCGCTTTGGTTGGAAAGAATATAGCTACAAGGGATGGAAGAGCGGGTTTGTGATATGAAGAAAAACTGGTTATGTCCCTTATCTAAAGAATTACCTCAGTTTTGGGCTGAGAGTCTTACTTGAAGGCAACTGATTGAATTGGGGAAATAGATTTGAAAAAAATTGCCCCAATTTTATTATAACAAACTGAGTTTTGTTGGGCATTTTTGTTTTGGTCAGCCTCTCAAACTTTTTTTTTTTTTTTTTTACAAATTGAAACTGACAATTTGCCCCAATGTTGGGGCTCTCAACACAGTCATTGGCCTTTAAGAGGCACGTATCCGATCGCTTTGGGATCCCTCTAGATACGTTGGTTACCGACAATGCCAAGAATCTGATCAATGACATGGTAGATGGCTGTCTCTTATCCACATCTAGATGTGTAATTTATGATCGGTGGGAGTTTGTGAACCACGACATCTGTTGAAATGCCGGCATATCATCATAAGACCAAGCAAAGACGTCTTGGAACAAAATCAAAAATTCTATCATCTCTTTCCTCTGTCCTCTAGTCACATCATATGCTGATTTTAATCATCCCTTATCACATCTTATACACATCCAATGTGTCTGAACAGACAGTTCTTATAAGCATCTTGATTTTTATAAGATCGCCAATGAATGTCATGAGCATGTTCTCACATCGGCAGGTACATTGAATCTTATATGTGTAAAATCGGGTCGGGTGTGATATCGAAATTGCACTGATCGGCCTCATAAACGGTAGTATCCAAAGGATCAAAAGCATTGATTTTGGGCCATCTGGGAGAAAATAAAGTATGAAATGAAAGAAAATAAAATGAGCTAAAACATCTTAAAGAAAAAAGTTCTCTTTTAATCGAAGATTTGTACAAGTGATCTTAGAGAACATAAACTTGACATTCATTGGCCATCTTATTATTCACTAGAAAAATCAATTGTCTTCAGAATTCGCCTCAAAAATAGATGAATAAGATGAATGAGGAAGGCAATATCATGATTGCACTTGCTTTACTAATCAAATTGTTTTCAAGATTCATTTCCAAAACAGATGAATGAGATGTATCATGAATACAATGCTGTGAATGCACCTACTTCTTGACTAGATGGCATAAGCAAAACAACTTAAAAAGTACGAAACATATATACAAAGATGAAATTAAAAGAAGCAAAACTAAAAACAATATCCTTTCAAATTTACCGAAACTCCCTATGACTAGGGAGATCATCAGATGTCCAATTGTGCAGTTGGTCGATCTCAGCAAATGGCAGCTCAGTGTCGTCCACCTCCGCCTGCTCTTGAATAATTACCCCCGCAAATAATTCGGCTATCCCTTGGATAAGCTCCTCCTTTTCATCCTCATCTGCATCAGGGGCCAGAATGGCGGCAGAACGCGAAAAAGTAATCTTAAGAGGTGGAATGGCAATAGGCAATGGCTCGACCTTCCTGTTCAGCTCTCTTCAGCTCCTTAATCTCCCTCAACTGCCTGGCATTCGGGCAAAAACCGAGCCCAAATGTATTCATCTGTGTTGGTAGATCAATAGGGTGTGTTATGCCTTGCAAATTCATCCCCAAACCTTGGCCGATGCGATATCCTCCACGCAGCATTTCCTTTGCAATCATTACACTCGCCTTATCCCAGACAACTTTCATTGATGATTGCTCTCCAGGCCCTCGGCTGACAGAGACCACATCATAAGCTAGGAAAGCCACCGGAGTGTCGCTGCTTTCTCCAACTTCCTCCTTGACCATCATGGCGTGGTCGTCTTCGGCAAACACAGTATTCAGCTTAAGCTCAGTCAATGAAAGTTGTCTGGGATGTATAAGAGTGTAATGATTGCAAAGGAAATGCTGCGTGGAGGATCTGTCTCTTATACACATCTAGATGTTTTATCTCTCCGGTGGCTTGTCTTGAGCCCCGTCAAAACTCGGATCACCATGGATGACAATTCGGGCAGAAAGGAGCAGGCTATCTATTATCCTGTCTCTTCAAAGGACAAATATTTAAAGCAGACCCATTATCAACCATGACCCTAGGCAAATGCCGCCCCTCACATCTAACCGAGATGAATAGAGCCTTGTTGTGGTCGCTCCTTTCAGAAGTTAAGTCATCATCAAAAAAACAAATTTGATTTGATGCCAGCACACTGCCCACTAACCCAGCAAGTTTGTCAGTGGGAATGTCACGAGACACATGGGCCTCACTCAAAATCTTCAATACTGCCTCCCTGTGTAGCTCGGATGTTAACAATAAGTTGAGTATAGAAATTTGTGAGGGCATCTTATTCACTGCTCCACTTCTTGAATATTCACTTTTGATCAATCTTAGAAAGTTCTCCACATCTTTATCATTCTGACCTTAGGGGCTGCATAGGCTCTTTACCTTTTCACAATGTGATTGAACTACCAACACAATTGCCAATCTCTTAGCACACATCTAGATGTGTATAAGAGACAGTATTTAGATGTGGGTAAGAGACATGAAATAGACACTGGTACCTATCCGGAACTCCCTTCGGATGCGAGGAGGAGCTATAGGATTCAATCTCCCGCCGATCTCAAGCTGCTCATATAGTTGCTCGATGGGCCGTCCCAAGTTGGTGAAATTGCGGGGTGGTCTGTCATGTGGTCTGGCTTGGTTGGGGTTTGGTGGAGGAAAGTTATTTGGCTGGTTGGGTCTTTGACTGTTTAAGGGTTGTGGTCTTGGATTATCATATGGGAGCTGTGGATTAGGCACGGGCACTTGTACTTGTGTTTGGTATACGGGTTGAGGATAGTATTGAGGTGGTAGTGGAGGTGGTGCATAAAATGGTTGTGGGTTAGGTCTTTGGTATTGATGGAAATTGCGTGGTGGTTGGCGGATGGGTTGGAGAGAGAAGAAAAAGTCTATTGATGGAGTCTTCCTTCTTGTCAAAGACCTCATGCCAAATAACTTTCCTCCACCAAACCAGATGTGTATAAGAGACAAGCCCCTTTCAACAGCCTCTTTGCTGGATGATTTCTGAAACACCTCCATCTAGAATTTGTCTCCAATATACACATAGTAAGGATGTGTATAAGAGACAGGTATCTATTTGATGTCTCCGTCTGAGATGGTCACACATCTATCTGTTAGCTAACGCCCTGTTCTTTTCACATACTCACGGTACTCCTCTAAGGGTTTCTTCTTTAAATTCATCACACCTGTCTCTGTCTTGGTAGTCGATAGCTCCAAATTTATCTGTCCCCTATTGCTGCTTCATGAAACTGTATCAGATCGCTCCATCTTTTTCAATAGGGCGTCATTGACAGTCGGTACAGGGGGTGGTGGTGGCATTAATTCAGCTTCCTCTCCCTGGGTATACTCCAACTCAAGATAAGAGGTGGTGTCTCTTATACACATCTAGATGTGTATGGCAAGGGACAGGAATCAACCTCCTCCAACTCCCGTGGTGGTGGTAGTGGTAGCGGCATCCCCATGCGGGATTAGGAATATGAGGAGGTAGCATCTCCTGATTGGCGGGGTGAGGCCCATAAGTTTGCCTGTACCATTGCATTTCTTGGTTCATACTGGCCATAAGAGACATAGATTCCATCTGTTTGCGCAACTCTGCCATCTCTGGGTTTTTCAAATCTATCCCAAACCTTCCCATTTTACAACAGGATTCTCGAACTCATGTTTCTTGAATTACATGGCGTTGGGCAGCTCTTTTAATACTTTTAGTTACCTTCATTGTAAAACATACTGTTTTGAAAAGAAAAATTCAGATATATAAACAAACATAATCATAAATTTACATAACCACAATAAGACTCTATTCATCTCGGTTAGATGTGAGGGGCGGCATTTGCCCTGTCTCTTATACACATCGGCCAAGGTGTATAAGCTGACAGGCGATACGAGGAGCTAGATGATGTATATAGAGACAGGCGAAGCTTGCTACGTGCTGATTTAGCAGCCCCATTGTGGATTAGGCGTCCCGGATCATCGGCCATCTCGGTGGATGCCTCTTTCGGTTGTATTCTGCTCTCGAATACAGGATTGTTGTTCTTGAAATCTTTTGTAAGCTTGCTCGTGCTTATCTAGAGCTATCTTCGTTCCCACTCCGTAGCAAATAGGGCACTTTGGTCGCCCTTTCAATTACTCGAGCGGAACTCATCGCATGAAATACATGTTAGCCTTACTCGAGGCTTGGACCCTTGAGCCTTAGGTACATCAAAGGCATATGCCCTGTCTCTTATACACATCTAGATGTGTATAAGAGACAGATCTGTGACGTGGCTCAACAGTTTTCTTTTAGTTTAGCCCGAGAATATTTTTTAAAATTACATTTAGGCCCTTCTGATAGGGCCCACTTGGTGCCACGTCATCGGGAGGCAGTATTGAAGATTTTGAGTGAGGCTCATGTCTTAAACAAGGTCCACACGGTTACGCCTATGGTTTAAGCTATATGAGCATGAGGCTAGGCTTACTAATGGCCACAATCTAGATAGGCTTGGTTCCCGAACCTTCAGACTTTGGGCCCAAAAATAAAATCCGTCAATTCCAATAGGCCTTATCGTCGGTGGTTGGGTGATCGCCACAGATACCGTTACGTGCACATTGTGTCACGACCGCATATCTGGGTAGATCATCTTAATTCCTAGGTGTATAACCCCAACACAAGCCAGACCACAGGACATGCAATAAATGAGACATGTGTTATCTTGTGTTCACTTGGAGCGGTAAGATTCACACATTTTAGCGCGTTTGGCTCTAAAGGTTTGATGCACCCCAACACCCCAAAAATTTCCCCCAAATTAACCACAAATAGGTATAATAGCAAGATATATTAAAACATGTACAATAAAGCAAGAACAAATCACACCATAAGTAGACAGGATATGGCACGTAATACTTAGAAAGTAACAGATAGCATGTGGCACATAAAACGAGACCTAAAATCCGTAAGTCGGCATTTAGACAGCTGTCTGGTATAATACTGAACAAAACAAGTGTAAATTAATTGAAAAGAACAGATAAAGTAACATATAGCATATGGCACCGAAACGAGATATAGAGCCGGTAACATAGCACACAAAAATGGGTAAAAATTAGCGGTTTATAATGAGCGGTAAAATTGAGAGAAAGCGCGTTAAAATCGTGCGCCGGATTCTCAAAGTCCCAGTGGAGTCGCCACGCTGCGCGCCCCGACTGAGTCTGACCGGCACCGGTGGTACCGGCACCGTCGCCACGTGTGGTGCTCGTGAAATAGGTGATTGAATGCAAAAATCCTACTTACAATTTACAAACATAAATTACCTACTTACTATTACAAATAAAATGAATCACCTATTTACTATTACATAACGGGGCCTTCAATGCGACTATGAATTGTATAAAAACAATCTAAACTAGGAAAAACATTCCCTGGAGTCGCCACCCGGTGTGTTGGTGCGCCGGGACACAAAAAATACATCAAAATTTAAAAAGAAAATAAACCCTAGTTTAGATTGACTCCTGGTCCACGTAACTCAAGAAAATGAGTTCGGGAATCCTGTTGTAAAATGGGAAGGTTTGGGATTGATTTGAATTTCCCTCGGCACCCACTTTACCCGGCGTTGGACCGGTTGCGTGATTTTATCGCGTTTCGCTTTTCAATTTTAGTATTCATTATTGCCGGCTTTGTAGCATACGTGTGCTTTGAGATTCCCTTGTATAATCACTTGTTTCAAATGGTTTAACTGCTATGCTATGATATTCATTTTTCCCTTTTTGCTTTTTTGTAGTAAAACTGATTCAAATACTTAACGTCTAGTTGTGCAACTAATCCAAAATTTGAGGGCAAAAGAGTAAATTCACATAGTTTAACCAGTAAGAGAAGACATAAATATTATATTGAGACCAACGAACATTAAAATAAAGCACAAATCATCACAAAAGCAATTAATCGAAAATATGTGCAAAGATCAAAGTCTATTCACAATTTAAGACTCATAAGGGCAAAACAGTAATTTCACAATCAAGGGTAATTAAAACGTATTAAAATGCCAAACAAAAATCAAAGTAAAAACTTGGTGATTATTGACATAAAACATGTAATTTGGAAGAAATTTGAAGAAAAGAAAAAAAAGAAAAAAAAAAAACAGTAATATTAAAGAAAAGTCCTTAAGGGGCTAAATGTAATTTAAAAAAAAAAAAACACACAATCTGGTGGAGCCACGTCATAGATGACGTGGCGCACTCTGGTGGAGCCACGTCACAGATGACGTGGCGAAATCTGGTTGAGCCACGTCGCAGATGACGTGGCGAAATCTGGTTGAGCCACGTCGCAGATGACGTGGCGAAATCTGGTTGAGCCACGTCGCAGATGACGTGGCGAAATCTGGTTGAGCCACGTCGCAGATGACGTGGCGAAATCTGGTTGAGCCACGTCACAGATGCCGTGGCGAAATCTGGTTGAGCCACGTCACAGATGACGTGGCGAAATCTGGTTGAGCCACGTCATCGATGACGTGGCTCAATCCGGTGGTGCCACGTCACGGATGACGTGGCGCAATCTGGGGGTGCCACGTCATCGATGACGTGGCACCAAGTGGGCCCTATCAGAAGGGCCTAAATGTAATTTAAAAAAATATTCTCGGGCTAAACTAAAAGAAAACTGAAATATGGGGAGTAAAATGAAAAAAACTTTTCTAACCTTTCTTTTTTTTTTTGCAGATTTTGGTGGACTACCAGCCCTTTTCCACCACGATTTTGACCCAGAATATGAACGATTTTGCTTCGGGGTAGAAAAGAAAAGTTGAAGGTTGAGGAACGGTCTACACGTTTGATTCTTTGAGTTTAATCCAGTTCCTCTTCCATCGCTTGAAATCTTTGCTCAAAGTTGGTGGTCTGGAAAATTTTCCAGACTTAGAAATTTTCTGGAAAATTCTCTGGACCAACTAGATTTTTCTATTGGTCAAGGACCATTCCTTGTCATGTGGAGAGTATGGCCATCTGAAATTTTTGCTGAAAAATGGGTTTTTTTTTTAAACCTACTTGGCCAAGCTCTGGTCTGTTCGGCGCGCTGTGATCTTGTTCAATTTGAACTCTTTTTTTTTTTTTTTTTTGAAAAATCTAAAAACTTAAATAATATTAAAACTCATTCTTTGTATTTCAAAAATACATAAAACACATAATAATTAAACACCATAAGACAAATTAAGAGAGAATTAAAGGACAAATTAAGAGGAAATCAAAAAGTAGGTTTAAAAAAAAAAAAAAAAAATTAAGAGGGAAATTAAAAAGAAAATTGACAGTCAAATTAAATTTTAAATAGGGGAGAACTTTTTTTTTGGTTTTTAGGTGTCTACAGCTTGCCCCTCTTTGCCAAAGTGTCGAAGAGGATCGAAGAAACTCTAGGCAAAGATTGTAGACACCGCATGACTGGATGATTCCAATACATGTGTATCAAGATTTGCCACATGTCAAGAATGAACCATAAGAGACATAAATGAAACTTGAAAACAAGATTGAAATCCCGATCTGGTGTTTATCGGGAGTACAGGGATTTCGAATGAAACGTAGCTGTGAATGACAAAGAAAACTAACTTGACATAACATGCAAGCGACACTGGTAATGAAACTCAACAAGCAATTAAAAGCTCGACTTTGTATCATCAAGGCAAGAGTATGTAAATACGAATGAAAACCCGACTTTATGTCATCGGGGAAAGACATATAAATTAAAATGAAAACCCGACTTTGTGTCATCGAGGTAACAAGAGTGAAATGAAAACCTAAACGGTGAGTTTGTCGGGTAATGTAAACTTGAAATGAAAGCCAAAAATTGTTTATCGGATAAAATGCCCTAAAATTCGTTTAGGCAGGTTAAATAAAAATGAAAATGAGAACCCGAAATTCGTTTATCGGGATGAAAATGCAAACACGAAATTCGTTTATCAGGTTGATGAAAATGGAAAATGAGAACCCGAAATTCGTTTATCGGGGATGAAAATGCAAACCTGAAATTCGTTTATCAGGTTTGATGAAAATGAGAACCCGAAATTCGTTCATCGGGAGAAAAATGCAAACCTGAAATTCGTTTATCAGGTTGATGAAAATGAAAACCCGAAATTCGTTTATCGGGTATGAAAATGCAAACCTGAAATTCGTTTTCAGGCAGGTTGATGAAAATGAGAACCCGAAATTCGTTTATCGGGTATGAAAATGCAAACCTGAAATTCGTTTATCAGGTTGATGAAAATGAAAATGAGAACCCGAAATTCGTTTATCGGGTATGAAAATGCAAACCTGAAATTCGTTTATCAGGTTGATGAAAATGAGAACCCGAAATTCGTTTATCGGGTATGAAAATGTTAAAAACAAACCTGAAATTCGTTTATCAGGTTGATGGCCCGAGCTTACAACAAAACCCAAAATTCGTTTATCGGATGAAAATACAAACTAAATTCGTTTATCGAGTTAAATGAAAATGAGAACCCGAAATTCGTTTATCGGGATGAAAATGCAAACACAAATTCGTTTATCGAGTTGATGAAAATGAAAATGAGAACCGAATTTCGTTTATCGGGGATGAGATGCAAGCCTGAAACTCGTTGATCAAGTCGATGAAAATGTAAATGAGAACCCGAAATTCGTTTATCGGGGATGAAAATACAAACACGAAATTCGTTTATCGGGTTAAATGAAAATGAGAACCGAAATTCGTTTATCGGGATGAAAATGCAAACTTGAAATTCGTTTATCAGGTTGATGAAAATGAAAATGAGAACCCAAAATTCGTTTATCGGGGATGAGATGCAAACCTGAAATTCGTTTATCAGGTCGATGAAAATGAAAATGAGAACCCGAAATTCGTTTATCGGGGATGAAAATACAAACCTGTATAAGAGACAGCAGACATTTTCAGGCTGGCGATCTAATTCGTTTATCGGGGATGAAAATGCAAGCCTGAAATTTGTTTATCAAGTTGATGAAAATAAAAATCTGAAATTCGTTTATCCGGGATGAAAATGCAAACCTGAAATTCGTTTATCAAAGTTGATGAAAATGAAAATGAGAACCGAAATTCGTTTATCGGGATGAGATGCAAATCTGAAACATGACAAGGAATGGTCCTTGACCATTTTTACACTCAATCCCATTCATTAATCGGGTGAAAATGCAATAAGAATGACACGCACATGGAGCCATGCACATTGGGCTTACCCATGAAATGAAGTTAAATGGCAACTAGTAATGAACCCAAAGCAAAATCTTCCATTCGTCGAGGGCCATAAACTGTCTCTTGAGACAGACCTTATCTTCAATGATCAGAGACAAACAAACGGTGATGGCACAATTGTGATGTGAGATAGCTCCCAGTACATGAATAAATAATACATGCACATGGGAGCAATCTTAGTAAAAATTGTGCCATCACTGTGTCTAACACATCTAGACAGCATCCGAGACGGCACAGTGATCGGCAATGCTTTGGATCCATCGGATACGTGCCTCTTAAAGGCCAATGAGCGTGTTGAGAGAGCGACATAGAGGCAACCAATAAGCCTAACTTGATCAACAAATTTCGATTGAACACTTTCCCGGACGTGGACTCGAGAAAAGTCATCAACCGGACCTTGACCGTTTGCTCGATTTGCCCTTTCCTCGGCGCCTTTGTTTTCGCTAAGGTTCCCTCCCTTAGTTCAGCGCGTGAACAGTATCGCGCGTACTGTTCACGCGCCGAACAGTCATGGGGCAAGATTTTGTTAAGATAATCCCAATCTTTACGAATCACACGACTCAACCCATTTTGACCCTGTCTCTTATACACATCTTGGTTGGAAAGAATATAGCTACAAGGGATGGAAGAGCGGGTTTGTGATATGAAGAAAAACTGGTTATGTCCCTTATCTAAAGAATTACCTCAGTTTTGGGCTGAGAGTCTTACTTGAAGGCAAGCTGATTGAATTGGGAAATAGATTTGATCCCCGATAAACGAATTTTGGGTTTCCATTTTATTAAAATAACAAACTGAATTTTGGTGGGCATTTGTTTTGGTCTGTCTCTTATACACATTTAGATGTTTGCCATAAAACAACAATTTGCCTCAACTGTAAATGAGCTCAGTTCCAATTTGTTTTTACAGCAAAGGATAGGGATGTGTATAAGAGACAGATTCAATCCAAGAAGGCAGAGGATCACTTGACCATATACTTTTCAAAACTAGATCGCTAGCCTGAAAATGTCTGGGCTTGACTTTCTTGTTGTAAGCTCGGGCCATCCTCCGTTGATAACATTGGCCATGACACACAGCTGTTAGCCGTCTTTCATCAATGAGTGCAAGCTGTTCATGTCTGAGCCTTACCCATTCTGCATCCTCTAACTCAGTCTCCATAAGAATACGTAGAGAAGGGATCTCTACTTCCGCTGGCTGGGCCCCATTCATTTTTGGCCTGTAGATGGTGGAATTCCGATGCTTAATCTTGAATTGGGCACAAAGACCATCTACCATGTCATTGTTCAGATTCTTGGCATTGTCGGTAACCAACGTATCAGGGATCCCAAAGCGGCAAATGATGTTCTTTGATCTTTAAGCTCATTTCTGGCTTAAACTTCCTTGGCTTATACACATCTAGATGTGTATAAGAGACAGTCCTTAAACAGTCCTCGACAGTATCCGAAGGGATGCCAGGCATATCATCATAAGACCAAGCAAAGACGTCTTGGAACAAAATCAAAAATTCTATCATCTCTTTCCTCTAGTCCTCTAGTCAAATATATGCTGATTTTAACATCTCTTATGTCATTGTCTGTGTATATGACACAGACCGTTTCTGTTTTTCTTTGCTCAATGGTTTTTCTCGTGTCGCGAATTCATTTTCAATATCACACTCGTCCTCATCACTCTTAGGATGTGTAAAATCGGGTCGGGTGTGATATCGAAATTGCATGATCGGCCTCATAACGGTAGTATCCAAAGGATCAAAAGCATTGATTTTGGGCCATCTCGGGAGAAAATAAAGTATGAAATGAAAGAAAATAAAATGAGCTAAAACATCTTAAAGAAAAAGTTCTGTTTTAATCGAAGATTTGTACAAGTGATCTTAGAGAACATAAACTTGACATTCATTGGCCATCTTATAAAAATCAATTGTCTTCAGAATTCGCCTCAAAAATAGATGAATAAGATGAATGAGGAAGGCAATATCATGATTGCACTTGCTTTACTAATCAAATTGTTTTCAAGATGTTCTGCAACTTGCTGGGGAATCCGACANACACAGTAATGCACCTACTTTTTAACATAGATGTGCATAAGCCAATGTATCTTAAGTAGTAGAAACATGTATACAACCTGTCTCTTATACACATCTAGATGTGTATAAGAGACAGTTCCACCACCCGGCATGTACCGACTGTCAATAGGAGATCATCAGATGTCCAATTGTGCAGTTGGTCGATCTCAGCAAATGGCAGCTCAGTGTCGTCCACCTCCGCCTGCTCTTGAATAATTACCCCCGCAAATAATTCGGCTATCCCTTGGATAAGGTCCTCCTTTTCAGCCTCATCTGCATCAGAGGCCGCCAGAATGGCGGCAGAACGCGAAAAAGTAATCTTAAGAGGTGGAATGGCAATAGGCAATGCTCGACCTTCTGTTCACTCTCTTGACTCCTTAATCTCCCTCAAGCTGCACGGCATTCGGGCAAAAACTACGTTCGACCTGATTAGATGTGGTAAGATACGTAGGCCTGTCACACCCTACACTGCGATATCCTCCACGCAGCATTTCCTTTGCAATCATTACACTCGCCTTATCCCAGACAACTTTCATTGATGATTGCTCTCCAGGCCCTCGGCTGACAGAGACCACATCATAAGCTAGGAAAGCCACCGGAGTGTCGCTGCTTTCTCCAACTTCCTCCTTGACCATCATGGCGTGGTCGTCTTCGGCAAACACAGTATTCAGCTTAAGCTCGTAAATGAATTTAACCCTTTGATGCAAAGATGACGGAATAGCCCAGGGTATATAATTTGCTGCTGGGACATCCCTGGATCCATTCTATGACCCTAGGCAAATGCCGCCCCTCACATCTAACCGAGATGAATAGAGCCTTGTTGTGGTCGCTCCCTTCAGAAGTTAAGTCATCATCAGAAAAACAAATTTGATTTGATGCCAGTTCTGCGACTTTGCACGGTTTGATCTGAGTCATTGTCACTTCTTTGATTGCTCCTTCTTCCTCTTCGATCTCCGCTTCTATACAAACCATCCCAACATGAGGCTCATGCCGTGTCAGCGGATTAGTGTTTACTTCAGGAGCCCTTTGTTCCGGCCTCCTAATGACAATCTCTCGTGCATTGATCATGTCTTGCACCTTATTCTTCAACGTCCAACAATTAGCCGTGGAATGCCCTGGGGCTCCAGAATGATAGGCACAGCGGGCGTTGGCGTCAAACCTATCCGGAACTCCCCTCGGATACTGAGGAGGAGCTATAGGATTCAATCTCCCTGCCGATCTCAACTGCTCATATAGTTGCTCGATGGGCCGTCCCAAGTTGTCATGAAATTTCCTTTTGATAGAATTTTTGATTTTGTTCCAAGACGTCTTTGCCTGGTCTTATGATGATATGCCTGGCATTTCAACAGATGTAGTGGATTACACGGGCACAAGAGCTTGTGTTTGGTATATGGGTTGAGGATAGTATTGAGGTGGTAGTGGAGGTGGTGCATAAAAGGGTTGTGGGTTAGGTCTTTGGTATTGATGGAAATTGCGTGGTGGTTGGCGGTTGGGTTGGTTGAAAATAAAAGTCACTTCCTCTTCCTTCTTGTCAAGCTTCTTGCTCAGGGGTTTCTTAGCCACAGACGTGCTCCCCTGCATGGATTCTATCTGAAGTTTGAAAGCCGTCATGTCAATAATTTTCCCACTTTTCAAGCCCCTTTCAACAGCCTCTGCTTGCTGGACGATTTCTGAAAAGGATTTGCCAATAGACCCTTTATCTGGACTTTAAATACCATGATAACGCATCTCCCTCCAGGCTTCTGGCAAATACCCTCATCGCTATCCGAGGGTCACTTGTCGGATTCCCCAGCAAGTTGCAGAACATTTTAAGGTGAGCTACCGGATCCCCAGTGCCATTGTACTTTGGAAATTTAAATCCTTGTTATATTAACTCCAACTCCCGTGCCACCACTGACAGATCCAATTCCACAACCACCACCTCCTCTTGAGTTGGAGTACACCCAGGGAGAGGAAGCTGAATTAATGCCACCACCACCCCCTGCCGACTGTCAATACTGTCATCTTGATGAGTATCAGTGACAGTTCCGGAGCCTTTCTGAGCTTAAGCTGATTCTTAGTTTGCCGAGGGCCTCTCGCTCAGTGATGCACATCTCTTATGGGATCTAGATGTGTATAATACACATCTAGATGTGTATAAGAGACAGCTTATGGTGTGATTTGTTCTTGTTTGTACATGTTTAAACGTTTTAATATATCTTTTTATTGTGATAAAACGTGGTTCCTTCCCCTAGGAACCCTGAAAGTAAAAAAACTCTAAACACTTATAGACGATGCCCGTTTGAACTTATTCGGCGAGCTCCTTTAGATGGTACAGGAGTGGGAACAAGATGCTCTAGATAAGCAGAGGCTTGCTACGTGCTGATTTCAAGAACAACAATGGATTAGGCGTCCCAGATCATCGGCCATCTCGGTGGATGCCTCTTTCGGTTGTATTCTGCTCTCCAATTGGGGATTGTTGTTCTTGAAATCTTTTGTAAGCTTGCCTGTGCTTATCTAGAGCTATCTTATACGTTCCCAGATGTGTAGCAAATAGGGCACTTTGGTCGCCCTTTTACCACCGGCGGAACTCATCATGAAATACATGTTAGCCTTACGAGGCTTGGACCCTTGAGCCATCTAGATGTGTATAAGAGACAGGTATAGCTGTTGCATACAAAGATGTGGCTGTCTCTTAACCTACATCTAGATGTGTAGCCTAAATGCACACAAGGGATAATAAAACTTTGGAACATGTTGTAGGGAAGGGTCTCCTATTAGGGCTTGACAACCATATGCCTTTGACCCTACCTAAGGCTTATGCAATGCAAAAATTGAAATTTACTCTTTCTTGCGGGAAGTAAATACAAATTACAGGGCCAATATAAATCATACGAATCAGAAAAACTAATTACTATTACATAGCAAAAATTGTAAGGCTATTTACTATTACAAGCCAGATAAATGGGTGGGTCTTACCGCCTCGTGTCTAGTGTCTTAAACAAGGTCCACAACAGATGTGTATTTTGCCCATACTCCCTACATGACAAGGAATGGTCTTTGACCATTTTTACATTAAGTGTTTGATAACGAAATTCCACTTACCTTCTGTTACTTTCTTTGTTCTGGCACATAAAACGAGACCTAAAATCCGTAAGTCGGCACACCAGACAGCAAAATGGTTAAATACGTTAAAACAAGTGTAAATTAATTGAAAAGAACAGATAAAGTAACATATAGCATATGGCACGTAAAACGAGATATAGAGCCGGTAACATAGCACACAAAAATGGGTAAAAATTAGCCGGTTTATAATGAACGGGGTAAAATTGAGAGAAACGCGTTAAAATCGTGATGTGGATTCTCAAAGTCCCCAGTGGAGTCGCCACGCTGTGAACACCGACTGAGTCTCGCCGCACCGGTGGTACCGGCCACGTCGCCACGTGTGGTGCTCGTGAGATAGGTGATTGAATGCAGAATCCTACTTACAATTTACAAACATAAATTTATACCTACTTAATTGCAAATAAAATGAATACCTTAATACTAATTAGGTATAACGGAGCCTTCAATGCGACTATGAATTGTATAAAAACAATCTAAACTATCTTTTTCTAACACAAAAAAATTTATCGCGTTTCATATCATCAACTCATGTATTCAGTAAAATAATCAATTAGCATACGTGTGCTTTGAGATAGTTTAAAAGTAATAAAATACAACATGTTAATGAGGACAGAAAATAATATTTACCACTTATTTTTGACAGGTAGATTTAGCGGCCAATTAAAAGTTGCACACATTGAGCTTGTAGTGCCTTTTAACTCCCAAGGGCAAAATAGTCATTTATCATGCACGCGAGTCTATTCCTAGCCCAATTTTATATCATTGATACAATTATTAAGTCCTGGGCTAAATTGAATTTGATTCAAATACTTAACGTCTAGTTGTGCAACTAATCCAAAATTTGAGGGCAAACTAGACGTTAAGTATTTGCACAACATTTGAATATATTTGCAATCTTTGCTGTTGTCTTATTCACAATTTAATTGCATAATGTAAAAATACTTTTCTAGAGTTATAGGTAATTAGAACATGTCCTTGTGCTTAACAAAAATCAAAGTAAAAACTTGGTGATTATTGACATAAAACATGTAATTCCGGAAGAAATTTGAAGAAAAAAAAAAAAAAAACATCTAATTTTAAAGAAAAGTCCTTAAGTTTTAATATGAAGGTACTAAGTATCAAAATAGCTGCCCAACGCCTGTCTCTTATACACATCTTCGCCACGTCATCTTTGCCTAGATGTGTATAAGAGACAGACGTGGCATTTTTATAAGTCACGGATGACGTGGCGCAATCTGGGGTGCCACGTCATCGATGACGTGGCACCAAGTGGGCCTATCAGAAGGGCCTAAATGTAATTTAAAAATATTCTCGGCTAAACTAAAAGAAAACTGAAATATGGGGAGTAAAATGAAAAAAACTTTTCTAACCTTTCTTTTTTTTGCAGATTTTGGTGGACTACCAGCCCTTTTCCACCACGATTTTGACCCAGAATATGAACGATTTTGCTTCGGGTAGAAAAGACATTTTCAGGCTGGCGATCAGATGTGTATATACCTATCCCTAGGTACATAACCTGTCTCTTATACACATCTAGATGTGTATAAGAGACAGCATGGAAAATTTTCCAGACTTAGAAATTTTCTGGAAAATTCTCTGGACCAACAGCTTTTTCTACCACGTTTTTGGCCCTCGAAATGGAAGATTTTGCTTTGGGTTTCAAAATAGAAATTGAAGTTCTAGGGACCCTATACAACTTTTGTTCTTTGAAGCTTAGTCTAATTCCTCTCTGATCATGGATTATACCTATTTGTGGGCTAATTTGAGGGAAATCTTTTGCTTCAGAAAATTTTTTTCTCCAGAAAATTTTTCTGAGCCTTTAGACTGATTTTTTGTGCTTTTAACGAATTGGATTGAGTGTAAAAATGGTCAAGGACCATTCCTTGTCATGTGGAGAGTATGGCCATCTGAAGGTTCGGGAACCAAGGGTGAAAATGCAGAAAAAACGTGCCAAAGCACTCTGTCAGCGATTGCTTGGCATGTGAGCGATCTGTGATCTTGTTCAAGCGTTGAACTCTTTTTTTTTTTGAAAAATCTAAAACTTAAATAATATTAAAACTCATTCTTTGTATTTCAAAAATACATAAAACACATAATAATTAAACACCATAAGACAAATTAAGAGAGAATTAAAGGACAAATTAAGAGGAAATCAAAAAGTAGGTTTAAAAAAAAAAAAAAAAAAAAATTAAGAGGGAAATTAAAAAGAAAATTGAGAGTTTCTTTATGCAAATTAAATGAAAAATAGGGGAGAACTTACGGGACAAAAAATAGGTGTCTACAGCTTGCCCTCTTTGCCAGAGTGTCGAAGAGGATCGAAGAAACTCTAGGCAAAGATTGTAGACACCGCATGACTGGATGATTCCAATCGTGCAACAAAATTTGCCACATGTCAACCTTAAGCTCATGAGGTCATGGAAGGAAAAATTCACCATCTTGACAAACACACTGGGGAGATTAGATCTATCTATTCATCCAGATACGAATGAAAACCCGACTTTATGTCATCGGGGAAAGACATATAAATTAAAATGAAAACCTGACTTTGTGTCATCGAGGTAACAAGAGTGAAATGAAAACCTAAACGGTGAGTTTGTCGGGTAATGTAAACTTGAAATGAAAGCCAAAAATTGTTTATCGGATAAAATGCAAACCTAAAATTCGTTTATCAGGTTAAATAAAAATGAAAATGAGAACCCGAAATTCGTTTATCGGGGATGAAAATGCAAACCTGAAATTCGTTTATCAGGTTGATGAAAATGGAAAATGAGAACCCGAAATTCGTTTATCGGGGATGAAAATGCAAACTTGAAATTCGTTTATCAGGTTGATGAAAATGAGAACCCGAAATTCGTTCATCGGGAGAAAAATGCAAACCTGAAATTCGTTTATCATTTTCATTTTCATCAACCAAATTCGTTTATCGGTATGAAAATGCAAACCGAAATTCATTTATCGGAGTTGATGAAAATGAGAACCGAAATTCGTTTATCGGTATGAAAATGCAAACCAAATTCGTTTATCAGGTTGATAAAAATGAAAATGAGAACCCGAAATTCGTTTATCGGGTATGAAAATGCAAACCTGAAATTCGTTTATCAGGTTGATGAAAATGAGAACCCGAAATTCGTTTATCGGGTATGAAAATGCAAACCTGAAATTCGTTTATCAGGTTGATGAAAAATGAAAAATGAAAACCCAAAATTCGTTTATCAGGGATGAAAATACAAACCTGAAATTCGTTTATCAGGTTAAATGAAAATGAGAACCCGAAATTCGTTTATCGGGGATTCGTTTATCGGGGATGAAAATGCAAACCTGAAATTCGTTTATCAGGTTGATGAAAATGAAAATGAGAACCCGAAATTCGTTTATCGGGGATGAGATGCAAACCTGAAATTCGTTTATCAGGTCGATGAAAATGAAAATGAGAACCCGAAATTCGTTTATCGGGGATGAAAATACAAACCTGAAATTCGTTTATCAGGTTAAATGAAAATGAGAACCCGAAATTCGTTTATCGGGGATGAAAATGCAAACCTGAAATTCGTTTATCGGAGTTGATGAAAATGAAAATGAGAACCGAAATTCGTTTATCGGGGATGAAAATGCAAACTGAAATTCGTTTATCAGGTTGATGAAAATGAAAATGAGAACCCGAAATTCGTTTATCGGGGATGAGATGCAAATCTGAAATTCGTTTATCAGGTTGATGAAAATGAAAATGAGAACCCGAAATTCGTTTATCGGGTGAAAATGCAATAAGAATGACACGCACATGGAGCCATGCCATTGGGCTTAACCCATGAAATGAAGTGTAAAAGGCAACTAGTAATTAACCTTAATCATGACTAGATTGTAAATCGGGACATTAAGCCGTAAACGGTACACATCTAGATGTGTATCGGAGACAGAGAGTGATGAGGACGAGTGTGATATTGAAAATGAATTCGGGCGAATTCCCGTGATTTTCACATATCAACAACAAAAGAACAACTACAGACAAACAAAATGGCAATGTGTGAGTTAGATAGAAGTACATGAATAAATAATACATGCACATGGGAGCAATCTTAGTAAAAATTGTGCCATCACCGTATTAACACCGCTTTGCCTTTCATTCTAAGTTATTTGGACCCGATCAGGCAATGCTTTGGATCTCGGATACGTGCCTCTTAAAGGCCAATGACGTGTTGAGAGAAACGGACATTTCCTCTCTGTGTTGAGGAGATCTAAATTCAGATGTGTACAAAGACAGATTCTGAGTCCAGATGTGGACTCTTATACACATCTAGATGTGTATAAGAGACAGGGATATTGTTTTTAGCAATCATGATATTAAAACAAAGGTGTCCTTTCCGGGTTTTCACCTAGGAGGTCCAAGTAAAACAGCAAAGTGTGGGAGTAAACGGATAGACGTCTTTCAGGTTTCACTGTTTTCCGATGCATGCGACGCTTTGGTTTTCAAAGTTTCAAGTTTACATTAAGGCTACAAACTCTGTTATTGGGATAGACATGTTAACATCAACTGCCGAGACCGCACAAACTGCTCCTTTAAGCCTATGCAGAACTTAGGATAGTTAGGGTCAAAATGGGTTGAGTCGTGTGATTGGTAAAGATTGGGATTATCTTAACAAAAACTTGCCCCAGTTTAAGATGGGCGCTTTGGTTGGAAAGAATATAGCTACAAGGGATGGAAGAGCGGGTTTGTGATATGAAGAAAAACTGGTTATGTCCCTTATCTAAAGAATTACCTCAGTTTTGGGCTGAGAGTCTTACTTGAAGGCAACTGATTGAATTGGGGAAATAGATTTGAAAAAAATTGCCCTAACCAATTTTATTATAACAAACTGAGTTTTGTTGGGCATTTGTTTTGGTCAGCCTCTCAAACTTTTTTTTTTTTTTTTTTGCCACCCAAAACAACAATTTGCCCCAACATTGCAAATGAGCTCAGTTCCAACTTGTTTTTACAGCCAAGGATAGGGACAAAGCACAATTGAAACGAAAGATAGGCAAATAAAGAAAAGAGATATGAAAAGGGTTTAGTCCGGATGTGGGTAAAAAGGGAAAGATCTAACAGTGTATAAGAGACAGGCAAAGGTACAGAGCCTATGCACAGCTACTTGTGAACCTTTGTACTTGTTGTAAGAATCGGGCCATCCTCCGTTGATAACATTGGCCATGACACACAGCTGACAGCCGTCTTTCAGCTCAATCGAAACCCTGAGCAAGTAGTATCCAAAGGATCAAAAGCATTGATTTTGGGCCATCTGGGAGAAAATAAAGTATGAAATGAAAGAAAATAAAATGAGCTAAAACATCTTAAAGAAAAAAGTTCTCTTTTAAGCGACAGTCCCTGTACCACCTGATCAATGATGCCCTATTGACTTGAGATTCATTGGCCATCTTATAAAAATCAATTGTCTTCTAATTCGCCTCAAAAATAGATGAATAAGATGAATGAGGAAGGCAATATCATGATTGCACTTGCTTTACTAATCAAATTGTTTTCAAGATTCATTTCCAAAACAGATGAATGAGATGTATCATGAATACAATGCTGTGAATGCACCTACTTCTTGACTAGATGGCATAAGCTTTACCAACTTAAAAACAACGAAACATATATACTGTCTCTGATATTAAAAAAGCAAAACTAAAAACAATATCCTTTCAAATTTACGAAACTCCCTATGACTAGGAGATCATCGATGTCCAATTGTGCGGTTGGTCGATCTCAAAGCAAATGGCTGTCGCCCACCTCCTGCTCTTGAATAATTACCCCGCAAATAATTCGGCTATCCCTTGGATAAGGTCCTCCTTTTCAGCCTCATCGCATCGGGGGCGAATGGCGGCGAGCGAAAAAGTAATCTTAAGAGGTGGAATGGCAATAGGCAATGCTCGACCTTCTGTTCGGCTCTCTTGACTCCTTAATCTCCTCAACCGCACGGCATTCGGGCAAAAACCGAGCCCAAATGTATTCATCTTGATCAGATCAATGGGACGTGACAGTGTCTCTGCTTGTCTTGAGCCGTCAAAAACTCGGATCACCATGGATGAATTCTTGACAGTCATGAGAGATTCCGAGCTTATCCAATGTCTTCAAAGGACAAATATTTAAAGCGAGACCCATTATCAACCATGACCCTAGGCAAATGCCGCCCCTCACATCTAACCGAGATGAATAGAGCCTTGTTGTGGTCGCTCCTTCGTGGTTAAGTCATCATCGGAAAAACAAATTTGATTTGATGCCAAGACACCTGTTGCCCACTAACCCAAAGCAAGTTTGTCGGTGGGAATGTCACGAGACTAGATGTGTATAAGAGACAGGCACAGGCAAGCTGTGTAGCTCGGATGTTAACAATAAGTTGAGCATAGAAATTTGTGAGGGCATCTTATTCATTTGCTCCACTACCGAATATTCACTTTTTCGATCAATCTTAGAAAGTTCTCCACATCTTTTGTCTACCTTAGGGGCTGCATAGGCTCTTTACCTTTTTGGATTGTCCGACTTCAAAAGCGTTGTCATTTGTGATTCGGCGATCTCCCTAGTCATAGGGAGTTTCGGTAAATTTGAAAGGATATTATTTTGAGGGTTGTTCATTTTAATTTCATCTTGCATGTGTGCTCTCAATTGGCAATTGTGTTGGTAGTTCAATCACAACGGGATCTTGGGGTTCTACCTCAAACGGATCCACGTCTATGATAAAAGGCTCAGATGGCTCCGAATCTAAATAAAACAGTTTGATCTGAGTCATTGTCACTTCTTTGATTGCTCCTTCTTCCTCTTCGATCTCCGCTTCTATACAAACCATCCCAACATGAGGCTCATGCCGTGTCGGATTAGTGTTTACTTCAGAGCCCTTTGTTCCGGCCTGGCAGGTTCCATCTCGTTGTACACAAAGTATTATCAGGCACCTTATTCTTCAACGTCCAACAATTAGCCGTGGAATGCCTGGGCTCGAGAATGATAGGCACAACGGCGTTGGCGTCAAACCTATCCGGAACTCCTTCGGATGCGCTCCTCAGCTCCTAAGCTGTCTCTTATACACATCTAGATGTGTATAAGAGACAGAGCCTATCCAACATGTGGTGAAATTGCAGGGGTGGTCTGTCATGTGGTCTCAGCTTGGTTGGGGTTTGGTGGAGGAAAGTTATTTGGTGGTTGGGTCTTTGTTGTTTAAGGGTTGTGGTCTTGGATTATCATATGGGAGGTGTGTTAGGCACGGGCACTTGTACTTGTGTTTGGTATACGGGTTGAGGATAGTATTGAGGTGGTAGTGGAGGTGGTGCATAAAATGGTTGTGGGTTAGGTCTTTGGTATTGATGGAAATTGCGTGGTGGTTGGCGGTTGGGTTGGTTGAAAATAAAAGTCACTTCCTCTGTCCTTATGTCAAGTGCTAGAGATACACATCTAGATGTGTATAAGAGACAGATTCATAGTCGCATTGAAGGCCCCGTTATGTAATAGTAAATAGGAGCTACGGATCCCGGTGCCATTGTACTTTGGAAATTCAGGATTTTAAATTTTGGCGGCAATTGCACCTCGGGAATAGACATAGATCTTGGTAGTCGATAGCTCCAAATTTCTCTCTTACACCATCAAGAGACAGGCATAACACATGTAGAATTGGATAAGGTGGATGCACGGGTGTTGTATTCATGATTCATCTCATTCATTTGTTTTGGAGATGAATCTTGAAAACAATTCAATTAGTAAGGCACTGTATCTTATACACATCTAGATGTGTATAAGAGACAGGTTTGCCTGTACCATTGCATTTCTTGGTTCATCTGCCATAGCAGCCATCATAGATTCCATCTTTGCGCAACTCGCCATCTCGGGTTTTGATCCCCATGGTCCCTTCCACATCTTTTTTGATACTTGCTCATCTGTCTTCAAATCGGAGCTTATGTGCACGTGAGCGGGTATAAATAGTTTGCGTTGGGCAGCTATTTTGATACTTAGTACCTTCATATTAAAAGCATAAAACGTGGTTCCTTCCCCAGGAACCCTGAAAGCAAAAAAACTCTAAAGGGGACGAAGCCCGTTTGAACTTATTCGGCGAGCTCCTTTAGATGGTCTCGTATCTTCATCATTTGCTCCTCGTACCGCAGAAGCTTGCTACGTGCTGATTTAGCAGCCCCATTGTGGATTAGGCGTCCCAGATCATCGGCCATCTCCAAATTCCTACAGGAGGATCAGCTTAGGCTAATGATATGCAATAAGTAGCCTACGGTGGCCCAACAACGCTGGGGTTAGCCTAAATGCACACAAGGGATAATAAAACTTTGGAACATGTTGTAGGGAAGGGTCTCCTATTAGGGCTTGACAACCATATGCCTTTGACCCTACCTAAGGCTTATGCAATGCAAAATTGAAATTTACTCTTTCTTGGAAGTAAATACAAATTACGGGGCCAATATAAATCATACGAATCTTTTTTCTTTTTTTTTTCTTTTTTCTTTTTATTATGTTTTAATATGAAGGTACTAAGTGTCAAAATAGCTGCCCAACGTAGCCATATTTATACCCGCTCAGCAAAAATTTCCGATTTGGCCAGTATGAGCACCGTCCCAGCAAGGAATGGTCCTTGACCATTTTTACACTCAATCCGATTCGTTAAAAGCACAAAACTTCCAGATGGGTGTTCACTTGGAGGCGGTAAGATTCACACATTTTAGCGCGTTTGGCTCTAAAGGTTTGATGCACCCCAACACCCCAAAAATTTCCCTCAAATTAACCACAAATAGGTATAATAGCAAGATATATTAAAACATGTACAATAAAGCAAGAACAAATCACACCATAAGTACTATGTTTATAAGAGACACGTAAAAGCGAGACCTAAATCGAGCAAATTGGCACTCAAGACAGCAAACATAGTGAAATACAAGTAAAACAAGTGTAAAATAATTTGAAAAGAACAAAGAAAGTAAGATAGCATGTGGCACATAAAAGCGAGACCTAAAATCCGTAAGTCGGCACACCAGAAGAAAATGGTTAAATACGTTAAAACAAGTGTAAATTAATTGAAAAGAACAGATAAAGTAACATATAGCATATGGCACGTAAAACGAGATATAGAGCCGGTAACATAGCACACAAAAATGGGTAAAAATTAGCCGGTTTATAATGAACGGGTAAAATTGAGAGAAACGCGTTAAAATCGTGCGCCGGATTCTCAAAGTCCCGGTGGAGTCGCCACATTGCCGCGCCCGACACACCGGCACCGTGGTACGCCGCCACGTGTGGTGCTCGTGAAATAGGTGATTGAATGCAAAAATCCTACTTACAATTTACAAACATAAATTACCTACTTACTATTACAAATAAAATGAATCACCTATTTACTATTACATAACGGGGCCTTCAATGCGACTATGAATTGTATAAAAACAATTGATTAGGATATCCTCTTTAAAAGAAAATAAACCTAGTTTAGATTGACTCTGGTCCACGTAACTCAAGAAAATGAGTTCGGGAATCGTTGTAAAATGGGAAGGTTTGGGATTGATTTGAATTTCCTCGCACCCACTTTAGCGTTGGACCGGTTGCGTGATTTTATCGCGTTTCGCTTTTCAATTTTAGTATTCATTATTGCCGCTTTGTAGCATACGTGTGCTTTGAGATAGTTTAAAAGTAATAAAATATGTACATGTTAATGAGGAAACGAAAATAAGTGGTAAATATTAACATTGTGGTAGATTTAGCTGGCCAATTAAAAGTTGCACACATTGAGCTTGTAGTGCCTTTAACTCCCAAGGGCAAAATAGTCATTTATCATGCACGCGAGTCTATTCCTAGCCCAATTTTATATCATTGATACAATTATTAAGTCCGGGTAAACTGCACAAATGGTCAAAGTCTGTTTGACGACTTCTCTGGGTCCAAGTCTGGGAAAGTGTTCAACTGAAATTTTCACCGAAGACAGATGTTATATTGAGTCTCTTATACACTTTAATGCAGTGTTGGCTTAAAGACAGGTATAGATATGATCTTTGCATGATATGTTCATCAATTGCTTTTGTGATCATTTGTGCTTTATTTTAATGATACCTGTCTCTTATACACATCAAGGGTGTAAAACGTATACAAATGCCAGACAAAAATCAAAGTACAGATCTTGACGTGATTTTTTTTCTAAAACCACGTTCAATCTGGACGTGGCTTGAAGAGAAGAAAAAAAAGAAAAAAAAAAAACAGTAATATTAAAGAAAAGTGCCACGTCATCGCTAAATGTAATTTAAAAAATTATTTGAGGATAAAAATGCAGAAATCCGAAATCTGGAGGGCCAAAAAGTAAATAAAATTTTTTCTGAAATTTTGGATTTTTTTTATAAAAAATGCCACGTCATCGATGACGTGGCACAATCTGGTGGAGCCACGTAATCGATGACGTGGCGCACTCTGGTGGAGCCACGTCGCAGGTTCCATGACGTGGCAAAATCTGGTTGAGCCACGTCACAGATGACGTGGCGAAATCTGGTTGAGCCACGTCACAGATGCCGTGGCGAAAAGAGCCACGTCACAGATGACGTGGCGAAATCTGGTTGAGCCACGTCATCGATGACGTGGCTCTGCAATATTCTGGGTCAAAATCGTGGTGGAAAAAAGCTGGTAGTCCACCAAATCGATGACGTGGCACCAAGTGGGCCCTATCAGAAGGGCCCGATTTATTTTTTTTAAGATTCTCGGGCTAAACTAAAAGAAAACTGAAATATGGGGAGTAAAATGAAAAAAAAACTTTTCTAACCTTTCTTTTTTTTTGCAGATTTTGGTGGACTACCAGCCCTTTAACACCACGATTTTGACCCAGAATATGAACGATTTTGCTTCGGGGTAGAAAAGAAAAGTTGAAGGTTGAGGAACGGTCTACAACTTTGATTCTTTGAGTTTAATCCAGTTCCTCTTCCATCGCTTGAAATCTTTTCGTAGCTCAAAGTTGGTGGTCTGGAAAATTTTCCAGACTTAGAAATTTTCTAGAAAATTCTCTGGACCAACAGCTTTTTCTACCACGTTTTTGGCCCTCGAAATGGAAGATTTTGCTTTGGGTTTCAAAATAGAAATTGAAGTTCTAGGGACCCTATACAACTTTTGTTCTTTGAGCTTAGTCTAATTCCTCTCTGATCGCATGGAATTTTGGCTCAAAGTGGGCTGTTTTGGCAGATTTCTTTTGCTTCAGAAAATTTTTTTCTCCAGAAAATTTTTCTCCCCTTTAGACTGATTTTTTGTGCTTTTAACGAATTGGATTGAGTGTAAAAATGGTCAAGGACCATTCCTTGTCATGTGGAGAGTATGGCCATCTGAAATTTTTGCTGAAAAATGGGTGAAAAATGCAGAAAAAATGTAGTTTCAGCAATAATATTAAAACTTTTTCTTTGTATTTCAAAAATACATAAAACATGTAATAATTAGACACCATAAGACACATTAAGAGAGAATTAAAGGACAAATTAAGAGATCACAAAAGGAAGTTTAAAAAAAAAAAAATTAAGAGGGAAATTAAAAAGAAAATTGAGAGTCAAATTAAATGAAAAATAGGGGATAACTTACGGGACAAAAAATAGGTGTCTACAGGTAGCCCACCAAAATCTGCAAAAAGAAAAGAAAGGTTAGAAAATTTTATTTCAATTTTACTCCTCAAGATTTCAGTTTTTTTTGCATTTTAGCCCGAGAATATTTTCTTAAATTACATTTAGGCCCTTCTGATAGGGCCCATTTGGTGCCACGTCATCGATGATGTGGCACCTCCAGATTGCGCCACGTCAGTGATGACGTGGCATCTCCAGATTGCGCCACGTCATCGATGACTTGGCATTTCAAAAAAAAAAAAATCCAAAATTTCAGAAAATTTTTGTTATGCGTTTTAGCCCTCCAGATTTCATACTTCGGCATTTTTAGCCCTCAAATAAATTTTTTTTATTTACATTTAGGCCCTTAAGAAATTTTCTTTAATATTACTGGTTTTTTTTCTCTTCAAAATTCTTCCAGATGCCACGTTTTATGTCAATAACCACCAATTTTTGCTTTGATTTCTATTTTGGCATTTAAATTTATTTTCTTATTTACCCATTGATGTGTGAAAATTACTGTTTTGCCCTCATGAGTATTTAATTGTAAATAGACTTTGGTCTTTGCACATTTTTTTTATTAATTACTTTTGTGATGATTGGTGCTTTATTTTAATATTTGTGGGTCTCAATATAATATTTATGCCTTATCTTACTTGTTAAATTATGCGAATTTACTCTTTTGCCCTCAAATTTTGGATTAGTTGAACAACTAGAAGTTAAATATTTGAATCAAATTCAATTTATTCGATTGGATAAATGACTATTTTGCCCCTTGGGAGTTAAAGGGCACTACAAGCTCAATGTGTGCGACTTTTAATACACACCCGGGCTAAATCTACCTGTCAAAATTAATATTTACTATTTATTTTCGTTTTCCTCATTAACATGTACATATTTTATTACTTTTAAACTATCTCAAAGCACACGTATGCTACAAAGATAGTTCAAAAATGAATACTATGCAGAGAAAAGGGAAACGCGATAAAATAACGCTACGGTCCAACGCCGGGTAAAGTGCGAGTGGAAATTCAAATCAATCCCAAACCTTCCCATTTACAACAGGATTCGAACTGCAGGTTAAAAATGTGTATAAGAGACAGTCGTATAACGACTCCTGACATGCACGTCTGGATGCCCATCACTGNCACCAGATAGCGTCTCGGTATACGCGCGGTACATCTAGGGCGCGTATAGCGAGACGACTCCACTGGGGACTTTGAGAATCCGGGCGCACGATTTTAACGCGTTTCTCTCAATTTTTACCCATTTTTGTGTGCAATGTTAGCGGCTCTATACCTCGTTTTGCATGCCAAGGGCTATATAGACTTTATAGATTCTTTTCAATTGTCCCTACACTTGTTCTAACGTATTTCACCATGAAGGGTATCCGTGTGCCGATTTACGGATTTTAGGTCTCGTTTATGTGCCACATGCTATCTCATTACTTAGCATGTGACTTTTAGCAAATTCTTTTACAAATACAGGTTATTTCAAGTGTAAAACTTGGAGTGCCAATTTGCTCGATTTAGGTGCTCGTTTTACGTGCCACATATACACTATCTATGGTGTGATTTGTTCATGCTAGATGTGTATAAGTTTTAATATATCTTGCTATTAAACCTGTTTGTGGTTAATTTGGGGGAAATTTTTGGGGTGTTGGGGTGCATCAAACCTTTAGAGCCAACGCGCTAAAATGTGTGAATCTTACCCTCCAAGTGAACACAAGCATAACACATGTCTCATTTATTGCATGTCCTATTTTTTGGGTGTCGTTCCACATTCCTGTAGGAATTAAGATGATCTACCAGATATGCGGTCGTGACACAATGTGCACGTAACGGTATCGTGGCGATCACCCAACCACCGACGATAAGGCCCATTGGAATTGACGGATTTTATTTTGGGCCCAAAGTCTGAAGGTTCGGGAACCAAGCCTATCTAGATTGCATTAGTAAGCCTAGCCTCATGGTCATATAGCTTAAACCATAGGACAGAACTGTGTGGACCTTGTTTAGGACACTAGACACGAGGCGGTAAGACCCACCCATTTATCTGGCTTGTAATAGTAAAATAGCCTTACAATTTTTGTTATGTAATAGTAATTAGTTTTTCTTATCTCACATCTATATTGGCCCCCAATTTGTATCTACTTCCCAAGAAATAATAAATTTCAATTTTTGCATTGCATAAGCCTTAGGTAGGGTCAAAGGCATATGGTTGTCAAGCCCTAATAGGAGACCCTTCCCTACAACATGTTTCAAAGTTTTATTATCCCTTGTGTGCAAATAAAAGCTAACCCCAGAAAATAGATGTCTATAAGAGACAGCATACTAGGTGACCCAAATAACCAGCTATGCAATTCAGTGTATAGAATTGCATACCTCGTCCCAGGCTTAGCATAATGGCTACAAGGGATTTGCAAGCTTGCATGTTCATTTTATAATTCTCGAAGGTACAAACCTATTAGTTTTACAAAACATTTGCCCTGTTCTTATATTCATGCAAAAAAAACGTGTAAAAATCTTAAAAGAGACATGATACTGCATCTTTCCTCCCTTGCTACAGGAGTGGGAACGAAACATGCAGTTGTCAGAACTGAATGCGATAGCTGGTTATTTGGGTCACCTAGTATGTCTGCGGGATATTGAGCCAGATCGAACCATAATAGATGCTTTGGTACAAGTGTGGGATAGTAAGGCAGCTGTGTTCAGATTCGGGAAGTTCGAAATGGCGCAATCTGGAGATGCCACGTCCCGCTGTCTCTTCTACACACTATACTACCATCCCTAGGTACTACAAGGGATTTCTCTTTGTTCACCGGCATATCCGAGGCCACAATACCAGGAGGGCTCGAGGCTAGTTCGGTTACTTTGATATTTTTACACGAGCACTTTGGCACAAAACAAGGATTTCACGGAAACAAGACTCATTTTTTGCATCCCACTGAGGTGTCCTGGGCCCACATCGAGTGTGGTTTTTGCTCTAGCAATCTTTGATGCATATATTTTACAGCGGCTGGTTGGGTAGCATTTAGGGCGGTACGGATGTTAGCCGATTTGATACATGGCGTCGGTGGTGAGACCTTACCATAATCCCTACTATTCTAGCCGACATATTGGTGGCTTGTACAAACTGTCAGAATGGAGTCAAATTTTTCAAGGGTTCAAGCCATATTGCAAGCCTCGGTTGATTTGTGGTATGTTGTCAATCGAAGGCTCAGATCTGTCTTAATTATACCATCTAGATGTGTATAAGAGACAGCTCCAATAACGCGGTCAATCGAGCAATTTGCTTTGAAGGGTCTATTACAGCTTGCATCCGCCGGCTAAGCAAATGTTCCAGCCAGACATACGATGGGTTCTAGAGTGGGTACCACTGTCATGCACCGAGCTGCGATCGCTAGCCTTCCGTTCATACCCTTGGTAGGAAATGAAGGCATTGTTCTACATGCCTTTCCGGTCTTACGTCGATTTGGGAGGGTTCAAACAGTACCTCCAAAATTAGCGACTGATCGGTTCAATATTATGTTTGACAAAGGGATGCGGCCCGAATCACATACCAGAAAAGGCGAATATTTTATCAGCATGGGCATCTCAGACGTGCATAAGAGACAGGAGTCGTTATACGATTCCCGGCGTGGAATTTCAGCGACCACACCTCAGTATGATGCATGGCTGGAACATTTGCTTAGCCAGCAACCGTAAGCTGTAATAGACCCTTCAAAAGAAATTGCTCGATTGACCGCACTATTATACACTAAGGACAAGGAAATAGTGGAAAAAAGATAGCTCTAGATAATCACAGCAAGCTTACAAAAGACTTCAAGAACAGCAATCGTACCTACTTACTATTACAAATAAAATGAATCACCTATTTACTATTACATAACGGGGCCTTCAATGCGACTATGAATTGTATAAAAAACAATCTAGCAAGCTTCTGCGGTACGAGGAGCAAATGATGAAGATACGAGACCATCTAAAGGAGCTCGCCGAATAAGTTCAAATGGGCTTCGTCCCCTTTAGAGTTTTTTTTGTTTTTAGGGTTCCTGGGGAAGGAACCGCGTTTTATGCTATAAACTTATGATTATATTTGTTTATATATATCTAAAAATTTTTTTATGTTTTAATATGAAGGTACTAAGTGTCAAAATAGCTGCCCAACGCAGCCCTATTTATACCCGCTCGTGTGCTTAAAAAGCTCCGATTTGAAGACAGTATGAGCCCGTACCAGTTTAAGCTATATGAAATGAGGCTTGGCTTACTAATGCAATCTAGATGGGCATTGAAAAAGATGGAGCGGTTCGATAGTTTCATGAAGCAGCAACAGGGGACAGATAAATTTGGAGCTATCGACTACCAAGATCTATGTCTATTCCCTGAGGTACAATTGCCGCAAAAATTTAAAATTCCAGAATTTCCAAAGTACAATGGCACTGGAGATCCGGTAGCTCACCTTAAAATGTTCTGCAACTTGCTGGGGAATCCGACAAGTGACCCTCGGATAGCAATGAGGGTATTTGCCAGAAGCCTGGAGGGAGATGTGTTATCATGGTATTTAATGCTTGATCCTAAAAAATTGCAGGATTGGACGGACTTGGCAAATACTTTTGTAAAACAGTACGAGTTTAACCGCGACCTAGAGCCCACCGTTTTGCTCTAATGAACTTAAAGAAGAAGCCCTCAGAGGAGTCTCGTAGTATGTCAATTATTCAAACTTCCCGAATCTGAGCCCACCTATGCCTGACTGTCTGAGATGGTCAAACTTTTTATTGATAGCACAAGAACCTCCTTACTATGAAAAGTTGACCGGGTCTATTGGTAAATCCTTTTCAGAAATCGTCCAGCAAGCAGAGGCTGTTGAAAGGGGCTTGAAAAGCGGGAAAATTATTGACATGACGGCTTTCAAACTTCAGATAGAATCCATGCAGGGGAGCACGTCTGTGGCTAAGAAACCCCTGAGCAAGAAGCTTGACAAGAAGGAAGAGGAAGTGACTTTTATTTTCAACCAACCCAACGGGCACTCACCACGCAATTTTGGTCAATATCAAAGACCTAACCCACAACCCTTTATGCACCACCTCCTACCACCTCTTATACACATCTAGATGTGTATAAGAGACAGGGTATGACTGCCCGTGCCTAATCCACACTCCCATATTTAATCCAAGACCACAACCTCAAACAGTCAAAGACCCAACCAGCCAAATAACTTCCTCCACCAAACCCCAACCAAGCCGAGACCACGTCCCAAGTTGGTGAAATTACGGGGTGGTCTGTCATGTGGCTGTCTCTTATACACATCTAGATGTGTATAAGAGACAGGGTGGTCATAGTGCGTTGATATGTCGCGATATTCGAGGAGTTCGGATAGGTTTGACGCCAACGCCATTGTGCTTATCATTCGGAGCCCAGGCATTCCACGGCTAATTGTTGGACGTTGAAGAACAAGGTGCAAGACATGATCAATGCGAGAGATTGTCATTAGGAGGCCGGAACAAAGGGCTCCTGAAGTAAACACTAATCCGCTGCCACGGCATGAGCCTCATATGGGGATGGTTTGTATAGAAGCGGAGATCGAAGAGGAAGAAGGAGCAATCAAAGAAGTGACAATGACTCAGATCAAACCGTTTTAACATACGTGATCGGTGGGGACTATTTGCTCCTCGACTGTTGATCCGCCGTGCATATCATGCTATTTCTATCCCCATCTTGCAACAAATGTCCCATCATCGACCATCTCGGAAAAATATATGCAGTTGAGTCTGTGCTAAGGAGGAAGTGTCTGTCACGAGGTCAAGCGAATCACAAATGACAACAGTTTTGAGGTCGGACAATCCAGCAAAGGTAAAGAGCCTATGCAGGCCCCTAAGGCTGTAACAGACAAAGATGTGGAGGACTTTCTAAGATTGATCAGAAAAAATGAATATTCAGTAGTGGAGCAGCTGAATAAGATGCCCTCACAAATTTCTATGCTCAACTTATTGTTAACATCCGAGCTACACAGGGAGGCAGTATTGAAGATGTTGAGTGAGGCCCAGGTGTCTCGTGACATTTCCACTGACAAAGCTTAAGCTCGTAAATGAATTTAACCCTTTGATGCAAATATGACGGAATAGCCCCAGCATAATGGATCCAGAAGAATTCATCCATGGTGATCCGAGGTTTTGATGGGGCTCGAAGACAAGCCACCGGAGATATAAACCTTGTTTTGGAAGTCGGTCCATCTGCTCATCAGATCACTTGCCAGGTTCTTCCAATTGTTGGGGTATATAATTTGCTGTTGGGACATCCCTGGATCCATTATGCTGGGGCTATTCCGTCATATTTGCATCAAAGGGTTAAATTCATTTACGAGCTTAAGCTGATTACTATGTTTGCCGAAGACGACCACGCCATGATGGTCAAGGAGGAAGTTGGAGAAAGCAGCGACACTCCGGTGCCTTTCCTAGCTTATGATGTGGTCTCTGTCAGCCGAGGGCCTGGAGAGCAGTCATCAATGAAAGTTGTCTGGGATAAGGCGAGTGTAATGATTGCAAAGGAAATGCTGCGTGGAGGATATCGCATCGGCCAAGGTTTGGGGATGAATTTGCAAGGCATAACACACCCTATTGATCTACCAACACAGATGAATACATTTGGCAAGCTCGGTTTTCGCCCGAATGCCAGGCAGTTGAGAGACATCTAAGCTGTGAAGAGACTGAACAGGAAGGTCGAGCATTGCCTATTGCCATTCTGCCTCTTAAGATTACTTTTTCACGTTCTCTGATATTGCCTTCATGATTCATCTTATTCATTTTTTTGGAGGTAAATTCTGAAGACAATTGATTTTTATAGGATGGCCAATGAATGTTAAGTTTATGTTCTCTAGGATCACTTGTACAAATCTTTGATTAATGAGAACTTTTTCTTCAAGATGTTTTAGCTCATTTTGTTTTCTTTCATTTCATACTTTATTTTCTCCCAGATGGCCCAAAATCAGTGCTTTAGATCCTTCGTGTGATATTGATACACTGAGGCCTCATAAATGGTGTAAATCTGTCAATTATACACATCTAGATGTGTATAAGAGACAGCATAAAAGCTGTCTTTAACCTCTCTTACGTTCGTGTCTGTTCCAATGTTTACCATTTCTGTTTCTTCCAAGTTAGGCTTTGGGACGATATGCCCGATTTCAACGAGATGTCGTGGTTCATAAACTCCCCACCGATCTGAATGCCCCCAGCGAAGCCAAGGAAGTTTAAGCCGGAAATGATTTGGCTGGTTAAAGAACATCATTTGCCGCTTTGGGATCCCAGATACATTTGGTTACCGACAATGCCAAGAATCTGAACAATGACATGGTAGATGGTCTTTGTGCCCAATTCAAGATTAAGTATCAGAATTTCACCATCTACAGGCCAAAAAAGAATGGGGCAATGAGCACCAACAAGAATCTTAAGAGAATTATTCGAAAGATGGTTGTTGATCAGCGTGATTGGCATGAAAAGCGCCATATGCACTGTTGGGTTATCGGACTTCCATCGGGACATCTCTGGGACAACGCCTTACTCCTCATGTACGGAATGGAAGTCTGTTTTGCCGAAGTAGAGATCCCTTCTCTACGCATTCTTATGGAGGTTGAGTTAGAGGATGCAGAATGGGTAAGGCTCAGTCTATGAACAGAACCATGACCCTTTCAAATGCCTGTTCTTTATTTGCCTAGATGTCGTTTCAATTGTGACTTTGTCCCTATCATTTTCTGCAAAAACAAATTGGAACTGAGCTCATTTACGATGTTGGGGCAAAATTGTTGTTGACATTGGGTGGCAAAAAAAAAAACAAAAAAACAAAAAAAACAAAAAAAAAAAAAACAAAAAAAAAAAAAAAAAAACAAAAACAAAAAAAACAAAAAAAACAAAAAAACAAAAAAAAACAAAAAAAAAAGAAGAAAGTTCGAGATGCTGACCAAAACAAATACCCAACAAAACTCAGTTTGTTATAAGAAAACTGGGGCAATTTTTTTTCATCTATTTCCCCAGTTCAGTCAGTTGCATTCAAGTAAGACTCTTAGCCCAAAAGAGACAGCTTTTCTTTTGATAAGGGACATCGGCCAGTTTAGTCCTCATTTTACAAACCCGCTCTTCCATCCCTTGTAGCTATATTCTTTCCAACCAAAGCGCTCATCTTAAACTGGGGCAAGTTATTGTTAAGATAATCCCAATCTTTTCCAATCACACGACTTAACCCATTTTGACCCTAACTATCCTAAGTTCTGCATCTTAAAGGGAGCAGTTTGTGCGGTCTCGGCAGTTGATGTTAACATGTCTATCCCAATCACTAACAGGGAAGGCAGCCTTATTGATGCCGAAAAACTTTGAAAACTAAAGTTCGCATGTATTGCAAAAGGCAATTACTTAGCCAGACGTCTTCCGTTTACTCCCACACCTTGCTGTTTTACTTAGACCTCCTAGGTGAAAACCCTGAAAGGGCACCTTTGTTTGTTTAAAAAAAAAAAACCAAAAGCTAAAGAGAGGCTAGGTTGAAAACCCTACGGGGCAGCCTAGGCAAAAGGAGAGTGTACGGAGAAATGCAAAAATAAAAATAAAAATAAAAGGGAGGGGAACCTTAGCGAAAACCTGAAAAGGCGCTGAGGAAGGGGCAAATCGAGCAAACGGTAAAAGTCTGGTTGATGACTTC
The DNA here is from genome assembly GCA_025175665.1 of Cinchona pubescens. Lineage (NCBI taxonomy): Eukaryota > Viridiplantae > Streptophyta > Magnoliopsida > Gentianales > Rubiaceae > Cinchona > Cinchona pubescens. The sequence continues at coordinate 254,069 of JANKKI010000281.1, read as the reverse complement.
TCTGAGTCCACGTCTGGGAAAGTGTTCAATCGAAATTTGTTGACCGAAGTTAGGCTTATTGGTTGCCTCTATGTCGTTCTCTCAACACAGTCATTGGCCTTTAAGAGGCACGTATTCGATGGATCCAAAGCATTGCCTGATCGGGTCATCAAATAACTTAGAATGAAAGGCAAAGCGGTGTTAATACAGTGATGGCACGATTTTTACTAAGATTGCTCCCATGTGCCTATATTATTTATTCATGTACTTCTATCTAACTCACACATTGCCATTTTGTTTGTTTGTAGTTGTTCTTGTTGTTGTTGATGTCTTAGTTGTCAAATATGTGAAAATCATCTGTTCAATCGAACTACGTTCGACCTGATTCCCGTGGTGGGATACGTAGGCAGCTCTTACCGAGCTCGGTCACCTTGCTTATAGTAATGTTCACTAAGATTGACATTTTTGTATGTTATGACACTGACCAATTCGAGTTTTCTTTGCTCAATATCGCATTGTTTTGAGTACCTGCAGGTCAATGAAAATAAAGTGGATGCTAAAATCAACGACACTGGGGCAAATTTTTATTGATTGAATATCCTTCATAAACAACAAGGGATACACTGATCCTGAGAGCTGTCTTGATATCCAACGGAGATGTGATTCACGCCAACCCCTAATGAAGCAATCAACCTCACAGGTAATCGCCACTTGGGAGATGGTGCACTGAATTCCCAGTCAAACTTCTCAGTTAAAATAATACTGTCATTTACCGTTTAGGGCTTAATGTCCCATTTTACAATCCAGTCATGATTAGGGTAAATTACTAGTTGCCTTTTACACTTCATTTCATAGGTAAGCCCAATGACATGGCTCCATGTATGTATCATACTTATTGCATTTTCATCCCCGATAAACGAATTTCGGGTTCTTATTTTCATTTCATCAACCTGATAAACGAATTTCAGATTTGTATTTTCTTCCCGATAAACGAATTTCGGGTTCTCATTTTCATTTTATCAACCTGATAAACGAATTTCAGGTTTGCATTTTCCTCTCGATAAACGAATTTCGGGTTTTCATTTTTATCAACCTGATAAACGAAATTCAGGTTTGCACTTTCATCCCCGATAAACGAATTTCGGGTTCTCATTTTCATTTTTCCCCCGATAAACGAATTTCGGGTTCTCATTTTTATTTCATCAACCTGATAAACGAATTTCAGGTCTGCAAAATCAGATGAAAAACTTTTTGACCATGTCCGCATTTATTATTTTCATTTCATCAACTCGAGGCGCGGTACTGTTCACGTGCTGAACTTCTTTTTTTTTTTTTTTTGAAAAATCTAAAAACTTAATAATATTAAAACTCATTCTTTGTATTTTGCATTTTCCTCCCGATAAACGAATTTCGGTTTTCATTTTCATCAACCTCGATAAACGAATTTCGAAATTTTTCTGGAACTTTCTTCTTTTTTTTTTGTTTTTTTCTACCACGTTTTGTTTTTTTTCCAAATGGACGATTGTTTTTTTTGTTTTTTTTTTTTTTTTGTTTAGAGAAGGGATTTTTACTTTTTTGGCAAAACAGCTTTTTTTTTCCGTACATGAGGGAGTAAGGCGTTGTCCCAGTAGATGTCCTGATGCTGTCTCTTATACACATCTAGATGTGTATTGGGTTCTCATTTTTCTGGCTAAGTAATTGCCTTTTGCAATACATGCGAACTTTAGTTTTCAAAGTTTTTCGGCATCAATAAGGCTGCCTTCCCTTGGATTGAATATAGATGTCTCTTATACACATCTATCAGGTTTATTGTTCATCCTGAAGAACGAAAATCAGGTTGATCGGGAGGAAAATGAGAACCCTGAAATTCGTTTTTCAGGGCATTTTCAAAATGATAAACGAATTTCGGGTCCTCATTTTCATTTTTCCCTCGATAAACGAATTTCGGGTTCTCATTTTTATTTCTGTCTCTTATACACATCTAGATTTGTATAAGAGACAGGAAATACAAATTTGAAATTCGTATTTTCAGGTTAATAGATCAACCTGATAAACGAATTTCAGGTTTGCATTTTCTTCCTGATAAACGAATTTCGGGTTCTCAATTCCATTTTCATAACCTGATAAACGAATTTCGGGTTTGCATTTTCAATCCCGATAAACAATTTTGGGTTTCCACTTCTATTAACCTGATAAACGAATTTCAGGTTTGTATTTCTGTATCAACCGATAAACGAATTTCGGCTTTCATTTCAATTTTGATGTACCCGACAAACTCACCGTTCGGGTTTTCATTTCACTCTTGTTACCTTGATGACACAAATACGGGTTTTCATTTTATTTTATATGTCTTTACCCCGATGACATAAAGTCGGATTTTCATTCGTATTTACATACCTTTGCCTTGATGATACAAAGTCGAGCTTTTAATTCATATTGCTTGTTGAGTTTCATTACCAGTGGCGTTTGCATGTTATGTCAAGTTAGTTTTGTTTGTCATTCACAGCTACGTTTAATTCGAAATCCCTGTACTCCCGATAAACACCAGATCGGGATTTCATTCTTGTTTTCAAGTTTCATTTATGTCTCTTATGGTTCATTTCACTGGGAGTCTTTTTATTCATTTCTTTCCCCCAATAAGGACTTTTCCGCTCTGGATGAATAGATAGATCTAATCTCCCCAGTATATTTGTCAAGATGGTGAATTTCTCCCATCCATGACCTCATGAGCTTAAGATTGACATGTGGCAAATTTTGTTGCACGATTGGAATCATCCAGTCATGCGGTGTCTACAATCTTTGCCTAGAGTTTCTTCGATCCTATTCGACACTCTAGCAAAGAGGGGCAAGCTGTAGACACCCATTTTTGTCCCGTAAGTTCTCCCCTATTTTTCTTTTAATTTGACTCTCAATTTTCTTTTTAATTTCCCTTTTAAATTTTCTGTTTTGGCCACGTTTTCTCTGCGATTTTCACCCAAATTTGACCAAAAATTTCAGATGCCCATACTCCCCACATGACAAGGAATGGTTTTTGACCATTTTTACACTCAATCAAATTCATTAAAAGCACAAAAAATCAGTCTAAAGTGGAGAGAAAAAAAACTCTGCCAAACAGCCAACTTTGAGCCAAAATTTCATACGATCGGAGAGGAATTAGACTAAATTCAAAGAAGAAAAATTTTAGAGGGTTCTTGGGGCTAAAACTTCTATTTGAAAATCTTCAGAAAAATCGTCCACTTTAGAGGGTCAAAAACGTGGTAGAAAACGGCTGTTGGCCCAGAAGATTTTCCAGAAAAATTTCTAAGTCTGAAAAATTTTCCAGACAGCCAACTTTGAGCCAAAATTCCATATGATCAGAGAGGAATTAGACTGAACTCAAAGAAGAAAACTTTTAGAGGGTTCCTGGGGCTATAACTTCACTTTGTAAATCTTAAGCAAAATCGTCCATTTGGAGGGTAAAAAACGTGGTAGAAAAAGCCTGTTGGTCCAGAGGATTTTCCAGAAAAATTTCGAAGTTTGGAAAATTTTCCAGACAACCAGCTTTGAGCCAAGATTTCAAGCGATAAAGGAGGAACTGGAGTAAACGCAAAGAATAAAAGTTGTAGAGGATTCCTTAAGCTACAACTTTTATTTTCAAACCTGAAGCAAATTCGTTAATCTGGTGGGTCAAAAGCGTGGTGGAAATAGGCTGGTAGCCCACCAAAATCTGCAAAAAGAAAAGAAAGGTTAGAAAATTTTATTTCCATTACTACTTACTCCTCCAGATTTCAGTTTTTTTGCATTTTAGCCCGAGAATATTTTCTTAAATTACATTTAGGCCCTTCTGATAGGGCCCATTTGGTTCCACGTCAGCGATGACGTGGCACCTCCAGATTCGTCACCCGGTGTGTTGGTGCAAACCGGGAATTATTTGTGGGTCTCAATATAATATTTATGCCTCATCTTACTTGTTAAATTATGCGAATTTACTCTTTTAGACATCAAATTTTGGATTAGTTGAACAACTAGAAGAGGCATATTTGAATCAAATTCAATTTAGCCCAGGACTTAATAGATTGTATCAATAATATAAAATTGGGCTAGAAATAAACTCCGGCATGCATGATAAATGACTATTTTGCCCCTTGGGAGTTAAAGGGCACTACAAGCTCAATGTGTGCGACTTTTAATTGGACCCGGGCTAAATCTACCTGTCAATGTTAATATTTACTATTTATTTTCGTTTTCCTCATTAACATGTACATATTTTATTACTTTTAAACTATCTCAAAGCACACGTATGCTACAAAGTCGGCAATAATGAATACTAAAATTGAAAAGCGAAACGCGATAAAATCACGCAACCGGTCCAACGCCGGGTAAAGTGGGTGCGGGGCCAATTAAGAGTCTGTCTTTTATACACATCTAGATGTGTATAAGAGACGCACTAGATTGGTGCAGAATGAAAAGGTCATTTCAGTCGGAATAGGTTTATTTTCTTTTAAATTTTGATGTATTTTTGTGTCCCGGCGCACCAACACACCGGGTGGCGACTCCAGCCATGTTTTTCCTAGTTTAGATCGTTTTTATACAATTCATAGTCGCATTGAAGGCCCGTTATGTGTATAAGAGACAGGTCTATAAGTGGGGCTTATACACATCTAGATGTATATTTGAGACATTGTAAGTACGTTCTTTGCATTCTCATGTTCTAGATGTGTATAAGAGACAGCGTGTACAGTGCCGGTACCCACAGGCGTCTGGCCGACACCTGTGGGACCGGCACATAACTTGTGTATAAGCGCGACATGTCCCGTCCGGGGATCTTGCGTAGAACGTACAAATGATGTAAAGAATAGATGCAAACCCAAATCACATAATTGGCCAATAGAGACAAGATTAAGTTTGAGTTTGGAAATAAGAAAAAGTATCAAGAATAGAATCTAGTCATATTTGATGTAGAGATGTGGCCTATGTGACTAACATGCATAGTAGAACCATCAGTTGTATAGATAGGTGGTAAATAAGAATTTGTTGACTGTGAAGAAAACATATGTGAATTGGAGGTCATTTGATTACTGCAAGCAGAATTGAAGTACCAAGAAAAAGTATCTGGAGTGACAGAAAAGGCAGTAGATGGAACAGATTTAAGCAAAACCTATTGAAGCATTTATTCAACATCAGTGAGGGTAATAGCTGGAGAGAAAGATTCAGCAAGTATATCACCAATATTAGTGGTAGCTGCAGCACGATATGGACCAGACTTAGGTTGAAATTGTCTGATTTGTATAAGAGACAGAGTACTGGGAATCTGGGACAGTTGGTCAAATATTGAAAATTACAACCTAAGTCTTGCGATAATACGATTCTTGCGAATAGGACAATGTAAAAGCCAATAACCAGGATCATGACAGTAATGGTATTACCTTGGTTGAGATGAACCTGAAGGAATTGGTGTGGCCAAAGCAGTTTCAAGGAATTGATGTCCAGGATTAGAACTGACAGCCTTGAGAGAACGAAAACGAGTTTTCTCAAAAATAACTTTTGAAAAGCCAGTCTCAAGAGTAGGTAATGGAGACCGATGTAATAATGATGCACAAATAGGCTCAAAGTCATCATGAAGACCCATGAGAAATAGCATCAAACTTTGATTATCTCGAAGAGTATAAGTACTTTGTAGCATCTTCAAGAGTATCCCATTTGGGATTCGAAAGCGCTAGTTGATCCCAAAGACTAGTAAGAGTAGCGATAAAGGAATGAATAGGCTGATGTGGCTCCTGTTTCATATGATATGAGGTAGTCAAAAGTTGATATTGACTCGCAAGATCTTTGACAGTGTATCGATGGGCAATAAAATTCCATAATTCCTTGACATTATTAAAATGCCCAAATTGTTGATGTATGGAAGAAATAGTAGTGTTGCGGATCCAAGTAATAATTTATGATTCTTATTGTCCCAATCTTCAAAGCGATCATTGAATTTGGCAATCGATTCGCCTTCTAGTTGTGTTGGAACAAATGTAGATCCATCAACAATACGTCACAATTTTTGATCTTTGAGGAAACTTTGCATATCTTAAGCCCATGAAACATAATTATATTCATCCGATGTAGTTGAAACAGGATGGGATACATCTAATTGAGCCATGGTAGTAAAATAACAACTGAAAGCCAGGAAATGAATAATAAAGTAAGTAACGGTGTAAAGAAAGGCTACTTTTCGAGAAGAATCACTTTACACCAAGCATACAATTGTATTAAGAGACAAAAAATATTATCAAAGCCATATCATCTGCCAAAACAGAAAACAATATCAAAAATAGCTTGAACCATGTGTATAAGAAAAATCAATGACTAATAGAATCGGTTCAAAATCAACCCTGTCGAACCAGGGATGGAAAACGACTGAAGTGGTAAGAAGTGTGAGGTGGACGATGATGTGGCAGAACAGGATGACGTGTCTGGTGATGTTTCTGGCCACATGGCAGATGACTTGATATTGTAGGATGACGTGGCAGATGAGGTGGCAAGTGAGGATGACGTCGCAGATTATGTGTCAAATTATGTGTTGGATGACATGGCGGTACATGTGGCTGATGACGTGGGCCATCTTATAGGGTCAGATAAGTGACGTGGCGATACGTTGGCACTAATGTGGCTGATGATTTAGAGAAACTGAAGAAGGCATGTGCTTTAAATGTGCCTTTGCTTTCTTCTTCCTTGGCTGGACTGTATACTAGTGTAGTTCAGTTATAATGAGGAGGCGCGTGGGAATGCGTGAGATGGATTCTTATAGCCGACATTACTGTGTACAAGGCCGAGGACTTGGGAGCTCCTTTTGAATGATGGGTGTTGATAAAAAAAATAACAGAAAATTGGGGCAATAGTCTGAGGAAAAAATTCCAAAAGGAGGAAAAGAAAAAAAAAAAACTTTGATGATAAAAATCCGAGAATGAACTGATTAGACCCAAAAATGTGGCTCTGATAACCATGATGACATGACGAATTTTGAAAAAGAATTATATTTCTTGTGTGTGTATAATGGTACAAGAAATTTTCTTTAATAGACTGCCCTATAATGCAAATAAGGAAGGTCTTACTAATTAAGACCTATAATTAAGGAATATAATATACTTTTAACAAATTTATACAACTAAATATATTCTTAACATATATAACAAAAGTTAAATATGTTAACACTTTCTGCCAGGTCGACTGAAGCTTAAAATTGCTCCAAAAGGTTGCCTTCCTTGCTTGTTGGATCGAGTCTTTGGGAAGCTTTCCCAAAGCTTCCATACAACCGCGGTTAAGAGGGGCCTCAAAAAAATACTAAATAGAATTATGAAAAACAATAAAATACTTATAGTTCTCTTGTTGGCAAATTCTGAGAAATAGTAAATAGAATTGCTCCCATTGATTGTTAAAAGTTATTGACAAATTGATGATGCAAAATCGTTATGTGATCCAAAACATCGACTAAAGTGGCAAGCCAGAACATGTGGAACTCAATTTTGAAACGTGATGCAATTAGGAATGCATTCGGTTAGTAAACGGTTTTCTGACTTATACAACTTGACTTATTTAATGTTTGATTTAAAAATTTTAAAATCAAAGGAAGTTAAACATTTAAGTTTGACTGATTATGTTATTAATTTGAATAAGTTAAAAAAATGTGATGTACATCTAATGTACTTGATTCCATACTTTCAATATATCAACCAATTTAGAATTATGCCCACATTTAATAGAGATATCCACAAATCCAAAAATAAGAATTTACTAGAAAATTAAGTCAATCAAATATTACAAGTTTGTGACATATATTTTTCATATGATTACGCATACAAGCTATACATGTTTTAATATATGCATATGTATGCTTAGCTGTACAGATAAATAATAAATAAGTATATATATATATATACGTAATTCTATATGTACTAAAAGTATAATCATAATGCATTTAATATAGTTATTGATAATAAAAATTGTATATTATTAAGTATTTTCTAATAATGTATAAAAACATAAATTATATCTTATTAATACATGTTTATATTACATGTACAAGTTATATAAATATTTATGTATAGATATATAGATATATAATATAACTATATAATGATCATTTGATTCTATATGTACTAAGAGTAAGGGAAAATACTTTATAAAGTCATGTTTTAAAATTATTTTCTAAAGTTAGTTTATGTGGCAAGATCTTATCAAATTACGGACCCCCGATTTTAGATCCTCGATTGGATTTTTTTCTTTTTTTTTCGAAACAGGTGACTCATCAGTAATTTTAATTTGTCACTTTATATAGATATACTGAAGAGTAAATTAGTAATACATTTAATATAGCTATTAACTATAAAAGCATTACATTAATAATTTTTATACTTACCTATCTAATATATGCAAAAAACAACTTAACTTAGTGCAGGTGGCTCTGTGATTGCCACGTGACAGCTATTTTGTTAAGGGTTTGAGCAGCATTCTGATACCCTTTTATTGTGAGCATTTTAGTGCCTATTTAATATGACCAGGACAGCAACCGGGGGCAGCTAGATAAGTCATTCATCAATTAACCCAAAAAAGAAAGGCTTGTACATTTCGCTTTAAGTCGTTAAATGAAGGCCTGGAAGGTTTCAAAACTTACAATGGTTAGGAAATGTAGAGTTTCAATGTTAAAATCATTTCAAACAATAATTAAAAAATAGACTCACTGCTTTGCTAATCTATCAGTTACATCTCTTAGTTTGCCACGACCATAAATTTGTAGAGCGACTATTTTTTTAAAGGCAAGAGAAAAGGCTGTATATTCATTTTCTTCATTCTCCTCTTTATATTGTTGGTGACCTGCTGACCTGGTCTGCCTCTTCCATGTACATAACTTTTTTCGTTCCAAAATCAAGTACGGGAAATACATTTTTCCCGTGTAACTATGTTTGTGTCGCTGTTTTTTTTTTTTTTTTTGGGTTTAGATTTAGATGTGTTAGTTTGGCCATAATATTTGCTGATGCCTCCCACTTTCTGTAATGCATTCCTGCTTCTTTTAAATGTTTTTTTATACATTGTTATTGGTGGTGTTATTAGCTTTGCTTCTTTTAAATGTTTTTTTATACATTGTTATTGGTGGTGTTATTAGCTTTGCATTTGTAATTTCAATTTGTTGATTAAATGAATCGAATGCATGGAATTTTACTTTTACTATTTTATTGGATTTTGTAGTTGTGGGTGGATCTAAAATAAAATTTGACTGGGGTACAAATCATAATTTTTTTTTTAAAATTTTGTAAACGATAATTGATAATAAAATATTTACGTAAACAAATCATAGCAAGTAATATATATGAAAAAAATTCTATTTGACCCGTTAGAGTTTTATACAATTGTACTTTGAATATTTATAAATTATAATACCATGTGTTTTGAACACTTGTATAATACAATATCTAAAGTACAATGGTATGGTAACGTAACGAACCATAGAATTTCTTAAATATATGTATTTAATAAATAATGTAAGAGGATATAAGAATTTATTAATGCCTAACAATTCATTTGAAGTACGAACTTTTGTATTAAAAAAAAATTCCATGAAGGGACTACAATTCCGATATTGATTTTCTACAAATTAGTATGGGAAAATCATTTTTTTATTGCCAAACAAAACATTTAAAAAGAGTGTTTTCCTATTGTAAGTTGGGGGCACACTTATAAATAAATGGGGTAAAAGCAAAAATTTTAAAATTACATAGATAAAAATTGATATTTTCCAGCCACTGAGAACTCTTAAGGATGGATCCATCTCTGGTTGTGGTGTTTGAGATCATGACTATTAGGTTGTAGTTAGTGTTTACCAAAATTAAAAATAAAAGAAAACAAAATTATGGATAGGTCTGCAGTTGGAAATGAAATGTTAACCCAGGTTCCCCCAACCTAGATTATTTGACCATAATAGCAGAAGAAAGGAATATAGGCAGTTGGCTATCCTTAGATGGAAATCCTTGGTTCAGTTAGAGCAATATCTTTGATAACCTTCAAATTGGAAGAACTCCTGGGATTTCTACGCAGAGCTTCGAACATAGTTTGAACCTTCAACAGGTGCTATTATTTTATATGTTTTCAAATCCTTCAACTTTACTCCTTATGTAATAACCGATAATGATCAGTTTTTATTTATACAATTACTCATAATCTTACAAGCAACTCTGAATACCAACACAAAGTATACCACACCCAACACACTGCACCCACATCAAAAAGGAAAAAATGGCTACAAAAAAACATATGAACCAAGACATATATTTGAGTGAAAACAAACAATATATTCAACACAATACACAAGCCCAAAAACACACTCCACACACGGTAAACCACAAAAACCTAGACGCCAAAAACGCAAACAAAAACTCACTTAAGATTAAAAAAAATGCAATTTAAAAAATTAACGGAATTTTTCATATATACGACAAATTCAACAAAATGTACAATAATATTTTTGCGTGTAAATACAAAGATTTGTTTTTAACTTTTCGAATCAAGGTTAAAGAAGTGACTAAAGTAAGACAAATTTGAGAGTTAGAGATTTAAAGTTTTCAAAATTAAAATTTTAAATACAAAGTAAAAATTAAGTTTAATTTGGGTACAAAACGAAATTAGTCCATAAGCATATTGATTGGGTTAGTTGGGACAAGCTTGTGACAAAAAAGACGATGTAGGGTGGGCTTTTGATAGCTGAAATCTTTTAATCAAACGTTACTTTCTAAATAAGCTTAGCCTATTACTATACAACTACATATACTCCATTAGGTATTTAAAGCCAAATATGTACCTAATTGTGACTTTTTTCAACTTTATTCAGGTTCCAAACCCTCATTCACAAGGAAAAAATTTTTAGAAGTTCAGAAATTTATCACTTTGGAAAGCAGATGGCATGTTGGCAATGGATGATCCATTAAAATCTAGACCGATTGTTGGCTCCTCGTCCTTCCTCGTTCCTTTTTGCATCGAGATCAGACAAACTCTCCTGGTAGATTCTACAGAGTGGATTATCTCATCGACAAAGACTCAACTCATGAAAGTGTTGGTTCATGGGTAGATGATGAAACACTAGGTAAGATGTGTTGGATGAGAGATATTGATGTATAACACTCGTAGGCTTTGTATATTATTTAATGGCCTTGAACAGGCTAGTAATGAGTTGTCCTTGTATTGCATCTTATCATTTGGTATATATAGGCAGAGGTTTCTACTTTTGGGATCGAAGCCTCTAACCTGCTAACCGACCACGTATAATGCTGTGTTCCAGAATTACCCTCGCAGACGTTACAGGACATGTGTCACTATTTTATAGAGTGTACACTTCATGTATCATCAAGAATCCTCTCAACTTAGGACTGACAATTTTTGATACGATATGATAATACGACATGAAATTAATAGGTTATGACACGATCCAACCCATTTATGACTTGAAATTAAACAGGTTGAGTTGGATCAACCCATAAGTTGATACGATAATCTGTTAAGTTACTGTATAAATTGATTTTGCTGAACTTTTTTCTTTATTATAATTTAATATAGTATACTTTAAGATTGTGAATAATAGATTCAATATTAGATTATTAAATCAAACATAATAATTTTTTAAATATTATCCAAAAAATTTGAATAATTTTAATTATGTGTTTTAAATTACTATAATAACAAGGTTAGTATTAATAATTGTTTAAGTTATTAAATAATCAAAATTTGGGATTTTAACTCAAATGGATTGCAAGTTATGTAATTATCAAATAGGCTGATACTCTCTGTCAACAGTAAATGGGTGAGACATGAGCATGACACGAACTCGAATGGGTTGGATACAAACATAACATGATAAGAAACGGGCACCACACGAACATGATACGATAAGAAATGGATCACACCTAATACGACAAGATAACTTGACAACCCGACCCATTGACACCCTTTTCTTGTTTGAGCATTTACCTTTCGAAGTCCCCAATTTCAGGAACCGTATTTAATTTGCGCAAGTACCTAGGTAGAGAACTAGCTTTCTTCTCATCTGTGTCCCTTTTTGCTTCAACTTTCGTGTATTGCTAGAGAACGCTTAAAGGCTTTGCCTTCAATTAATATCTTGACCCCAAATCTGATCATAATTATATATACCCGGGCATAATTGAGCATTTCAAAGATCCTACAATTTTTACAAGCTGCCTTCCCTTCCTAAAAAGAGAAAATTTGCTAAAATAAATTCTCCTCTCTTATTACTTACGACTTCTCATCAAGAAGACGACTCTGGCAAGGCATCCTCTTTAAATCCTGCTCCTTTTAAGTTTTCTCTTAGAAAGAGCATTTATGGATCCAGAAGGAAAGTAAGCATTCCCAAGGCTACAGTTTCTTCTTCAATCACTACACCTCTAATCTTGCTAGTTGCAAGTCAAGCCTTGGGAATGTTGTTCTCAGAAAAGGAAGGGTTCTTCCTCAGATGCTCGCTCGGATCCTGAGAGATCAATTGGTCATTCCTTCTTAGGTGCATCCTTGCAACCATCGTTGGACCAAGGTGCTGAGCTGGGCCGATCAGGTTTTAAATTTATCCAATCAGTCCGTCCTAGCAAGTTCCATGGTTTGGTAGTTGATGATTTTGCTCTCGAGAAGTGCATTCCCAATTGTGAGATTACCACCCAAAGCGGCCTAGGCACCTTGGACGCATCCACAATTTTCTTTATCACACTCTTCCTTCAAAGGAGATGGAGTTTCTGAAGAATTGCTCTGCTATTTCAACCACACATTTTTTGATTAAGTGCCTAGCCAATGCTTGCATAGTTGCTGGCTCAATGGTGACCAGCATGAATGATATGAAGCTAGAACAAGTTGAAATGTTAAAAGAGGCTTCAAAAGCAAAATGATAAAGTTCTGTCCCATTCCGAGGAGAAAATGAAAAAAGAGTGAGAATCTGCTCTAAATACCTCTGAGGAAAGAGCTAAAAAAGAAACATCAATCCGAGATAGAAGAATTGAAGAAGATATGTGATCAAGCTTCTAAGGACTTGGAGATTGCTCGCACTGAGGCCAAGTTTCATAAGTTTGAGGTTGAAAAGTTGACGACTAAGCTAGATTTGTTGGGAGATATGAATTCCATTCAAGCGGGTAAGGGCTTGGCTTGACCGTGTGTTCTTTCCTGATTCGGTCGGGGGCTAAACTAGCTGACTTAGAGGTCAGGTTGCCCTTCAAAGTGTGAACATCTTTCTTTCATCGAGCGTCTTGATGAATGACTTGATGAATCTCTGCCTGGAGGTCCATAGGCTTCGATTCAAGGACATAGCCGACCTGGCTAAGAGAGAGTTTTTGAATATCGCTATGCAATGGTGGAAAAGTGAACTGTTTGATCCTTTTGTGTCCAAAGAATCCGTGAAGGCCTTGAAAGACCTTTTTGGGGCTGCACAAATGGAGCAAAGCGTAGCTTAAAATGTTCAACTCAATAGCGTTCAGCTGAGACCATTAATCATAAGCAATCTTCTAAAGTAGTTCGTATTTCCAATCTCCTTATTTCTGTAGACTTTTTTGATTATCTGATGAATTGTAGCTTTGAGTTCATTGATCAAGCTTTGGCAAGGACGCCTTTTACTTTTGGCATTCCTCCTCCTGATGTTGGTCAGCCTCCCACCAAAGCTTGATCAATATCAAAAGATGTTTAGGGGTCAAGACAAAGATGGGGACCATCACCATCAGGCACCTGTATAGTTTAGGGGTTTTCTGTACCGACTCCCCAACAATAATACATGTTGTTTCCTTCCATTCATTTGTTCATTTTTATTTCAAACAGACAAGGGATTCTATAATATCCCCCTTTTTAATAATTGTATCCGTACCTCTTTGTGGGGGATTTGTATTCTTATGCTATGAGCATGAATAAAAGTTTGTCATGCATGATAACTCTAGTAAACTAGAGTTATTTTCCTCTAAATTGTGGCATTTTGATAGCTTAATTCCCGAACTTTAGGTAGGTAATTGAAAGTTTAAGTTAATTTCTTTCATATGGGTTTATATTTTTGCTCCTATTAAATATGATAAGTTTTTATTAAAATTTTAGCTTAATGAATTGTTTAATTGTGTTAATATTATGCAAGTTAAAAATCAGAGATTAGAAACTGGGATGGACAAAACTCAGAGGACCGAATTGCATTTATCAAAGAATAGAAGGATTGATGGGAGGAGAGTCCAGATTGCGATCTGGACTCGGAAAAATCATTTAAATGATTAGCAAGTCGAGATCGCGATCTCAAAATCTCCATATCGCGATCTCAACTTGTTGAGGGATAAGTTGTGAGGGCAATTTGATAATCTTCCAGTCCAATAACTCTTGATTTTTGCCTTGTGTAATGCTATACTATTTAAGCTACTTTTAAAATTTGTAATAGGAAAGTAGGATTAGAATTAGGAAGTGTTAGGATAGATTAGGATAGCTTGAACCTCAAGTCTATCTTTAATGCAAATTTCTCTTTAGTTGTCTTTTAGATCTAGTTTTCATTTCTTAGCAAGTTTAAATTTTGATTAGATAATTGTAGTGGGTTAATCTTTAGCTTCAAGTAGATATAATTTTTACTTGCTTTCAAGTTTAAATTAGTAAAAATCTCTTTGCTTGCAAATTAGGGTTCTTAGAAAAATTAAAATCTTTGTTAAATTCTTACTTTTTAGTAAAGAAGGTCTCCATTTCTTGCATTAAGTTCTAGATAATTTTTAGTGGGCTGTCTTTATTTTTACCAAAAATCCAAAAAGATTTTGATTTTGAGTTTAACTCTTTCAATTCCTAGTTTAGAATTGGTAATTTCTAGCTTTGCAATGTCCTTTTATAGTGTTTTTATTAGGTTAATTTACTTGCTCTTTAATTTTAGTTCTATTTTAATTAGTTTAGATTAGAATTAAGTGCTTTCTTTACTTGTTTTTACTAGAATAGATTAAGTAGTTTCTCTATTTCGTAATTATTTAGTTCACTTATTTGTCTTTAGTAGATAATCTAACTTAAAATTAATTTTAATTGTTTTCATTGAATTATGATTTTGAGTGGAGTAATTTCACCATCCATTTTTTGATCTTGCTTAACTATACAAACACCCGTAAAACTTGATAATTTCCTTCCAACAATCCTTGTGGGAACGATACACACTCATCCTATACTACTACCAACTCCGTATACTTGTGAAAGTGAGGTAGAGTGTAGTGGTTTGTGAGGTTTCTTATTACTTGTTTGTTTTAAATTAATCTCTACCTAAGGGCTAGACAATGCAAAAGTTCATTCCAGTAAGATTACAATAGCTCAAGTTTTTGCCTGTGAGTGTTCATCCAACACGAACCTCAATTTGAATTGTATTTTGATATCTAACCCTTTAATACCCATCTTCCGTGAGATTTAGGTTAAATGATTGACCTCCTGACATTCACCCTTTGGGGACACCTTGGGCCTTAAAGGAGCAATCCTTTTCTTTGTTCAACCTCTTTGAGTTCAACAGATTTATATGAACCTTTGGGTCTCAAACCCTTTCGCTACCCATCTTTTATGAGCTGTTGTATATTAGTTTGACCTCTAATCGCCCATCCTCCATGGGCCCTTGGGTCTTAATTTATGTGTGTATCTGACCTCTGGTTGCCTATCTTTCGTGGACTATTGGGTCTTAGTTTATGTATGTATTTGACTTCTAGCTGCCCATGTTCTATGGACTGCTTAGTTCTCAGTTTGTATTCATCTGACCTTTGGTTGTCCATCTTCTCTGGACCCTTTGGTCTTGATTTATATACTTGCGTGACCTCTGGTCCTCCATCTTCTATGGACTCTTGGGTTTTGATTTATATACTTATTTGACCTCTAGTCGTCCATTTTCCGTGGAACCTTGGGTCTTGATTTATATACTTATCTGACCTCTAGTCATCCATCTTTTATGGACTCTAGGGTCTTGATTTATTTATTTATTTGACCTCTCATCGTCCATCTTTCATGAACTCTAGGGTCTCAATTTTCTCTCTATATATTTGTTTAACCTCTAGTCGTCCATCTTCTATTGACTTTTGGGTCTACTTGGTTTTCTTGGTTTCTTCTTGTTTTTTCTAATCACATGTCTTTGAGTAAGTATTAGATAAACTCAAATGGTTTGAAACCATGATGCTATTGCTTCTTTGTTGTTTAAACAACTTTTCTGCTTCTTGAGGAGCGTTTTCTAGACAACTACCTCCATTTATTATCCTTCCTTGAATTTGTATAATATCATTAATGCTAGAAAGCTAAACATTTGGACAGTGAAAGCCTGTAAGTTGGTCACTTCACGTCTAGTTATGTTAGCCTTATCTTGGCCATAAATAGGTTTGAGTTGTATTTTTCAAACCAACCAAATCTTCTTGATTTGCTTCAATTATTCTTCATGACTTTCTTCAGTCATCTTTTTGATTTCTCTAGCATGAGAATGCTTTCTTAGCCAGAATCAAGCATCTGATCTCTTTTTCAAGAACGTGGATTTTGGGATTGGATACTTCCAGTTAAGATGGCCTTCTTGGAAGCTTGAGTTCGGCCTTCTTGCCTTTCAATTCTCGTGCATGATGGTGTTTTCCTTAGCCTGAGAGCTCCAAAATAATACAGTGGGAGTCTCTTATACACATCTAGATGTGTATAAGAGACAGCTTTCAAGAGCTTGACATGGTAATTGAGAAGGTCAAGCCTAATCTTATACTTATTATTTTCAATCTTTTCTTTTACTTCTTCTTCTTTCTTCTTTTTACCTTGGTACTATTGAAAACTTGGTCATTGACATATAACAAGGTATATATTTTTTTCTTTATTTATTTTTTTGAGCTCTTCCAAAGCTGGAACATCTAAAAAGACCCCTAACTTTATGGGAGGATCTTTGGGCCTTTGGATGATCGTCGCAGAGAATCGAGCCTTAGATTTCTAGAATAGATCTGAAGACCTTTATTGTAATATTATTGTAATAATTTTGCCATCTCTCGGGATGAGCTCGTTCTCGTAATACATCTATTCATGAAATAGAAATATATCTGGTTTCTTATTATTATTGTGGATTTTGTCTTTCTTTGTTCGTCAGATCATCAAACGTGATATTTTTTTCTTTGTATCCTACCCTATTTAGTGTTTTTAGGGTAGGATAAAAAGATTTGTATCCTACCCTATTTAGGGTTCTTTTTCTTCTTTTTTCTTTTTCTTTCTATTTTATTCTTCATTTTAATTTTGAGTGACCAATACTCACTTGCGATTCCTTCTCTACATGATATTTTTTTGACTTGCTTTATCAATGGCTTCGGCATCTGGTACCAAATCCTTTATTGTTGGTTCTAAGCATATTCTAGATGCCATAGATCTTAAATCTCTTTTGAATTCTAGAAACTCATCTCCTGAATATCACATTTGAGTGCTTTGAGAAAGTTATTATTTTTCTTCAAGATTAACTTCTGGTTTCCTAATGAGAATGAAAAAGCAGAAGCTCCGCAAGAGGGATTCATGCCAATCTTTAAGGACCAACTGCAATCTAGTCTTCGTAACCTTGCCGTTCCTTTTTTCTTTGTTTGGCTCTGTCTTCATTTTGAGAAAGAATATCCCAATTACCGCCTAATTCCATTAGATTCGTAGTTGGCTTTTGCATATTATGCAAGCATTCAAATAAGAATCCCATGATTAATGGCTTTAGAGCTTTTACAAGCTGGCCCCCAGTGTTAGGGGTTCTCGCTCATTCCATATTCAATCATGTCAGACCTCTGATGCTAAATTCACTGATATCCTTCCTCGGTCAAAGAGTAGAAGACACATTTCTTATTTGCCAAATGGAAGGACTTTCTAGAGTTTAGAAAAAATGGAAGAACCAAGTGATCTAAGATCAATTGAATACAGCCCCTCTAGGCATGAAAGATTTCATCTCCACGATTAAAAAGTTTGGAGTTGAGTTTGATTTCTAGGGTAGTCATATAAGATGAAGCAAGGCTTGCTGATTTGGGTAGACATAGAACCAGGGTTTGACTCTATTTTCCTTTCTCATGACTATTACTCTTCTCTTTATTTCATAACCATTACTGGCCTTAAACAAGTTTTCATAACTCAGAAGGTGACAGAGTCACTTAAGGCAGGAGCTCCTGAGACCACTAAAGCAGGAGTTTCTAGATTAATTAAAGTTGTTCATCCAGGGAATGTGCCTTTGAAGTGAAAATCATTTGAACTCCTGGCACCTTTAGATAGAAAGAGGACAAAAGCTGTTGAATCCACGAATTGTCTCCTCTTTCCAAGAAATCAATAATTCAAATAATTGACAATCCTACCCCTACTCTGGCTTTCTCAAATAGGAAGGCAATTGAAAAAGAAAAAAGTCCTTCAAACCTAGATACTGACTTTCCTTCTAATAAGGACATAATTGATAGATTGAGATATCTGGGGAAATCCTCTGAATAATTGGATCCTCCATGTTATATTAATGCTCATAAGGTTTCTCAGAGATTGACCAATGAACATTAGATCTCAAACAATTTAATGATAAGCTCCAATCTGTAAGTTGGGACTAGATGCCAATATTAAGCTATTCTTTCCTATGTGATATTCTTATGGTCTTTGCTGCTTTGAATAGAAAAACAAGACTTCTGCAGTCCTGCAACAATGTCTCTTGAAGGAAAGCCTCCAGATTACTTCCAATAAGGACAATCTAAGAAGGAAGACTTCTGCTATAGAGACTATTTTGAAGACCTTGGCTAAAAAATATGTGGCTCTAAGCAAGCTTTAGGAGAAATATGATATCGAAATTGGTCAGGGCAGGTGAGTATCCAGACTATAGTGGCTGAAAAAGCCAAGAGAGAGCTGGAAGAGCTAAAGAACAACTGACTATTAGTGAGTCTAGCTCCAAACAGAATAAAGCCAAACCTGCTAGGCCAAAACATCTTCTCTAAGGGGTCAACCAATTCCTATTCTTTGAGGCATTACAAAGGGATCTACAATATTTTTGTTGGCAAGCTATAAGGATGATGTTCAACAAAGTCTTAGAGAAAGTTCAAGATATATTTCTTGACCTCCATTTGAACTTCAACTCCTTTCCATAGAGAAAAGTTGTTTAAACATTAACATTATTTTGTGACTAATATTCTTCTAGATGAGTTTGAGATCTCTTTATAAGACCACGTACAGCCAAAAATTTACTGACCTCTTTACTACTACCTGCTGTTGAAGCTCCTCTACTAAGGATGAGGATAAATAATTTTGTAATAGAATAGATTTTTGGCAACTTTTTTTACACATGAATGTCTATCATTAATATTTTTGTTTTTGAATATACAATGATTTTTTATTAGCTAAACATCTATCCTTTCTCCCTAATATTACTTAGTTCCCTAAGTAATATTTCTTCAAATTAACAATGTTCCAAGTCCGAGAAAGAAGTTTTCCTTGGTGATCAACTAATTTGTAGAATCCTAAAGGATAAGCTTCCGCAATCTAGTAGGGTCCTTTCCAATTAGTGCCTGCTTTCTTGAACCATCAACCTGACTAACCTCATTCTTTCAAAAAACTAGATCACCTAGTTGAAAATATCTTTGCTAAACTTTCACGTTGCAATATTTTGCCATTTTTTGTTGTGTAATTTGCTTCTCGAATGGTAGCTATGAGTCTTCTTTCTTTTAGGAGATCGAGATTTGCTATTCAGCATTGATCTGCAGAAGTTGCTTCGTGATGAATCACTCGGGATGTAGGCATTCCAATTTCTACTGGAATCACAGCTTCTGCTTCACAAATGAGTCTAAAATGGGTTATGCCATTAGCTGCATATGGAGTTGTTCTATAAGACCACAACGCACTTGGCAATTCCTCAATGTCTCTTTCCTTTTACTCTATTGATAAGAGACAGGCCATTCCTAGTATAAAAGTTTTGTTGGAAACTTCAGTCTGCCCATTTACTTGTGGATGTTCCATAGAAGTGGTATGTAGTTGAAACTCCAAATCTTTACAAAATGTCTTGAAAGGTTCTCCTAAAAACTGTGTTCCATTATTTGAGATAAGCATATGATGTATGCCATATCAGCAGACTATATTTTTCTAGAAGAAAGCTTATAAACTTTTCCCAAAAATCGATTTAAGTGGTTTAGTATTCAATCCATTTGGAAAAATAATCAATGGTTGCTACCAAATATTGATATCCTCTAGATTTTTTTGGGAGAGGGCCTAATATGTCATTCCTCCAATGCTGAAAAAGCTAAGAACTTGTGATCGGATTAATATCCTCTATTTGCTTTCGTGGGATAGGTGCATGAATTTGACACTTATGATAGCTTGAAACGAGCTGATAAGCATTATGGTCAGCCAATAATATCCCATTAATATAGCTTTCTTGGCCAGGCTCCTTACCTCAATGTGACTCCCGCATATGCCTTCGTGTATTTCTAGAAGCACATATTCGGCTTCTCCAGGAGGTAAGCCCCAAAGCAAAGGAGATAAATATAATTTCCTGTATAGGATACCTTCAACAATATCATATTTTATAGCTCAGATTTTGAGTCTCCGAGCATCCACCCTTCCTTTAGGAAGGATCCCTTGAAGTAGATAGTCACATATTGGTTTTATCCATTCCTGGTCTTTCTTGACATCTAGGACCCTTTCATCTTCATTGATCGACCTATGGATCAGAACTTCTACAATACCTCTTTAATCAAGATAAAAGTATACAATCAGTGCTAATTTTGCTAACGCATTAGCATGGTTGTTCTTTGCTCAAGAAATTTTGATGAATTCTACCTACTTGAAGGATTCCTTCAGCTGTTGAATCTTCTGAAGGTATTTCTGTAAAATTACCCGTCATGTCTCAAAGTTTCCTAGGACCAGATTAACCATTAACATGGAATCACTATTTACTTTAACTCCTTGGATGCTCATCTTTTTGGTTGGTTTTAAGCTAGATAAGATGGCTTCATATTCAGCTTCATTATTGGTGGCTTGAAAATTAAATTGGAGAACATATGTGTAACATTGGCCTTCTGGAGATCAGATAATTACTCTAGTCCCTGGTCCAGATTCACATGAGGCTCCATCCACATGTAGCTTCGAAACTAAATAATTCTGATCATTTTCTACCAAGCTCTGGTCTTGAAAGATTGAATTGATCTATTGTAGTGGAGTTGTGCTTTCCACAATGAAACCAACTAACACTTGAGCTTTTATGGTCTACCTTGTCTTAAATGTTATATCATGTTCGAAGAGCTCTACTAACCACTTAAACATTATTCATAAGACATCTAGTTTTCCTGAGACACTCTTCAGAGGAAAGTTAGTATAAAAAATGATTTTATGTCCTTGGAAGTATGGCCTTAACTTTCGAGCAGCAACAATAAAAGAGAAGACCACTTTTGTAATTGATGAGTAATTTAACTCTGGTCCTTGAAGGACTTTATTGACGAAGTAAATTGGTATCTATATGTGGTGTTTTTCAGAGATCAAAGCTACACTTACTGCTTTTTAAAAGCTTAGAGGTAGAGATACAAGGTTTCCTCAAGCTAAGACGTAGTTAAGGTTGGCATGTTGACCAGAAACTCTTTCAGCTTATCGAAGGTTTGTTAACAATGTTCTATCTATTCAAAGTTTTTGGCTTTTTGAAGCGTTGAAAGAATAGCAGTCATTTACCTCTAGCCATCTCAACTAACTTAGATAAAAACTTGTTTAGCGTAACCATCTTTCATGTGAGAAATTATACCCCTTTGATTGACTATGGAGGATTAATGTCTAGCACTACTTGCACTATTCCTCTTTCAGAGATAATAAAGCCTAAAAATTTCCTTGAAGGGACCGTAATGGTATATTTGTGGGTTTTTAACCTTGTGTTAACACTTCTCATGTCTCAAAGGTTTTCCTTATGACATTAATAGTATTTTCATAAGATCGACTCTTTACCACCATGTCATCAATATAGATTTCCATGTTTCTTCCAATCCAATTTTTGAAAAGTTTGCTAACGAGTGTCTGATATATGGCTCCTGCATTCTTTAACCCAAAAGGTATGGTTTGAACACAATAAGTCCTCTTATCTTTGATGAAGGAGGTCTTCTCCTCATCTTTCTTGCTAAGAAAGATCTGGTGATACCCTTCTGCATCTAGAAAATGCCCTATTACAAAAGCCTGCAAATGAATTAATAACTAGGATATTGATCCGAAGCAAAAAGTAACTGTCTTTAGGATAGACTTCATTGAAATTAGTGAAATCGATTTACATTATCCAGTTCATTTCATATTTTCTTACAAGTACAGGATTGAACAACCAAGAAGAATAGAAGACTTCATGAATTATCTGAACTGCTAATAGCTTATCTACTTCAATGTCTATGATGGAGCTATGCTCTTGACCAAAGAGTCTTTTCTTCTCCTTGACAGGCTTGTATGTTGGGTCAATTCCTAACTTGTATTCAATGACCTCTTATGGAATTCCCGACATGTCATCCGTACACCAAGCAAAGCGATTCCTTTACTCATATAGAAGTCTAAGAAGATCATTCTTTAATTGAGCAGGGAGAGCAACACATATTCTTAGCTTGATCGGGTCAGAAAGTATCAAAGACAATTCTTCTATCGGGATTCCAAATTCTAGTTGGATTACCTTTTCTTTTTCATCACTCAGCTCCATATCTTTTGTCAAGATACCTGAGCTTGACCGTCCATCCTTGTTCTCTTGCTTACCATCAAAAGAACTCTCCACTTCAATCTAAAGAGTCTTTTCCTTTATCGGTATACTTTGTAGAGACATCATGTAACATTTCAGATACTTTTGCTGATTTTCCCATATACTTTCCTCTGATCCATCATACATGGCGAACCTAATCCCCAGGTGATAGACTGAAGGTAAGATAATAAAGACGTACTGGGATGGTTGTCCTAATGTCATGTTGTAAGGAGTGGGCTTCTTAACCAAGATAAAGTTAATCATCTCAATTTGGCATCTCGAGGACTTTTCAAATGTCAGAGGTAATGTCACTATTCCTTCAGGCATGACTGAGTCTCTTGTGACATCCAACAAGCGGGTTACAGACAGGTCTGATATGATCAATTACTGATACCTATTCTTTCCTAAGCATTCAAATATATGATGTCTGTAGAGCTTCCGCTATTAATGAATACTCAATATACTTTGTAGTCGCCCACTTTGACATGGATGACTATCCGGTCCACATGTGGGTATTGATTTGGTATAGGATCTTCAGCTGTAAAATGATGCCCAGATTGGCACAGGACTTTTTTGGAAGTACCTTACCGGGTGGCATGGGCCTAGCATAACACTTTCTAGCATTAGCTGATTCTCTACTGATTCTACCTCCGGTAATAGCACCAATGATGCTTTCATTTGGTTTACTCTTCCGATTCGCGACTACAAACTCTTCAGTTCCCATGATGATATTGATCACTTCTGCAACATCATTTTTATCATAAGAAGGCCCCTTTTGATGGTGTCTTTGGTTCAGGTAATTGGGCCTAGAAGGCCAATAATCATTTTGAACTCCATTACCATTCTGTTTGAACTGTTAGGCGGCTCTGAGGATGATATTTGCATGTATCCATCCTTAATAGCTTGCTCTATACTGATTTTTAGATCATTACACTCTTCAGTGTCATGGCCATGATCTCCGTGATGACACAATAGTGAGATCTATCTCATTTGTAATGATCAATTCAAGTGTTAGTTTCATTAGAAGACGAGGCTGGAGGATTCGTTCATTCTGAATTTGAAATAAAATCTCCTTCCTAGAAGTGTTAAGAAGGGTAAAATCTGCATCTGGAAGAACTAGAATTCGTGGAGGTCGAAAAATATTCTATCCTGGAAAAGTGACTCTACTAGATAGTGGCCCTTGATTATTTTTTTGATAACTTCTAGGTATGAAGCTTTGCTGATCATTTTTCTTGAATTTTTTGCCATTCTTGCCACTAATATCTTCTTTGTGTTCGACTTTTTAGATTCAGATTCAGGGATTCTCTTCCTTCTTCCTTTTAGGTATGGAGTTCCCTTTTTGTTCAATTTGATTCTTTACCATGAATATGACTGTCATCTCTTCGAAAGAGTTCATTGAAAATCTTAGGAACTCATGTAGCAAGTTTTACCTTGAAGTTTCTAGGCTTTACTCTACTCATGAAAGCTGTAATCATCATCGCTTTGTCAGCATCTCAAACTAGGATGACCTCATCATTGAAACGACCAATACACTTTGCTTTAAAGATTCATCTGGTTTTTGCTTAATGTTTATAAGGTGTGCAGGTTCTTTCTGAATAACTTGCTTACTCATGAAGTGTCTGGCGAACTTTCGTGCAAGATCAGCAAAAGAATCAACAGACTTAGGAAGCAACTCTTTGAACTATTTTTGAGCTAATTCTCTTATTGTGGTGGCAAAAAGCTTGCATGTGATGGCATCATAGTATCCAAACAGCCTTGTAACTAAAGCTACACGGGCAATATGATTAGCTGGATCAGTGGCCTCTTTATAAGGATCTAAGATCAGGCTGTTTAAAGTTGAGAGGGATTTGTTCTAAATGGATGCTTTTATGAATAGATCTTAAGAGTTAGCACCAATTCTGTGAGGTTAACAGTGTTTTTCCTATAATCTCTTGAACTTTCCATTTCACTTTGGACATGAGCTCCTCCTTACCTTGGCGTAGAGTTTTGGCTGTTATGACTTTTTGACAGACTTTAGGTTGGGACCCATCCTGTCAAAGACAATACATACCTTGACTCTGAGTTTGATACATTAATGCTTCTGGCTAAGGCTTCATAGAATAGTGATGACTATGCTATTAGCGTCATCTTGATTAGGAAATCTAGTACCACCAAGGAAAGCTTCCTTATTTTTGTTCACGGTTTCCATGAAGGTTTGGAAGGCTTGGAAATTTTTAGAAAGAAACTATAACATATCTTTCTCAATCAGTCCTACTGTCTGGTATGCAGATCTAGGAGTTGATATAGATTAGGATAGTACAGTTTCATGTCAAAATTGTACAATCTTGCTGCTTTGTGTAGTCTTGCTACTTGCTTTCTTTTTGTGTTTTCCCATTCAAGGATAAAGGATATCAATAAATGTGTAAGCATGTTTTATTGTTTGCTAGAATTTTAGGATGATGAAGAAAGTTTAGGGAAAGGCTTTTTACTCATTTCCCATAGACAGTGCTAGTTGATGAAACATTGGATAAGGTGTAGGATGAGAGATATTGATGTATAAGTCTCGTAGGCTTCGTATATTATTTAATAGCCTTGAGGAGGCTGGTAAAAATTTGTTCCTGTGTTGCATGTTATCAATTGGTATTTATAGGCAAAGGTTTCCTCATTCAGGTTTAGAGCCTCTGACCTGTAGGAGGTCGGACCTAGATGGTCAGCTAATAGACCACGTCCAATCATTCATCTCAAAGAATATGCATCAGTAATTGATACTGTGTTACAGAATTACCCTGATTGGGTTACAGGACACGTGTCGTTATTCTATAGGGTGAACCTTCATGTATCATTAGTAGATTTAATTTGTCCCATATTAGTTTGAGAGATAAAAAGCACTTAATATATTGCTAGGTTGGGTTCAAGACCTACTAACTTATCAGAGACAAGTCTATCACAATAAAATCCTAATCCTACACAATGAATAATTGATTCGTGTCGTGTCGAATCTGTTTATTATCGTTTTGTGTTGTGTTTTGTTTAACCTGTCTAACCTATTTAGATTTACTAGCGATTTTGGAAATTTGTATAATAGCATCAAACAGAGTTAGTACAATAAATGACAAAGGAAAATTTTTATTGGTCCTTTTTCATTCTTTTTAGTTTCTAAAATGATAATTCAGGGTTAACAACGGATAAAGCGTGTTTACTATTTGGAATGTGATGTTCTTTTGCAATCTTTCATATATAACTAACTCCTATGCATTATAGCTAACAAAATTATTCTTTAATAGAAGAGTCAAAATGTGACTATTTAATCCATTCAATGATGCTCGTACCTATTCTAGATAATGAACTATTACTCCTCAAGTGCAATAGTCATAACCATACTTAATTATTTGCCTGTCTTATATGAAATAGTTGGATGACCAAAGAGTTTATTGCTACTTTATGCCTAATCTAGTCAATATGACATTATGAATTCTTGTAATCAAAATAAGAAAGGGAATGAACTCATCGTGGATAAGACCAAAATGCAAGCCCACCAATACTTCAAGTTTGAATCACAAAAATGAGCAAGTAATAGCATAATACATAGTGGAAATTTTTATCCAGTAATTTTTTGGGCTACCTGGGTAACCCGAGGGTTAACCCGATCTGACCCATTTATTTACGTGTCATAAATAGGTCAACCCATTTACAACTCGAATCCGTTAAAACCCTGATGTTTTCCAAACCTTATTTTGATGATGACATAAGCAGTAAACTCTGAAAATAAGCTGTGTAGGTCTGCTATCTTTTTCTGGAAACAGTCGTTTGAACGCAGTACACCGTTTGAACTATGCCATTTTCCTCAAACGAACAGGAGCGTCCGATACAGATTCACTCGGATGCATTTCACCTCCGATTGGACAGGCAGAAAGCAAACTTCTTCAAGCTCCTCAACGGACGCATACAATTGTTCGAACAAAGCTTGCTTTGGATGAACAGGACCGTCCAAAACTAAGTCTGGACGAAGAAACGGATGCATGCACGACCGTCCGAATAATTTCCTTCACCAACCATACTAAGATCAGATGCTGTGTCGGACGCACCATCTTTATCTCGGACGTCTGAAACTCAACTTATCAATTAACGGCTAGTTTTTGTGCATTTATTATTGAGCCGATTGGAAGTAGTTATAACCACAATTTATTGCTCCTATAAATACCTGCTCTATTGTTCTGTAACAAAAATCTAATACATTGAATACAGGCCTTAGAAAAGAGCAATTTGAGTGTAAATTGGCTATAGTGCTATATTGTATTAGTGTGTAGCTTAGAGTGCATTTCGAAATTTTGAGTGGAGTGATAATCTTGTACAAAAGTGAGGTTGTAAGTAAAATTCTTGGCTCAACTAAAAGAGTTTTAGTATGAGCAAGAATTCACCTACTTTGTAAAGATTATTGGCTCACCATGTTTGTGAAGCATTCTAGTGGCTTATTACTTCAAACTTGTTAGCTTGGAAGTATTGTTTATTTAATCTGCTTTCTTACTTTCTTTACATTTCTTAAGTTTCATTGATTCTATCTTCACCATATTTTTGTTAGTAGAAAAAATCTCAATAAGTTTAATCTTTATAAAAGTAATTTTTGAAACCATAATTCACCCCCTCTCTTAGGGTGTTTTGGGACCAACAATTGGTATCAGAGCTTGGTCTCATTTTATTGCTTAAATTACTTTTGAGAAAAAAAATCTATTATGGCAACCCACAATGCTCTATTTTTTGAGGGTCAATCCATTACTAGGCCCCCTATGTTCAATGGGGCAAATTTTATTAGTTGGAGAGATAAGATGAAAATATTTTTGCAATCTATTGATATTGACTTGTGGTATGTTGTAAATGAAGGTCCCTTTGAAGCTACCATCATTGATGATCATACAAATAGAAGAAGAGAAAAGTCAAGGGATGAGCTCACTCTATAAGACAAGGAAAACTTGAATTTAAATGCAAAAGCTATGAATGTGCTATACAATGCCTTAGATGTGTAATGAATCAACTCAATGTTAAGGGATGCATTTCTGCTAAAGAAATTTGGGATAAATTGAAGGAAATCCATGAAGGGACCGACGATGTTCGAGAGCAAAAGAAATCCTTACTTGTCACCAAGATGTATGAGTCCTTCAAGATAGAACCACATGAAAATATTGACAAAATGTATTGTAGGTTCAATGACATCATTAAGGATCTTGAAGCATTGGGTAAGGAGTATTCTTTGGGTGAAAAGAATAGAAAAATCTTGAATGCTCTATCCAAAGAATAGGAGGCCAAAACCATCTCTATAGAGAAGGCTAAGAATTAAGTTCTATGCCTATTGAATCACTAATCAACTCTCTTACTTCTTATGAATTGAAGTTGAAGGCCAAAGTGGTGGATGATGAAGAAGCAAGACCAAAAAAGAGCATTGCATTAAAGACCTCTCAAGAAGATGATGAAAATGGCTCCATCAGTTTAGAAGATGAAAATCTTGATGGAGGAGATCTTGCACTCATCACCAAAAGATTTCTTAAACATTACATCAACAAACGGAGAATGAGAAGAGGTGGAGCTACCAATTCAAATAATTTCAAAGGGAAGACTAAGCTAGAAATGAAGAAGCAAAATGAAAACTGCATCTTTTTGAATGCGGTCAACCCGGACACTTTGCAAATGAGTGTCCTTCCAAGAAAAAGAAGGAAGGAAGAAAGCCCCGCTTCAACAACTTTCAAATCACATGGGATGATTGCAATTCCGAGGAAAAGTTGAAGAAGAAATGGAGTCGGCACAAATGGCCTTTATGGCTATTAGAGATGATGAGGTAAATTCTAACTATGACTCCAATAATGAAAATGATGATAGTGATCTTGAATCTTTCATTTTAAAATTACATGATAACTTAAAGGAATCATATGCTAGAAATAAGGAGTTAGTAAAGAAATCAAATGCTTTATTGAATGCTAACTCTAAACTTGTGAATGAAAATAATAGGTTATCACAAGAAAATAGTGACTTGAAGAAAAGAATGCATGTGAAATCAAATGTCAAGGAAGAACAAGCCTCCTTGAAGAAAAGATTGGATGATTTGAATGTTCTCTTGACTAGAAAAAGAGAAAATGTTGTTGATTTGAAAATAAATAGATTATCTAATGTATTGATTACCAAAAATTTTGTTATGTTTAGAAGTGATGACTTATGTTTTATAAAATCAAAATCCTCTTTCTATGGAAATAAATATATTATTTATAAGTATTTCCAACAACATGGACATGTCAAGAATATGTGCTATGTCAAGAAAAATGAGAAACTTGGAATGAAAGCCGTATGGATCAATAGCAACTTCACTTACTCTAATGGACCCAAGAAAATATGGGTACCAAAAGTTATCAATTGATTTGTTGTGTAGCTACTTAACATCACCAACAATGCTAAGTGGTTCATAGATAGTGGATGCTCAAGACACATGACAGGTGATGCTTCTCTCTTCACAAACCTCAAATCCAAAAATAGTGAAAAATTAACATTTGGGGATAACAATAAAGCAAAATCAATCGGCATTGGTGATGTAGGTAAAAATGGTGAAACCTTGATAAAGAATGTGCTTCTTGTTGATAATTTGAACTACAATTTATTGAGTGTAAGTCAACTTAATGTGATAAAAATTTATATGTGTTATTTACCAAGTATGAATGTCTTATTCTTGATAAAAATCATGTTGTTTTATTTAAGGGTGCTAGGCACAATGATGTTTATGTGATTCTCCTTGACAAAATTAGTAATAGCAATGTAAAATATCTCATCGCTTCCATAGATGATCCTTGGCTTTGACATAGAAGACTTTGTCATTTTAATATGGATTTAATTGAAAAACTTGCTAAGAAGGAATTGGTAAGATGTTTGCCAAAACTAAAGTTTTTGAGAAATAAAATTTGTGATGCATGCTAATTTGGTAAACAAGTTAAAGTTTCCTTTAAACCAAAGAATTATGTGTCTACTTCTAAACCTTAGAACTGTTGCACTTAGACTTGTTTGGACTAACTCAGCATGCTAGTCTTGGTGGTTGTAAATATGCTTTTGTGATTGTGGATGACTATTCTAGGTATACTTGGGTATTATTTCTTGTTCACAAAAATGAACTTTTTGAAAATTTTGTAATAAATTGTTTTCCAAAATTCAAAATTGGTTGAATTTAAAGATCACTTGATTAAGAAGTGACAATGGTGCAGAATTTATATTTGGAGACTTTTCTGAATTTTGTGATCACAACGGTATTACACATGAATTTTAGGTTGTTAGAATTCCTCAACAAAATGGTGTTGTTGAAAGGAAAAATAGAACTCTTCAAGAAACCGCTAGAACTATGATTAGTGAATGTGATTTACCACAATATTTTTGGGCCAAAGCCGTTAACACGGCTTGTTATGTCATAAATCGAGTTTTGTTGAGGTCCATTTAAACAAAACTCCTTATGAACTCCTATTTTGTAAAAAATCTATTGTGAGCTATTTTAAAGTTTTTGGTTGCAAATGTTTTATTTTAAAAATCAAAGAAAATCTTGGTAAATTTGACAAAAAATTGGATGAAGGAATTTTTTTAGGATATTCTAGTGACAAGAAAGCATACCGAGTATACAATAGAAGAATGCTTTTGATTGAAGATTAGTTGTACATGTTACATTTGATGAAGCTAATGATGTTATCTCAAAGAATATATGTGAAGATGAAGATGTAGGTATTCAAAAGGAGCTTGAGAAGCTTACTATCCATGAAGATCATCAAGAGATCACATCAAGCAATGGTGTAAATAACCATCAAGTAGATGATGAAAAAGAGAAGAATGAGGATATTCCAAAAGATTTTCCACAAGCATGGAGATTTGTCTCTAGTCACCCTCAAGATTTGATCATAGGTGATCTATCCGATGGGGTAACAACTCGATCTCATAAACCTTTGAATCGTAATTGTACATTACTTTCTCACATTGAGCCTAAACATGTAGATGATGCTTTAAATGATGCATCTTGGGTCATTACCATGCAAGATGAACTTCAATTTGAGAAAAATAACGTATTGACCTTAGTTGAAAGACCATCAATTCATCCCGTAATTGGAACAAAATGGGTTTTTATAAACAAATTAAATGATAAAGGCGAAATCATAAGTGAACAAAGCCAGACTTGTTGCAAAAGGTTATGCTCAAGAAGAAAGTATTGACTTTGATGAAACTTTTGCACCCGTTGCTAGATTAGAATCCATTCGCATGCTTCTTGCATATGTATGTTTCATTATTTCAAATGGATGTCAAAAGCACTTTTTTTAAATGGTTTTATTGATCAAGAAGTTTTCGTTATAAGAGACAGAGTTATTGGTGAAAACAAATAATTTTCAAATCATGTTCTGAAACTCTCTAAAGCATTATATTGTTTGCAACAAGCTCCAAGAGCTTGGTATGAAAGACTAAGTGGTTTTTTGATTGAAAATGGATTTAAAAAAGGTGTCGTTGACACCACTCATTTTACCAAAACAAATTCCAATGGTTTGTTAATTGTTCAAATTTACGTTGATGATATTATTTTTGGAGCAACTAATGAAAGCTTGTGCAAGGATTTCTCAAACTTGATGCAAAAAGAGTTTGAAATGAGTATGATGGGAAAGTTACAATTTTTCCTTACACTACAAGTTCACCAAACAAAGGAAGGGACGTTTATTACACAAATCAAGTACACAAAGGAACTATTCAAACGATCGGAATGGAAGATTGCAAACAAGTTGGTACACTTATGTGCACCTCAACCAAACTTGATAAAGATGAAGGAGGTAATAGTGTTGATGAAAAATACTATAGAGGTATGATCGGAAGCCTAATTTATTTAACGGCTAGCAGACCAGATATTATGTTTGATGTTTGTTTATGTGCTAGATTTCAATCTTGCCCTAAACAATCGCACTTAATGGCTGTAAAAAGTATTTTTAGATACTTAAAGGGCACAATGGATTTTGGTCTGTGGTACCCAAAATTCTCTATATTTGATTTAATTAGTTATTATGATACTGACTTTGCTGGGAGTAAATTTGATAAAAAGTACTAGTGGTATGTGTCATCTCCTGGGTAATTGCCTTGTATTTTGGTTTAGCAAAAAATAGAATTCTATTTCTCTTTCTGTGGCTGAAACCGAATACATGCTGTGAAATTGTTGTGCCCAACTTCTGTGGATGAAACATATGCTAAAAGATTTTGGTGTTGTCTTTGATTGTGTGCCTATAAGGTGTGACAACACTAGTGCAATTAGTCTCACAAAAAATCCTGTAATGCATTCTAGAATCAAACACATTGATGTTAAGCACCATTTTATTAGAGATCTTGTTTGCAAAAAAGAAATATGTGTTGAATTTGTGTCTTCTTTAGATCAATTGGCTGACATTTTTACTAAACCCTTGGCCTTAGATCGTTTTGAATCTCTCAGAAATCGTTTGGGGATTTTAAAGTTCACATCGGCATAGTCTCTTAGATCGGACGCACATGCTCGTCCGAACAACACTCTCTGACGGACGCTTTCTCTCGTCCAAAAATCTCCTCTCTGCCTCGGACTCTTATGATCGTTCGAATGTTCCTCACTTTCTTCATTTTCCCACTGGAATCCTACCTAACGCTTCCCATCATCCTAGAAAATATCGAACACAGTAGCCTTGAGTTTCGGCCGAACACGATCGGACGCATACAAATCGTTCGGACATCCAAACGGTCCCTCTGCTCAATAAAAACCGTTCATTTTTCCCCTTTCAGACTCACCCTAAACCCCGTCTTCTGGTGAAAATTTTTCCCTCAAAATTCCTCTAACTTCTTCCTTCTCTCAATAAATTGATTGAGGAATCTTCATTCCCAAACTATTCATTACCCTTATTGCGCTCTATTTCATCCATCTACCATCAAATTTCATCAAATTTCCACCAACTTTCCAAAAATCACATTTTTTTCTTTTTCTTATGTTGAAGACCTTCAATTCACAATGGTTCGATCTCGTGGAGGCTCTTCAACAGCAACTCGTGGACGTAAATCAAAAGGAAAATCTCCAGTGCTAGGTGATCAGAGGCTAATACTCAAGCTTCAATGAAATCCACCCCTACCAAAATTCATCGATGCCAAGGCATCTGCCAATTTATAAATCTTGTTTTGAAAAACAAAATTGTGGTCACCTAGTTCACATTGACTTACCTGTTTATTATGACATGGTGCTCCAATTCACAGGCAATCTTAGAAAAGGCTCCACTGTTCGCACATTAATTTCTCGTGTGAACAGCACAAATCTTGAAATTTCTTCTAACATCATAAATACCATTTTTGAATGTGAAGTCTCATCCCCGAATGAATTTTCCTATTTCTTTTCTTTAGATAAATGGCCACTCTGGATACTAGATTTGATATTGACGAGGTCAGAGCAATTTTTAATATCAATTTCAAACAGGTCTTGGAAGCCAAGACTACTTTGCTCACTCCTGAAATGAATATTTTATACACCCTTGTCACAATTTTGCTATTACCTACTGACGGGCATCGCACCAAGCCCAAAAAAATACAACTTTACCTGTTTTACTGTGTTTTCAAAGGCATTTCTCTTGATTTTGGGTACCTTTTCTGTTCCTTGTGGGAACTATTTCTTACCGATACTCGTCGAAACATTCCTTTCGACAAATTTCTCACCAAAGTGTTTGATTATCTTGAAGATGTACCCTTCAGCGAAAACAAACAATTCCCTCCCTATTTCAACAAAGCCTACATTGAGCGGAAAGGCCTCCGTTATTTTAATGATCAATGGTTAACTAAAGCTGCCTTTGATATTGAACGATCAAAATCTCAAGTCTCTACCTCTGGTCTGGCACTTCCCCATTCCCCTCCTTCTCACACACCTCTGCCAGTCCATGATCCTCATCCTTCTTCCTTTGAACCTTCACGTTCACAAATTTGCGGCCTTCTTAGTTCTTTGAGCACTCAGGTGAGCTCCTTCCAACGTCACACTAATTGCAAGTTAAAGCGCCCTGAAACTCATCAGATAATCCTCTAAGAGGCACTCAATTTAGGCATGTCTTCTTCAACTTAGGTTCAATTTGCAAATATTCAATCACAGTATCCCCTTGACTCTTCTACTAAAAGTGATGACAATGACAATGCCGAAAAAGAGGATGATCATAAAGGGCAACAACGAGGACATTGATGATCAAGGTGTTGTTGTTGTGCTGATGAGGGTGACGTCGAGGATATTGATGATACATTCAATTTTATCATGCAACGTCGTGACCACGGAGATGACGATAGTGAAGCTACTGCCGATGATGCTCCTACCAAATGACGCAAGATCGAAAAACGTTCTAAGAAGAAAAATGACTCGACTTAGATTCTCTGATCTGTATTTTAGCTTTGGAATTACCTTGGATGTTATTTTAAAATAGATGTTGGAATTGAAATTATTTTGGTTTTATGAATTATTTTGGTTTTGAAATTGAAATATGTTATTGTTCAATTTTGATGTTGTTGATTTAGTGCACTCTCTCAGGCAAAGCCTTTTTTTTTTATGATGTCAAAAGGGAGAGTAGGAATATGCAAAATTGTTGGTTGTGCTATTGTTTTTTCTTGATATACATGATTGGATATGATTGGTTATTTAGTGACTATTTGTCATCATCAAAAAGGGGGAGATTGATGTTTTCAAAACCTTACTTTGATGATGAGATAAGCACAAAACTTTGTAAAACAAGCTGTGTATACACTGCTAGATTTCTGTTGAAAACAGGTCGTTCGGACACAGTACACCGTTCGAACTATGCCATTTTTCTCGGACGAACAGGAGCGTCCGACATAGATTCACTCGGACGCATTTCACCGTCCGATCGGACAACTATCCGAACAAAATTTGCTTTGGACGAACAGGACCGTCTGAAACTAAGTCTAGACAATGAAACGGACGCATGCACGGCCGTCCAAACAATATCCTTCACCAACCTTACTGAGATCGGACACTGTGTTGAACACACCATTTTTAACTCGGACGTCCGAAACCTTAACGGTTAGTTTTTGTGCATTTATTATTGAGCCGTTTGGAAGTAGTTACAACCACAATTTATTGCTCCTATAAATACCTACTCTATTGTTCTGTAAGAAATATCTAATACATTGAATACAAGCCTTAGAAAAGAGCAATTTGAGTGCAAATTGGCTATAGTGCTATATTGTATTAGTGTGTAGCTTAGAGTGCAATTCAAAATTTTGAGTAGAGTGATAATCTTGTACAAAAGTGAGGTTGTAAGTAAAATTCTTGTCTCAACTACAAGAGTTTTACTGTGAGCAAGAATTTGACCTACTTTGTAAAGATTATTGGCTTGTACCAAGGTTGTGAAGCATTCTAATAATTATTACATCTAAGCTTGTTAGCTTGGAAGTATTGTTTATTTAATCTGCTTTCTTGCTTTCTTTACATTTCTTAAGTTTCATTGATTCTATCTTCATCATATATTTGTTAGTAGAAAAAATCTGAATAGGTTTAATTTTTACAAAAGTAATTTTTTAAATACTAATTCATCCCCCCCTTTTAAGAGACAGGCAACTTTGTTTTACAAACACAACCGTGACCTGCTAATTTCGTTTCATGTTCGTAATGATTTATCGTGTCATGTCAAAAATTGACAATTTAAATTTCTAGCCAAAGTTAAGTCAAGAATGATTGTTGAAATGGTTATGGGCAAGAACCATTGTTGAAACGGGGTGTAGATAATGTCTCAGGATGGGGTTGAGTGAATCAATTCGGATTTGGGACAACAAGTGGTTACCAATGCCAAGACAGTTTAAAATTTTGTCGAGGCCAAGTGACAACACTGAGCTCAGCTAGTTTCGGATCTTATCAACTGAGGAAAAGGTAATCTACAGTTGTTGAATTCATTTTTTAGATACAGGATGTAGACGTCATATGGTACTAGAGGCCAGGTAAACTTATCTAGAACTATTCTAGATTAGGTCAGTTTTCAGTCATATGGCTTTGAAGGCCAATCTTTTGGGGGTGTCTTCTAGTTCTAAATCGTGTGGAACTTATGGTTCCATAGAAACAAAGAGGTTTTTGAGGTTCAACAATACGATCCTTTGGCTTTTGTTAAGTTTGCCAGGAATTGTATTCGTGCTTTTAAGAAGGAAAACTGAAAGCTTGTAGTAGTCACTCCTCTGCATCACCTAGAAAGATCGATGGAGCCTTCTAGCTTAGGGAATGACCAAAATTAATTTTGATAGGGCAGGTTTCAAATACCAAGAAGCAGTATGTTGGGAGTTATAGTGAGGGATAATAAGGGTAATGTTTCTAAGGGGTCATTTTTTTGTTAGGTTTCCCAGGAATTGTATTCGTGCTTTTGAGAAGGCAAACTTGAAGCTCGTAGTAGTCACTCCTCTGCGTCACCTAGAAAGATCGATGGAGCCTTCCAGCTCAGCGAATGACCAAAATTAATTTTGATAGGGCAGGTTTCAAATACCAAGAAGCAGTGCACTGGGGTTATGGCGAGGGATGATACGGGTAATGTTTCTAAGGGGTCGTTTTAAGAGTTTTACAGGGTTTTATTGTCCTACTGTTGTTGAAATTTTTGCACCCAAGGAAGCTATAATTTTGGCATGGGAATTTCCAATAGATGTTAAGAAAGGATTACTGCCTCAGTTAGGTATACAAATGGGTACACACTAAAAAATTCACTCTAATGCTAAAACTCAATTCCCATGCAAGCACAATATTATCTATTCATCCTCATTTTGAGCAATTCCCTTCTAGAATCTCCCATTGACCAATTGTACCTCTTAGACAATTTGTCGAACCATTTCTGCTAAACAAAACCTTTTTCCCTGGAAAATGATCTCATTCCTTCTCCTCCAAAGAATTAGCTTCACTGTTCCACCACACAATCTTCTTCTTGTTAATCATATCCAGTCCCCACCATCAATGACAAAGTTCGTCCTTGCACTCTTGTGACTACACAAAGAGCATATCAAATTCTCAAAAAAAAAAGAAAAAAGACATCAACAGAGGACCACAAGGGTGCTAATTGTCTTGTCACTGAAACACTTGTCGTACCCCCCCTACAACCCGCGGTCTGGCCGGCACCTTTGGGACCGGCACCGTCGCCATGTTGTGCTGGTGAAATAGGTGATTAAATGCAAAAATCCTATTTACTATTTACAAACACAAATTACCTACTTACTATTACAAATTTAAATGAATCACCTATTTACTATTACATAACGGGGCTTTAAATGCGACTATGAATTGTACAAAAATAATCTAAGCTATAGGGAGCACAGGATTGGAGTCGCCACCCGGTGTGTTGGTACGCCGGGACACAAAAATACATCAAAATTTAAAGAGAAAATAAACCCTAGTCTAGATTGACTCCTGGTCCACATAATTCAAAAAAAACATGAGTTCGGGAATCCTGTTGTAAAATGGGAAGGTTTGGGATAGATTTGAATTTTCCTCGGCACCCACTTTATCCGGCGTTGGACCAGTTGTATGATTTTATCGCCTTTTCCTTTTTAATTTTAGTATTCATTATTGCTGACTTTGTAACGACGTGTGCTTGAGATAGTTTAAAAGTAATAAAATATGTACATATTAATGAGGAAATGAAAATAAATGGTAAATAATAACATTGACAGGTAAATTTAGCCCGGGGTCCAATTTAAAGTCGCACACATTTAGCTTGTAGTGCCCTTTAACTCCCAAGGGGCAAAACAATCGTTTTTCATGCACGCCAGAGTTTACTTCTAGCCCAATTTTATATTATTGATACAGTTATTAAGTCATTTATTTCGGACTAAATTGAGTTTGATTCAAATATTTAATGTCTAGTCGTGCAACTAAACAAAATTTGAGGACAGAAGAGTAGATTCACATCATTTAACAAGTAAGAAAAAGCATAAATATTATATCGAGACCAACAAACATAAAAAAATAAAGCACAAATCATCACAAAAGAAACTAATCGAAAAATATGTGCAAAATCAGAGCCTATTTACAATTTAATACTCATAAGGGCAAAACGATAATTTCACAATCAAAAGGTAATTAAACATATTAAAATGTCAAACAAAAATCAAATTAAAGCATGGTGGTTATTGTCATTAAAAATGTAACTTAGAAGAAATTTGAAAAAAACAGTAATATTAAAGAAAATTTCTTAAGGGCCTAAATGTAATTTAGAAAATTATTTGAGGGCTAAAATGCAAAAATCTGAAATCTGGAGGGTTAAAACGCAAATAAAAAATTTTCTGAACTTTTTTTAAAAAAAAAAATTTTGTGTGCCACGTCGTCGATACATGGCAGATCAAGTGAGCTGTGTCAGCAAGCTTTTCTCTCTTTTTTTTTAGGAATTGCCACGTTATCGCTGACGTGGATAACATGGCGCCACATCATCGATGACCTGGTGCCACGTCATCGACGACGTGGCAGGAAAAACTAAAAACCTAAGGAAAATGGGGCAAGGATATTCGAACCAATGCCCCCAGAGGAGTAATACTTGCTGCTGAACCACTAGCGCAAAACCATTTTTGGGTTATGGTTCAGTTTGTTTTTATTTATACACTTGAAAGTTTCTCTACATTCCCCCAACTTCTTCCTCTTCTTCCCCAACGGTAAACAACCATTCAAAATTCTCCCAACTCCATAACCACCCCAAAAGTGAAACCTTCAAACCTTAACCCAAAAATTCTAAGAAAATAGCCATAAAATTCTAATTTTTACATAGAACATGAAGATATAACAATTAATTAACATAAACAACTACATAAACATAAATCAAAGGGTGAAAGTGGGCATATGAACCAAACACAAAAGTCTTGCATAAAAGATCTACAAAATTTTCGTGTAAACCTTTAGAGACACTCCAAAAAATATTCTAAAACCAATAAAAACATTAAATTTAAACATTATGAACTATAAAATTAAGTTCGAAAATTAAGTCAAAAATAATGTAAAAATAGTAAACGCATTTTGTCACCAAAACAATCGATTTAAAAGCCCATTTAACTCATCTCAACCTCAGGAATGTGGTGGAATTGGTTATACTTGGCTTGGAGTGCAAAGGAGCCGAATTTGCTTTCGGCACCTCCAAGCTTCCGGTTGATGAACCGACCTTCTTCCACCACGTTTTTCACCCACCAGATGAACAATTTTGCTTGATCTTTACAAAGAGAAGTTGTAGTCCCAGGTACCCTCTACAACTTTTCTTCTTTGAGTTTAGTCTAATTCCTCCTTGATCGCTTGGAATCTTGGCTCAAAGTTGGCTGTCTGGAAAATTTTTCAGACTTACAAAAACTTCCCTTTTTTCTGCAGATTTTCTACTGGCCACCAGCCTTCTTCTACCACGTTTTTGACCCTCCAAATGAATGATTTTGCTTGAGCTTTACAAAGAGAAGTTGTAGTACCAGGTACCCTCTACAACTTTTTTTCTATGAGTTTAGTCTAATTCCTTTTCAATAGTTTGGAATTTTGGCTCAAAGTTGGCTATTTGGAAGACTTTTAAACTTAGAAAAAATTTTCTTTCTTTTCTTCCTGCAGAAATTTTCGTCCCCCCCTTTAGGCTGAGTTTTTTTGCTCTTTAAAGAGGTGGATTGAGTGTAAAAATGGTCAAAGACCATTCCTTGTCATGTTGGAAGTATGGAGCATCTGATATTTGGTGAGAATGGGTGAAAAAATGCAGACAAAAACACATAATAATTAAACACCATAAGACCAATTAAGAAGGAATTAAAGGGTAAATTGAAAGGAAATCAAAGAGCAGGTTAAGAAGAAATTAAAAGGTGAATTAAAAAGAAAATTAAGAATCAAATTAAGAGGAAAATAGGGGACAACTTAAGGAACAAAAATAGTTGTCGCTTGCCCCTCTTTGCGGGAGTATCGAAGAGGATCGAACAAACTCTAGGCAAAGATTGTAGACACCGCATGACTGGATGATTCCAATCGTGCAACAAAATTTGCCACATGTCAACATTAAGCTCATGAGGTCATGGAAGAGGAAATTCACCATCTTGACAAACACACCGGGGAGATTAGGTCTATCTATTCATCCAGAGCGGAAAAGTCTTCATTGGGGGAAAGAAGTGAATAAAAAGACGCCCAGTGAAATGAACCATAAGAGACATAAATGAAACTTGGAAACAAGAATGAAATTCCGATCTGGTGTTTATCGGGAGCACCGAAAAACCATCAGTCAGTTATTACACATCTAATGTGTTTAAGAGACTGGATGTTAGATAGACCTAATCTCCCCGGTGATGAAACTCAACAAACAATGTGAATTAAAAGCCCTCTTTGTACCATCAAGGCAAGGGTATGTAAACACAAATGAACACCCGACTTTATGTCATCGGGGTAAAGACATGTAAATTAAAATGAAAACCCGACTTTGTGTCATCGAGGTAACAAGAGTAAAATGAAAACCTGAAACGGTGAGTTTGCCGGGTAATGCAAACTTGAAATGAAAGCCGAAATTCGTTTATCAGTTGATGCAGAATAAGCAAACCTGAAATTCATTTTTCAGGTTAATAGAATGGAAACCCGAAATTCGTTTATCCAGAATGAAAATGCAAACCTGAAATTCATTTATCAGGTTATGAAAATGGAAATGAGAACCCGAAATTCGTTTATCGGGAGTGCAAATGCAAACTTGAAATTCGTTTATCAGGTTAACAGAGATGGAAATGAGAACCCAAAATTCGTGTTATCGGGTGAAAATGCAAACCTAATATTCATTTATCAGGTTATTGAAGATGGAAATGAGAATCTGAAATTCGTTTATCAAATTTTGGAGATAGAAATGAGAACCCAAAATTCGTTTATCGAGTGATGCAGAAATGCAAACCTGAAATTCGTTTATCAGGTTAATAGAATGGAAACCCAAAATTCGTTTATCGAGCATGAAAATGCAAACCTAAAATTCATTTATCAGGTTATGAAAATGGAAATGAGAACCCGAAATTCGTTTATCGGGAGTGCAAATGCAAACCTGAAATTCGTTTATCAGGTTAACGGAGAAGGAAATGAGAACCCAAAATTCATTTATCTAGGTGTGTATGCAAACCTGAAATTCGTTTATCAGGTTAATGAAGATGGTTACCCGATCAACCTTTAAAGGAATTTCAATTTTTAAACCTGAAATTCGTTTATCAGGTTAATAGAATGGAAACCCGAAATTCGTTTATCGGGTATGAAAATGCAAATCTGAAATTCGTTTATCAGGTTATGAAAATGGAAATGAGAACCAAAAATTAGTTTATCGGGAGTGCAAATGCAAATCTGAAATTCGTTTATCAGGTTAACGGAGATGGAAATGAGAACCCGAAATTCGTTTGTCGGGTGAAGATGCAAACCTGAAATTCGTTTATCAGGTTAATGGAGATGAAAATGAGAACCCGAAATTCATTTATCGGGTGATGCAGAAATGCAAATCTGAAATTCATTTATCAGGTTAATAGATTTGGAAACCCAAATTCTTTTATCGGGGATGCAAAAATTTTCAAACCTGAAATTCGTTTATCAGGTTAATGAAGATGGAAATGAGAACCCGAAATTCGTTTACCCCGTGAAAATGCAATTTGAAATTCATTTATCAGGTTAATGAAGATAAATGAGAACCCGGGTTTCATTTATCTCCATGAAAATGTAAACATGAAGATCGTGTATAAGAGACAGGCTTATGGAAATGAGAACTGCGAAATTCGTTTATCGGGTTCAAATGCAAACCTGAAAAATTCGTTTATCAAGTTAATGAAAATGGAAATGAGAACCCGAGATTTGTTTATCGGGTGATGCAGAAATGCAAACCTGAAATTCGTTTATCAGGTTAATAGAATGGAAACTAGAAATTCGTTTATCGGGGATGAAAATGCAAACCTGAAATTCATTTATCAGGTTATGAAAATGGAAATGAGAACCCGAAATTCGTTTATCGAGTGCAAATGCAAACCTGAAATTCGTTTATCAGGTTAATGAAAAATGAAAATGAGAACCCGAAATTCGTTTATCGAGTGAAAATACAAACCTGAAATTCGTTTATCAGGTTAATGAAAAATGGAAATGACAACCCGAAATTTATTTATTGGGTGAAAATGCAATAAGTATGATACATACACGGAGCCATGTCATTGGGCTTACCCATGAAATGAAGTGTAAAAGGCAACTAGTAATTAACCCTAATCATGACTGGATTGTAAACTGGGACATCTAGATGTGTATAAGAGTAAATCCACGCATTATTTAAACAAAGGAGGTTTGATTGGGAACTCAGTGTACCATCTCCCAAGTGGCGATCACCTGTGAGGTTGATTGCTTCATTAGGGGTTGGCGTGAATCACCCCTTTCAAAATGCGAAGAAAGACCGTTGGGTATCAAGACAGCTCTCAGGATTAGTGTATCCCTTGTTATTTATGAAGGATATCCAATCAATAAAATTTGCCCCAGTGTCGTGGATTTTTGCATCCATTTTATTTTCATGTACCTGCAGGTACTCAAAACAATGCGATATCAAGCAAAGAAAACTCGAATTGGTCAGTGCTAAAACATACGAAATGTCAATCTTAGCGAACATTTCTTTAAGCAAGGTGACCGAGCTCGCTAAGAGCTGCCTACGTATCCTACCATAGGAATCCGGTCGAACGTAATTCAATAAAACAGATAGTTTTCACATATTCGACATGTAAAACATCAACAACAACAAGAACAACTACAAACAAACTAAATGGCAACATGTGAGTTTGATAGAAGTACATGAATTCAGGTTTAGAAATAATACAGGCACATGGGAGCAATCTTAGTAAAAATCGTGCCATCACCGTATTAACACCGTTTTGACTTTCATTCCAAGTGATTTGGACCCGATCAAGCAATGCTTTGGATCCATCGGATACGTGCCTTTTAAAGGCCAATGACTGCGTTGAGAGAACGACATAGAGGCAACCAATAAGCCTAACTTTGGTCAACAAATTTCAGTTGAACACTTTCCCAGACTTGGACCCAGAGAAGTCGTCAACCAGACTTTGACCATTTGCTCAGTTTACCCCTTCCTCAGCGCCTTTTCAGGTTTTCACTAAGGTTTCCCTCCCTTTTATTATTTTTTTTTTTTGCATTTTTTTTTTCCGCACTCTCCTTTTGCCTAGGCCGCCCCGTAGGATTTTCAACCAAGCCTCTCTTTTGCTTTTTTTTTTTTGACCCTCCAAATGAATGATTTTGCTTGAGCTTTACAAAGAAAAGTTGTAGTCCCAGGTACCCTCTACAACTTTTCTTCTTTGAGTTTAGTCTAAAGTCTGTCTATTCCTTTTCAATCGTTTGGAATTTTGGCTCAAAGTTGGTTCTTTCTTTTCTTCCTGCAGATATTTTCGTCCCCCTTTAGGCTGAGTTTTTTTGCTCTTTAAAGAGGTGGATTGAGTGTAAAAATGGTCAAAGACCATTCCTTGTCATGTTGGAAGTATGGAGCATCTGATATTTGGTGAGAATGGGTGAAAAAATCTTTTTTATAGGTGTCTACAACACTACCAATATGTACTCCAAAAATATGGTGTACAAAAGGTCTGAATTGCAAAATGTTTCTCCGTCTCGAAGAACAGTCATTAGGGGTTTTGATTCCCCATATGCAACCATCTTTAAATATTATTTCATGAAATCTATTTTACCACAAACTATTCTTTTTAGCACATATATCTGTGTGTGTGTGTGTATATATATATATATATATAAGTAACATTTGTTTTAGTATTTTTGAAAATTTTTGTTCCCAAAATACCCTTACTTTAAATGCTTGATATCTACACGACAATGAAGGCTTTATGGCTTCCCCAATGACCCTATTGGTCATTGGGGCAAATAATGAAATAGCTTCAATTAGAGGCAAGCCCTAAGAAAGTACAGGTTTGCTCCCAACTCCATTTCGACCGGCATTAAGCTCTTTGGGGTAAGGTCTTGGAGCGAAATACTTATTGATGTGTTGCCCCAACCCAAGGAAGGGATTTGGTAAGGAGCATTGCTTTGAGGAAGGGAAAGCATAGTTGACAAACCAATCATCGAAGGTGACTAGGCTGGAGTGCTCTCATGAAACGATGCATATGGGCTGAGCCATTCCCATCCAAGTGGTGGCCCAAGGCTGCCTGGCTCGAGACTATGCTTTTTATCGCATGCCTTTGCTTTTAACTCTCAAAGATATCTCTCTTCTATAAAGGAAAGCAAAGCGCATAGTGCTGAAGTGAAGAAAGCTCAATAAACACACACGACCACAATGCATGGCATACCAAATAGGTAGCAAAAGAGGTAGGTTTTAAAAAAAAAAAAAAACACTAATAAATTGAAAGTGATTCATATAGTATTAATGTAATTGACCATTGAATTATATATATTAATTCAATTCTTATCAAGATTAGTTAAGATTTATTAACTAACTCATTAATATTCAACTAATATTCTTTTCTCATAGAGCACATTTCTCAATTGAGTTTTCTTTTCCTTTAACAAATATATGACTAGAAAAGTGTGATAAAGTTTCAATGAAATTCTGCAGGCGCGCACTTTTTATTTTAAAAATACTCTAAAGTTTTGTCACCATCAATGATAGAAAAAGATTCAAAATGTAGAGATAGTCACATTACTATTAAATTATAGCATACAAGGTCATTAAACTATTTTATTTGCAAATTTGGTCACTGAACTACCTTAACTATGTGTCTGAAGTCACTTCTTTTATTTTTCCATGGTAATGGTGAGACTATAGATACACATTTAAGGTAGTTCAGTGATTAAGTTAGTAATCGGAGTGACTCCAAACACACGTTTAAGGATGTCCAACGACTCAAATTGCAAAAAGAATACTTCAGTGACCTTGTATTCAACACTACAATAGTTTGGTGACCATTGGCTCTAAACGAAA
This sequence comes from Cinchona pubescens, assembly GCA_025175665.1. Taxonomy (NCBI): domain Eukaryota; kingdom Viridiplantae; phylum Streptophyta; class Magnoliopsida; order Gentianales; family Rubiaceae; genus Cinchona; species Cinchona pubescens. Next base: position 209,510 of record JANKKI010000281.1, on the reverse strand, counting down.
TGTCATGTGATAGGATGGCACTCCAACACAACAATTATTCTTATTATTGATAACCTAATTTTTCATTTATTTTCTTAATCTTAGGTGGACATCTAAAAAGTTTGATTGGAAATAAAAAATATTTAATATTCAAGATATCAATAACCACAAAGTTATTAAACTTATCTTTTGTGTATTCTAGCACATACTATAATTTGGAAATTTTAGGAAAGGGAATAAAAGTCAAGAACTTTTGCCTTTAACTATATTCAGAAAAATTTGTATTTAGAAGTTTTCTCCTAAACAATCACACACCATCTAGGCCAACTTTCAGTAATACTTGTACAATTGTACATTAATTAAAATTGGTCTATTTATGTACAAGCACTAATACACTATATTTTAATATAGTGTATTAGTGCATGAATTAGGTTTACTTTAATACTCTGTCAATCTTAATTATAACTAATTATAAGAAATATTAAAATTGGAAGACTTCTATATTATATGTGTATATGACATCTGAAAACCTTTCAACTACTATCTCTAAACAACACATACCAAGTAAACATACAATATAGGTAATAGTTCAAATAGCCGACTCAAATAATATATCTAATATAAATCACACATATTAATAGATATACAGAAAAACTACACGTGGATAAAATAATTCAAATCAACCATAAAATATTTATGTAAAAAAATCTATATATGTATGCAATACACAGAAATAAATAACTATATAAGTAACATTATGCGGAGAAATATTAAAGTTTACATTTTTTTTTAAGTAAAAGAAAAAGGATTTATACAAAATAAATAAAAAAGTAAAAGTAAATTTCTAAAATTTTTACTGTAATTGGTGAAATTTTCAAGATGTCAAACAATAAAAAAAAATTTCATTTATGAAGTCCAAACCAACCTTTACGTGTTTTTAATTGTCAAATTGAAAATTTTGTATCAATGTCTTTTAAAATTTTGTATCAATTTGAAAATCTTAACCAAATGTAACAATGATAAAATTAAAAGTTATTACATGTTTGTAACTCTTCAACAAGATAAGTACATTTTATTATAGTACAAAAGAGAAATACATGTACATAACTCATCAACAAGATAAGTTTATTAATTACAGCATAAAAGAGAAAATAAAAACATATGTAATTGGAATATGTTGATGCTAAAAATATTCTAAGTCTTAGGGTTGACTCCTAAGATGTCCACTTGTCATGATTCCTCCAATGCACTAACATGAGACAAAGAACTAGAGCGGCAAGGCTTTGTCTCTCAGAGTAGGGTCTGACACTTAAGTCAGAAATTGTTTGACAAGAGAAAATTTAGAGAGCAAATGAAAGTTAAGAAAGGCAAATGACATATAATGAAAGTTGTGTTATGAAATTTACCTTGCACCTTTACTATTTGTACTAATACTTGATGGGTTTGGATAATTTATGGGTTTGGAAATAATTGGTTGGCCCATGAGGACATTTAATATCTTATATTGATCATTGGCTTGGGCTTAGGTAAAATTGAACAAAATGTCCTCGTGAATATTTGAGCATCTTGGCCAACTTGTTACATGTCTGCGGGCCATTGGGTGTATTTATGTATCATCATTTGTCTGCCACTCTCAAGGTTAATTTATCCAAGTTGAGAGTAACGCTATGGTAATCTTCGATCTTTAACTAGACTAGTGTCGACAAAATTTGGAAAGGAGCCAAATTTTGAATTTTGAATACTGACCCCAGAGGGAAAAGTTTTTGATCTTATGCTTTCACATTATTGGGTAGACCACCAAAGAATCTCTTACCAAAAGTTTAGTAAAGAGGATCAAGAGTTCAAAGAGATACTCCATTACAATACCCCACTCTACCATACAATGGCTTGCGAACACATGGCAAGTTGGTGAAGGTGGTCAAATATTCACGAGGACATTTTGATCAATTCTACCAAAACCCAAGGCAATGATCAAACTAAGATATTCAAGGTCCTTATGGGCTATCCAATTATTTCTAAGTCCATAAATTATCCAAACCCGTCAAGTTTTAGTATAAATAGAAAATATGCAAGGTAAATTTCATTACAAATTCACTTGCTTTTCTTGGCTTTCATTTGCTCTCTAAATTTCTTCTTGTCAAACAAAATCTGACTTGAACATCTAAACTTACTTTAAGAGACAAAGCCCAGCCACTCTTATTCTTTGCCTAAGGTTAGAAGCATATGAGTATGGCACACTCATAATTACCTTTGCATTAGAGAAATCTTGACGAACGAACTTCTTAGGTCTCAACACTAAGACTTAAATATTTTTGGTGCTGTCTGTGGGAAGCTTACTAAAAGTCATCTTCAGGTATAGCTTCTACCACGCGCAAAACTCATTACAACAATCAGGACAAATGAATAGAGATCACCTCTCAACATCAATCAAATTGATCAATCAGAATATTCGATCGACTTGGGGACAAGCCAGGGATACCGATCCCCAAGCTAATGATATAGATGTTAAGATACAATTGCCAAGCCAATAGAATGCTCTGTCGAAAGATTTGCTTATCAACATCAGCTCGAGCAACAAGTTGAGGAAGGAAGGGAAGAACCTCTACATAACACTAATGGCAACTCCCGGCTGTCCAATCTGTACCTCAATGCTGCTCACAAGAGAAGCAATCTAGAGATGCGATCAATAGGGATGATCAAAAGTATACGAAAGTAACTCCAATCGGGTCTGCCCAGCAAGAGTGTGAAGGATTGTCCACCCGGTATGAATCAAGAAGAAATGCCTTCTCAAGGCCAAGTAAAGCTAGACAAAAAAGTCCAAGTAAGGCGGCCTCAGTAGCAAAAAAAATGGAAAGACTCCAGGACAAGGACTGTAACTTAGAAAGGATACTTGAGCAAGATGAAGAACTAAGGAGAAAGTTGGAAGAGCTCCAAGTTTGAGTGGATATGATGGATTATACAAGTAAGGAATGCCTTCAAGATATAAGTAGTCTTTGGCATTCATCGATGAGATAATAAAAGAACCTCTCCCAAGGCATTGGCAAACTCCTTATTTCAACTCCTATGATGGGAGTTCGGATCCATGGGAACATCTTAATACTTGTCATTCTAAGATGTACCTACAAGGTACCTCAGACGTTATCCCTATGCTGAGGGTTCCCCATAACTCTGAAGGGTGCAAAGAAATTGGATTGGTTTAGAGGGTATAATAAGGGATACATAAAGAATATCGACCAACTTGTATACCTCTTTTTGAAAAAATATGGAAACCAAAAGACGATCCCTAAGACAAGGGCTCATTTGCACCAACTTAAGTAAAGATCAGAAAAATCCTTCCTTGACTATATGGATGGGTTCAAGAAAGAGACTATTGGCAATCAAGGGGCTACAGAAGACTTGAAAATCATGGTGTTCCAGAGTAGAATCAAGCCCGGAAAGTTCTTCTTTGATTATCACTTGAGATTACCTATTACCCCAAGTGCACTCTTTCGTAGAGTCGAAGAGTTCGCTCAAACTGATGAAAGTGAATAGAGAAAAAGAGAGTTTATTAAAATAGGAAGAAAAGGAAAGGTAGTAGAGGAACTAATAGAGTGGAATTTAATCAAAGAAGAGCAATGTAATGGATAGGTTATCCATAACTGTTCCTCATACGAGGAGTCCTGATCCTTTTAAAGTGTATACCTTACTCAAACATGCTCAACCTTCGCTCATTTTGCCTATAATTGAGAAGGAACCCCATGTCAAATGACCTGGGCTCGTGAGGAATGACCTAGAGAGGTGCAATTAGAGCAAGTGGTGCTACTTTTACAATGATCATGGACACGATGCCAATGATTGCATCTCCCTAAAAAATTTGATTGAAGATTTAAGAAGAAGGGATTACCTTAAGTAATTCATCAAAGGGATGGATAGGGGAAGATCATCTCAACGCCAAGCTCAAAACCCAGAGTCTCTTAGATCACAATTTGCCTCGTGTATAAGGAGAGCGGGGTCATGAACTGAGCCAAGTGCTGTTACTTATAGGCCATTAATCTTGATAATTGCTCAACCAAGTGACTCTGTGTCATCTCGCAAGTCTCATGCTCCAAATCATCTTAGTCTAGTCTAACATGAAGAGGCTTAGATTGTGTTAAGACATAATATTCACTACTGAGGCGGAACAAGTAATTAGACCTTTATAATGATTTCTTGGTAGTGACCTTACCCACATTGCAAATTATGATGAATTCACAATGGAAGTTTAATGTATATTCTTTTCTATTAAACTTTCAAACAAATGAAATTGGATAAAAAGAATTTGAAATTTGTGACTTCGTCCTTGGTCGGTTTTGCCGGAGAAGTGGTTGAGCAATTTGGGTACATTACCTTTCCTATCATGTTTGGCACACCCCTCAACTCATGATCGACTTTGTAGTCACCAAGGCCTCGTTACCTTATAATGCCATTATTGACTGACCCACCATTGAAACATTTGGTGCTGTTCCTTCCTTTCATGACATGAAGATGAAATTCCCACAGACGGCACCAAATGTTGATATTAAAAATATTCATAGTCTTAGGGTTAAGTCCTAAGATATCTATTTGTCACGATTCTTCATTACAAAGGTAATTATAAGCCTGTCATACTCGCATGTTGCTAACCAGAGGCAAAGAACAAGTGCGGCGAGGCTTTGTCCCCAAAAGTAGGCTCTAATTTAGAAATTGTTTGACAAGATGTATAGAGGAAATTTCGAGAGCAAATGAAAGTTAAGAAACATGAGTTTGCAATAAGAATTGTGTAATGAAATTTTCCTTGAACCTTTACAATTTATACTAATACTTGATGAGGTTGGATAATTTATGGGATTAGAAATCATTGGTTGGCCCATAAGAACCTTTAATATCTTAGTTTGTTGATCATTGGCTTGGGCTTAGATAGAATTAACCAAAATGTCATCGTGAACATTTAACCACCTTGACTAACTTGCCACATGTCCGCGAGCCATTAGGTGGTATATTTATGTATCATCAGAATAGAAAATGCAGCAAATAACATGCATGCATCAAATTCTACAACTTAAGCTTTCACTTCAAATATATATGAAAATGATAGAATTGTGTTATTGGAAGCAAGTGCAGTTATTTTAGAATACTAAAGTTACATTATAGTATATGAAAGATTAATCCACAATCTAAAGTAAAAAATGATGGATCCTTAACTATTTTGTAGATTTATCTATAGTTCGTGTATATTTTTTCTTTCAACTCATTAGGATTAAATCATTATGAGTTTTATTACACTATATTAGGATCATGTGATTAATTTAAATTGATATACACTTTCGAACTATCAACAACTTGTGATACAGAAATTAAATGAAAAAAATTAACCAAATAAAATAATTTATCACATAAATGTGCATTTTACTGTATCACGTGCAAAGTACATGTGCAATTCTTAGTTTATTCCAAAAATGTTTAATTGGTTCCAAAGCTATAAATTGACTTGTCCCAAACACCTTCCTTGAATGGAGAATACATTTCCTTCCATTTGACTTTAACTCCATTATGGTTTTTCAATTGCCAACCTATAAAAAAGTAACAAGCATACTCTCAATGTTCTTGATGATCTTCTTAGGGAGAAGGAAAATTCTTAACCAAAATAAGTTAATACATATTTAGGATGACTTTATGAGTTGGAGTCTTCTAGTATAACTCAACTTCTTAGTCCCATCCATCAATTCTTCTTACACATCTGTATCTTATCCCAAATAACTTGGCAATCATTATATTTATTAATTCTTCCTAGTCTTCCAAAGAAATTCTTAAATAATATGAGCTCATGGACCTTCTTTTCTTCATTTTGCATTCAATGAAAAACCACAAGATGTGTTTGATAAAATCTTAAAAGACAAAATGATGGAACTATAATGTGTTCCATCACTTCTACCACTTTCGGGACAATAATTCAATGTAATTAATCTACATGGTACGATGGAACTAAACTGTAAGAAAGCAAATTATCAGATAATGCAGTATAATTTAAAATTTTTTACTTTTTATCACAGATCATCTGGATTAATTAATATGTAATCCAAGAAAAGTATAAATATTATTCTTTAAAATCGCAATAAAATCTCTAATCTATTTAGATGTATCTCTATAGATCCTCATTCCCAGAATATAGTTCACCTTTGCTAAATCTATCATGGAAAATTTTTGGATAACTATACCTTTACACTTTGAAGCATAGGTATGTTTATTTCCTATCAAACATATATCATCTACATAAAGTATCTTGAAAATAATGGCGCTCCAAGTAACCTTCTTGTATACACAAGGTTCATCCCCGTTTTTGATAAAATCAAACTCTTTAATTGTCTCATCAAAACGGATGTTCCAACTTCTAGAAGTTTGCCTTAGTCCATAAATAGACCTGTGTAGCTTGAATACTTTATTGGAATCTGTGGATATAAGCCCTTTAGGTTGTATCATATACACCTCTTCCTGTAGATTTCCATTAAGAAATGCTGTTTTTATATCCATTTGCCAAATCTTGTAGTCATAATATGCAACTATAGCAAGTAAAATTCGAATAGATTTCAGCATTACAAATGGTGAGAAAGTTTCATCAATGTTAACTCCTTGTCTTTGGGTATAACTCTTTGCCACCAATCGCACCTTATAGGTAATCACATTACCATCCATGTCAGTCTTTCTCTTAAAAATCTACTTGCACCCTATGGGTTTAATCCCTTCAAGTGGATCGACTAAGGTCCAAACCTTATTGTCATACATGGAATCCATCTCAGAGTTCATGGCTTGTAACCACTTCCGAGAGTCTTTATCAGATAATGCTTCTTTGTGAGATATAGGTTCATCATTTGTAATGATTAATATATTGTTGCGCTCACAAGAAATTCATATCTCGTTGGGGCACGATGTACCCTAGTAGTCCTATGAAAAATTTGTGTATCATTGACTACATTTTCTATCACATCATCATGTGGTTAATGTTCTTGTTCCACTTATTGATCAATGCCGAATTGTATTCCTTGAACTTCTTCCAGATCTATTTTGCTTTCACTTGCCCTTTCAAGAATAAGCTCTTTTTTCTAGAAAGACTGCATGTTTTGAGAAAAATACTTTTACTCGAAGAGATTACAGAAATAGTATCTATACGTCTCTCTTGGATACCTTACAAATAGACATTTGACTAACTTAAGTTCAATTTTGTCAAACTTTACCCTTTTCACATAAGCAGGACAGCCTATAAATTTTAAAATATGAAAGTTTAGCTTTCCAAATCATATCTCATACGGAGTAGAATTGATAACTTTTGATGGAATAGGATTTAATAAATAGGAGCCATTACTAAGTGCATAGCTCCAAAATGATTTGGGAGATCTGCAAGACTCATCATGGATCAAATCATATCTAATAGAGTTCAATTGCGTCTCTCAGATACACCATTTAGTTGTGGTATATAAGGAGGAATCTATTGAGGTAGAAACTCATTCTCCTTAAGAAAATCTTGAAACTCTTGGTTTAAGTATTCCCCATCTCAATCACATCGAAGTATTGATACTTTACCAAATTGTTTTTCAACTCCATTCCTGAATTTCTTGAACTTTTCAAAGGTTTCGGACTTATACTTCATTAAGTATATATAACCATATCTGAAATGGTCGTCCGTAAAGGTAATGAAGTATTGAAACCTCTTCTAACATGGATTGACTTAGGACTACAAACATCAGTACAGATTAACGTTAGCAATTCTGCATCAAATCTATCACCTTTACCAATAAAAAGTGTTTAATTGGTCGTTTTACCAACTAAACAAGATTCATAGTTATTATATAATTCATAATCAAATGATCTCAAATAACTATTATTATGAAATATGATAAGACGTATCTCATCTATATGACCAAGTCCACAATATTAAAGGAAAGATTGTTTCACATTATCAATGTTAGGCCTTTAAGAATTTGTGTTGAGAAATTCAATTTTTCATATCTAGAATATAAAGTATTAATCATAGGAGCAGTTCCATACAACATGCCATCATGTAAAAAAAGAATAATATTTATTCTTTTGCATAATGATAAAAACATCAGTGTCTAAACACGAAATAGAAACAATATTTCTAATAAGAGATGGAACATAATAACAATTTTTAAGTTCTAAAACAAGACCACTAGGCAAAGAAAGATAATAAGTCCCTACGGCTAAAGCAGTAACACTTGTTCTATTTCCCACACGTAGGTCCACTTCTCCCTTAGCCGCCAACATTATACTTCTCTGTAGTCGCTACATATTTTTATAAATATGAGATACAGATTTGGTATCTAATATCCAAAAATCTAATTTGGAAGTAGAAATATTGATTTTAGTCATAACATACTTGAAGTAGAAGTTTTATTAAGTCTCTTCTACTTCAAGGTATCTATATAACCCTTTCACTTTCATTCCAGTGCCCATCCTTTTCACAATGATAGCAAGTACCCATAGCCTTGTCCTTTTTGATCATAGGTGTTGGTTTCAACCCAAACTTGGCTTTCATAAAACCAATCTTGAATTTATTTTTCTTCTTATTAGAGGAATCAACAACCAACACTTGTTTCCTTTTCTTTTTAATAGTTGTCTCAGCAGTCATAAACATATTCAACAATTCAGAAAGACTTGTTTTCAATTTATTCATATTATAGTTTATCACGAACTATGAAACGCTCTCAGGCAGAGATTGCAAGATCAAATCAATATTTAACTCATGATTTTGTTTAAATTCCATATCGTTTTAATTTTTCATTCAGTCCGATTATCTTCATTACTTGAATAGCTACTGAAGTACCCTCTGCCATTTTATAATCAAATATATCTCCTTAGAAGTCTCATACCTCTCATTCCTTGACTTTTCATCAAACAACTCCTTGAGATGAAAAATCATAGAAGGAGTATCAATGTTTTCTTGTTGTTTTTGCAATTCAGAATTCATAGCAGCTAACATGATACAAGTGGTAGTATCATTGTCCTCTATGTGTATAAGAGAAGTATTTTGATTTACTTGATCAGCATCATCTGCTGGTACATCGGGAATAGATTGATCAAGGACATAACTAATTTTATCATGCTTGAGAACAATTCTCAAGTTGCATTGTCAGTCCAAAAAATTAGGCCCAGTGAGTTTGTTATCATTTAAAATAGGACACGAATCAGCATCATCTGCTGGTACATCGGGAATAGATTGATCAAGGACATAACTAATTTTATCATGCTTGAGAACAATTCTCAAGTTGCATTACGTGTCAGTCCAAAAAATTAGGCCCAGTGAGTTTGTTATCATTTAAAATATGACGCGAATTAACATTTCTACTCATATTCTACAACATAAAAAATAAATATATAATAAGAATTTTCTATTTATGCATTTAAACAAAACCAAAATATAAAATGGACTACAATTATTTTGGTTTTACTCCCACTATTTTAATTCAAATCAATAACCCTCAAATATTAATTCAGAAACTCTCACAGAATCCCTAGCGGGCTAGGATGGCATCTAATTATTTTGATTTTGAGTGTACCCAACAAACCAAAACAATTTCAAAAAGTAGGTAAATCTTACCAATGACAATACTTTGTAATTCGTAGATAGTTAGGTATCAACTTTTGATTGCACATCTTATGTGACTCCTAACATTTGCCTCAAAGATATACAACCTTCAGTATGCCCAACAAATTATACGCCTCCACTAAATCATACCCATTATTCAGAGATCTCATCTCATAACTTAAAAATGTTCAATGTAGATGTTACTTTGGATTAGCTCAACAAGTTATATCTAAGAAGAACTCTCGTTTGTTACAACATTAATGTGTATAAGAGACACTTAAGTTATTGATAATACACATTTAAGATTTTCTTTATAATTATTTATTAGGTCTTGATCAAATTGCACGCAATATTATCATATCATCATATAACAAAAAAAACATGCACAAAACAAGGATGATTATTAACTTTTATTAAACTAGTTTTCTTGAGTCACAAAGGAAACTAGGTGGTCAAATTCTAAGAGTAATTTTCAACTCTTGAAAATTTCCTCCGTGGTTGTACCTTTACGCCGTCTTCATCATTTTGTCCATTATAAATATAATTCTATCTAAACATTTTAGATATTCAATCCTATCCCTAACCTTCCTATATATATATTACATGATTGATCAAGAAATCTCGAGTTACATTTAAGGAGATTGAGATAAGAAAAGAATTACATTCAAAATGATAGAAAATGGCAGGACACACAGGCTCTTTTTAAAAAGTTTACAACCATTGAATTTAAACCAATTAAACCATACACAATCATATTACTCTTAAATCCATACTCATCTATCTACAATTATATAATTTAATAATTAAATAAAAGCATAAAAATCACATTTAGTTATGTAATCATTAATCACTATACATCATAATTCCAATCTCAACAGTATCATATGTGTATAAGAGATATATATTTGATGAATAATAACGTTATACACAACATAGATGTATACAAGAGACATTATATCAAAAATCATATTTTAAAAAATTTAAATGAAAATATATAATAAATGTCACTAAAAGTTGCTTAACTTATTAAGCATTTTTAGTAGCAAACACCAAACTGTCGCTAAAAATGACTAAAACACACCAACTTATTTATTTATTTATTTATTTTGGTGACGTCACTGCTAACGTAAGCAGATGACGTCATCCGGACAATCCATTTGGCCATCACCACATTCGAATCAACGTTTGCTCCCAATGAACCAATTTTGATGGCCTTAACATAATGTTATCAAACTAGTAAAGATTTTGGTAGATCCGGTTTTTAACCCCATTTATATACCCTGTAGTGCGGATTAAATTTTAAAAAATTTATGACATCAATTGATGTATGCAAAATTTTTCAAAATTTAATTTTGACCACAGAGTCTACATGTGGGGTCAAAGAACGAATCTACAAAAGTATTTTCCTATCAAATAACATTATTTTATGTCAACCTTTTTGACTTGAACAATTCAAATCACAAACATAGGCATTTCCAATTGAATAAAATAGAAACTGACTCGTGCTGAAAACACCGGGCTGTCATATACGTTAATCGGTAAATATTTAGATAGATCCGATCTTTGGCCCCACTTATAGATCCTGTAGTATGGATTAAATTTTAGAGAATCTATGACATCAGTTGATATAAGCAAAATTATTTGAAATTTAATCCTGACCACAAGGTTTACAGGTAGGCCAAAGATTGGATCTACCTAAGTATTTTCCTATGTTAATCTATAAATCTTTTAGCTTGTCAAACCAACTGCATGGCGAGAAAAAAAATTTTCTCTTCAATATTTTTTGAAAATAAAATCAGAAATTCATATAACTTGAATAAATTTAATATTTATGATAACTAAATACAACTACATCATAAATTGATCAAGGGTGGTTCTAATACTACTGTAAGAAAGTAAATTATCAGATAACGCAGCAGAATTTAAAATTTTTTATGTCTTATTACGGATCACTTTGATTAATTTATGTATAGTATAAGAAAAATGCCATAAAGATTGTACCTTAAAATTGCGGTAAAATCTCCGATCTGTTTAGCATAACAAACCATAAGCCGCACAAATGTCCGATTTCTAATGATATCCACATAAATAATTAATTTAAGTAAATCTTCATAAGATTGATTTTTCCAAATGCGAAGTGCTACCTCCTTATTTAAATCTTTTTGCGTTTTTCAAGACGCCAAAACATGAAACTTTGTTTAGCCTTTTCCTTATAGATTAACATCTAGATACGGTATAAGGCCAGATATGGTCTATAACTTAGATACAATGATGTGTATAAGAGAAAGAAGCAAAATGATCAAAATACTTTCTTATACACATCTAGATGTGTATTGAGAAAGATGTGTAATGACTCATATAGCCTTAACAATAAAATATCTTGCTAGAATACCTACCAAATACATATGGAGTTTTGTGTAATTGGAGCATGGAGTTTTACAATTTATATTTTTTTTTAAAATAAAAAATAGCATAATGACATCTTCGCCCTTGAGACCAGAACTAGCGGCCCAAACAGTTACAAACTGTTTATGGCCCCCTTGTAAATAAGAATAAGAACATGATTTAAGGGGCTTGTAGTTAAACACATCTAGATGTATAAGTATTAGACAATTAGACCCAAAAAAATGGAAAGTCCTCCAGACTTTTTGGGATTTTCTGAAAAATCCCTTCCTTGCTGTGATAAAGGTCTATAATTTTAGTTTTCAATCTTCCTTTGTTCAACTATTATTTTACCCTTCTCCTTCTCTATACTTTTTATCCATTATTTCCCCCTTTGTTTCTCTCTAGTTTTTATCCATTATCTCTCCCTTATTTTTTTCTACTTTTTTTTTCTTTCTCTGGTACTAATTTTTTACTCCATTTTTTGCAGGATAAAAGATGAAATTTTTTTCCTTCCAATACTAATTTTATGCGATTTCAACAATTTTTTCACTTTGATTTTGTCATTTTAGCACTTGTTCATTTTTTATAGTATTTTGTTTTCAAAGTTTATTGCATTTTTTAGGGATTTGACTTAGATACTAGCTGGAAATATACCATTTCCATCGAGTATAGATCTTAGTAATAAGAGACTGAAATTCTTTTCGTTGTTGTTGTACTGATTGTATTATTTTTGGATTAGGGTCTATTCAGTTCTGATTTGCTTATATATTCTAAAAATTTCCTTACTAATTTGGTAATATTTTTCCATTTTCGCTATTGTTAAACCATCTTATAATCTGGTAATTGTCATTCTATTTTACAACTTTATATATTGGGTGCAAGATTGAACTTTTTCATAAGCAAATTGTGGGAATATTTAAAAGTTCTTGATTGATGATAATTTTCAAAATTTTCGAGAACTTGTACAAGCTTACATGTATAAATATCTTAAACTTAAAGGTTATATATTGTTCCTCTTTTATTGTTATTCACCTCTTAACTATTTTTAAGAGCAAATAACATGGTAATACCCAACATTTTGTAGTACATCTAAAGCATTTCTTTGATATAATAGTTTGTAATTATGAAATATTAGCATTTAACTTGCTTCTACTATTAGAATTAGATGCTATTGTTATTTACATAGTTTGTTTTAACTCCTTTAATTTTTTATTTATTTTTAGAACTTTTACAGTTAATTTTTGAATTAAAATTAATGTGAATTAATTATTTCCTATTTTATTGTTGTGTTCTAGATTGTAAAATGTTTTGGTATTGAAGGGATTGATTCTTTTCCTTTTCTATTTCCAAAAGAGAGATTTCAATGACTTTTAGAAAATTTTAATTTGGGATTTGTCTTGGAACCTGATGTTATGTTGAAAATGTAGTATTATGGTTGTATACAAAGACCATACTTGGTGATTAGGATAAAAATTGCCTAAGAAAGTTTTACTTTGTACCAGATTTTGAAAGTATTACTTTCACGTAGTTTTTGAGTATTAAATTATATGAAATTTGTATAAGGCTCAGGTAATTTGGAGATTGATTTTGTTTATTTTGAAAATGTTTGAAATACATGTTATGTGTCCTAGCTTAGACATCTGTCATGGTTTCTTATGGAGGTTCATGCACTGTTAACACTATGCCCTTTTAATATAGTTTTTGCATGTTTTTACAGTTTGAAGGTGCCTAATGTACTAAAGTCTGGGGAACACTTGATGCCTCAACAGTAAGTCTTCACAGTAAATGCTTTTATGCTATTGTTTTCTCTTCATTTTCTCCTAAAAGTTGAATGTATGATACAGTAATTAAGTAACTACCATAATCCACACAAAAGTCTTTTCATGTGCATTGACATTCTTACTGTTAAAATTGACTAAATCCTTTTATGAATTTACTGATTAGATACTTTAAGAACAAATTGAAAATTGACATTTTGCTTATATTAAAGATTGCATTTTTGTTTTCCCTTTGAGCATGTGGTTGCCTTGTGCAAGTTTGCTAATGCAAGGAAGCAAAGGAACAAGTGAATTTCTAATTTAAAGTATTTAGTTAACATGTCTATATCCAAAAGTCCTATTGAAAAAATTGTGGGATTTGGATTTGCCAGGTATGTCCCATAAGATGGTATAACAAAGAATTAAAATTATCTGTAATAACTGCTAGCAAAGAGTTGAAATAAAGAATTTATACTCTGGAATTAGTATAAAAAGGAAGTATGTCTATATACAAAAGTCATGTTGAAAAATATTGTGGGATTTGGTTGTGCCAGATATAAGATGGTATAACAAATAATTAAGATTGTCTTTAATAACTGCTAGCAAAGAGTTGAAATAAAGAATTTATACTCTGAAATTAGTATGAAAAGGAAGTATGTTGTAAAGATACTTAATACCTTCTTTAGTTGTATTTCAGGCATGGTATAAATTGTGCCATATTTTGGCTGTGCAACCTCGATGGCATTTTGAAGTAGATTTTGTCTTGAATGCAACTAGGTTTGCAGCCATTGGCGATGATATTCATTCTTTGCATGACTTTTTGTTTTCAACAAATATGAACCTTTTGCTATAGTTGTACATATGTTTGAAGAGAAATTATTTTGCTCATTTTTTTGAGTAGTAATACTTTTGGTTTATTAGAAAAGATTTTTCTTTAGAATTAGTGTGTCTTTAAAGATAATGTATTTTTCTCCTTTTCAGTACTTCGACATTTTCATGGGACCTTTTTGTTGACTTAATTATTTTCCCCTTGGAGCAGAATATTCAGAAATCTAACAATAAGTTTACAAGATGTTCATTTATTGTTCGGAGTAAAATACAGAGCGGGACAACGAAGATGTGCCAATGAACCTGATACATGAACTATATATCTCTATATTTTTAATTTATTTTGGATCAATTGGGTTTAAAATGAGTACTTTCTTGAGAAACTTATTCAAAGACCCTGATAATGCGTATGAGGTAGATTTTATAAAAAAAAATTGGCGTTTTTTTTTTTTTTTTTTCCTGAAATTTTCAAATCATGCTAAAATGTTCAAAATTTGTGTACTAAAAGTAAAATTCAAAGCATTCATGATTCATAAAAATATTACTACTAATTTAACAATACTTATCTAAATATAGTCAAAGACAAAAATAAAACATCTACATCCTTAACTATTTGCTACTAATTTTATAAATCAAAATTTGACTAATACAAATTGTGATGAGACTCATTATTCTTTGGACATTTTCAAACCAAGACTCTTCAGTGGGCCTTGAAACAGTCGGGATTACCATATATATATATATATATATAGACACACACATATATGTATATACCCCTAGAATTATAATTAGCTTGATATATGGACTTTAATAATAAGCATAAAGTCGTAGGAGTTTTAATATATTATATATTAGTCTCTAAGATTTATATTGTAATTGAATCTAAAAAGTTAATTTTATCTCTCATACTTATCAAATAATCAATTTAATCCCGAATAATCATTTTAAAGTGTGTGACCTTTTAGATTCTCAATCACATTGTCAATAAGCATAAATTATAATTCTAAATCAATTAGGATTAGATAAATTAAACAACTTTAATTGATCATTAATTTACTAATTATTAATTTACATTTATGGATTAAGATTGGCTTCTACCCGAAGCATCATGACCACCAAGGTGTTGAAATTTATCAAGTGATTCGATTTCACCTATCCGTGATTTAATTATCGCGTAATTATTATCCCTTCATTATAATATATCCCGATTAATTCAAGAGTACATATATAATGCCAACTCTTATTGAACTAATCAATTTATTTTTTTTCAAAATACAATTCACTTAAAATAGAACTTAAGACACTATCAATTCTATTTTTCACTTTGCGCAAAATTTCTGAGTCATATTTCATGAAGTGGTCATATTAGGATATACTCTCCCACTATAAGAAGCGGTGAATCCTATATTAGTTATATCTTATATTTTCATGATTCACACTATACCCGAACTCTACAATATCAACGAATCCTTAAAAGTAACAACTAATAGAGTCTAAATATAGTAATCTACAGTTAAGATAAATTCATGATTTCAAGTATAAGAAAAATCATTAGGATACTATCACAAAGAGATTAATCCATTGCCATTCAAATAATAATCTGTGTGGAATACTCTTACTGGATCAATTTGATGCATTTATTCTCAATAAACATTCACATACAGTTATGTGCTAATCTATCCGTACAAAATATCACGATTAGGGATATTTATAAAATATAATTAAATAGAGAATCTTTATCATCATAATTCTTTATGATTTTTCTCATATATATATATTTTATTCAAAGGATTTTATCAAATCAAATAAATAAAGAATACCATACTACAAAATATGCATAAATATAAAAATGTAATTTACCACCAAAACAAATTAATTTTAAGGCAAATATATTTATTAATTCTTCCTAGTCTTCTAAAGAAAATCTTAAATAATTTGAGGTCATAGATTTTGTTTTCTTTATTTGCATTCAATGAAAAACGACAAAATGTGGTTGATAAAATCCGAGAAGACAAAATGATGGAGCTGTAATGCGATCTATCACTTCTACCACTTTCGGGACAATAATTCAATGTAATTAATCCACATGGTACCATGGAACTAAACTCGCAAGCATAGAGGTACAAGCCATTTAATAATATGGGGATAACTGATCGAGTGGCCAATATCCGTAGTTTTGCACCTTAGAATTTCTGAAATAACTTCTCCTTTGACAGGAGTCCTGTCAAATTTGGATGCTCTTTTTTTTTTTTTTTTTTAATTCTAATCTTTGTCAAGTTTAATTCTGCTCAATTGCCATTTTATCAGATAACAAGTATACATATGCATAATCTACATTAAAAATGCAGATTTATCCCAAACAATTCATGTGCCTAGACTCATATAGGCTTAGTTTGGGTTTGTTTTTAAAAGAATAATGGAAAAAAAAAAAAAAAAGAAGCCCAACTTGCTCCCCCACCACCCCACAAAAAAAAAAAAAAACAAAAAGATAAAATTTGCTCTCCCTATTTCAAAGTTCAGAATGACCAAAAAAAAAAATGTTTTTGGATTTATACGTAGTTATAAATTTCTTCATTTTTCAACTGTCATTTCATTTTTATATGGGATTGAGGTGCTTCATTGGCAACTTTTCTTAAGGAATTAAGGTGCTACATTAACAACAATAAGAGTTGTTGAACCGTGACTTTAAGACACAATTGTCTCCCGAAATGTATACACAAATAGAAAATCATTTATAAAATCATAAATTTAAAATTACTTGTTAAAATTACTTCATGTGATAAGATTATATTGAATTATTAATCCCTTAATTTTAGATATTCAGTCAAATTTCATTCTTTTATTTTTGAATCTAATGACATATTAGTGTTTGTCACTATCTATAAATACACAATACACAAACATAACAAAATGTACAATTTCACTTGAGAAGAGAAGTTTTACGATCCCTTATAAATTAAACCATCACATCATATTTTGAACACAATTTTTAAATTTCAGTGAAATGGTTCTACACAAGGACATTAGATTTTCTCAAGTTTCAACCATAAATGTATGACCAATAAATTTTCGGGTTACTTATATTTACCTTCCTTGAATTTTGATCAAATTATCAATACACCCTATGGTTTAGTAAAATGTTACAATCATTCCTTTTGAATATTTAAACGTTTAACAAATAGCCCCTTATCGTTAATACAATTGTTGATGTCAACATTAAGTTAGTGTGGGAAGTCAAATATGCCCTCAAAGTGTTATAATTAATTTTTACATTCACAAAATACGATTTTTCACAAAACTTTGGGGTTGATTAGAACTGATTGAAAATTTTTGGGTTAAAATAAAATTAAGAGAAAAGTAATGAAGACTCTTATTTGCAGAAAATCCTATCTCACAAATCCTATCTCACTGATATTTTTTCCTTATGCCTCCTTTCGTCTCCCCCTCTATGGGTTCACTCTCTTTTCCAATCACTACTAGAAGCTCACCCCACAATCCACCCATCTCATCCCTCTAATTGACCTTTCTCTCATTCCTCCTCTAGCACAAATATTCACCTCCCACCCCTTCCCCTTTCTCAGGAGGGGTATTTGTAATTTTTTAAATTACAGGGTACATTTGATAATTTGGTCAAATCTCAAGAAAAGTAAATGTAATTAACCCTAAACCTTTTCATTGTTCCAATAAATCTTAAACCATTTTGACATTGACATTGCAATCCTAACCTTACATCTAACCATACATCTAACCAAATGATGGATCAGTAATGTTTGATTACCCCTACGCCATTTACCAATGGATTCCATTTTACTTTCCGTGTTTGGAAAGATATCACCTAACAAAAATTTTACTCCCCTAAAATTCTTATATGACCCTCTCCATGATATCACTTGTTAATATTATAATTAAAATATAAATTATATGAATTTAGTGATACATGGTAATGTGAATTTTTTTTATCCACAAAATCCACATATAAAGCCATAAGAATTGGGGCATGTAAAGGTTTCCCCTTTCTGTCTCTTATAATGTAATCTAGACCATTATCACCAGACATCCCTCTAATTTTCCTTTCTTATAATTTCTCAACTTCCCAACAAAACCTCATAAAGCAAATGGAGAATTATCCAAGGGGTCATGTTGTTGTGGTCACCATATCCAGCCCAAGGTCACATCAATCCTCTTCTCCAATTTGCCAAATGCTTAGCCTCTAAAGGACTAAAAGCCACCTTTGCCACAACCCTTTACACAGCCAAGCTCATTCGCGCAGATGGCGTAAACGTCATGCCAATCTCCGATGGCTTCGACGTCGGTGGATTCAAGGAAGCTCCCAGTGTTGAAACCTATCTTGAAACCTTCAAAACAGTCGGTTCAAGAACTCTGACTCAACTCATCTTGAACCTCAATAATGATCATTCATCACCTGTTGTCAATTGTCTTGTGTTTGATTCAGTCTCCATACAATCTAGATGTGGCGAAAACAGCGGTACATATATCTACCTATCATGACTCTGCATACTTGACAGCAATTATGGAGAAATTTCGAAGGCTTGAAGAAAATGACTGGGTTTTTACCAACTCATTTGAAGAGCTGGAAAATCAGGTAGGTTCTTAATTGTCTAATCTAAAGTCTAAACTTATGTTTTAATAATTTGGGGAAGATATTTGTGTTTTCAGTTGATATTTTCTACATGAGATTTTTATGCAAGTAAAGGTTAGTCATGGAAATGATAGTGTGATCTTGAAGAATTGATCAGTGTGAGATTGAAAACGGAATAATTTGGTAAATTTCAGTTAGTGTGTGTTCTTTTGGTGGTGTAATCAAATGGGAAGAGTAGGGGTGTTTATAGTTCGGGTACAAATAACAAACATAAAAATTTAAATAATCATAGTTAATCAAGTTAATTTTACATTTAAATCTAAGCTACAAAATACAACCCAATATTACGTCCCAATAGCAACAAACTAAAAAGTAGCAACAGGCGAATAGCAACAAAATTAAATCGGTGTTTACATTTCAATTCTATGCGAGTCTTAGAAACATCTATTGAAGTGTATAAGAGACAGAGATTATTGTCCATTTCAGTAGCTTAATTATGTAAATTTGATGAGAATAACTAATAAACCTCGACAAAAAGTTGGCCCAAAAAAATGAAATTCTTATTAATCAAATTTACAAAATTACCCCTGAAATGGACTGGGTTGGGTACCCGGCTGGTCACAGAAATGTGACCCTCTAGATGACCCTCAACTTGAATGACCCAACCGCTCTACCCGTCCCGCTTAGAGGGTAATAGTCGGAATTATGACATTCACCCTTTAGGGATGAGGTTTATGAAAGAATTGTTCGGATGGATGGATAATTTTGGTGAATGATTTAAAATTCAGGCATTGATTGGAAAGATTTATGAAGTTAGAAAAATTAATGAATTTAAAATTTATCCAAATTAGTTTTGACTTAAAATTGTAATTTTCATATAATTTAGTTTGGGTAACTTAATATATATTAATTTTAACTTTAAATATTACTCGAATAAATTGATGGATATCAAACCCTTACCAATTATTCTATCCAAATGCAATTTAAAATTTCATAGTTTTGGGCACAATTTTTTTCTGTCGAAAATGTCAAGAATTTTAAACTCATGATAATAATATCCTATCAATTAGGGATCTTATCTTTTAATAACCCTAGCCACAAACTGCAAGCATTAAAATTTCTATACGAAAAGTTTTTATTATCAAATTAAGCTTTTTAACATGAAAACAAATCTTAATTACAAAAGGACAACAACAATATATATTGAATCACTAATTTGTTGAATAATACATCTATATAAAGTGACAAAATCACTTATGTCTCATTGGATAAGAAATGAAATCCGACCAAATATTTAAAATTAGGAATTAATGATTCAATGTAATTTTGTCGCGTATAGGTTTTGATAAGTAAATTTTGAATTTCTAGTCTTATAAATCATTTTCTATTTTGAATTGCTCATTTATTATAAAGAACAGGGCTTTTTTTCATTTTTTATAAAAAAAAAAAAGACTTTTCCACAATGGGAAGGATAATAAAAGGGTGCATGATCAACATAATTCTTGTTATTCATAATTTAAGCAGCTAAAATACAATTATTTATCAAATCTTAATTGTAATTAGAGACAGTCATTGACCCTAATACTTATGTTGACTGTTCTAAATAATATCCAAAAGCTGGCTGAGGCAATGACTGGACTTTGGCCAGTACAAATGGTGGGACCCTTAGTGCCATCTGCATATGTAGATGGACCAATAGCAGAAGCAAGATAGGGACTATGGAGGCAGTCTGTGGAAGTCAAATGATGACCATTACATAAAATGGTTAGACACAAAGGCCCCAAATTCAGTAATTTTTGTGTCATTTGGAAGCATGGCACAAATTGAAATCAAGCAGATTGAAGAAATTGCTTATGGCCTAAAAAGCAGCAAAAATCGCTTTCTTTGGGTTGTAAAAGACTCTGAGCAAGAAAAATTGCCTATTCAATTTCTCCAATCACTTGATGAAATGGGATGTGGGAAAATTGTAACATGGTGCAATCAGCTAGAGATATTGGCTCATAAATCTGTAGGGTGTTTTATGACGCATTGTGGATGGAACTCGAGATTAGAAGCTATAAGCCTCGGTGTGCCTATGGTGGCAATGCCACAATGGAGTGATCAGCCAACAAATGCAAAATTTCTTGAAAATGTTTGGAGGGTTGGAGTGAGAGCTAAAAAGGGTGAAAATGGAATAGTTACAAGGGAAGAAATTGAGAGGTGTATAAGAAGGAGGTTATGGTTGGAGAAAAAAGTGATGAAATTAAGATTAATGCTTCTAAGATGAGAGATTTTGCTAAGAGGGCTATTGGTAAAGGTGGGAGCTCAGACACTATTATCAACAATTTTGTTGAAGCGTTGATGAAAGGAAAGGGGAAGCAAACTTGATTTTTTTTCCAGTGCTAGTTGTGTTGTCAAGTTTCAGACCAAAAGAAAAATGAAATAAAATTGTCTTGTTGAAGGCAATTTAACTCCTAATTAAGTGATGTGTGAATATATGTACCGGTATCGAATAACACTTGTTTATAAGTTTTTTAAAATACAAAAATTGTATTAATATACGATAAAAGTATTTTAGATCAGTTTACTTAAAATAGTTTGAGGTAAGTAATTTTGTGAATGTGAATCTAAACAGATTGGATTCGAAACTCTTATATGTTCAAGATTTAATACTGAAATAATTTTAGAGGTTTTTCCTGATTTTGTCTGTATCAAAAATATTTTGATAAAGACTGATTCCTCAATAATATCATCATGACTCTTGAAATCATGTGCAGTAGCAATACCAAACCAAATACGATGAGTAGTGGAATCTTGAATTAAGCTTGACTAAACCTTGAAAATCGTAATGTCATAATGCCTTTCAAATCCTCCTAACCAATAATTCTTGATAAGAAGAATGCATGTGTTGTGACAATTCTACCTAAAAGGTAGGGTTCCTTATATGGGCGTCTTCAAACCGTGCTAGTGAATGTGTATACATGGATATTTTTTTAGGGGTCAAGTTTTATAGATTGGATCTTGTTGATTTTTTAATTGGTACTTTGATGGTTGATAGGGCTTACATGCATTAACTTAAACTGGGTTAGACAGTTTGACATTTTCAGGTTGTATATCACTATATCAGGCCCGTTTTAATTTCATAATATGTGAAGGAGGCCCAATTCACTCAATTATGATTTATGACAATGTGTATGTTAACCGAATACGAAACCCATAAGTCATTACAATTGACCCACTCAATTTATTTTTTTTCCAAATATCATTTTATCCTTCTGCAGGGAACTTTCTTCAAATTAAATAAATTACTATTTGCTAGTCTAGTGTGAATTAAAGAAGAAAAAAATTTCTCAGTAGGGCATAAAGTTAAAGGGGAAGGAGTGCTATAGAGAACAAATCGAATAATGAACAAAAAAATACTACCAATTTGATGAACAAAAAACCCAAAAAAAAAAAAAACAAAAAAAAAAAAAGCTCCTGAGTTTACTTTGACAAACTAAACTTTAATCGTTAGTATATTAATTTATACAGAATATTGAATTCTTTAGAATTGCACACATCTTGAATGTCAGACCTAATCATAATTATTAATAAAAATATACCCATTGATCTGGTGACTTCATCATTTTAACTTCTACATAACTACCTCTAACCCTTCACACAACTATTAACTACATTATGTCAACTATTGATCAATTACCGAGGTATCTATTCCAACCCAAAAAAAAAAAAACTATGATTCTAACAGGTACCTGAAAAAAAAATTATGTCAAATTAATTATCTTACCATTGTATCACTCAATTATGCGATCGATATAAATTGTTTGAGTACAATTAAATTAGACAAAAATATATAATATCAAATAAATTTCACACTCGTCAAGGAACTAGCTTATGCTAAGTACAAATTCGTTCAAGTGTCTATAATCATTTAAAAGCATTGATGTCAACGTAAATATGTAAATCTACTATGAATTAATTGGATGCATATTAAATTCAATGTGTAAACCATTTTGTTATATGGAGTGTATACATGTTAAATGTGTACTATAGTATGTATACCGTAAACATTATTATTAAATATACAAACTAAAACGCTGTTTTCGTACACCTTAAACTAAAATTTTAACTTGGTGTCAATGGAAACAAACTACCAAGCAGTTTCTAGTGAATTTCATTACACTTTCTCTTCTAAGTAACATTTTATGTTGAATTTGCGTGTTGCATAGAAAGTTCTTGTGGCTCAACGTGCTCAAGTAAATACTCAAACATTTCCACACGTACACCAAATGATCACCACATTTTTGTACTTTTCAAATGATACAGTACCATATTGGGTTTCCCACTTTCTACTAAGGTTTTTGACTTTTGGAGTAAATAGATTACGCCATAAAGTCTTGTATTAAGCTAGGAAAAATAATTGAAAAATAATTAAAATATTATTTAGAGAAAATGAATAATATTGTTGTCTAAACAGAGCTATTATTTGACTTTCTTTACGAAATAATCTTCGATGTTAAAAAAGTTAAATAATACTTCTTCCAACCCACTTATTTTGTTATAGTTTGAATTTTTTGGTTAACCAAATCAATTTGTAATTAATAATTCACATAGATTTATTAGATTTTTTATAAAATCTTTTAACAAAAGTGAAATTTATATAAAATATTATGACATAAAACATAAAATTTATAAAATAATTTTAAAAACTGCAAAATATTAAATCTTGAAAATTAAATTTATTAACTCAGAAAAATCAAATATGACAAATACTATTAAAACGAAGTAGTAATATGTATCACCAAAACAGAACCGTCTACATGGAGGGTTGACATAGCCATTATATTCCATTCTCGTCATTATTTCATATAGTCATAAAATATCAGTTTCTTCAAATATAAAAATTCTATGTAGTATATAGTTAACTAGAATTTTTCATATATAGGAAAATTTTACAGTCTTATTGACATTTCTTGTAGATTAAATATTTAGAGACAGTATAACATTATAATTTTATATATTATATAAACTTATATTATAGAAGCATTTAAAACCGTTACTAGTATCTACTTTATTGATTTTATAACTCCAGCGTTTATAAGTCTCTTATAAAATGGTAAGGGACACGCCAAACTCTTGCATCATCTAAAATTTCTCACATTGTTTATCCGTATTTTACCTCAACCATTGGAGATTTATTTTCTTCATCAGGAATACTTTTATCATAGGAATGAATTATGTATGACTTGTTTTTTCCATTGTCAATTGTATTGAGAAATGAAAGCAGGGCAGTGCTTACTAAAACTAGACTATCAATGGAGTTCATTTCAGTAAAAAGGAAAGGAGAGAAGACGGGGAAGGAATTATGGACGTTGTTCAATTAGAGTAGAAGTGTAATTTAGACAGTAAGATACTTTTTTTATGACTTGTTGATCATAGTTTGAGTCACTATAGGAGTGAGTTTTTTTTTTTTCTTTATAAAAAGTCTTTCTATATAAAAACCCATAACAAATATTATCCAAAAATAAAAAACCTAGTACTTAAGTTTAAAAATAAAAATTGTTTGAGAATTTCTAAATAATCATACATAATATGACTTGGCAGTATCCACCTATGCCGTGAAGGTTTGGTGATTTATAAATTGTTGATATATATCACTGCTTAAAAAAAAGTTACTTCATCTCATCATAATTTTGTTAGACATATATTCTTATAACAATCATATCCCTAAATAGTTAGCTAGTTTAACTATTCTAAAAGGAAAGATCACTAATAGGTGACAAATTGGCCATAGAAATCCTTTTCTTGCATTTCAGTTAGGAACTGACGAATTCATTACGTTTGCTGTGAATTAACTAAATTTTTATTAGTATAAAAATTACTATGTGCTTTGAATTAAAAGGTGACCAAAATATATTGTGGCAAAAAATGACATATCAAGAAAAACTGCAACAAGTTGGAGAAGGAAAACAGAGGCAAACAGGAAAAAAAGATAGTAAAAATGATGATTGTATTGCCACCACTACCACAGAGGATTGGATAAAAATATGATCAATGTTGCTAGTGATGAATCAAATTCAGTCATCGACAGTGATATTAGGGTTTTTTGTTCAGCGTGGGTTACTTTCGCAATGACCTTCTTTCTTGGTAGCCAATAAATAAATGTTCTCTTCTGTTAAAGCGGCGCATAATCGTTCTCTTCTTAATGTCAGACCATGGAGTTAAGAAGAGTCGGCCCAATAGACCATAGGTTAGGGGTTTGGCCAGGGTCCAGTTTATTCACAGCAAGAATAAAATATTCAAGAAGAATAGTCCATGAATTAATTGATAAAGAATTTGGACTTGCGTGGAATATTAAACCGGGTTTGATTAAAAACTTATTTTCAATGTGGAAGTAGGCCCATGAAAGAAGAGATTGTTGAGTTCATTGCTAGGTTTAAATCATCCTACATTGATTTGAAAGATGAATAATGACCATTTAATATATATGTTGTGTCCAAAACCTATTAATTTAAATTTTTAAGTCAAAGTTGAGTTTCAATTTATGTATTAAATCTCTTTTGATGGACTTTCTGGTGATTTTTTCTCCGAACAGATTTTTCACATACTCTTATGGTTGGTTAGGATTCAATGTCCTTGTGTATTATTTTCATCTGATATAATATTTTTGGTACACTCTTTTTTATTTTAATTTTTTTTTTTGGGTGTGTTTTGGGGGCAAATTGACCATTTCTGTGGAAATCAAACAGGCTAACCTTTTTAATTTGGCTTTTCTTCTCCTTACTCCCTTCCGCAACAGCCCCTCCCACCTTCACTAAACTTTCCCCTCTCTCTCAACCGTCGTCTGCCACTCTCTTCACTTGATAAATTATACTCTGGGTCCTCATATTCTTCTATGCCCTGCGTTGTAAGTAGTGCATTATTGATGAAAAGTTTGCATTTTTTTTTTCTTGTTCAATTCTTTGATGGGTTTTTGTTGGAATCTTTAAATCAATAGGATATCCATGTAAAATAGTACATAGAAAAAGAAAAAAACATAAAAGCGATGGAAAATTGTACTCTGAATTGATTGTATGCTTGTAGTTGGATATTGTCTTTTTTTTTTTTTTTTTTTGGGACTATTTTTCAATTAGGATGATCACATTTCAATGAAAAATTAAGAATCTAACTTACACTAATACTATTGTATCATGTGGACTGGAGCATTTGACATTAATTAGATTCGAGGATAATGGAGTTCACTGTTTCCTTTCATCTATTTACAAATTTTGTTTTTTTTTTTTTTCATTTTCTTGAAGTGGTAATTATGGGTGTCTATGTAGATACAAATGATGTTAATCGGCGTGCTTGAGTTGGTTTGTCTCCTCATCAATTTAGTCTCTTAACTTCATTACTTATTCCATTTTTTTTTTTTTTTTGTTTACAACTGGGAGATTATCAAAGCACTGGGAAATTGTCAAAGCATAATAATGTATCGTGGAGGGGAAACTCATGTTTGGCTGCATTTCAGATTTGTTGTGCACTTGCACAATAGCTTTATTTATTATATCAGAGTTTCGGTTTCATAGACAAAAGTACAACTAGAATGTGAATTTAAGGATAGCCTATAATTAACCGACACAAATATGGATGTAAACTGAAAGTGTTAGTTCACTGATATTCAAGCATAATGGCCATCTCTGTTACTGTGTGCAAATTTGAACATTTACATATGTTAACTACTTATGTATTAGTGGTTCTGATAGTTCTCAACCTAAATTTGAATGGAACTTAAAGAAAATTTCTTCTGGATATCCTTAAGGCAATTATCCTAAAGTAAAGTGCTCTAAATACATTATTTTACATTCATTTGTACATAATAACATTATGCAATATATAGACTCTTGAAAATGTAGACCTTTGGTATATCAATATTCTGTCGCCAAAACAACTAATCTGCACGACTTCAACTCAACAAAAATCTACAAGGTTTCAATTTTTAGATTATCTATTCTTTGATCCAGTTGGACCTCCCCTTCTTCTTAAATTTAGATAAATAGAAATAGATTAGATTATTGCCGTTTGAAAAAAAAAAAAAATACCACCTAAATTTCTTGGTTCACCAATTCTTGGTAATAGCATCCACTTGAACAATTTCTTCATAGCACCAAATAAATAAAGACAATTTCTTTAGAGTACCTAAATGAACACAATATCTTTATATCACCATTAAATAAAGCTACATATTCCCAAATTCTATCCTAATTAGGGCCACCTCATGCAACATGTGAATAGCGGTGTCAATGGGTCTTGTCGTGTTATTATCGTGTCGTGTCAGATGAAACATCTTTCTTATCATGTCATATCACGCGATAGACTGGGGTCCACTTTTTATCGAGTCGTATTCGTGTCTGACCCATTTATTTTTATGTTGTGTTCTCATATCACCTGTTTACTTCTCTAGAGATATACTAGTCTATCGGATAAGATAAATAACATGTAATCCATTTGAGATAAAATCTCAAATTTTAATTCTTTAATAATTTAAACAATTTTTAATACTAACCTTTTTTATATCAACTTAAAACACATTTTTGAAATTTTTGAAATTTTTTAATAGTATTTAAAATTATTATTATATTTGATTTAATAGTATTACATCAAAACTGTTATTCACAATTTTAAATTATATTATATTAAAATTGCTGAATGAACAGATTTTACTAAACTATTATCTTGATTATGATTTAATAGTATTACATCAAAACTATTATTCACAATTTTAAATTATATTATATTAAATTATAATCAAGATAATAGTTTAGTAAAATCTGTTCATTCAGCAACTTTACAAATTATATCGTGTCAACCTACGCGTTGACCCAACTTCTAACCTGTTTACTTTCATGTCATAAATGGATTGACCCATTAATGATCTAATAGCTTTTGAGTCGTGTCATAACTTGTTAATATCATATCGTGTTCGTGTCGTGTTACTGTGTCAAGTTAGAAATTGCCAGCCTTACACGGGAAGCCCTTTAAAACTAGTACTATTAGGAAAACACTAAAAATGCAGTGGTTTCTTCATGTAGGCAATTGAAGGAACTTAAGCATATGGATGACCATATGTCACGTATTGACTCACACTTGTCACATAAGTGTCATTTGTCGTATCTGTAAAATCGTATTCTCATGAATACAAGACATCTATTGTATATATTGACAAATAATACATATATATATTGCAATAGCTTAATCATCTATTTTTTAAATAATAATTTAATTTTGTGTGATACATACAAAATCTAGAAAACTAAAAGCACAACTAGCTAACTTATTAAGATTCAATCTATAGCCTTCTAAACCCTTCAATAAGTAGCACTTATATTCTAGTGGATCTATGCAGTTATATATACATATTTTTCAAAATGTGGTCGATTGGGCGATGCGACTCTCCGGAACGGCCACGGGATTCCTAAATCCAAAAACATATTTTGCAAAATCATTTCACCCTATCACATATACATGCTTTTAATTTAAACCATCTTTTCAAATTGTATACTATTTAAAATGCATGTAGTCAAGTAGTTCAAATCATACCTCGTAAAATATATTTTTTTCCCTATATTGTACCATATCAAATAACATATCATAAACTTTTTAGAAAGTCTATAACAAATCACAAAGTCATGCGCAAATCATATATCAATTTATAATGGCTCAAAACAAAGCACGCCATTATCGGCACTTAGTACTCAACTTAGTGAGTAGCCCCTACTAGAATGGATATCAAGAAGTTCTATAGTTCCTCTTGACTTGTCATGTACTGTAACTATCATGTCATATATTCAAGATTATAATTTCTACTTACTATTTCATGTTCATTTAGAGTCACAACCTCTTATATAGACAGGTATTACCCATACAACACATACTCATAAAACATATTCAGAACTATACATACGTATCATATTTTTAAAATGGGCAAAATGCAAATAACCCCTCTGTGGTAGCTGAATAGGCATTTTGCCCCCTATAGTTATCAAATATGCGTTTGACTCCCTTGTGTTTCAAATTTTTTTGCAAACTGGATAGAAACAGTAAAAAATAACACTGATTTGTGAAATATCATATATACCCCTAACCAATTTAAGTGTCTTACAAACTTTGGGGTCAAATTAAAAATAAAAAAGAAGTTAAAAAGTTTCGGGGTCAAATTTAAATTAAAAGGGGTCAATTTGGAATTTTAAAAAAATCCCTAACCCTTCCCCTTCTGCTCCCCCACCAATGCACAATAGCCCTCCACCTTACCAACATCTTGGGGGGTAGGGGTGGCTGAAGTTAGAAGGGATTAGGGACAAATGGTGGTGGTTGTTGCTGTGCCCTTCTCCCTTATTCTTGCCACCCCTACCCCATCGATCTCCCTCACCTACTGTGGTTCCCTAGCGACCACCTCTTTCCTTCATCATTCAGAATGTTAAGGAAACCCCAAGACCCCACTGTCCAAATACACATCCACCATGTGCAAAAGGAAAAGAAAAAAAAAAAAAAAAAAGGTCAAAAGCCATGATCGATTGCAGAAGCTATTGTTGTAGTTGTTGTATCACAATTTATTTGCTTTATACTTCAGATCTTCTAAAGATGGTTGATAAGATATTATTCAAGAAATGCATACCCATAATTTTTTGATAAAGAAAATGCTCAAGAAAATCAAACCCATTTCATTTTATCAACAAATTGTTCAAGTGAAGAAAATGTAAATTTCAAATCGATCTCATTTTGATTTTGAACTACCCCATGAAGAAAATGCTGAGGAAATTGAAACCCATTTCGAATTCAAGCAAACCCACAAAGAAAAAGAACAAGGAATGATGTTGGTAGATGGGTAAGAAAAAAAAGGGAGGAAAGGGGCTGTTATAGACTATAGTGGTAGTGGTGGGTACTATATGGGTTGACTCATCTGGGATGGGCTTGGCTAGGCTGGGCTGTAGTTGGGAGTAGGATAGTGGTGGACTACTGTCTTGTTATTGAAATTATTGTTGCCATTGTTGCTGCATTTGGTCCAGCCTTGACATCGACGGGGAAGGATGGGTAGATGGTGGCTGGAGTTTGGGAGAAGGAGAGGGTTGAGATAGATGGTAGCTGGTGGTTGGGAGAGGGAGGAAATAGGAGGAAAATGGCAATTGGTGATCGTAGGAGGGAAGAGATGCGATTAAATGGTGGTTGGGAGATGAAGGGAGGGATGGAGGGAGTGGGGGTAGATGGTGGTTGGTGGTTGGGAGACGAGGTGTAGAGGTAGATATAAGGGTTGGTGGCTAGAGAAGAGATGGGGTTGTGGAGGATAAGATGCGTGGCATGGGTAGGGAGTTGATGAGGTGGCTTGGTTATTGTGGAAGTGGTGGTGGTGGCTAGGATTAAGAAAAGGTGGATGAGTGCTTAGGATGGTGGTAGCGGTGGTAGCGACTGTTGGGGTGGGGCTATGGACAAAAGTAGGAGGTGGCGGTTGTGGGATAATGGATGGGCAAATGCTAGGATTTTAGGGGTAAAAACGTAAATTCACGTGTTAAATTTTTTTTTTTTAAATATTCCTAACGCGGTATTAGCAAGTGAGAGTCAAAATTCGTCTATTTTGACAGATTTTGTTAATTTTGCAAAAAAAATTGAACTACAAGGGGATCAAATACACAATTGATAACCATAAGGGTAAATTGCCTATTTGACAAATCATAGTAGGGCTTTTCGCATTTTACCATTTTTAAATTTATAAACCATGCAATTCATGTAGCCATACATAATCCAGCTTTTATAGAAAAATAATTATTTCATAAAACACATTTTCGTAAAAATAACTTTAAACAACCATGTGAGTTCCTAAGCAATTATAGAAATTTGAAAATTAAGAGGGTAAGTACCACACACCTTGGTACGCTAACGAACCACATTTCTAATATAGTACTTGTTCATCTTTGGTATTTCCTATAAAGATCCATAATTTTGTTACCTAATATGTCATCATTTGTTTAAGATGTCCTATACTTAATCTCGTAGTTTCTTACTCTTATAATTGTCTATTAATATTCGTAAAAATTATTTACTCATAGTGTCACAAAATTTGTCAATAGTAAAATATATGCTTTTTTATGTTACTATTATATATTTATGTAGTTTTTCTATAATCGAGAAAACACATTTATAACTTTTGAAACTTTTTGGACTCTACTCAAGTTTAATAAAACCTTTTGGGACTTTTTACGAACTTAAAAAACCATTTGGGGTTTTTTTTGGAAACTTTATTAAATTCATAGGGGTCAATTTATCAAATATAGTAACTTTCTGGGTCTTTGTAAGATATTCCTTAACTGTAGGGTCCAATATGTAAATTCCAGTAACTTCCAGGGACTATTAATGAGCGGCAAAATTTATTGTCATCATTGAGCAACAATCCTAATAGTTACTCAACATTAAAAACCAATAAAAAGCTTCCATTTGGACAAAACATGGCCCCAATTTGTAATAAAGTAGGGTACCATGTACAAATGGTTCCCTCTTATTGATTATTTAACAACTATTACAATATTACTAGTTGTTCAATAACCACCATAAACCTTCTCACGCTAAGTAGGATTTAATCTAACTCTTTTCAAAACATTTTAAGCCTTACCGTAATACCACAGAACTACGGGAGTTCATATTGTGATTTCAAAAACTTTTGTTAAATCTCTCCTCGTCCTTCCCGATTCATCAACTTCTCCAACCAAATTTTCGGATCATCTTCACAGAGGAATTTCTTACTTGGACCTGGTCCACGGGTGGGGCCGTGGACCCTGCGGTCCAGGTAAGTCCACGTATCCTTCCCATCCCTTTTAAAAAGTAAAAGCTTTAAAATTCATAAAAGTCATTTATTCCAACTACACTTAACCAGGGTTAAGCATTCAACTTTATTTCAAGTTTCCAAGGTAGCAGGTGTATCTTAAATCTCAGAAGCTCCTTCCTCCATCTTTTTCCCGCCTTCTAAAGTCACAAACTCCAGTTTGCAATTTCTTTTTCAATTTTATTTTCTGATGTTGAATCTAACTTCTTCACCGCATCATTGAGTTCAACATCATATCTTTATTTACAAGTAAGTTTCCTAAATATCTTGTTCGTTTCCTTTCCCCTCTAAGACTATCAAAAGTTCAATAAAATTATCTTCTACCGGTGACAGCTGATTTACTAGCGGTGAAGTATTGAAAACACAAAACCCCTTCAAACTCCAAATAACTAACATCTGCGTTAACATGTGCATCCAAATATGGCTATTTGTTAAAATCTAAAAAGTAGCATTTGGTCCCAGGTATTTTATTTAAAAAAACAAAAACAAAAAACATTTGCAAGACCTTTTCTTTTATTTAACTTTCAAAACTGGAATCGGGGCTTCACTTCCTATTGTTCCCAATGAAAAGCAAATGTCCATTAACTTGAAAAGGTTAATATCATTTTGAGAACAAAGAATATTAATTACTAATTACTTTCACAAATTAGAATTAAACAACTAATTAGAACCACAAATTGTCTCATACTATTGATTGGTGTTAAATTACAAGCCTTTTGTTGTGCAGTAGAGGAGTTACAAGCAAGTTTTGAAAATACAATCCTGATACAGGCACTAACTAGTCACGGCTCATCAAAAATTAATCTTGACATAAGCATTAGCATGGTTAACTAATATCAAGCACTAGTCAAGTTTCACCAAAAAATACTCGACATAGGCATTAGCTAGATTAACTAAGACACAATCCTTTTTTGTAGAAAATTCTAAGACAAAATCCTAAACAAGCATTAACCAAGTATAAGCAAAACAAAAACTAGCCAAGTTCGCTTCCATCCTCATTCTTTATCATGATGTTCCAAGAGTTCAACAGTTTCGTAAGGAGGTTGTGGTGCATATTCCTGAGAAGAATACAATACAAATATGAGATAAAAAGTAGAAAAAATCTTTTCTTTCTTAAGTTTAAAATCAGTCACCATATACTAACCTGTGACACATTATGTATATGGTTAAGACCTTGCATCAAGTTGGTGAGAGTGAACATCTGACTATTTTGTGCACTTCCAGAAATATACGTGGTGCTTGGCTGACTCACATTGGCTTCTTGATCTTCATTATTAACCACTTTTTGTTTTGTATCTATTGTTGAGAAAGAACAAGTAAAGCTAAGAACTGAGCTTTAATCTGTTGAACAAAATTAAAAGACCAAATGAATTAAGAGGCATAAATATACCTTGAGATGAAGACTTTTTTCTCCGTTTCTCAAAATGACCTTTGATTTGTTCACCCCTTTTTTGTCCTTTACCTTTTATCCGATTAGGGTTTAGAACAAAATTAGACTCATCTTGACAATTTATGCTCTCATCAATTGGAATCCTAGTTGAAGATTGTTTGTCCAATATCAAATTAATTCTTGTACAAATCATCTAATTTGGAATTAGTATCTTCCAAACTTTTTACATTCCAGAGAAGAATTCTTGCCCCCTCATGCCATGGCCTATTGTTATCATATCATAAGCATAGCGCACAGCATATTTGTGAAGAGTTCTTGTGATCCCGTGGCAGTCATCTGAAAAAAAATTTCCTGATCAATATCAGTCACTAGTTTTTTAGCTTCTTGGCCCCAACGGCTTAGCAAATACATATCAGGTATTTTTCCCATATTCACAAACCTAAATGCTCCTAAAGCATGAGTGCAAAGTAAGCCCATAGATTCAAATTTTTTGCATGTACAATTAACCTCCATTTTCTCAAAATTAAGTCGGACTATACTTTCTCGTTGCTGACCTATACTACGTGTAGAGACTTCAAATTCATGCATAACGCTACTAGAGCTTTTCAACACAAAACTTGCAGCCAAAATACCCATCAATTCCTGTTCAAACATCTTGTATAGCTTGTGAGAATAATGACGAGCAGCCTGCTGCAACAGTGTGCTCTCTTTCACTTGAATCGATTTTCTTTCCTTGCTTACACATAAAATCAGCATCTGCTTCACTTTGCCTCCATTCGCTCATTTTTCGCTCAAATTCAAGAACGAATATAGTCAATGAGGTCGTAACATTTCCAATTTCCTTTAAAACATTATTTGTGCCCTCACTTCTAGATGTTGATCTAAAACCTGCACTAAATGATCATATGTTGAGCGCTGTACACCATTTATGTCGAAGTCCATACAATCTCTCCAACCAACTGTGGCCTTCGAGATTATACTCTCTTATCATTCTTGACCATGTTGCTTCAAACTCAAATTCCGTTTCACAAGTAGATAAGCAATGATAGAATAAATCTTGAAATCCAACAGTTTTAAAGTCAGGCAGATAAGAGGGGGCATTCTGAGAAATATGCCATAAGTACAACCTGTGTCTGCAATCAGGGAAGACAACTTCAACTACATTTATAATTGCTTGAGCTCGATCCGTCATGAATGTTTTTGGGGATTTGTTACCCATGGACTCCAAGAATGTAAATCTAAAAGCCCACTCGAAAGTAGCAGTTTTCTCATTTGACAAAAAAGCACATCCAAAGCATATGGTTTGCCAATGATGGTTAACACCCATAAATGGTTCACACACCAAGTTATAATAATTTTTTCTATAAGTAGTATCAAATACTACAACATCCCCAAAGAAATCATAGTCTATGCGTGATCTTCCATTCCCTCAAAAAAAGTTCATCATTTGACCTTCGTCATCCAACTCTACATCCTAATAATAAATGTGTTCTTCATTCCCTTTAGCTTTAAAATGATTAACCAGGCTTTGCGCATCACCATTTGCAATAATTGATCTTCTTTCTTTATCAATATAATTGTATGTATCTTTTTTCGTAAATCCTAATGTAGCAACCCCACCGCTCTCTCCTTGTAAATAAGAGTATGCATCTACCACATCTATTCTAGAGTCAATCATTGACACCAAAGTTTGACCGTTATCCTTTGTAACATTCCTAGCAGATCGTAACAGATGATTCTCTGTAATCCTTTTCAAGTTCATGGTTATGATCTTTAACAAAGTTACTTAACTTCCAATGACCCTCTTTATCAACTTTGAAATTAGCCATGGCCACGCATTCTGTTCTTGTTTCCAACTTGTTAAATGTGACATCAATTATGTCATCATTTTCAGATTTGAAACCCTGTTTTGAACAAAAATATGATTTTGCTCTGATCAATTTTGTCCCCTGATGGTAATATTGTTTACCCCTTTGAACACTAAATCCAATTGCATGAGCATAAGCACAATATAAATTATAGGCTTTTTCTTTAGAATTCAATAATTTTTTTTTCCAATTCTTGAATGAGTGAATCATTACAATAATTTTTCCCATCAGTACTTGACTTTTTCCCCAAATTATCTACTTCTTCATCATTAATAATGTAGAAAATAGTATCCCCGTAATTTTGAACTTCAACAAAACCACTTGACATAACCTGAATATAAGTAAAACTAACCATCAAAATATGTTTCAGTTAAATATTGATCTCACATCTATGCATTCAACACATTCTTGTGCACTCCAAATAGCAAATCATATAACATTATTCCAATATTTAATTATCTATTACATGAATCTTAGCTCTATTTTTCCTTTTTTTTCCCCTTTTTCTTTACAATATCCATTTTGCGGGCTGTTTCTAAATTTCTATGCATACAAAATTTCATACCTGTTTTATTTAGATATAAAAAATGTAGATTAAATGGGCCAAAGAAAAGCTAAATATATAAAACTCTATAAACTTAAAGATTAAAAACAAAAATCTATCAAAAATTGTAAATAAATAAGAACAAGATATTTAGGAAACTTACTTGTAAATAAAGATCTAATGTTGAACTCAATGATGTGGTGACGAAGTTAGATTCAACATCATAAAATAAAATTGAAAAAGAAATTGCAAACTGGAGTTATGAGACTTTAGAAGGCGGGAAAAAGATGGATGAATGAGTTTCTAAGATTTGATACACCTGCTACCTTAGAAACTTAGAAATTCACTTGAAATAAAATTGAATGCTTAACCCTGGTTAGGTGTATTTGGAATAAATGACTTTAAAAAATTTTTAAACTTTTACTTTTTAAAAGGAATGGGAAGGATACGTGGACTTATCTGGATCACAGGATCCACGGCCCCAACCTTAGACCGGTTCAGGTAAGAAATTCCCTCTTCACAGTTACCATAACCTTCAACCTCACTTCCCCCTCTCCGGTCAGGTGTGTGGATCCACCTCTCTCTCTCTTCTCGCCGTCCGAATTAACCACCATGCCATGGACAAGCTGTGGCTCTTCCTCTTTCCTCTCCGCCGATGACTGACAGCCTCGACCACTGCCGTCGCACCATGACAGACGCAACAGCAGTCACTCCGGCCGTGGATCTAGCCATAGATCCGGCCTGCCAGACTCTTCTTCCCAACCGGAAGGATGGTAAACCGAGACTTGAGCAGCCCGTCTTCTAGATGTGTATAAGAGACTGATCTGCTTTCCCATTCCTCCTTTTCCTTAATCGTTTTTTTAAAAAAGTATTATTATTATTATTTCATAATTATTGTTATTTTCTTCAAAAACAAAAATTCAATTCTTAAGCTGTATAAAAGTAATTAACTTTTACCAGAAAATATAAAAAATATATATATTATTTGCTTCATTCCCTATAACAATATTTATCTAAACCACAAGATTAAACCGCATAAATGATATACTAACAACCTACATCCATAATATAAGAAAATAACTAATTGAATTCAATATGAACAACTATATAAATTAAAAAAAATTTACGATCTCTTTTATGAAATTATTTTTTTGTATTTTAAAGATTTATACGATATAATATAAATTAACTAGATAGTGAAAACAAAAAATATAAATTTAGACTTATAATAAATAATAACTAACCTCAAATGTGCAAATTATGCTTCTCCCAAATTGTGTAATGTAAGAAAAATTATTGTTTACCTTGCACTATGTATTTATAGTGTAAAATCCATAATTACCTATTTTGTTCTATCTAAAAATGTTCATGATTGATTCATTTCCTAATTTAATTCAGGTTATTTAACAAAAATACTATCCTACTTTCCTAATCTTCCCTAATTATTAATTTTGGGGTTTCACAACATACTTTCTTAATGCATAGCTCTTCACGCCCGCATATGATTCCTGTTGTTGGGAGACAAACCATCTATCTTGTTTGTGTTTGTTCCACTCCACAGGATTGAAGTATGGATAAAAAATCAGCACGGAGAGCCTATTCACTCTGCAACTCGTACCACCCCCACAAAGTGATCAGTCCAGTGACAATCATGGTTGAAAATACTGATTAAGTCTGAATTAACTTGATCAAGTCATAATCTGAGTGAAAGTAATAGATACGAGTTCGATGCAATACATATTAAATACATGGAATCGGAGTTAATTCGAACAAAATTAAATTATTTTCGATGAAACGACTCACTGAATCATAAATTCGAGAAAGACTTACCCGAGTCAACTAAATTGACTCACTAGACGAAATCAACGCAAAAATTTTCAGCCAAAAAAAGTTAGAGAAAGATAATAGAAGTCATATATGTTGAGTTGCTTTTTTCGAATTTCTTTCCCTTCTTCTTGTCTCCCGTTGTCTTCCTTTGCAGCCCAACCGACCTTTTTTGTTGTTGCCTTTGACAGCAGCCGCCATATGATTTGGAGTAGATCAAGCTTCTTCCTCAAAGCCAACCAAGATACCCTGCTTGGTTGTTTAGCGGTTATGATCTGTAATAATTACTCAGCTTTATAATGCATTGGTTTTGAAGAATTTTTAGAAAAGTCCCTATTATTTCTACTTTCCTTCCCCATATAGCACTATATTAATACCATTTTATGAAATTCACTTGACACAACATATAATTTCATAAAACATGTAAAGAATCAATATGAAAGTAAACATATATGAAAATGCAAATACTACCTCTTAAGCAAATCACAAGTAATTTACTATTAAAAAAACTACGTAATAAGTATTAGTAGGAAATTTCACAATCCCGTCAGGATACCGTTCTAATGTATTGTAGAGAGGTGTACAATACAGTATTATGTACTTAAAACATTTATAATGTAAAAGCTTTTAAGCAATGATTGACTATTAGAATACAAGACTATAAAGATTTCTAATATTATAACTACTTTGATTTATTTATTGCTGGGTTCTAAACATATTTGATAGGCTAATACAATTATGGTCATCTAATATGATATGTTGTTATATTATTTAGTTTGATAATTATATTTATTATACACATATATAATTTGTAGAATTTTTCATAGTAATTTTTTTGTATAATCTAATACGCGATCGATATACCGAAACCGATATGGAACAGTATGTTCCACGACCGTCACTGTGACATCAATATCATTAGATTAGAGGTAGAAATTGTATAAATAGATGGTCTATGTATTACTTAAATGAATTTGGATAAAATTTATCTAATCCATTTAAAATATTTAATAGATGGAGTTAGATAGATGATGAATAAACTATTTATCCATATAAAAATAATTTCTTAACTTTGCATCTTTTCTTTCTTTTTTTTTTTTAATTTTCCCTACCTCCCATTCACTTACACACGTACACACACATACTTACGCATACTTACACAAACACAAACTCACACACTCATACATACACACACTTAGACACATCCTTATCCATAATCATACACATACACACAGACTTACACATACTCTTACACACACTAACACCTACTAACACACATGCATGCACATGCACTTACACTCAAACGCACATACACGCGCGCGCACACACACTAACACACACATGCATGCACACCCACCCACCCACACACTCTCACACACAGTTACACATACATGCACACACACTCACACACATTAACACACACATGTACCCGCAAATACACACTCTCACATACTAACACACATATGCACACACACTTACTAACATGCACACATGAATATTCATGTCTTTTTTTTCTACTACATGAATGTTCATGTTCAATCTTCCGACCTCAGAAATTTAATGTTGAAACCTACGGTGGAAACGAAACTGTTGCAGTCCCTTTAAAGTTATTAATTTTGTATTTGTCTTCGTAGTACAGAACTGAAGATATTCCCAATTTCCATTGACAATGACAAATCCACACGTTATAATGTTCTACCGACCTAACACCAGTGTTATTAGTTATGATTTTTTGGAAACATTTTTTTTTTTTTGGTTGATGATGTTTTTAATGTTGAACATATATATATGATTCAATTATTTTCTTTTCCCTTATATACATGAATTTATAGCTGCAAAATTCTAGTGATTTTAGAAGTTTGAGGTCACTATTTTATATTCCTTTTTGGGGCATTTACACATAACATTCATCTTATAATGAACAAATTATAAGGCACAGATATAGGTCTGCGTCGAAATATTTGTAAGGTTTCGAATATTGACAAAGAAGCCTAATAAATTATGTAGAGAGTTTCTTTTCTTCTCTTCTTATTATGCACATAAATATTCACGTTACTGGTATTTTGTCAATATCTGGACTCTAATCACCAGATAGATCATCATTAAATATCCATTTCATTTCTTGTATATGTCTCCTAAGCACCAATACCATTTACGAAAAAAATTGACGCAAAAAACATGAACATTCATGTAGTAGAAAAAAAGAAATTTTAAATTTCTTGAAACATAATGTGTATTTGAGTGTGTGTAAATGCGTGTGACTATATGTTATGTAAATGTAAGTGTGTTTGAGTGTGTGTAAATGTGTGTGTTTCTGTGTGTGCGTGTGTAAGAGTGTGTGTGAGTGTGTATAATAGTGTGCGTGATTATGTGTGCAAATGTGTGTGTGAGAGTGCGTATTTGTAAGTGGGTTTGGGCGTGGGAATATATGTGTGTGTGTAAATGGGTGTGGGTATAAGTGTGTGTAAGTGGGTGTGAGATTTTGTGAGAGTATCTGTATAATTGTGTGGGTGTATGTGGGTTTGAGTGTGGGTTTGTGTGTGGGAGGGTGTAAAGTATGTGTGTTTATGAATATGTGTCTAAGAGTGTGTGCATGTGCATGTGCATGTGCATTTGTGTGAGAGTGTGCAAGTGTGCATGTCAGAGTGTGTGCAAGTGCATATGATCAGTGTGTAAGTATGTGTGAGTGTATATAAGTATTAAGAAAAATTTCTATATCTATGCCACTTTTGAAAAGTGTTCTATATCTATGCCTATATGAAAGTTGGTTTCCAAAGGGGTGGAACTCGCATTCTCCGAATGCGAGTTCCAAAAAAATTTTTTTTTAGTGCATGTGCATTTGTGTGAGAGTGTGCAAGTGTGCATGTCAGAGTGTGTGCAAGTGCATATGATCAGTGTGTAAGTATGTGTGAGTGTATATAAGTATTAAGAAAAATTTCTATCTCTATACACATTTGAGAAGTGTATAAGATCTAGCCTATATGAAAGTTGGTTTCCAAAGTAGAACTCGCATTCTCTGAATGCGAGTTCCAAAAAAAAATTTTAAAAAAAAAAAAAAAAAAAAATTTTATTTGTTGACCTCCGTGAATGCGAGGTCTATTTTACTGACCTCGCATGCGAGGTCCTATATATATATATATATATATATATATATATATATATATAAATATATATATATATATATATATTATATATAGAAATTTTTATAATTTTAAAATATGCGAGGTTATGAATTAGAACTTCACATATTGACGCTGTCTCTTATACACATCTAGATGTGTATAAGAGACAGGGTACATCTAGATGTGTATAAGAGACAGCCTTTTTATTTGATTTAGTGTAATGTAATCCATTTATGGACTATTACACACATCTAGATGTGTATAAATGTTTGACAGGTATATTGCGAATGGAAATTGTGCACTATTACAAAA
This sequence comes from Cinchona pubescens, assembly GCA_025175665.1. Classification (NCBI taxonomy): domain Eukaryota; kingdom Viridiplantae; phylum Streptophyta; class Magnoliopsida; order Gentianales; family Rubiaceae; genus Cinchona; species Cinchona pubescens. The sequence goes on along the minus strand of JANKKI010000281.1, from coordinate 168,477 downwards.
ATAGAAAAATGAAGGATTTGACTGTAAGATAAAATCATTTAAATAGTAAATCGTAAATTATAAACTATAACATTAAAAAAATTGACCGACCTCGCATTCCTCGAATGCGAGGTCAAGACTTATCTTCTCGCTACTAATGATGGACCTCAACAGCATTTTAATTAGTCAAATGATTTAATTTGAGACAAGCATGAGAAACAATGAAGAAATTAATAAATTAATAAATTAACGGGTTTACACATTTCATTCGCGTACTATTTCGTTAATATTATAGTTTATGATTTAAAGATAATGGTTTACTATGTCTCTTATACACATACAACTGTGTATAATGTGACAGAATATTATATAAATGGATTTAAATTATCTTCGTGCTAAATTTTTCTAGCAACAACAAATCCTTCATTTTTCTATTTTTGTAATAGTGCACAATTTCCATTCGCAATATACATAGTCAAATTTGCTAAATTATTCATTTTTTCTATTTTTGTAATAGTGCACGATTTCCATTCGCAATATACATAGTCAAATTTCCTAAATTCTAAAAAAAATATATATATATACATAGTCAAATTTGCTATAACCAAAAAAAAAAAAAAATACAAAAATTCATTACAATGCATTTTTCTTTTTGGGCATGTACAATCCTTGGATCAGTGCTACCTCAAGTAACATAGACCTCTATTCGTTGAATGCATTCATCATGCATTGACTAATTGACCTCGCATTCAGGGAATGCGAGGTCACAAGAACAATTTTTTTTTTTTTTTTTCTGGAACACTGCTTCAGAATTCCACTTTCAAATAGGCACCCAAATAGAAAAATTTTGGAAAAGTAGCATATTCTTAGAAATTTCTCTAAGTATTAATGTATGTCTAGATTATCACATTTATGATATTTTGTAATAATTAAATAAATTTATATGAATTAGATGGATTCTTCGATATATTTCGAATTAACTTTTACTTTTGGTTAGTACACACGAATTAGGTAAGTTATTAAATTGTATTAATTTTATAAAATAATAGTTTGAAATGATTAAATTATTCCAATTATATAATTTTTCCTTTATTAATATAGTTCTAAAGGTAAAAATTAAAAAAAAAAACTATTTAATACTTACTCGATTTTCTAATGTGACAGATAATATAAAACAAAAGAAATTATTTAAAGTAACAATTATTTTAAAACGGAAGAAATATTCATTTAAATCTATAATATCAATGATTTTAAAAAATAAATAAACTATTTATATTTATTAATCTTTTTAAAATCAACAATAATCATTTAAATTTTAATAATTTTAGATAGCAAATGAATTTGCAAAATCAACAAAAATCATCTAAATATCACAAGATATGAAGTCCAACCATTGAATTATGACCTGGAAAGCCAAACTGATGATTATAATTGGGACAGCTTTCGCTGTTTCCTGATGGCGATGTGTGACCTCCCATCAATTCTCAATTGCCCAGTGCTGGAACAGTTTCTTGTGGTAGTGCAGGCGCGGTGGAGGGTTGGTGAGATTGATCATAAAGATTTTGTGTGATACCAGAGTATTACATTGGTTTAATTACACACTGCCCCCCTATAATTAGGGTCAATTGTAAATTGTCCTTGTATTAATTTTATCCATAAATTATTCCCATTGTTTGATAGGGTCAATTTTTTCATTCAAAAAGTGTGCGAAATGTCATAATTACATTTAATTTTATTGTTAGGGTTAGATTCAATTCACATACCGGACTTTGTTTTATAATTAATTTATTGTCCATGATTAACGGTGATTAATTTTTTCATTAACGGTATTATAAAAATAGTTTCTTATATTTTTAGTATTAAGTGTGTAAATATTTTAATATTTTTCCTTGTTTTATACAATTGTAGCTAAAAGCTCATTTGTTTAATCAAAATTTCATAAAAAATAATATTTGATTCACTTAGAATTTTATTTAAAAGATGCGTAGAAGTTGAATTCTGTATTTTTTTTTTTCACAGCTGAGTGAATTCCGAAAGCTATGTTACTTAAGCAGCAATGAACCGTAGAACAAAGATTTTGTTAAAAAATAATTTAAAATTTGACACATGTTAAGTACAATGGACACTAGAACAACGACTTTGTGGCAGTCAATCGAAGTGGTAGTACAACTAGGGGTGTTCATTTTGACCTGTTGACCCAAAAATCTGTTGAATCAATTCGACTCGAACTGAAAAAAAGGGTATTCGAACCGCATTCTAAAGGCAGATCGAAAGTAAAGGGTTGGGTCACTCAGGTTGATGTGTATAAGAGTCACATTTCTGTGACCCGCGAGTACCTGACCCAATCCATTTCAGGGATAATTTTGTAAATTTGATTAATAAAGTTTCATTAGAAGTAAATACTTATTAGATTTATTGGTAGTTTCTCAACTCTTCTTTTTCAATTCCTTGTCTTTTCTTTCTTTTATGCCTCAATCATCTCTTCCTTTCCTTTTTCTCGCATCCTCATTCTCACACTTGCGTCTGTTAAAATGTATTTTACGATTTAATTATTGTTGCTATTGGCATGTTGCTACTTGTTAGTTTGTTACTATTGGGATATAATATTGGATTGTATTTTGTAACTTAGATTTAATTGTTGTTGACTTAATTGTGAAATTATTTTGCTTAACTATCATTATTTAATTTTTTATATTTTGTTACTAGTGAGGGTCGGGTATGCGGTCAACCCAACCCTCTTTTTAGGGTATCCGGCGCTTTGTACGAACCGGGTAGAGATTCAAAATTTTCTTGACCCGATTAGTAAGGGTCGAGTACTTTTTTTAACTCCATGAACACCCCTAAGTACAACCATACAAAGTGGTGGCGGCCGTGAAATTTCTGATAGTTTTAATAGTTTTTTTCCACAACGATGCGCCTTCATAATCGCCTATTTTTTCCTTCTAAAATTAATGATTGATTCATTTCCTAATTTAGTTTAGGTTTCTTAACAAAAATACTATCCTATTTTCTTAATATTCCCTAATTATTTTAAGTTATTTTATATTTAATTAAATAGCCCCTAAAATTTTGGAGTTTCACAACATACTTTCTTAGTGCATGCCATCTATCTTGTTTGTTCCATTCCACGAGATTGAACTATGGTTCTTCTAGTGCAGAGATAAAAAATTAGCACGAAGAGAAGCTATTCACCTTGCATCTCGTACCTCCCCACGAAGTGATCAGTCCAGTGGCAATCAATATAATTAGACTAAAGGAGTTAAAAAGATCTTTTATCCAATTTTTTATTATATTATTTAATGAAAAGTCAAGATTTATCTACAAAAATTTTAATTATATTTAAAAGAAATTTTGGCACTTCATTTAGTAGTATAATAAAGAATGAGATAGAAAATATAATAGAAGATTCTGTGACCATTAAAGGTGACAAAATAAAATAAATGAATGGTATATGATTTTAATTAAATGGATTTGAACAAAATTTATCTAATCCATTTAAAACCATTTAATATATGGTTCTAAATAGATGATAAATAAATGATTTATTCATATAAAAATTATTTAATTTTTTTTTTCCAATTTTCTCCACCTCCCATTCTCTTACACACATTCACACACATACTTACATACACTTATACAAACACACACTCACACATAGAAACACCTACACACCTTGAGAAATTTTATATCGGTCAGGAGCAACTATTGGACACTTATACAAACACACACTCACACATAGAAACACTTACACACCTTGAGAAATTTTATGTAGGTTAGGAGTAATTATTAGGCGTTCCATACTCAGTACTTGCTCCTCCATCAATTGGAGCATTTTATTTAGAGTGGAGGGCCCATATTTCTGAAAAAATAAGGACATTCTATTCCAAAAAATGGGTCATGCATTCCAAATAGTAGGTTCCAATTGGTTGAGGAGTAACTACTAGACATGTCCAATAATTGCTTCTAACCAAAATAAAAATTTCCTACACACCTTCACTCACACTCACACACTGATACACATGCACACACACACATTAACACAAACATGCAAACACTCACATAAACTTACACACACTTACATACATATTCTCATACACACGTATGCACATACACAAACAAAAACTCTCACACACTGACACACACATATGCACACATACATACACACAAACACTTTTACACATACTTACACACTGACACACTCATGCATATACTCACTCTCACAAGCTCAAATGCGCACATACACTTACACTAATACATGCACACACATGCACTCACACACACTAACACACATATGCACTCACACTGACTCTTACACACACCCTCACACTCTAATACATACATATGCACGCACACTTACACACTAACATGCACACATGAATGTTCATGTTTTCTTCAACTACATGAATGTTCGTGTTCATATTCCGACCTCAGAAATTTAATGACCTACGGCGTGGAAAGGAAACTAACTCTTGCAGTCCCTTTAAGGGAAAATCGCTGAAATAGTCTCTCAACTTTTGCACTTTAGCTAGAATAGTCCTTCAACTTTTTTTGTAGCCAAAATGGTCCTCCAACTTTTATTTTTTAGACAAAATAGTCCTTTCATGTGAAATTTATAAAAAAAAAAAAAAAAATTATGGTGACTACACTATAAAAGGACTTTTTTGGCTAAAAAATAAAAGTTAAAGGACTATTCTGGCTAAAAAAAAAGTTGAAGGACTATTCTGGCTAAAGAGAAAGTTGAGGGAAGATTCTGGCTAAAGTACAAAAGTTGAGGGACTATTTTGGCGATTTTCCCGTCCCTTTAAAGTTATTAATATGTTGTATTTTTTGTGACAATGACAAATCCACACGTTTTAAATGTTCTACCGACCTAATATAGTTTTATTTACTTATGATACTTTTTAGAAATATTATATAACCTATCTATTATACACATCTGTTTCTATATATATATATGCGCCATTATTTTTTTTCCCCTATGTACATGAATTTAGAGCTGCAAAATTCTAGGGAATTTAGAAGTTTGAAGCACTATTTTATATTCCTTTTTGGGGAATTTACAATATAACATTAATCTTATAATTAACAAATTAAAACAACAGGAAAACGAAGCCACAGCTGCCTAGAACTCTACGTCGAAATATTTGTAAGGTTTTTGCATATTGATAAAGAGGCCTACTGAATTATGTAGAGAGTTAACTTTTCTTTTCTTCTTATCATGCATATAAATATTCACATAACAGGTATTTTGTCAATATCTGGACAAATCATCACAAAGATCATCGTTAAGTATCCAATTGATTTCTTGTATATGTGTCTCATATTTAACTAGCACCAATACCATATATGAAAAAATTTGACGCAAAAAACATGAACATTCATGTAGTAGAAAAACAGAAATTTTCAATTTCTTTAAACATAATGAGTGAGTAAGTGTGTTATGTAAATGTGTGTGTGTGAGTGTGTCTGAGTATGTGAAAATGTGTGCTTTTAAATGTGTGCATGTATGTAAGAGAGTCAGAAATAGTGTGTAAGTTTGTGTGCAATGTTTATGTGTTTATGAGAGTGTGTATGCCTAAATGGTTTTGGGTGTGTGTGTGAGAGTGTGTGTAAGTGGGTGTGAGTGGTAAGTGTGTGTATGTGTGTGTAATTACATGAAAGTATATGTGTGTAAGTGCGGGAGAGTATGTTTGTAAGTGTGTGGGTGTGTGTTGATGTAAGAATGTGTTTGTTGTCAGATAGTATGTGTAAGTATGTGTATGTGAATATATGTCTAAGAGTGGGGAGTGTGTGTACATGTGTTTGAGGGTGTGTAAGTGTGTGTGGAAGAAACTTTTTATTACAGAAAAATTCTATTAAGTGGTATGTCAAATATTATTTTCAAACTAATAAAATTTCACTACTTAAAGTAGTGGATCTAAAAATAAAATAAATTGATAGGCCATTATCAAGTCCTACCACTTGATGATCTCATTGGTTTTGTACAATTTTTACCTAAAATCTCATTTTTTTTTTTTTTTTGTAATCAAAATTTCATAACAAGAAGATTTGATTCACTTAAATTTTTATCTAAAAGATATCTAGCAGTTGCATTCGGTATATTTGCAATGTTAATTAAACAGCAATGGACAACAGATTAAATGTGTTGTTTGAACAACCAATAATGGAGAATTATTTGGTGAATAATATTTGTCTGTTTATTTTAGTAGTTTTTAAAAATAATGTTGACTTTTGAAATAATAGAATAATTGTTTGAATATGAAATAATATTTTGAAATAACTATTTGGATTGGAAATAACGAATAGTACCTATTATTTGATGAACCTATTTATAAAAAAAAAATGAATGCAAATAGAAAAATGATAGTTATAAAAATTCTTTACTTATTCTCGTCACACTACATTTGATAAAAACTTGAAATTGCATCTTTCCCTTTGTTTCTATCAAACTCCACATACATAAAAATGATTAATTTTACTTTGTACCTTTAATATTTATATTCATTATCACTTTAATTTGTAACATTATTTTTTAGATATTTAAATCCTTCTATTAAATTTAACTCAACATTGATTTTTTTTTTTAAAGAGAATTTACAGTGAATCTCCACCTAACCCCTTGGTGACTTGAACCTATGACCTAAATCATAAGGAAAGTGTAGTTTTATCATTTGAGTTACACTTGATTGTCACTCAACATTCAATATTATTTTAACAAAAATACCCTTATTCTGTCTTTTTCTTATTTTTTTCTAATTTTATAAGATTTATTTTCTCTCTCTGTCTCAAACACACTTATTTTATAGACATGTAATAATAATTTAGACAGCTTCATCAACATATTTTAAATTTCATCAAACTCTATTTATGAAAATAAAAAAAGATATTTTGGATGTTAAGAGAAAATTTGTTTACACATCAATAATATGAGGGTAAAAATATCATTTAAAGCGAAAATTTAACACTGTTAGCTTTAACTGTTTGTTCAGTGACTAAAATGTGTAAAAAATAACGTTATGAACTAAAGTGATTATGACCCTAAACGTTAAAGGGATAAAGTGAAATTAACCCTGCATAAAAATAAAAAAAGGTACAAAATCAATAATGGTAAAAGATAATTAACATTTATACCTAATTATTTTATGCCATTACTAAGAGAACCGCCACACATATATATATATATATAAACATTTTGTATGTAACTGAGTATACATACAAAATAAGTCAAATTAAACTAATAATAAATATATGTCACGGTTCAAAATGAACGTGTCAAAAGTGAATTATTTTTATATTCATAATATTAATATTTATAGACTATTAACAAAATATTGTAATAAACACGCGTTAAGATAAATGATATACGATTCTAATAGTTTTCAAATTAAAACGTCCTTATGCGAAAGTAAGGATTGAAAAAAATAATAATAATTAATTCCATTATTTATACATAATTATGAATATTTATATTTTTTAAAATATAAATAATGAATAGGACATGAATAGTGCAAATAATGAATTGTATAAATAATAAATAATGAATAAGACAAAATATGAATAGTATAAAATATTATTTAAATAATTATTTATTGACCAAACATCAAATATTTTGACTAAATATTATTTGACAAATAATACAAATTTTTTGCAATCCAAACAGCACAAAGGATTTTGTTAAAGAAAAATTTAAAATTAGAATATGTTAAGCAGCAGTGGAACTAGAACAAAGACTTTGTGGTAGTCACTTAAAGCAGTAGTACTACCGACAACCATACAGCGTGGTGGCGGCTGCCATGAAGTTTCCAACAGTTTTAACAGTTTTTCCACAACGACACGCCCTCATTGTGTAAATTATATTCCTGATTTGTCAACTATTTTAGCCATCTATATATACAAGTCAAATTAACAAATGGATTTATGCTCATAAAATAGAAGCTTTCTGTACCACAAAATCCAAACAGATCAAGCCAGCATTTGATATAGCCTAAATTCAGATATCTTGATTTTATTCTGATTCTGAGTGTTTTTTTTCGCACCTGGGTTTCTTGATAAATACAAATTTAACCTTTTACTGTGTTTGCATTAAAAAAAATATATAAAAGTGAGAAAAATATCGCAGATTAAGCAGACAGGAAATCCGCAAGCTTGGACAGATTGTTATGAAGGTTTGATGGTTTTTGCTTCCAAGAAGTGAGTGAAAAAAAAATATTAAGTCATGCTTTTTTTTTTTCTCTATTGTTATTAAAAAAATAAAAATTGTATTATTATTTTTGTTTTTTTTTTTGGTTCTTTATTGTGCTTGTAAATTGGTGTGTCTGTGTGTGTGTCTTTTTTTTTTTTTTGATGTATTGATAGGATGGAAGAAATGGAGGATGTATGGTGAATCAGAATCTGAACAGTATCAGAGGCCTTGTGGAGCAAAGATTCGAGGATATGAATCAGAGAATTGTGAGTGGATTTTGAACAAGAACATATTTTTTGCGCGCATCTGTGCATAAACTAGCTTGTGATTTTGCTATAAATAACCTAGTGATTTTAGGAAATTTTTATTTTGGTCAGGAGTAACTAGTGGACATATCCAGTAGTTACTCCTTAACCAATTAGAGTTTGTTATTTGTAATGCAGGGCCTATTTTTTTTAATATGATAGCCTTCTTAATTTTTAAAAATATTAACCCTTCACTTCAAACGGAAAGGCTCTCATTGGTTGAAGATCAGTAGTTGCTCAGAAATATGGAGCATGAGCATGCCGGTAGTTGCTTATGACTAATTTAAAAGTTATAGTGAGTTGCTTATGACCAATATAAAATTTCTAGTGATTTTATGGTTCAAATTGGGTTAGAATAAAATGAATTTTTGGTCCCCAATGTTTGGGGTAATACTCTATAACATGGTCTCTAAAGTTTCAGTCAAAATAAATTTAGTCCTCAAAATTTTATAATTTAAACAAAGTTAGGACAATTGATGAAAAATTGAAATCTCTGATAGAATCAGGTCACGTGCTGGTCACGTGGCTGTTAAGTAAATGACCAAAAAAAATAAAAATCGTAGATAAAAGCAAAAAATCTTAAAAATTTATAAATAAAAACTTGCCAAACAAATTGAACATTAAATTCTCTTTTTAGCCTGAAAATATGAACCATTTTCTCTCATTAACCCAGGTTTCCTCCTTCCTCTTTGGTCCAAGAAAAACCCTAATCCTTCAATCTTTTTCTATATCTTTGTCTTCCATAAAGGTGATCATCAATTCCTTCCATTTCCTTTGAATGCTTATCCCACTAACTTCAATCTCATATCATACATTCGATTCCCTATGATCTTCAAAGAAAATGGAAGGAATTTATGATCGTCTTCTAGGAAGACAAAGTGATCCAAGGTATTGAAGGATTAGGAACTCATCTTGGATTAAAGGAAAAAGAGGAATTTAAAGTAAAGTAGAGAAAAGGGTTTAAAACTAAGATTAAAACTAACTGATATTTTTATGTTAGATGAGAGTTTAATGTTAAACGTGGTTTTCAAGTTTTTATTTCTGATTTTTAAGATTTTTGGCTTTTATCTATGATTTAATTTTTTTTTTGAATATTTACTTAACAACCACATGACCAATATTTGGCCTGTATCTATTAAAAATTTTAATTTTTCGCCAATTGACCTAACTTTGTTCAAATTCTGAAACTTTCGGGACTAAATCTGTTTTGGCCAAAACTTTGAAGACAAATTTATATAATATCCCAAACATTAGGGATTAAAAATGCATTTTACTCAATTTGGTTAAGTTCAGAATATTTCCAGAAATTTTCTTGCCTTTAGTTGTCTGGCTTTTTATGTGAAGAAAGTTATGAATTTACCTTGATTTTTTAATGGAAATATCTGGATACTGGAATTAAGGCGTCTCGATACAAAACTCGATTATGTCAAATTTTTGTGTGAAATGTCGTGATGATGTAACAGGACAGAAGGAAATCTTCCTTTTCCAAGGACAAAAAGGAACAGCTACAGAATTAGATATATGTAAATTATAACGACACAAAACAGTAGTGTGATTGGGAATTATTCGTGAGTAATCTTAAAAGATGGTAATATTAAGGTCAGGATTCCACCTTTGGCACTTTTTTGATGAGGTTTTGAGAGGAATTGCTACCGTAGTGAGCAAGCATTTTATTTATTCCTAACAGGGTGGGGTGGCTCATAAAATTCTGATGAAAGTATTGAGTTGTGATTTGAGGGAGAGCTATGTAAAATTCGTCGGGACCTCAGAGGTGGTGGTTTATCAATTTCCCCTTTCCGGTGGAATCATTGAAGATCTTATGGCGTTGTAGAATATTGTTCTGCTGTAAAACACTGCAATCCATCTTAAATGTCAACACCAGTGTTTATATTATCCGTTCCTATTGTGGATAACCTCTCATTTGTACAAGATTCTGTTTTGCTTTTCCTTGTGAGGAATTCTCATGGTTGGGTGCATATTACATTTGAATTTGAGCTTACGGTTCTGTAATGCATAGGATTTTCTCTATGAAGTTTTTGTATATGTTGCAGACTTCTTTTTCATAAGTGAAAAGGAAAATTTTTCTGTTAAAAAGAAAATTTCATTTTCCTTTTTGAGAAATCGAGGAAGACTTTTCCTTTAATATCGAATATCCTAATATCAACTGTCGGTAGCACAATAAGTTGCAGCCCATGTCTAGGATACTTGAGTCTTAGTAAGAAGCGGTATTTACTTTGTATGAACTCTGCATATGTTGTGTGTTCTAACTCGAAATAATGCTGAGGTGCTTTTCGGGTTTGATTTGTGGTTCTTAAAACAAGTGCAGGATGCTTTTGGTCAAACAATACTGATATTTGAAAATTTTTCATATATCTTTTCAGAAGAAAATTGAATTGGCTGTGGAAAAGCTTTTGTCTCTTGCCAGTACTAAGAGGTAAGGAGCAAACTCTTCTTTTGAATTTCTTCATGCACCGGAAAGTTATTTAATGTTTGTTTTACATCATCTATATGAATATAACAGCTCAGCTCAGACATGTTTGTGCTTCTTATCCAGTAATGTTGAGAATAATATACATGATAGCAGAGAAAGATGCTTGAGGCTACAATTTGATAGCAACATCTCTCTTCCTATCATGACGGGGGAGCAAATCAAAGGAGAGGGAGGTAACCCTATGCAATTGTCTTTAGTTGATGGCTATAATGGGACAGTGGTTAACTTTGGACCAGAAGCCTCTGCAAAAGTGGAAATAGTTGCTCTTGAGGGAGATTTAAATGAAGAAATATTAGATATTTGGACAGCTGAGGAATTCAACAGTAAAATTGCCGGGGAAGGAAACAAATCTATTCTTGCAGGAAATGTGAAGCTGAGACTGGATAAAGGAATTGTGTCTTTATCTGGTGTCAAATTCAGAAGTTCTCAACACCACAGTAGTGGTGTCTTCAAGATAGGGGCGAGGATGGTTGATATTTTTTATGGCATTCGAGTAATAGAAGCGAAGACAAAATCTTTCCAAGTCCATGATTATCGCCGAAAATGTAAGAGATCCTATCTTTGTACAAATCTATGTTATTTCACCCAATTCAAATCGCTATTTGACACAGAAGTGAAAGCCATAATATTGGAAAAGGAAAGCGAGTTCAGAGTAAATAGACACTGAACATAGGCACTATGGACTTGACACTGTTGATGTGAAAAATATACCCGGGATGTAGATGTGAAGGTGGAAATTTGAATGAATATGGTATTACTGGATTTGTTTTCTAAGTTTCAACATTGAATTTTGTGTCAAATAAAGGAAAATTTTATAATTTCATTGAGGGAACTATCCTGTTGTACTTTAAAGGCTTATATGATATAATATCATGTGTTCTAAAAACCTGTACAGTACTAACCTTTAAAGCCAACAAAATGGTTCCTCAACGGATAGAAGCTGTAAAACTCTCCGTAAATTATAACTCCTCCTGAAAAACAGAAGTACTGAAGGGTCTAGGATCTTTTCAAGGGCTGTAATACCAAAAAAATCAAACACAAACAAAGGAAAGCATAAATTGAGAATAAGAAACAAAAGAGATACTTGTACATGTATGAAATGTTTTTTCTGCAGATAACCAGAAGCATTACCCCCCATCTGCATCTGATGAGGTTTGGCGGTTATCGAACATTGGCAAAGGTGGTCCTATCTATGAGCGTCTGAAGAGGGAAAAAGTGAACTCTGTGGAGGATTTCCAGAGTCAACTGTCAAAAGACCCTGAAGGGCTCAAATGCGTAATGTTCTCCACCCATTTCCTATTTTACACATGCAACCTAGCAGTGAGTTGTTGGTATGCTAATTGCTAACTATACTATTTATTGGATTAAAAATATGGTCAAATGGATAATTCATAGCTACAACCCCATCATTTTCGTATTTCACCTTTGTATATTCTTTAGGGTAAAAACCGTGATACTTATCCTTGTTGCCTAATGTGACACCAGTTTAAATAGTTCATTTGCCCTTATAGCCGATACGAGAGCTGCTTTTTTGCATGAAATTATGCTGCTACTTAAATTTAATGATTATTTACACGGTATGTACCACCTAACAGAATCTTACTATAGCATATGGATGCCCTGAAAGAAATGTAAGCCAATACTAAATTACTGGTCTATGAGAAAAAAATTCTTTTACCTTTGTGGCAGATGGCTGACTGAATAATCTGAGAGTTCAAGAACTTGTGAAACAGATGAAATTTTTTTACCTCTCTATTAATTGTAGCAATAACATATATATACGTTGTTATTGTACTGTTGACAACAGCTAGTTGGTATGCCGGGGAAGAAGTGGGAAGCCACAGTGAGCCATGCTCTAACATGCACGTACCACAACCAAGAAAACAGAGTGGTCAATGTGGTTGGACAGGTTCCTGGACAAACATTGGAGTGTGAACATGTTAGATAATCTACCTGAAGACACCATGGCATACTTAATAAGAACCAATTTTAATTCTCTCTTTCCTTTTACTTAATTTTCTACTGGTTATGCTTGTAGTTTATGGCAGTTTTTTATTATTTCTTGACAGGCTGATGCTAGCAACATGTCATTAGCTTCTGCAGATGTAGATAAGGGAGTAGTCTCCTTTGGTGATGAAGCTTCTCTCCTGCAATGCATTTCTCACTCATCTGCTGCTCTGGAACTTTCAAATTCATCCAGGCTAGAGAATACTGGTGGTCAAGATATTGAGGACTCTGAAATGGGTGAATTTGATCCTACAAACTTAAATACCTCTTTTGAAAATACCCTTTCCTCTATCAATCCCACTAGTTTTATTTGGGTAGAAAGTTCTAACGTCCACAGTACTAATGACGTGGAGATCATGAATAGGTCACATTCAAGCTTACAGGGGCTGGGACCTCATTTGCCAAGTGATAGTCCATTGCAAATCCCCGATATTGATTTATACACAACTCATTGACTGGCAGGATGAATTCCATGGTGAGGAATTGTGTATTGGATCACATGCTGGTTCTGTCAGCAAGCGGAGGAAGAGTTGGACGCTATTGTTTACAGTCTCAAAATGGTTATCGAGAAGAAAAAGAATAGCAGCTTTTCAGGGGAATCAAGATCAGAAGAAGCAGAGAGTCTGTTAGTGAGCCTAGCATGTAGTAGTGCTTGATCAGACCATAAAATTTGACAACTGTAGATGCTGCAAATAGGAGAAGTGTATTGAATTAGAATGTTCAAGTGTTCATAGAAGCTGATCTAGTTCTTAAGTGGAAGGATTTCTTCTCCTATATATGTCCTGAAAGATAAGTGCAGGAATATGTACTAGATACCATAAACCATGTATGACTTGTATAGTGCATATCTTAATCAAAGTACATTTTTCTTCTTATTGAACTTTTGTGTATGATAAATATGTCTCAACACTTGATAAGATATGGAGGTTTGGCTTACCGTGTCTTATCCCTGCTCCTAGCCAAGGTGATCTTGCGTTATTACCTTTATGTAGTTCATAGCACATCTTTTCTATTTGTATTCGTACACATAGTAATTTGTGTTTTTGCGATACTCTTTTTCTTGCACCAAATAACAGAAAAAAAAAAAAAAAAAAATACTACTTCGATACCTAGGTAAGTTTGGATTAAATTGTTTACATAACAATCCATCTATCTATCTATATTTATACTATATTAAAAGAAGAAGTTTAATTAGGTATTTTAAATTTTTTTACCAAAATTACCCTCAATACAAAATTAATGACTAAATATATCTCCAAGGTTGAAGGATTTCTTATAAAGTTGTCGAGGCTATTAATGTGATACTAACATTGGTCTTTTTGTTTTAGAAATATAATTTTTATCAAAGTAAGTTTCCTTAATTTTCTTGATCAACAAAGTTTTAAATTGGTAGGAAATATTTTATAAATTCAATTGGATAGTACATGTCTATATTCATCCCAGAGTTTGAATAGTCATGAGTGGGTACATTGTTCCTTATTGATGGTGGTACTTGAAAGTCAAAAGGTTATATGTGGAACATCGTATTTTATTAAATGATGTATATCTTAAAGGTCATTTGTAACCTTATAAATAGGGATTTTAGTACCTCATTTGTAATGCTTTTGTAAGGTTCATGAAAGTTGATAATATAGAGTGTTAAAAAAATTCCTACTTTTCTCTATCTACTTTATCTACACTTATAATTTCTACTTTAGTTAGTTTTGTAGTCAAGTTTAATAATTTTGATTTAGTTTTATAACACATTATCAGCATGGGATTCTAATCAACTAAAGTCAAATTTTAAGTCAACACAAGGAAGATACATAGAACTTTCAACACAACGAAGATACGTAACATTTTAAATTATCACAGTCAAGTTATGATTTAAATATTTTGGATATTCTCTATTATTATCTTTGTTTTTATACTTTTAATTGTATCAACATAATATTATTAGAATTTATTTTGATTAGTATTGAATCATGTCAAATTATACCAAAATTGAATTTATGGCCTTGTTATAATAAACTATCTATTTTGGATTTTGGATGTTGAAATCCATTCAGATTTATGTGTCCTGAAGAAACATTCAAAAGGGCAAAATATTATATCCAAACAAGGCTAAACAAAATCAATGATTTTTCTCATATCTATGAAGATTAAAAAGTGACTATTTTATTTAAAAGATCCAGCAGATCTATGATAAAAAATAAAAAGATCATTGATGGGTATATGTTAGAGAAAACATTTTTTATTTTTCTTTCCGAAAATATGTTCCTGCAGTAACATACCTTAAAAAGGATTTTAAGAAACAAATGACTTAATTTTATATCTTTTTATAGTTTATTAAAATAACGAGCTATTACTCAAAAACCATAAATCTAGTCCAACTAGTTATGTCCATTCCAGATGTGAATGCGACAAAAGTTTAAATAGTACTTATGGATGTGGTGATGGTCAAAACCAATATATTCATGATTTTTAATTCACCAGGTTATCAGTAAATACTATTCTTATTGTAGTACTACATCTCACTACCAGAAGTGGCAAAATAGTAAAAAGGTAAAAGAGAAAGATAATAGTCATAGATTAAGAATGATACAAAAAATAAACGTTATTGTTATGGCATGAAAGAGTGTCGGTTACGTACCTATCGTACGTTAGATAAATTTTTTGAATTTTATCAAGCATCACTGAAAGGCAAAAAGAAAGCCATAGAAACAAATCTTGTTTAAAATGAATTTGATCATGTTGATAGTGCTATTGGTTTCTTCACTAAAGGAAGTATTGATTGTGTGACTGATGGTGAAAAGATCTAAGAAAGAAAATGTTGTGATATTTTATTTAGCATGTTTTCATTATATTTTTAAAATTCTATATGTCTTATTTTTTTGTATTAATTTGTTATCTTATATTGTTATTATATTTATTTTGTTTAATGAGAAAAGTATAGATATATATTTAAATGTATCTGAGGTATAAGGATATATGTCTCTAATTCAGTGCAGCAATACATATGATATTCAAAAGTAAGAAATATTTTTTCACCTGAATTTGGGAGAAACAAATGTTAACACAATAAGTGGTAGTGCAAAATTCAATGAAGGCTCCAATAAAGCAAATATATGTCTCCACGAAGGAACAAAATTGGTTATATATAGTGCACTATTTTATAATACGTCTTGAAAAAATTTATTAAGTTTCAAAGACATCCGCCGAAAAAGATATAATTTTGAGACTATAAATAAGAAAAATTATTAAATATCCATGTAACATTACGAAAGAAATATGTTATGAAAAGTTACATGTCTTTCCTTTTGGTTGGTACTATACAATTGAAGCCATGTTACAGTAAATATGCAGTTATTCAAATATTTTTAATATTTGTCAATGACCAGTTAGACCATTTCGGGTCAATTCTGATGCGTAAAAATTATTAAGAATTCACATCATATCCATTGAAGAACCAGAAGATTCTTCAATTCAATGAATTATTTTGTACTACTTATTTTCAAGAAAAATTAATTGTTGGACTATCAGCAGTTAAAATAGAGATTAAATCTCCTGTATTTCTTGAATGAAATAAAAGTGAGATATTTGGCCTTGCTCAACTTTCATGTGTATCATTTAAATATTTTATGATTTTGATAGATGCATCTACTAGATGATCACATGTATACTTATTATCAACTTGCAATCTAGAGTTTGTGAGATTGCTAACTCAAATAATTAGATTGATTAAGAGCATTTCTAGATTGTACAATCAAGAAAATTTGTCTTAATAATGCTGGTGAATTTTATCTTAGACTCATGTATATCAATTGATATAACTGTTGAACATCCTAAAACACATATTCATACCCTAAATGATTTAGTAGAATTGTTAATTAGTAAAATGCCTTTAATTAATAGTTAGACCATTGCTTATAAGAATAAAACTGTCTATTTACGACAGCTATACAGCAACACTTATACGGATCAGGTCAACAAGACATTTTAAGTTCTCCCCTCTATTATAATTGACTTTTGGTCATCAGTCTAATTTTTCTATTTAAGGATTTTCAGTTGTAAAGAATGTACTAATTACTCCAGCACAACATACAAAAATGGGTCATAAAAGAAAGTTGAGAATATTTGTTAGATATGAGTCTCCCTATATGATTAAAATATATCTTGAAATATTAAAAGGGGACTTCATTAGGCATGATTTACCGATTGTCATGAAAATATTTTCCAACATCTAGAATGTGTGAAAAATTGAATAAAATGAATCAATCACTTTTTTTGTCCTCGTGAACTAGAAGTTCAAAACATAATTTATTTGCAAAATGTTGTGAATCAACTTCCAGATTCATTTCCTAACCTAAAATAAGTCATGAAATCTCATATCAACTAAAATGCTCTAATTCGAATTGGTGTCCTGGTAGGACAACATATTAAAAATTATATTTGGCCATGCATAAAGTGTGATTTACCATCAATTCCAAAAGAAAAGAATTCTCGTAAGAGAAAAGGAACAAAAATGTTAAACATGGTCATATAATAGAAGTGGATGTTCTTGAAGAGACCCTAAACATAACTAATCATAAAACCTTAGAAGTGGATCAAGTACCTGAATTTAATGAAAATAAAGTAATTTCGATATGTTATGCCACTATTAAAAAGATGGTACCGAAAAGAAAGTGTTGTCGACAACATTATTGTTTATAATATCAGTTGATGTTTTGAATAGAAAATCAAGATCATGAATATAAATTTGTTGAAGATTATCAACATAGAAATGGTTGATTAAAATAGAAGGATGCAATACAGGTAGAATTAAATTCAAGCTCAAAACATGAAGATTTTGGACTTGTAGTCCAAACTCCTAAAGATGTAGAGTCGATTAGGTAGAAATAAGTATTTATGTGAAAATGAAATGAGACAAATGAAACTATGCTACATAAAGCACAACTTGTTGAGCAAAATTTTAGCAAAGATCCTGGATTAATGATAAAGGACATATTATCTTGTGGTGGATGCACTATCATCTAGATATTTAATTTGTGTGGCAGTTCATGAAAAATTAAAATGCGTCTAATGGTTATTGAGCATATTTGTATGGATAATTTGATATCGATATCTATATAAAAATCCCTGAAGGATTTACCATGTCTGAAGCATATAAAGTTTCTCAAGAACATTGTTCAATGAGATTACAAAAATTCTTGTATGGATTATATTAAAGCAATCTAGGTGAATATGGTATAATCACCTTAATGAGTATCTCTTGAATAAGAGTTATAAAATGACCAAATTTGCCTATGCAATTTCTTAAAAAGAATAAAATCGAAGTTGGTGATAATTACTGTATGTATTGATGATATAAATATTAGAACTCTTATGTAAAAGATATAGGCAAAAGTCTATAGTTCAAGCACTTAACAAATTGATTTTTGTTTGAATTAGAGCAATTCCATATTAATAAAATACATTAAGTACTCTAATAGTTGTAAGATTGCTTGATGTCAACAATAATAATTTTTCGTCCTCGTGAGAATAGTGAAGAACTCATTGGTCCTGAAATACAATATCTCAGTGCTAACATTACTATAAATTCGTTAGGAAGATCTAGTTTTTCTCTGATACAAAGATATTGGAATGATAATTAATCATATACTTCAATATCTCCGAGACATTATTGATATGAGTCTATTTTACTCAGATGAATTTAGATCATAATTTGTTGGCTATATAGATGTTGGATATTTATCTGATCCAACATAAAACTTGATCTCGAATGAGTTATTTATATACCGAGAAATAGTTATATCATGGCATTCAACAGAATAAAACTTAGTCACTACTTCTTACAATCATTGTTGAAATAATCGCAATAAATGAAACATGTAGTGCATATATTTGGTTAAGGTAATTAACCTAACATATCCAGAAGATGTGTGGTTTAACATTAGGTGTGAAATTTCAATGATATTATATAAAGACAATATTGAATATGTTACTTAGTTAAAGAGATCTTACAGTAAAGGAGACAGCATAAAATATATTTCTCCAAAATTTTTCTTCCATCATGATCTTCAGAAGAATGATAATATTGAATCCAACAAATTTGCTTTTGTAGTAATTTAGTGGATTTGTTCATAAAGGCATTGCCAATAACAACATTTGGGAAATTAGTTTGTGAAATTGGGATGAATCGTTTCAAGGATATCAAGTGATATTTTCATAAGAGGGAGTAAAAGTGCATGTTGTACTTCTTCTTTTTTCCTTGGCCATGATTTTGTCCCACTGGGGCATAAAAAAGTGTATTATAAACATTGTTTACTCTTTTTCCTTTACTAGATTTTTGTCTCATTGGGTTTTTCCTAGTAAAGTTTTAACGAGGCACATTGTTTATTTAATAGTATCCAAAGGAGAGTGTAATAAATTCAATTGGATAGTGGATGTCTATATTCATCCTAGAGCTTGAACAATCATGAATAGGTATATTGTTTCTTATTGATGGTGGTACTCGAAAGTCGAAAGGTTATATATGTGAACGAACATTGTACCTCGTTGAATGATGTATATCTCAAAGGTCATTTGTAACCCTATGAATAAGGGACTTTGGTACCTTATTTATAATACTTTTGTAAAGCTTATGAAAGTTAATAATATAGAGTATTGGAAAATTTGTACTGTTTTTCTGTCTACTTTTCTCTCGTCTACACTTATAAATTTCCTACTTTAGTTAGTTTTGTAGTCAAATTTAATAATTTTGACTTAGTTTACAACACGGAAGGGGTTCTAGAAATTTCTTTGGCAATGCTTTTGGAAATCTAAAGGATACATAAGAAACAGGCTTTATAAAGATGTTTTATGTTAGATATTAGCTATAATATTTTCATGTTATAAGACCTTAATTTTATTTGGAAGATTTCAAAAATTACCAATTATGATATCTAATTTTAGGAATGAAATTTGATCCAAGTAAATTTCTTTCTTTAATACAAATTGAAGGATGTATTTAGAAATTAAAGAAGAATAGTAAACAAAAATAAAATTAGTTGGAGAATAAATTTGAATATATTATATTATACTATGGATAGAAATGCTATTAATTAATTATGGGATTTAAAAGTAATTTTCCTTAATCTTTCAAGAGAAATAATTTAAATTAGAAAGAAATTGTTTGGAAGCAATTTCAACTATAAGTTTAAATACAGATGCACATGAGAAATTGTCGAGAAATTGTTTGCCCTCATTATAAATTTTAATGCCATACTCCATTTCGCACCCCTTAACTTGTAGTTAATTCTCACTTTACATCATATACTTAATTTTTGAAAATATTGAACCCCAAACTTTCAGATTTATCCCACTTCGGTCAAATTTTGGCACCATTACTTGAATTGATTGATGCTAAGCATGTCTATACCACACACTTGCTTAGGGGTGTACTACACCAGTATAAGTAGGATGTGAAAAGTGACATTGGTCATGATCTTAACTGGTGATTTCTCACTTAAGCAACCCCAATTCTAAATTCTTGACATAGTATTACACCCCTAACTTTTAAATTCTTCCCGCTTCGATCCCATTCTTTGTTGTGTTCCAAAATTTGATGAACACTTTAGGTGTCTGATGTTCATGGTTAGAACATCCATTAATTAGTAATGGTGTTAAACATTGGAATGAAATGAGATAAATTTGAGAGTTCAAGGTGTAATATGTCCAAAAAATAAGTTAGGATTCAAAGTGAAAATCAGGTACAAGTTAGGGGTGTAAAGTGGAGTAAACCCAAATTTTAATGACTACACTACATCTTAATACTTGCCTGAATTTTAAAATAATCAGGACTGCTTATGTAAAATTCTCATAAAAGAATAAAAGAGGAAATAAAATCAATTTAGTGTTTTATATTAGGTATTAAAATTTGGTTGAGGCAAATTTCCTTTAATAATAGAATTTCAGGAATTGAGTATAGAAATTAAAGAAGAATATGAAAGAGTGTTTCACAATAAGACTTTTAGAAATTTCCAATTATGAGGTATTATTTTAAGAATTTAAATTTGATTAAAGTAAATTTCCTTCAATAATAGAATTTCAAGAATGAGTTTTAGAAATTAAAGAAGAATAGTAAATAAAATTTCAAAGAATAGTTTTTAGAACTAAAATTTAACTGAAGAATAATTTTTAGAACTAAAATTTAACTGAAGAATAATTTTTATATATTACAATATACTTCTTGAATTTCAAAAAGATAAAACAAGAATCAAGTAATAAAAATTTTATTTTTAAAAGGTACACGTTTCGTAGTATTGTAATGTGATTTGCTATTGAAAACAACTTGATGGATACTTATGATTAGCTTTTAAATTTGTTTTTATGTTAGTTGACTAATAAATGATTTTTGGTCACCATATCCAAGCATATCATATCACGATACGAGGTTACTATACAGATAAAATGTATTAAAATTGTTGTATATATTTTACCCCATTTCAAGATTTAAAAAAATAATGAATTGATATGTGTTATAATTCAAAAATATGACATTCATGCAAGCTCTTATGACGTATATATGTTTGGTTAGACATTTATGATGAATTAAAAATATCAAAGAACAAAAAAGAAAAAAAAAACATAAAATTTAATTAAGACTAAACTTTCTCAAAATTTCAAAAGAACTTGCGGGGGCATAGTTATAAAACAAAGAAATGAAATGGTTAAAACCAAAAATCCTATGCAGGTGCTACATAAAAACAAAACAAAAGACGTACCTGTGCCATTTAGTATAGATTTAGGAACCAAAAACTAAGTATATTAGAACAAAACACATAGGCACGACTTATTTTACAAATAAATAATACATAGACACATGCCCAATTCTTACTTTGCAACAATTTTAGTTTTGGATATTTCGCACCCCCAACTCTTATCAAAATCTTTATACATGGATAACAAAATCAACATGATGTACAATAAGTCAACCCATATTTTGGGTGCACATGTGAAGATTCCGTTAAATTTGTTAATAGTGCTAAAAATTAGATTGAAATAGGACAAACATTTTAAATGTTAGGGATGCAAAGTATCCAAACTTAAATTGGGCTGTAAAATAGGAATTATATATAAGTTAAGTAATGCAAAATAAAATTAGTCCAATAAATAAATATTAATATTTTTGTTAATTTTTCTTCATTGAATTTGCAATGGTCTTAGTTATTTTAGGAGAGACTTTATGCTTGAATTGTGTTGGTAACATATTGTGGTATTTAGGTTTTTATTTATGTAATTGTTTCCATGATTGTTATTTTACTTAATTCTTATATTACATCTAGAATTTGTATAAGAGATTCTTCGATCAAAATTTCATTATAAATAATTATGTTATAAGAACTAATATTCTCTCTCTCTATATATAAGTTATTATATTATGAAACTATTTCATCAAATAAAAAACCTAATTACACGGTCAAAATAAGCATAGGACATTGCCACAACTTAGCCTTTATATCAAACACGATTCCCATTCTTTTAATTTTGCATGTTGATTTTGTTTTAAATATAATTTATTTTTTATTGGACTGGTTAAAAAAGAATATTGAATTTGGATTTCAAGCATTCAATAATATAATTAGTTAATAAAAAATAATATAATACTTAGATACTATATTTTGTCAATTCTTTCACTAATAACCTAAAAATTAAATTTAATTCCAAATATGGCACCACATTTTTATTTTAGTTCTTAATATTGATGCACCACAAATCATTGCACTTTGTACCCAATCAACTAAATATACTCACAAAAACATTAAATAATTATAATTTCTTTCATTTTTTATTAATAGTGTTTTAAAAACTCATTCTCTTATTATTATAAATCTCTAATATATATATAGATGTGTATAAGAGACAGAAATACATACTACGTGTAATGCACGTTTTCCCATACTACATCTATAATAAACGAGAGAGTTTAATTTAGTGATTTAGTTTTTATTTCCAAAATTACCCTCATTATAAAGTATAATGATTTTGCTTTGTCCCCAAACTTGAATGCCTTTTTTTTATAATTTTTTAGGTATACACATATTTATGTAAATACTCCTCAAAGAGTAAAAGAAGAAACAAAACCTACTTTTAAAACTTCATAGATGAAATTTAATAACTTTGTTATGTCCCTAAACTTGCATGTCTTTTTTATAATTATTTAGCCTATTTATGTAAATACTCCTCAAAGAGTAAAAGTGGAAACAAAAAATACTTTTAAAACTTCATATTAGGAAATAAATTTGATTGAAGTAAATTTCTTTTTATAATACTAGAATATTAGGAATGAGTTTTAGAAACTAAAATATAGTAGGAAATAATTATTTTTGGAATGGGTTTTAAGAAATCAAGCAATAATAAAAAAATAAAATTCACTTGAAAAACAAATTTACATATTTTTATTATGCTCTTTGGACCCTTAATGATTAAATCCTACTTGGGAAATAAAATTAATTTTTTGGGACTTCGTATTTAGAATTAAGTTTTATTGAAGTATATTACCTTATAAAGTAGAATATTGGAATAGATTTAGAAATTAAAGACCATGAATATTAAATAAAAAGAACTTAACTGAATAAAATTTCTTATTAAAAAAATTATGCATATGGCTATTATCAATATTATTTTTTAAAAAAGAATTACACTTATGACTATTATCATCATGTATAGGTTGTAGATACATTAATAGATAAGACAATATTTTTATGCAATTAAAGAAACTAACAATTTATTAACAAGTCTATTAAAAGACACAGAAAAATTCATTTGATAAAAGACAAAGAAAGAAAAAAAAGGTTTTTTTAAAGGTTAAATGCCAAATTAACCCTTCAAACTGAGCAAAAATCATAATATGCCCTTTTAAATTTAAAAGGCCTTAATTTGACTTCCAAATTAAAAAAATATTCCAATATATTCCTCCAAATTGAAAGAGTTTCAATTTGATCCTCTAAATTAAAGCAAATGTCCCGATGTGGCTCCCACAATAAAAAGATTCTCTAAATTGAAAATCTGTTTTGATTTGTCATATTCTAAACTAAAAATGTATCTCGATACAGTAAAATATCATTAATCTTTTAATCTAGATGTGTATAAAGACAGATTTAACTTCATTCTTTGAGATTATTAATTGCTAGAATAAGATTCTATATAATAAATTTTTGTATAGAATAGAAAGTTCCATATGGTATCAAACTTTTTCAAGGATGAATTTTCAAAATTATACAAGTATGGGAATAGATCTTTTTTAAGATTAGGAATTAAATTAAATAATAGTATGAATTATCTTTAAAAAAATATAAGACTTATCACATATAAATCTTTTGGACTCTTTTGAGAGAATAATTCTAAAATATTTTTGTATATTTTGGATACAAAAGGAAAAAAGAACAAAAGAGATATAAAATTATTTAAAAAGTTTCAAGGCCTTTAAAATTGAATTAACAAAGGCATTATCTTTTATAGATACTGTCAATATCTTCTCTTTCCTTCCTCTAATACTATTTAAATTGAATCTAATATTGTTGTCTAGACTTTATAAGGAGTTGGATCCTGTCTCTTATCTACATTCATCCTAATAAATAAGTTTCTGTGTGGTATACTAAAAACAACTATGATGTAGAATCTATATTTTTGATTGTTGTTATACTAATTGGATTAGTAGGATAGGAGATGAAAAATGTGTTCCATACCTATTTTGTTTTTTGTTTTTTTTTTAAAGGCCATACTCATTATCTTATAATTCTTACTTTGTTCTTAGTTCCCTTTTTCATGTATTAAATAATTAGCATCCATTTAATCCAAGATATACTTTACCTATAATCAAAATTAGTTCTTAAATTATATTAATCTAAAATTCTTAATGAACAATTATTGTCTTCCTAAAATAACCTAAATACTAATATGCTAAATATACTTATCTAGATTGTATAATAATAATTTTCTTATATTTTCTTATTAATCTTTTTTAAAATCATTCTCTGGTTAATTAGACAGAAAATATAACGATCTGTTACCGGAAGAAATATGTACTCTCTTTCATATTAATGTTATAAGCTTGACATGGGGTGGACATGTAAATCAACCTTACATATTGTTTTGTTTTCGCATATATAATCCATACATTCGTGGGTATCATCATTACATATTTCAAAATCTAAGTATGATTTAAGACATCTATTGGATCATCTCATACTCATCATTGCATGATTTTCATTGAAACAGATGGGTAGAAGTTATGACACCTAGCAAAGGCTGGTCACCGCCACTCTGTGCAGGGAACAACTCTGACTCCTTGGTTAACGCACTCCCTGTGAGCTTTCCTTTGCATCGTTATCATCGCTTTCATCCTTTAATGGAGTTTCTTCTTTCAACTTCTCCACCTCATTTATTAGTAAAACCAAAATACTGAATGAGTGGTGTCATTTGACATCATATGATTGATGTAGTTTATTTAATGACTATAAGGTCTATAGGCAAGCTTGTAGACCAAATATATTTAAGTATTTCTTTACAAGTTGATAGCTAGCAGCGATATGTGATTAATTTTACTCTATCAAATAAAATCTATAACATTAAATATTTACTTTTCTATTAACTATATACAGATGGTAGTTTTAACATAATAGACTAATTAGTAAATTTTATGTCGTAACTTGCCAAATGGTACAATATTTTCACTTTTTCTCCCTCATTTTCATGATATAATTTCTATAGTTGTGTAAACTAAATATTTAAGAGAAATCTTTGTTTCCTAAATTGGAAAATATTGTTTAATATTTGCACGTGAGTGATCCTTTCAAATTGGTTCCAATAAAGGTTTAGGGATTTAGAAATAATCAAATACCCTAGTGCTTAATAAATATGAAGTTATCAGAATAGAGCATGAATAATTGAAGAGAATAAAGGGTTCCAATAACATTTAGATTGTACAACATTTTTGAAAATAACAATCACCTCTTTGATTACTAAACTTATAGTTAGGATGTAAAAGTATCATACATTATTCTCCACTTTCATGATCCTTTAAACTTTCCTATATTTGAAGTTGTATAAAGTATCAATGAGTTGATTGTAAAATGCTTTAATAATTCTCAACCAAAGAAATTTTTAAAATTGTAAGATAGATGTGTTATTCGTAGGATACAAGTATTTTGGTTTTATGAAATTGTTTGAACTATTAAAGCAAACAGATCTCTTATATTTCCAACAAGGCATGTTTGATAACCATAAGAAATTAGGGTTATTCCTACTTATTTTCAACCGATTTTTGCACTAGTTTCGGTATTTTTACAATTTCTGTATAAGAGACTTTCGTGCAGTTCTGTTTCTATGTGTTAAGATATGTTTAATGTGGTGTTTTGGTATTTATTTAATCCTCTTTAACCTATATTTATGTGGGTACGTGTTTAGGGTTATATTTATATTGTTTACTGAATTCCTCCCAGAATTAGAGGTCTTTGTGCATTCTTGTTTGTCTTTTGTTTATAGTTTTACTAAGTGTTTAAATGTTATTTTAGAGTTATATTATAGATATTAATGTGCATTTTTATTCTAAGGTCAGTGCATCAATCAGTACGTCGGATGGAGATTTTAGAGGAAAAAAGACAAAACTGTGCGTGCTGGCAAGAGGAGCTTGCCTATGGCAAGCCTAGACAAAATGGAGCTTGCCTTGGGTGAGCTAGGATAGCTGTTTAACGATTTTTTAATGTTTTTAGGGTTCCGGGTGTCCATTTTGGACACGTAAATATGCATTTCAAAACTTATTCAGAACCCTCCACTTTGTAACTCTTAGAAACTATAAATAAGGGTATTTAAGACCTCAAAAACACATTATAATTCAGTCTCTCCCTTGGGAGCCGCAAATTTGACTAAGGATTTTATAGTCTTTCAAGAAGAATTGAAGAGGAGGCTCAAGATTGATAATAATAAAGTTGTGATTTTTCAATCCAGAAGCATTCTTAAACACCCTTAGAACTTTATTATGCACTTTATTTATACTTTAATACAGACCAAATCGTCTTTCATAATTTATACTTTAGAATTTACATTTCCTATATTAATAGTTAGAATAGTTTATTTACTTTCATTAATTTCTCTTATGTTATTTCTTTAATCCATATTCTAATTTGTCATGGGTTAAGGTTGGGTAATGTCAATTCCTTGTAGTGATGATTAATTTGGTAAATTAAATGATAAACTGACAATTAGACGATTCTAATGAACTAAAATGATAATTAGAGAAATTGATCACTCTCTTAATTAATTGAATAGTAAATTGAGGCGAGAACGGAAGTTGAACCTTCATTTTAGACCTAATTAGTAATTAGACTAGGTTTTATTTATGATCTTGATGGATTAAATTACCTAATTGGTTGCTTGGAGTTTTATACGGTAAATGATCAATTTGGTTAAGTTCTAGGTGGCAGGAGGAATCCTCATTTAGATTTATTGACTTGAACGATCTAATTACGTGAGAAATCTGGATTAGGTTAATAATGAGAATTGACCTCTAATGTGTTTAATTAAACCAATTAACCGAATGAATTAATCAAAATCGGGAATTGATTAGTCTAGCCTTAATAGAATTGTATTGTTTTCATTAGTTAAAGTATTTAATTCTAGTTTAATTAACTTTCTCTCTCGCTGTTGATTCTTCAAATAGTGTTCTAACCAAATAACCGGTACTTGTTTAATCAATTTTTGTGGGTTCGATCCCTACTTTCGCTATATACTATTTGACCCCGTACACTTGTGGTGCGTTATCTAGTTAATAGCAGAGTTAGGTGTTTATAAATTTTAGAACTAGATATTTAACGTATTAATGTTATCTCTAAAGAAAATGTAAAAAAAAAATAAATTACAGATGAGTAAATATTCCTCCAAGCTCATGTGAACTATAAAAAATTCTTTGAATTAGTAAACATTAAGCAGAAATTATATAAGCGAAAAAATTAAGGAGTTAGTATCTCTATTCATGCTTTATTATTTACTTCATAACAATAAAAATTAAATAATTTGTATATCGAAACGTGCAAAATACGTACTCCCATATTAGTTTACTAAAAAAAAGGAAAATAGATTTAGTATCTTAAACTTTGCTTTATTGCCTAGATCTGATTCTGAATGTAGATCAAAGTATGTGTCCATCAAAATCTGTTCTTGATTTTTTTCAACAGCATACAACACAGATATATTTGCACAAAAAAACTTTAGGCTACTAAAGTGTAAAAGTTTTCGCTTTTTATATAGCAAAATATTTTTTTTTCTCCTTACATAGATATTTAACTTTCCTAATAAGTCTTGTAAATGTGTTCCCGCCATAACCCCCAAGACTACAATAATAATAACAACAACAACAACAACAACAACAACAATAATAATAATAATAATAATAATAATAATAATAATAATAATAATAATAATAATAATAATAATAATAATAATGATAATAATAGGGTGAATTGGTGAAGATAATTGTTTTTTTTTTTAACAAGGTTTTTTCCTCCCTTCTTGCTCTTTAGGATGGGGTCGTTTTGATGGAGGTGGGTAGAATATTATAGAAATTGGCCAGATGAGACTCCATTCAATTAAATTCTTCTAAATCTACTATTTGTTTTCTTGAATTTTTACGATTTGATATGTATAATTTTTATTTTTGGAATTTATATGGGAGTTCTTAACCAAATATAGCTATGTGACCGGCAACATTGGCATTAAATAAAGCCATCGCTTAGCTTGCCATCACAGAGAGAGAAGAAGAGAAAGGGGGAAAGGTGGCGCCTGTTGTGAGGGAGGAGGAGGTGGAAATCAAAATTAGGGAAAGGGATCTAAGGACCCAAATAAGTGAGAAGTACTAAAGGCAGTTATGTCATTTGTTAAAAATATGCTGTGGCAATAAGATTTTATTTGTGGCAATATCATTGCCCTTAATTTTATTTGATGGACAGTTTTCATAGACCAAGGAGCAGTGGGTTGGGGATTATAGCGAGAGGCATGATAAGAGTAATGTTTCTAAGGGGTTGTTTTAAGAGTTTTACAGGGTTCTATTGTTCGGGAAATTCTTACGCGAACCTGACCTATAGCATAGTGCTTTGACCCCTTGGTTTATGTTGTACCACATCTACATAACTAGATGATGTGAAGTTGTGTTGGGTGATGTGGTACAATATGTACCAAGGGATCTATGACACTACGCACGGGTCCATGTAAAAATTTCATCTATTGCCCTATTGCAGCAAGGAAAATTCTGACTAGAGTAAGGTTCATGCACTTTGTGGCCATGAATTAGTCATATAGTCCAAGCAAGAAAATTGACTTAGAATTTTAAAAGAAGATGATTTATGTGAATAAATGAGGACAACAAGATGCATGACAGGATCATGCACCGTGGTCTACCCAAGAATTTTCTTTGCAGCAAAAATTTTAGCACCCAAAGAAGTTATAATTTTGGCATGAGAATTCCCAACATATGTTAATAGAGGATGACAGCCTCAGTTTGGTATACAAATGAGTATACACTCAAAATTCACTAAAATGCAAAAACTCAATTCCCATGCAAGCCCAATATTCTCCATTCATCTTCATTTCAAGCAATTCCCTTCCAGCTACCTAGTGATAAATTGTACCACTCCTGGACAATTTGTTGGACCATTTCTACTGAACAAAACCTTTTCCCCTAAAAAATGGTCTCATTCCTTCTCCTCCAAAGAATCAGCTTCACTGTTTCACCACACAATCTTTTTCGTCATTAGTCATATCCAATCCCCACCATGAATGACAGAGCTCACCCTAGCATTCTTGTGACTACCAAAAGAGCATATCAAATTCTAAAAAATAAATAAATAAATAAATAAACCATTCAACAGAGGACAACAAGGATGCCGATTGTCATGCCACGAAACATTACCAATCTATACTCCAAAAATATGGTGTACAAAATGTCTAAATTGCAAAATATATGTTTCTCCATGTCCAAGAACAGTCATTAGGTGTTTTTATTCCCCAGAAGCAGCCTTTTTTCTACAATATTTCATGAAATCTATTTCACCACAAACTATTCTTTTCAGTATAAATATCTATATCCATATCTAGATCTATTTATACTATATATAAAAGTACCACTTGTTTTAGTATAACATTTGGACATTTTTTGTTCCCAAAATTCTCTTACTTTAAATGCTTGATGTCTACACAACAATGAAGGCATTATGGCTTCACTCATGACCTGGTCATCGGGGCAAATAATGCAATAGCTTCGATTAGAGGCAATCCCTAGGAAGTATGGGTTTGCTCCTAACTCCATCTCGGCCAGCTTCAAGCCCTCAAAGAGGTGGGGTCCTGGAGTGAACTACTAATTGCTGTTGCCCCAACCCAAGGAAGCAAAGTGCATGGTACTGAAGCAAAGAAAGCTCAATAAACACACAGGAACACGATCTAGAGCATAGCAAATGGGTAGAGAGAGAGGTGGATTTAAAAAAATTAAAAAAAATAAACACTAATAAATTGAAAGTAAATCATCTTAGTATTAAAGTAATTGACCATTGAATTATATATATTAATTCAATTCTCATCAAATTAATTATCATATATTAACTAACTCATTAATATTCAACTAATAGTCTTTTCTCTTTTTATTTCTCAAGTATCGAATTATCGTTTCCTTTAACAAATATATCGCAAGAAAAGTGTGATTTTCAATAAGGTTCTGTAGGTGCATTTTGTATTTTAAAAATACTCTGAAGTTTATTTACCATCAATGATAAACAAAATGTCATGTGATAGATTGGCTTCTAACACAACAATCATACTTATTCTTTATAACCTAATTTTTTGTTTATTTTCTTGATCTTAGGTGGAAGTCAAAAATTTTGATAGGAATAAAAAATATTTAAACTCAAGATATGAATACCTACAAAGTTATTGAACTTATCTTTTGTGTACTCTAACACGTGCCACAATTTGGAAATTTTGGGAAAGGGAATCAAGTCTTAAAAGTCAAGAACTTTTGCCTTTAACTATGTTTAGAAACATTTGTATTTAGAAGTTTTATCCTAAACAATCACATACTATGTAGGCCAACTTTTAGTAACACTTATACAATTGTATATTAATTGTTATAAAATTGGTCTATTTATGTACAATCATTTAGAAAATTATAATTTAATAGAGTGTATTAGTGCATTAATTAGATTTACTTTAATGCTCTATTAAATAATTATAAGAAATCTTAAAATTTACAGACTTTTATATTATATATGTATATGACGTTTGAAATCCTTTCAACTACTATCTGTAAACATATACCAAAT
Source organism: Cinchona pubescens (assembly GCA_025175665.1). Taxonomy (NCBI): domain Eukaryota; kingdom Viridiplantae; phylum Streptophyta; class Magnoliopsida; order Gentianales; family Rubiaceae; genus Cinchona; species Cinchona pubescens. The sequence continues at coordinate 137,187 of JANKKI010000281.1, read as the reverse complement.
AAACATACAATGCAGGCATCAAATAGCCAACTCAAATAATAGATCTAATATAAATCACACATATTAATAGATATATAGAAAACCTGCACGTGGACAAAATAATTCAAATCAACCATAAATATTTATGTAAAGCAATTTGTATATATGTAATACATAGAAATAAATAACTGTATAAGTAACATTATATAGGAGAAATATTAAAGTTTACATTTTATTTAAGTAAAAGAAAAAGGATTTATACAAAAATAAATAAAAAAGTAAAAGTAAAAGGAAAAAATTTTTGTGTGATATATATGAATTTTCAAGATGTCAAACAATAAAAAGTTTTTTATTGAAGTCCAAACCCAACCTTACGTATTTTTAATTCTCACTTATTCAATGTCTTTTAAAATTTTATATCAATTTAAAAATCTTAATCAAATGCAACAATGATAAAATTGAAAGTTATTACATATATGTATCTCTTCTACAAGATAAGTAAATTTTATTACAACATAATAGAGAAATACATGTATGTGACTCTTCAACAAGACAAGTAAATTTTATTATTGCATATGTTGATACTAAACATATTCTAAGTTTTAATATTGAGTCCTAATATGTCTGTTCGTCATGATTCCTCCAATACAAAGGTAATTATAAGTGCGCTATACTCACGTGTCGCTAACCTGAGGCAAGGAACAAGAGCAGCGAGACTTTGTCCCTCAGAATAGATTTCGACGCTTAAGTCAGAAATTATTTGACAAGGGGAAATTTAGACAGCAAATAATAGCCAAGAAAGCCAAGTGAGTTTGTAATGAGAGTTGTGTTATGAAATTTACCTTGCACATTTACTATTTATACTAATACTTGATGAGTCCTTGGATAATTTGTGGGCTTACAAGTAATTAGTTGGCCCATGAGGACCTTTAATTTCTTAGTTTGATCATTGGCTTAGGCTTAGGTAGAATTGACCAAAATGTCCTTGTAAATATTTGACCGACTTGCCACGTGTTCGCAAGCCGTTAGGTGGTATATTTATGTATCATCATCTGTTCCCCACTCTTAGGATGAGTTTATCCAGTCTGAGAGTAATGCAGTGGTCTTCGACCTATGTCTAGGCTGGAGTCGACAAAATTTGATCGGAGTCAAGTTTTGAATTTTGAACACTGTCCTCCGGAGGGAAAAGTTTTGGATCTTATTCTTTCATCTGATTGGGTAGACCACCAATGAAGCTCTTACCAAATGTTTAGTGGTGAGGATCAAGAGTTCAAGAAGAAACTCCATTACAATACCCACTCTACTATAGAATGGCCCGTGGACTAGTTGGTCAAGGTGGTCAAATATTTATGAGGACAATTTGGTCAATTCTACCTAAACCCAAGCCAAACACGATCAAATTAAGGTAGTATCAGTCCTCATGGACTAAACAATTATTTCTAAACCCATAATTATCCAAATCTATCAAGAATTACTATAAATAGCAAATGTGCAAGGTAAATTTCATAACACAATTCTCATTATAATCTCACTTGCCTTTCTTAGTTTTCATTACTCTCTAAATTTTCTCTTGTCAAACAATTTCTGATTTGACCGTTGGAACCTACTCCGGGGGATAAAGCCCTACCACACTTCTTTGCCTCAAGTTAGCGAAACGTTAGTATAGTATGCTTATAATTACTTTTGTATTGGAGGAATCGTGACGAATGGAGATCTTAGGATTCATCCCTAAGACTTATAATATTTTCAGAGTCAACATTTGGCACTATTTGTGGGAAGCTTACTAAAAGTCATCTTTAGCTATAGCTCCTAGCACACGCAACACTCATTGCAACAACCAAGACAAAGGAAAGGAGATCACCTCCCAACATTAGTCGAATCGATCAATCAGAGTAATTCGATTGACTAGGAGGCAAGCCGAGGATCTTGTTCACCAACATAATGATAAACATGTTGTGATACAATTGCTAAGGCAATAGAATGCTATGTTGAAGAATTTGCTTATCAAACACCAGCTCGAGCAACAAATTGTAGAAGGAGGGGAAAAACCTCCACATAACACTAGTGGCAACCCCCAGGTTGTCTACTTTATACCTCAAAGCCAACCTAGAAGAGAGGCATTCTAGTGGGATCAATAGGGATGATGAAAAGTATAGGGAAGAAACTCCAGTAGGGTCTGCTCAGTAGAAGTACGAAGGCCAGTCTGCTTGGCTTGAATTAAGAAGAAAGGCATCTCAAGGCCAAGCGAAGGTAGACAAATGAGTCCAAGAGAGATGGCCTTAGTAGCAAGAGAAAGGGAAGACCCAGGACAAGGAGTGTACCTTAGATAGGATACCTGAGCAAGAAGAAGAACTAAGGTGAAAGTTGGAAGAGCTCCAAGCTCAAGTGGATAGGATGGATGACAGAGGAAGGGATGCCTACAAGATATAAGTACTCTTTGACATTCATTGATAAAATAACGAGAGAACGCCTCCCAAGACGTTGGCAAACTCTTTATTTTGACTCCTATGATGGGAGTTCAGATCCATGAGAACATCTTTATATTTATCAGTCTAAGATATGTCTACAAGATGTTTCAGATGCTATCCTATGTCGAGGGTTCCCTGGAACTCTTAAGAGTGTAGCGTCGGATTGGTTTAAAGGGTATAATAAAGGAGACAAAGAATTTTGACCAATTTGTAGACCTATTTTTTGAACAAATTTGGAAACCAAAAGAGGATCCCTAAGACAAGGATTCATTTGCTCACACTTAAGCAAAGATCAAAAGAATCTCTCCTTGACTATGTGGATAGATTCAAGAAAAAGATCATTGGGATTCAAGGGCCTATGGAAGACAAGCTAATCATGACTTTTCAAAGCAGAGTCAAGCCCAAAAATTTCTCCTTTGATCATAACTTGAGATCACCTATTACACCCTCAATGAACTCTTTCAAAGAGTTGAAGAGTTCGCTCAAACTAATAAAAGGAAAAAGAGAAAAAGAAAGTCCCGGGTGAAAATAAGAAGAAGAGGAAAGTTAATGGAGGAACTAGTGGAGTGGAACCCTCAAAGAAGAGCAATATAAAGGATCGGTTACCGTAACTATTCCCCATAGGAGGAGTCTCGACCCTCTTAAAGTTTATATCTCATTCAATGCTCAACTTCACGTATTTTGGCTATTATTGAGATGGAACCCTATGTTAAATGACCTGGGTCCACGAGGAGTGACCTAGAGTAGCATAGTAAGAACAAATGGTGCTACTTTCACAAAGACCACGGACATGAGATCAATGATTGCATCTCCCTAAAAAATTTAATTGAAGATTTGATAAAAATGGATTACCTTAAGCAATTCATCTAAGGGATGGATAGGGAAAGATTACCTTAATGCCAAGTTCAAAATCCAAAGAAAAGAGATCGACGTCTGGCTCAAGAAGAAGGAATAGCGGGGATAGAAAGCCAAAGGAGAATCATCATTCACACTATCTATGGTGGAGCAACAAGTGGTGACTTTGCGTCATCCCACAAGTCTTATGCTCATCAAATCAACAGAGTCCATTCTAACATGAAAAGACCTAGGTTGTGTCAAGGTACAATATTCACTATGAAGGAGATGGAACAAGTAATTAACCCTCATAATGATCCCTTGGTAGTGACCTTACCCATCGTAAATTATGATGTGAAGAGAACTTTGATTAGCAATGAAAGTTGAATAGATATTCTTGTCTATGAAGCTTTCAAACTAATCAAGTTGGATGAAAAAGATTTGAAACCCATGACTTTGCCCTTGGTCGGTTTTGCTAAATTAGTGGTTGAACCACTTGGGTATATTACCTTTCTTGTCATGTTTGGCACAACCCTTCAAGATGTTCAAATCATGATCAAATTTATGGTCACCAAAGCCTCTTTGCCTTATAATGCAATTATTAGCCAACCCACCAAGGGTATTGGAATACTTGGTGCTATCCCTTCTTCTCATTATACGAATATGTCCCACAGACGGTGCCAAATGTTAATGCTAAAAGTATTCTAAGTCTTAGGGTTGAGCCCTAAGTCGTCCGTTCGTCATGATTCCTCCAATGCAAAGATAATTATAAATGCGCCATACTCATGTGTTGCTAACCGAAGGCAAAGAACAAGAGTTGTGGGTCTTTATCCCCCAGAGTAGACTTCGACACTCATCAGAAATTGTTTGACAAAAAGAAATTTGGAGAGTAAATGAAAGGTAAGAAAGGCAAGTGAGTTTGTAATGAGAGTTATTATAAAATTTACCTTGCATCTTTGCTAATTTATACTAATACTTGATGAGGTTGAATAATTTATGGGTTTAGAAATGATTGGTTGGCCCATGAGGACCTTTAACATCTTAGTATAAGATTGGCTTGAGCTTAAGTAGAATTGACCAAAATTTCCTCGTGAATATTTGATAACCTTGACCAATTTGATGCATTAAATTTATTCACAGTTCATTATAGACCATATATTTATGTATTATCAAAATAAAAAATATAACAAATAACATACATCAAATTCTACAAATTAAACTTTCACTTCAAATGTATGAAAATGATAGAATTGTGAATTATTGCATGCAAGTGTAGTTATTTTAAAATATTAAAGTTACATTATAGTATATGAAAGTTTAATTCAAAATCTAAAGTAAAAAAAAGTGGATCCTTAACTATTTTGTAGGTTTGTCAATGGTTTTGCGTATTTTTTCTTTCAACTCATTAGGATTAAATTATCGTGAGTTTTATTACATAATATTAGGAACATGTGACTAATTTAAATCGATATTCTCTTTCTACCTATCAACAACTTGTGATAAAGAAATTAAATCTAAAAACTTAAATCACATAAATAATTCATCATGTAAATGTGCTTTTATTGTATCACGTGCAATTCTTAGTATATTCCAAAAAATGTTTAATCTGTTCCAAAGCTATAAATTGACCAATCCCAAACACCTTTCTTGACTAGAGAATATATTTCCTTCCAGCTGACTTTAACCCTATAATGGTTTTTCCATTCCCTAGCACACAGAAAAACAATAACCAAACTCAATTTTCTTGATGATCTTCTTAGAGAGAAGGAAAACACTTGACCGAAATAAGTTAATACTTGTTAAGGATCATTTTATGAGTTGGAGTACAATGACCCATAAGTTACGTTATGTAATAATGTAACATGTCTCTACACTTATCAAACTATTAGATGTAGATACACTTCTACTAGGACTTATCAAAATATATAAATAGACATCCACTCTGATGTGTAATTTATAATACTCTCCCTTAGATGTCTATATGTGCCTTGTTAAAACCTTACTTGGAAAAACCTAGTGGGACAAAAAACCTTGTAAAGAAAAAAGAGTACACAATGTTTGTAATACACTGCCTCATTAAAAACCTTGCCTGGAAAACTATTGGGACAAAACCAGGGTAAAAAAAAAGAGTACAGTATGTACTATATGTATACTCTCCCTCATGAAAGCATCACTTGATATCCTTAAGATAACGCAATTTGATATTAGAAACTATCTTCTCAAATGTTAATGTTCATATCTAACAAATTCGTTTTTGAAAAAAATGTTAATATTAATAGCGCCTTTGTGAATAAATTTGCTAGATTATTACATGAGCGAATTTGTTAGGTATCAATATCACCATTTTTCTGAAGATCATAAGTATAGAAAAAAAAAACTTAGGAAAAATATTCCTCGTTCTATCTCCATTGATATAACCTTCCTTTAACTAGGCTATGCATGCTGCATTGTCTTCGTATAATATTGTGAGCTACTTCTTTTTTAATGTTAACTCACATATCTTCAGATATATTGGGTTAATGATATTAGCCAAATACATTCTCTATTTGCCTCATGGGAATAAATAACCCGTTTGAGATCGAATTTTATGTGAGTCAAATAAATATCCGGCATCTGCATAGCCAATTAATTGTAATCTAGATTCACTTGAATAAAGTAGCAACCCATATCAGCAGTTCCTTAGAAGTATCTACGTATATGTTTAACTCCACTGTAGTGTCTTCTTGTTGGAGAAGAACTAAATCTTACTAAAAAACTTACATCAAATGCTATATCAGATAGTGTATTATTAACAAGATATATTATTACTCTTATAGCACTTAAGGTATGGTATTTCGAGATCAAGAAGTTCTTCATGATTCTCCCGAGGACGAAAAAGATTCTTTTTTACATCAAGCGATCTTACAACCATTCAGGTACTCAATGGATGTGCTTTATCCATATGGGATTGCTTTAATTCCTTATTCTGTATAAGTTGATTGATGTGTAAGTTGCGTTCGATAAGTACTCGAACTATAGACCTACAAGTCTTTCACCTCAAATTCTTTCTTTAAAAGAATTAATTAATTTTTAACCTCTTCAGGAGTTCCAATCATATACAGTAATTATCATAAGTTTTAATATTTTTCTTTATAAAAACACGTGGGCAAAATTGGATTATTTTCATAATCCTTATTCAAGAGATACTCACTGAAGGACTATACTACACATGTCAAGACTACTTTAATCGGCACAATGGTTTTCAAATTATATATTTTACAATTGTTCCTGGGAAACTTTACATACATCTGACATATTAAATCTTTTAGAAATTTTCATAAAAATATCGATAAGGTGAGCCATATAAGTAGGCTTATAATAACATTCATTAGAAACATTTAAACTTTTTTTTTCATAAAATGTTAGACTGATAAAATATGTAAAGATAATTGAATTCACCACATGAGAATATATGTTTTCATAATCAATGCTGGGTCTTTGCGAAAAACCTTATGCAACAAGGTGTGCTTTGTATTGTATAATTTCTCTTTTCTTCTTATTTTGATTTCGCATAAATATCCATTTGTATGAGTACCGACTTCTACACTTGTAGACGTTGGGACTATATGCCCGAAAAGTTCACATTTCAAACGTGAATTTAGTCCTTAAATTGTGTCTTTCTATTTTGGCCAATCTTTTCTTTATGTCAACACTTTCGATAAATTTATATTCAAAATCCTCATTTTTCATTCTAAACATCAGTTAATATTATAAATAATAATATGTCGATAATAATATCCTTTTAGTTTTATCTTTTTCTAGTATAGACATAACTTATTGACACCTCTTTTTCATTTTATTCGGGTACCTGATCCACTTCTATAAGTTATATGATTAGTTATGAAAGGTCCTCTTCATGAGCACAAAGGATATTGTATGACCATCTTGAATATTTGCTCCTCTCCTTTTATAAGAATTCTTATCTTTGAAACCAATTGGTCAATCACGCCTTATGCATAGCTAACTATCATTTGTACTGATAGGTTGTCCTACTAGAACACCAATTCAAATTGAAGCATTTAACCTGGTATATGAGATTTCATGACTCATTTTAGGTCAGCAAATGAATCTGGCAGTTGATTCATAATGAATTATGTTTTGAACTTCTAGATCACATTACTTTGTATGAGGATCAAAATGTAATAATTTATTTCATTTAATTTTTCTTTCCAACTGCTTATATTTTCTCCCTAATATTGGAAAAATATTTTTTATCAAAATGACAATCGACAAATTATGTCGTAAATGAGTCCCCTATTAATATTTTAAGATGTTTATTAAAGACGGTGACTCGTATCCAACATAAATTCTCAATTTTTTAAGCATCTTGTGCGTTGTGATAGAGTAATTATAAAAATATCACACAACCAAAAATTCTTAAATGAAAAAAATTAGACTCATGACCAAAAGCCAATTCTAACAGGGAGAACTTAAAATAATTTATTGGCTTAATGCTAGCATGTCCTTATACATAAGTAGGTAACTTCGTTCTCATAAGTGATTGTCTAACTAATAATTGGAGACTTTTTATTAACAATTATGCAAGACTATTTTGAGTATGAACATATGCTTCAAGATGTTCAATAATTATATAATTTGACATACAGATATCATCAGATGTCTAAGATATAATTTCACCAGCATTATCTTGAGCAAATTTTCTTGATTGTATAATCTAAAAATTGTATTTTTAATCGAATTGTTTGAGCTAGCAATCTTGTAAACTCCAAGTTGTGATTCGATAATAAGCACATATGTGACTACCTAATAGATGTATCTACTAAAATTATAAAATATCTAGTAGTCCACAACACACAAGTGATTGGGCCCATAAATATATATACATATACATATATATATACATATACATATATATATACATATACATATACATATACATATATGTATACATATACATACATATATGTATACATATACATATATATATATATATGTATACATATATATAACCTCAAATTTGTTCTAGAAATATGGGAAATTCAGTCCCTATATTAACTGGTGATTATCTAAACTAATTTCCTTTGCGAGCAAACAGTACAAGAGAATTCATTGAATTGAAGAATATTCAGGTTCTTCTATATGAATTTTCAATAATTTTACACATTATAATTTACCCGGGATGGTCTGACCGAATCATGCCAAATAATAAAATTCTTTGAATCAGTAAACTTATGATTTACTGTAGCATATGTTTCAATTGTTTAGTATAAATCAAAAGAAAAGTAAGTAACTTTCCCAAAATATATTTATTTGTCGATACTGTTTTGTGATATAAAGATACTCAATATTTTTCTTATTTACCGTCTCAATATAATATCTATTTTGGTAAATATCTCTTGAAATTTAGTTGATTTCTTTGAGACTCTTGGGTAATAATATGATAGCTCTTTCAGAACCATCAATAAATTTGGTACCACCCGATGAGAAAAATTATTTTTTATATTTTTTTTGAGTAACGTATGTGTTGCTACATTGTCAATAGGCATAATTCTCATCTCTTGGATACATTTAGATATATATTCATATGTTTCTCATTAAATAAGAAAAATATAACAACAAATTAATACAAAAAAAATAAGACATATAAAATTTTAAAACTATGATGAAGGAATGCGAAATAAAATATTACAACGTTAAGTCCTTTTTCTTAGATATTTTCATCTGAACTAAACGGTCAATACTTCCTTCAAAGAAGAAATCATCAATAGTATGACCATGGCTAAAATCATTGCAAACAAAATTTATTTCTATAACTTTGGCGTACGATAAGTAAATGAGTTATTTTGTCCGTGTTTTGGCGTGTGACTAAAACGTGATCAATAGATTTTCATGCAATAATGGTAATATTTATTTTTTAATATTTTCTGGTGAGATTATTTTGACTACTATTTTATTTCATTTTTCATCTTTAGAATTAATTCACTTCTGGTGGTTACAGTAACTATTACAGTCATTCACGGCTATCGTCAGAGTCCACATTTATAATTACAATCATTTTAGAATTGTTATACATAACTACATTCACTTTAGGGAATAGAGTAGATCCAAGCATGATATCATTTACTTCAGGGAATGAAACTAATTTAGTAGTACAACTTTCATAATTTATCGTTGACATTCATTATTTAACTTCGCTACAATATGACAATATGAACCAATTCGAATAGTTTCTTAAAATCCTTTTGAGATATTGCTGCTGCAGGAGCATATCTTCGACAAAAAAAGTAGAGAATATTTTCTCGAACGTGTACTCATTAATGACCTTTTGAATTTTTTAAAGATCTGCTGGATCTTTTAAAGAAGATGATAATTTTTTTATAGATCTGCAGGATCTTTTATAGTGAAATATTCATTTTTTAATCATTTGTGGATAAAATGACAGAATTAAAATCATTGATTTTGTCTTGTCTTAATTAACTTCATTATTAGTGAATTATGTCTTCAAGACCAATCTATCCAAATAGATTTTAGCATCCAAAATTCAACATAGCTAGTTCTTGCCCATTCTGTCAAGGACATAAATTCGACTATAGTAATATTTAATATGATTCGAACAATAATCAAAATAAATTCTAATGATATTTTGATGATACAATCAAAGTATAAAAACAAAAACGTAGTAGTATATAATATTCAATATTTTCAAGTCATACCTTAATTCAGTGATGATATAAAGTTTTATCTTCGTTATGTTGATTTAAGGTCTACCTCGGTTCGTCAGAGTTTCGTGCAAGATCTACATCAATTAGTCAAAATCTCATGCTGCTAACGTGTTATAAAATTTAAACACAATATATGAAACTTAAAGAAAATGTATGGAATTGAGAGACAGAGAGAAAAGAAATATGGAAGATAGTTTGATATTTTATTGCTCATATAATACATGTATTTATAGAAATACAATGACCTATGAATTATGTTATATAAATAACATAACATGTCTATACACTTATCAAACCATTAGATGTAGATAGACTTCCACTGAGACTTATCAAAATGCATAAATAGACATTCACTCTGATGCGTAATTTATAATACATAAGAAATATAAATAATCCGAGAGGTTTTTTTTTTTTTGAATTTATGATCAATTGATTCAATCAATAATAGAAACAGGACACATAAGCAGGGAGATCGAGATTTTAATCAAAGGGATGACGACGGAATTTATAAACGGGAGGATAATTTTATTGATCAACTTTGAACCCTAATTTTTTCCCAACTAAACAATAATGAGTCACTAACATTTGTCTTTATATAGGCACCAACCAATCTAATTTTTTAACGGATTCTACTACCACTCCCAGGATACAATTTCACATTAAATCAATTTCTAGTCTAACAATAACATCAAATAAAGTAGGGAACCTTACAAACTCAACTATTAAAGTCTAATTTAATTAAAACTCCTAAATTAAATGGGTTTGGTTAGAATATGCTAACATAACCTCCCTTAAACCATCCTGGGATGTGAAATCCGGTCTGATGCAATCTCAAACCACAATCTCTATGTAAAATTCCTTATCGATTTAACTAAACTCCTTATCAATTAGGATATATGTTATTGTCGAGTTTTGATAATTTAGTTTTTTTTTTATCAATAATATATTTCAAAATATCATTGTTGAAGGGAATAGCATGGTGGACGAAATATATTTATTTGAGAATGAATAGATTAATATGATTTAATAAATTCTTTGACAAACAAGAATTGGTGAAAAAAATTATATTTAAAGTACAGGATTTGTCTACCGATAATGGAGACAAAGAAGAAAAATGCCAACTATAAGTTAGAGTTACACACGATTTTTATGGCGACGGAATTTCGCATAAAGATTGTGGTGCAAGATGGTAGTGCAAGATGGTGGCAGATCGGATTTCATGGAGGCTTGATTTAAGGGAGGCTATTTGACATATTAAACCAAACTTGTATTTAAGAGTTTTAATTAAATTAGACTTTAGAAGTTGAGCTTTTTTTTTTTTTTATAATCAAATTTCATTAACTAAAGAAACAGCCATTACAACTGATAAAAATGCATTCTGAAAAATGAATCTACCGAATTTACATATTAGAAATGTAATGGATCTAGAGATCTAAATCTACACATATCTAAAAATCTAGATCTAATTTCAAAGGACTGGTCAAATCTTGTATCAAATCTGACTAGTTTCGGACATATCACTAAACTTCTAGATGTAAACCACAAAGACAAATCTGGTCAGCTAGATCTGTCTTGACTGAATCTTTCATCTTCATCAACTATAAAAAATAAAAGAAAAAACTCCCGCTTATTCAAGAGGAGAGAAAAAATTTCTACTTATTCAAGATGAGAGAAAAGACTCCTACTTATTCGAGAGTAGACTAAAATTCCCACTTATTTAGGAGAGATAAAATTCCCAATGATAAATCTCATGGTAAAAAGGAAAAAAAAAAGGTGTTGCTGCAGGTGGTTTGCATTGAAACCACCATCCGCTATGATGAATAATATTGGAAGAGTTTTTAGAGAGAGGGAAGATTCTAAAAAGGTTAGAGAGTTAAAATTAGTTTGGTATCTGGTCAAGATTATTTTCTTATACACATTTGTAAGTGATTTAAGATGAGTTTATTTGATGTTATTATTAGACTAGAGATTGATTTAATGTGGAATTATATAGTAGTATAGTAGTTGAATCTATCAAGGAATTAAATTAGTTGATAAATTTAGATTTAACACTTAAAAATTTATGGGAGAAGAAAATGAGTTATAAAATAACGCACATTAGACTCTCGTATTGAGACCCGCATAAACCCATGACTGAATTCCCTTAATCTAACGCTAGAATTTCTCTATTCTAAACTCTCAATTCAATTCTTTTCAACGGACTAATATGAATTTATCATCTATTTATAATTAACAAACTTGACTTCCAAGAAATCCAATTAAATTGGAAATAACAATCTAAACATAATTCTGATAGGAAACTAAATTACTTAAATAACTAAATTACTAAAATCCAATAATAACATATTTCCTAATTGATAAAGAGTTTGATTTAATTATGCCAACACTCTCCTTATTTCAAAGTTTAGAATGACAAAAAATCTTTTAGAATTTATAGGTAGTTATAAATTTCTTCACTTTAGATTGTATATCATTTCAATTTTCTAAGGCATCGAGGTGCTTCAAGTAGCAACTTTTCTTAGGAATTAAGGTGCTGCAGTAACAATAATCAAGAATTGAACCATGACACATGGTACAATTGTCTCCCAAAATGTATACACAAATGAAAAATAATTTACAAAGTTATAAATTTAAAATTACTTGTCAATTATTTTATGTGAAATTTATGTATTGAATCAAATTTATCTTAGATTTTAAATATTCAATCTTATTTCATTCATAAATTTTTTCAAATCTATTAATACATCAGTAATTTTGTAACTTTATATAGATATAGCATTCATAAACATACATTTTCAATTTGGAAGGGAAGTTTTACGATCCCCTTATAAACCATCACATTATATTTTGAACACAATTTTTAAATTTCAGTGAAATGGTTCTACATAAGGACATTGGATTTTCTCATGTTTCAAACTATAAATGTATAACCAATAAATTAGAACTGGCAATTTCTTACACTACATAACTTAAATTTTATTGGGTCATTATTAGGTCAACCCGTTTATTACACGAAAGTTAACCGGTTGGAGTGAGTCAACCCGTAAATTGATACCCGATTACCCGTTAGGTTGTTGAATGAACAAATTTTGCTAAAGTGTTACCTTGATTATAATTTAATATAGCATATTTTAATATTGTGAATAATAGTTATAATATAAGATTATTAAATCAAACCTAATAATAATTTTAAATAATCTAAAAATTTTGAATAATTTAATAATTTACTCTAAATTACTGTAAGAACAAGATTAGTATTAATAATTGATTAAGTTATTAAAAAATTAAAATTTGAGGTTTTAATTCACATGGATTAATTGCAAGTTATTTAATTTGCCAAATAGGTTGGTACATCTCTAGTAGGAGTAAATGGGTTAAACAGTTTAAACACGAATGTGACACGAAATAAACTGGTCGACAAGAATACCGCATAATAAAAAACAAACACATGTTGTGAATCTGATTTTTATTCATCCACAAAGTCAATAAATGAAGTCGTGAATTGGGCCATATAAGAATGAACACATCTATACAAAGTGACAAATATAAAGTGATAAATCGCAAAAGTCACTAATGTGTCATTAGATAGAAAAATTAGGAAATAAATCTGACCAAGAATCGAAAATCAGGGAGTTTTTATTCAATAGGATTTTAACACATAGACTGATTTTGAAAAGTGACTTTGAAATGTAGTTTTATAAAGTATTTTCCTATAAGAATTTCCCCATTTCTTCCCTATATCTATAAAAGAAAGACAATTTCTCCACATCCCTCAACTTTTCCTTTCTCGGGAAAGATTTAGGTAGATCTGATCTTTGGCCCACTTATAACCTTGTGGTATGTATTAAATGTTATGAAATCTATGACATAAGTTGATGTAAACAAAATTTTATAAGATTTAATCTTGACCGCAGGGTTTACACGTGAGATCAAAGACCGAGTTTATAATAGTATTTTCCTTCATTTCTCTACCTTTCTCAACTTCACAAGAAAACCTTATAAAGCAAATGGAGAATTATCCAAGGGGTCATGCTGTTGTGCTCACATATCCAGCCAAAGGCCACTTATCAACCCTCTTCTCCAATTCGCCAAATGCTTAGCCTCCAAAGGACTAAAAGCACCGTTTGCCACAACCCTTTACACAGCCAAGCTCATTCAAGCAGATGGCGTAAACGTCATGCCAATCTCCGATGGCTTAGACGTAGGTGGATTCAAGGAAGCCTCCCAGTGTTGAAACCTATCTTGGAACCTTCAAAACAGTTGGTTCAAGAACTCTGACTCAACTCATCTTGAACCTCAATAATGTTGGCATAAAAACACGCAGCGGAAGATAAATTTATTCAACACATAAAAAATATGTGGGACAAGAGGAAGAGTTACAAAATAACGCACATCGGACTCTCATATTGAGACCCGCATAAACCCACGGCATAATAGCCTTACCATTAGGCTAGAATCTCTCTATTCTAGACTCTCTCAACTCAACTCTTCTCAACTGAATCAACTAAACAAACCCTCTATTTATAGGGTAACAAATTTAACTACCAAGAAACCTAAAAACCTAATTAGGGTAATAGGAAATAACAACTCTAAACATAATTGTATTAGGAAACTAAATTACTTAAATAACTAAATTACCAAAACCTAACAATAACATATTTCCTAATTGATAAGGAGTTTGGTTTAATTATGCCATCAATGCCTCCCTTAAACCAAACTTTCCAAACTCTCCATGAGGGTAGATCTAAGCCATGCACGATTAAGACGATCAAAAATTTTCATGCAAATTTTTCTACCACAATTTGGCATCGTCAATTTGATTTAATCTTCATCTTCAAAGTTTTTCAAACGATCCACGTATCTGGACTGATAAATCTTCGTTGTACACTTTTCTTCAATTTATCAACCTCTATGAATTTCATAATAACTGATATCAAAATTCTCAATTTTTGTAAATCAATCACAATCTACTTGGCAAGATTTTTTCCTCCATGTCTTGCTCAACACCAATAAAAATAATTACGACAGGATCTCTTTTTAGATCTCTGTCCAATTAGGGCCAATTTCGTTACACCCTAATTGTCAAACGAGTACCCAAGACCAACCTCACTTGTGGTTCAATTTTTTCAATGTTCGAGTACTCCAACAAAAAAAAATTTCTTTAATTTTTGACAAATATCTCAAGATCAAACTCTTGAACCTAGAGCTCGGATACCACTTGTTGGCATAAAAATACGCAGCGGAAGATAAATTTATTCAACACATAAAAAATATGTGGGACAAGAGGAAGAGTTACAAAATAACGCACATCGGACTCTCATATTGAGACCCGTGTAAACTCACGGCATAATAGCCTTACCATTAGGCTAGAATCTCTAGATTCTAGACTCTCTCAACTCAACTCTTTTCAACTGAATCAACTAAACATGAGAGACTATTTATAGGGCAACAAATTTAACCACCAAGAAACCTAGAAAGCTAATTAGAATAGGAAATAACAACTCTAAACATAATTGTATTAGGAAACTAAATTCCTTAAATAACTAAATTACCAAAACCTAACAATAACATATTTCCTAATTAGATAAGAAGTTTGGTTTAATTATGCCATCAAATAATGATCATTCATCACCTGTTGTCAATTGCCTTGTGTTTTATTCATTGCTTCCATGGGCTCTCGACGCGGCGAAAAATTTGGACATATTTTCTGCTGTTTTGTTGACAAATATTGCTTCTGTTTGCTCTTTATATTGTCATATCCATAGGGGAGTTCTTAGTTTTCCTGTTGATCAACAGAGGGTTCCTTTAATTTTGCCTGGACTTCCTCCACTTTGGCTTGGATGAGTTGCCTAGTTTTCTCGCTTGCTCTACTCATCATGACTCTGCATACTTGACAGCAATTATGGATAAATTTCAAAGGCTTAAAGAAAATGACTGGGTTTTTGCTAACTCGTTTGAAGAGCTGGAAAATCAGGTAGGTTCTTAATTGTGTAATCTGAAGTCTAAATTAATGTTTTAACAATTTAGGGAAGATATTACATGAGATTTTTATGTAAGTAAAGGTTAGTCGTGGAAAATGATAGTTGTGGTGATCTTGAAGAATTGATCAGTGTGAGATTGAAACGGGATAATTTGGTAAATTTCAGTTAGTGCGTGTTCTTTTGGTGGTATAATCAAATGGGATGAGGTTTATAAAAGAATTGTTTGGATGGATGGGTAATTTTGGTGAAGGATTTGAAATTTATCCATTAATTGAAAAGATTTGTGAAATTAAAATGAATGCATTTAAAATTTATCCAAATTTATTTTTATTTGAAATCATACTTTTCATATATTTTAGTGGGTAAGAGAATATACATTAATTTTAACTCTAAAAATTATTTGAATAAATTGATGAATTTCAAACCCTTACCAATTAGTGAATTTCATTTTTTTGGGCCAATCTTTTTGTCGAAAATCATAAGAAAATCAAATTCGTGATAATAAAATCCTATCAATTAGGGATCTTATCTTTTAAATTAATGGATTTTGGTTTAATACTACGAGAAATCCCTAGTCACAAACTGCAAGCATTAAAGTTTCTACTACGAAAAGTTACTATTATCAAATTAAGTTTTTTAACATGCAAAAAATCTTAATTACAAAAGGACAACAACAGTTTGGAAAAATCACTTATTTGTTGAATAGTATATTTATATAAAATGACAAAATTACTAATGTGTCATTTGATCCGCTAAAAAGAAATAAAATCTGATCAAATATTTAAAATCAGGAATTAATGATTTAATATAATTTTTTCATGTGTAAGTTTTGACCAGTAAATTTTGAATTTGTAGTCTTACAAATAATTTTCTATTTTGAATTGCTCATTTATTGTAAAGAAGCCGGGCTTTTTTTCTCTTTAAAAACAAAAAAAAAAAAAAAAAAAAAGAAGAAGAAGCACTTTTCCATATTGGGAAGGGCTAATAAAAGGGGCCATGATCACCATAAATTCTTGTTATTCACAATTTAAGCAGCAAAAATTCAATTATTCATCAAATATTAATTGCAATTATTGTTGGTCATTGACCCTATTACTAATGTTGACTGTTCTAAATAATGTGACTCCAAAAGCTGGCTGAGGCAATGACTGGACTTTGGCCAGTACAAATGGTGGGACCCTTAGTGCCATCTGCATATGTAGATGGACCAATAGCAGAAGATAGAGCCTATGGAGGCAGTCTGTTGAAGTCAAATGATGACCACTACTTAAAATGGTTAGACACAAAGGCCCCAAACACAATAATTTTTGTGTCATTTACACATCTAGATGTGTATAAATTGAAATCAAGCAGCTTGAAGAAATTGCTTATGGCCTAAAAAGCATGCAAAAATCGCTTTCTTTGGGTTGTAAAAGACTCTGAGCAAGAAAAATTGCCTATTCAATTTCTCCAATCACTTGATGAAATGGGATGTGGGAAAATTGTAACATGGTGCAATCAGCTAGAGATATTGGCTCATAAATCTGTAGGGTGTTTTATGACGCATTGTGGATGGAACTCGACATTAGAAGCTATAAGCCTCGGTGTGCCTATGGTGGCAATGCCACAATGGAGTGATCAGCCAACAAATATGCAAAATTTCTTGAAAATGTTTGGAGGGTTGGAGTGAGAGCTAAAAAGGGTGAAAATGGAATTGTCACAAGGGAAGAAATTGAGAGGTGTATAAAGGAGGTTATGGTTGGAGAAAAAAGTTATCAACAATTTTGTTGAAGTGTTGATGAAAGGGAAGGGGAAGAACACTTGATTTTTTTTCAAGTGCCAGTTGTGTTGTCAAATTTCAGCCAAAAAGAAAAATGAAACAAAATTGTCTTGTTGAAGGAAATTCAACTCGTCATGTATCAATATATGTAGTGGTATCGAATAATACGTATTTATAGGTTTTTTAATACACAAAAATTATATGGATCTATAATAAAGTATTTCATATTAGTTTACGGTAAATAGTTTGAGGTAAGTAATTTTCTGAATATGAATTTAGAAAGAAAGAAAAAAAAACGCTTTTGTAAAATGAGCAAGAAAATTGTTAGTGAAATTGCTATATAGTTTTAGTATTGAGATATTTATGAATATGTTATATCAGCAGTTCAATCATACGTATTTATAGGTTTTTTATAACACAAAAATTTATGAATATATGATAAAAGTACTTCAGATTTGTTTAGCTTAAATAGTTTGAGGTAAGTAATTTTGGAATGTGAATTTAGGGGGAAAATTTCTATTAAATGAGAAAGAAAATTGTTAGTGAATGTGTTTACATTGAATTTTCTTTTCTTGGTTAAGTTTTTTAGATCGGATGTTGTTGATTTTTTATTTGTTACTTTTGTGGCCAATGAGCCCACATACATTAACCTAAACTGGGTTAGACATTTTCGGTTTGTTATATCATTATAACAAGCCCTTTTTCCTTCCGTAATTATTGAAGGCGGCCCAATTAACTCAGTTATGATTTATCACATAGGTTTGTGTTAACAGAACAAACGAAAACCATAAGCCATCGGAATTGACCCCCTCAAATGTTTTTCACATTAGGATTTCAGTTTACTCTTCTGCAGGGAGCTTTCTTCAAAATAAATTAATATTTGCTAGTCTGGTTAAGAATAAACGACTAAAAAAATATCTCAGTAGGACATAAAGCTAAAGGAGAAGGGAAAGTCAGAACAAAATGAATAATGAACAACAAAATACTATCAATTTGATGACCAATAAACACAAAAAAAAAAAAAAAAAAAAGGATTTTACTTTAAAAACTAAATTTTAATCGTTAATACTATATTCTTTAGAATTTCACACATATTGAATGTCCTAATCAGGATTATTAATAAAAATAAACCCATTGATCCGGTGACTTCATCATTTTAACTTCCACATAAATATTTCTAGCCCTTCACACAACTATTAACTACACTATGTCAACTATTAATCAATTACCTAAGTATCTATTCTAACGAGAAAAAAAAACTAATCACTTATGCGATCAATATAAATTGTTTGAGTACAATTAAGTTGGACAATAATATAAAATATCAAATAAATTTCACACCCCTTAAGGAACTAGCTTATAATCATTTAAAAGCATTGATGCCAACGCAATTATGTTAAGTCTACTATGAATTAAATGGATGCATATTAAATTCCATGCGTAAAGCATTTTGTGATATTAAATGTACATGTTAAATGTGTACTTTGCTATGTATCCGTAAACATCAGTATTAAATATACAAAATAAAATGGCTGTTTTGGTACACCCCCAACTAAAATTGTAACTATGTGTGATGTGTCCATGGAAACAAACTACCAAGCAGTTTCTAGTGATTTTCATTATACTCTCTCTTCTGACTTCTGAGTAACATTTTATGTGAATATGCGAGAATCATGAAAAGCTCAAGTTCAAATACTTCCACACGTACACCAAATAATCACCGGTTGTACTTGTCAAATGATAGGGATTCTATATTTTTTTTAAGAAATTATTTTTTTAATTTTAAAAATTTATATAATATAAATTTTTTAAGCATACAGTGTTATACTATACAAACATTTAAAGTACAAGAGAATAGTTTTCTAAAAGAAACCGACGAATTTCCCCAAATGATATACTATAATATTGTCAGTTTTCCACCTTCAATATAATGTTTTTTGACATTTAGAACCAATAAATTACTCAGAAAATCTGACGCATACGAAATTAAAAAGATATAATCAAAAAATGTGCTATAAAATAATTCAAACTAATATTACAAAATTACCTTCAACGTTAAAAAACTTACTTCATTTTATCCAATTTTTATAGTTATCCTTAAATTTTAGCTAGTCTAACCATCTAGAAGTGAAAGATTGGTAATATATAGGTGTCAAATTCCATAGAATATTCTTTTTTGCCTTTCAGATAGGGAAGTGATGAATTCAATATGTTTGGCGTGAATTTATTAATTTTCAATACTAAGTACGTATTAAATTATTGTGAACTTTAAATTAAAAAGGTGACCACAATATATTTCTTTAAAAGTAAAGGTAGGCTGAGAATGCATGCTGCAATAATGGCAATGGGATAAGTATAGCTCGTATTACATCACAAAATATTTACCTATCTCTAATTGATTCATACATTTATTGCATAAGTTTTACCTCATCCAATGATTTACAAAAAAGTTATATATATATATATATATTTATATATATATATCTGTATGATTATTTACTCTGATGTTACTATACACAGTCTTAGATGTCATATATATATATATATATATGATTATTTACCAAAATTACTATCACAGTCATTAGATGTCACAAAATCAAAATAAATCATTAGTTTTAATTTTAAATATTCGACATATTTTATCAATTTATATAAATATACAGCTTACTAAAACTTTAAAAATGTAATAATTATGCTTATAAAAACCAAATTTTGTTTGTGGTGAAGCTTAGATTGACATTCCAAAAGGCACCCAACGAATTCTTTCTTATGCAAAACGTCAGTTTTCAGTTAAATTTCTTCCTGGCTTCCAAGAGAAAACCATCCTATCAGCATTGCAACTGCTGCCGCGCATATTCAAGACAGAAGCCTAAAAAACACACAGATTTTGTGGTAGTTGGAAGAACTGCTGTGCAGGTGATCGGTTTCCCGTAAATTACCTGACTTTCTTGCTTATATATACATCTCAAACGGGGAAACTAAGAACACCATTTCTATTACTAGTATTGTTTACTGAAAAAAAGCAACTTTTTATTTACTTTTTGGCCAGAAAAAATCCCAGCAGAGCCAACATTTGGTATTGCTGTAGTTCATAGATTTTGATTTTTGTATTGATTTTGAGAGCTCCTGTGAGATTCCCAAGAGGGATTTTGTGGGATTTCTTGATAGATTCATATAAATATTTTCCTTGTTAATTTTTGCAGCAAGAACAAGACACAAAAAATGTCTCAGCAGGTTAAGCAATCAGAGGGAAGCAGCAAGCTTCTTGGATCAGAACAAGTCAATTTTTCAGATTTTGAGGGATTGATGGTTTTTGTTTCTAAGAAGTAATTAAGAAAACAAAATCAGATTTTACTTCAATTATTATTGATGAATTTTGTTTTTTAATTGTGTTTGAGAATTGTGTTTTTTTTTTTTTTTCCCTGTGGTTTTTCTTTGGTTTGTCTTGTTGATAGGATGGAAGAATTTGAGGATACGATGAACCAGTTCAAAAGTAGAATTGGCCTCTTGGAGCAAAGAATGAATCAGAAAATTGTGAGTGGATTTTTGGCCATTGTATATTTGCTGATCTAACATCTGTCTTTTATACACATCTCTATGTTTATAAGAGACAGGTTATATATATAAATAAAAAACCACACATTTTCCCCCTTTAGTAGCTCGATGGCCAATAAACGACATAATGAAGGTGTCGTACCATCTAAACTCTACTTCGTTGTACTGAATATCTTATTTTCTGTATCCTCTATTTTGTTTGGTCTTGCATTTATAGTCAAAATATTTACAGATTTTTACTTGTTTTCTTTTGTCTGGCTTTTAATGTTGTTAATAAAGTTATCAAGTGTTTACTAGTTTTTGTTTTAGTAGACTCTTTGGTGAAAGAAATTACAATTGCTTTCCAAAGATGTCTCTATTCTATACACTTCAAATTCTTGAGACTTATAAAAAACTTCAGAAATCTGAAATAAAAGGGACCAGAAAAGGGCAGCCATAATATTAGATGCACAGGAAAATATCCTGATAGAAAATAATTACGTAATTTAATTGGTCTTGTCAGTGGTAATCTTAGAACAAGTCTGGATTCCAATTTAGCACCTTTTCTTTCTTGTTACCACCAAAAAAAAAAGAGAGAGAGAACAGAGTTGCTCTTTGCAGAGTGCTGTAGATGTAAGTTGTAACCAGACTTTTAGGGGAGTTGTTGTCTGCATTTCCTTCTATGGTAGAATCATTGAAATGTGGTGGCTAATCATTTTCTCATCCATAGTATGTGTATGGGAAAGGACTGTTTATTGGAATCATTGGAGTAAAAGGACTCTCAATTGGAATAAAGGGATTCCTTCTTCATGATGAAAAAGATTATTATTATTATTATTATTATTATTATTTTTGCTAAACAGAAACTGAAAACTTCATTTTTCTTTTTGCATATTAGAGACTGTTTTCTTTAACTTACCGAAATCCTGCTCACAATCTACGGGAAATTCTTACACAGACCCGATCCATGGTATAGTGCCATGGACCCCTTAGTCCGAAACATCCGACATCATCCCACAATATGATTGATCAGTACATCTTATTAACTCTGCATTTGGATTGAAGATATCAGTAGTTCTGACTCTGAACTTCTTCTTGTTCTGTTCTGGCAATAACTGCAGCATGTGTTTGGTCAAACACCACTAATATTCATTGTTTTGAATGTCTTGTCAGATGGAACTTCAATATACTGTTGAAAAGCTTCTGGAGAGTACTAGGAGGTTATAAGAAGAAATTTCTGCTTCTGGATTTTCTTCAAGCAATGGAAAGTTGTTTAATTTTTTTCTTTTTTTATAGGCTATGTGAATATAACAGTTCAGATATGTTTGTGCTTCTTATCCAGTAATCCAGAGAATAAGATGCACGATACCAAGCAAAGATGCTTGAAGCTACAATTCAACTGCGACATCTCTTCACCTCTAGCATCTTTACTGGAGAGCAAATCAGAGGAGAGGGAGGGAAAGTTATGCAAGTGTCTTTAGTTGATAATAATGCTGGAACAGTGCTTGACTTTGGACCTGAAGCTTCTGCTAAAGTGGAAATAGTTGCTCTTGAGGGAGATTTGAATGAATGGGAAGGAGATACTTGGACAGCTGAAGAATTCCAAAGTAAAATTGCTGGAGAAAGGAAAGGTAAAAAGTATGTTCTTGCAGGAGATGTGCAACTGAAACTGAATAAAGGGATCGTATCTTTATCTGATGTTAAGTTCAGAAGTTCTGGACACCATATTAGCGGTGTCTTCAAGCTGGGCGCTAGGGTGGTTGATACTTGTCGTGGCAGTCGAGTAATAGAAGCGATGACCAAACCTTTCCAAGTCAAAGATTATCGCCATCTGTAAGAGATCATATCTTTATCTGCTTTTTCTTATCTATATTTTGGAAGTAGTGATAATGCTAGAAAAATAAATTGAATGGGGAGTAACTTCTGAGGATGTTGCCTGAGATTAACTCCAAAAGAGACCAATATAAGAGGCAATACTGTAACACTAACATACCTAAAATGGTCAATCAATGAATAAAAATGAAAGAGGGGTGAGAAAAAGGAGAGCAAGGCAGTAACTAATTATATGTATTGAAGAATGGAGATGTTCTTAATATTATAGGCAAGTTATGGTCATTGGGGCTAATCAGGTTGCATCTATTGAGTCTTCTTACTTATGTTGTGTTCAGAATTTTATTTTTGTGTGCTGTACCAAGTCAAAATAGATTTAACCTGATTACTGGATTTTTGCTGAGTGTCATTTTTTGGTGGCAAATAAAGTAAAACTTGTGCTGAAAACCAGAACTACTGAAGAATCAACATCTTCCAGCCTATCCTGGAAGAAAAACCAAATACACACAAAGAAAAGCATATATAAAGAACAAAAAGCAGACAGGGGATACTTGCATGACTACTAAAGTTCTTTTCTGCAGATAACCAGAAGCATCAGTAGCTCCCATCTGCATCTGATGAAGTTTGGCGGTTAAAGAACATTAGCAAAGGTGGTCGTATCTATGAACGTCTAGCAAGTGAAGAAGAAACACTGTTGATGATTTTAACACATCTAGATGTGTATAAGAGACAGTGAAAAGCTTAAACTGGCAGGTTCTCCAATCCCTTTCCTAAATTTAAACTTGTTGGCTGTAGCAACTACCAAGTGCTGGTTGATCTTCTTGTTCAAAATCTTCCATAGAATTTGCTATCTTCTATTTACTATTTAACGCATTATGAGTGTGGTTAAAGAAATACTAATTCTTTTTATTACGTATTCCAGACTATATTATTAGGTCCCAAATATATACTTATCTATTTAGCAACTGATGAGAAAACAGTTTACATAACTCATATGACCTTATAGCTGATCAAGAAAGCTGCTCTCTCGCATGAAACTTTGCTGATTCTTATTGTAAATGGATATACAAGGTATGTTAACGTTGCCTCTACCAGGATTTTACCTTATAAAGCAAGTACATGCCCCAAAAGAAATGTCAAAACAACCACAAATTATGCTCCTAATAAAGAAACATTATTCTAACTCAGAATTAGATGCTTGGTTTCAATTGTTTGCCAGAATATTATTATTTTTTATTTATTTTTTTTGTCTATTGGTCTGCACCATTCATTGTATGTTATTGTTGTTCTAATTGACAGCTATTTGGTTTATCGGAAAAGAAGTGGGAGGCCACAGTAAACCATGCCCAAAGATGCATACCTGATAAAAACATCAACTGTTGTCAAGAAAACACAGGAGGGGTCAAAGCTGTTGGACAGGTTCCCAGACACATCTCGGACTGCAGATACACACCATAGAATACTTCATTAGGACCAATTTTGTTCTCGTTTTTACCTTTCCTTGCCCACCGTTTTTACTTCTAATTTATGGCTGTTCTTGATTATCTGTGGACAGACTCATGCTGGCATGTTGGTTGCACCTGCATATGAACACGAGGGAGTAGTCTCTTAATAAGAACCGGTAATGAAGCTTCTCTTCGGCAATATAGTTCTCACTCATTGTCTGCTATGGAACCTGAAATAGGCAAATTTGATCATACAAAATTAAATTCCGCTTTTGTGTCTAGCAATCCTGAAATGGTTGAATGTGATCATACAAATTTAGGTACCCCTTTTGAAGATACCCTTTCCTCTTGCAATCCCACTGGGGTTACTGATTTCCGGAATAGCTCTGATTCAAGTTCACAGGGGCTGGATTCTTATTCCACATCTAATGGTCCGTTCATAATCGAATATAGTCAAGAGTACAACGTCAGTGACTTGCTAGATGATGTCTCTGCTGACCCAAAAAAGATGTGGACTATATTGTTCCACATCTTAAGATGGCGCTCAAGAAGAAAAAGAATTGCAGCTTCTGAAGGCAATCAACATCAGAAGAAGCAAAGAGTCTGCATTTGAGGCAAGTAGACATTGGTTGATTACAATTGTAAATTTGACTGCTGCAAATAGGAACGTTCAAAGAGACTTGTTCATAGATCTTGATCTTGATTCCTGCGGCTCGAAACTAGCCGAAGAGGAATATTGTGATCAATTGACCTTTGTTCTGTAATCTGTTTTTTAATCCTAATATATGTTGACAGTTTAAACATGTTGAAGTGATTAACTTGTTATAAACAAGATCACCTACGACAATCTGGAAATTATCAGTGCACAATAGATGAAGGACTTTGACAAATTTAATAGCAAAAACGATTTTTTTTCCCTCTTATTTATGTCTCAACTATCAAGTTCAGATAAGCACAAAGAACTTGCCAAAAAAAAAAGAGTTAAGATGAGCACAAAGAGTTGAATTACCAGGTATCTGAAAGTACTACCACAAAAGCTTATGATTGGGAGGGTCTTCAATGAACCAAATTAGTCCAACTTTATATCTTTGAGAAAATAGTTTTAACTGGAAATTTTGGGGAAGCAAAAAAATTAAATCAATATCAATGGTCCTCTAGAAATTGTGCTAACTATGTCTCTTAACCTTTCACATAAAACCTCCAATTTAAATTTGTTGATGCTGAAATTTGTTAAGCACCAAATCTAAGTGTAATCTAGTTCAAAACTTAAGTTAGGATCTCACGCCTAGTCTCCCGTGTCTAGTACTCACGTTTGGAACACTGAGAAAACCTAAGAAGCAGATGGCCAAGTTTTGTAGTAAGTTACTTTAGACGAATAAAATTCGGAGAGAATTTAGAGTTTTATAAAAGTGAATAATCGTTTTGACATGCTGTTTTGCTATTTATATATAGGTTTGATGTGTGTTGAATGACTAACGGACTTGCCAATTGCCATTAATTTAGTAGGCTCATGTAGGCCTTTTTTGCCTTCTAGCCTAAAATTATCAAAATGCCTTGTGTGACCCAGAACAGAGCCACATATAAATGGTATAATTTTTCGACCTAATCAAAATCTGATCTCTCCCTATCCTTTTGCTATTCAAATTTTGACCTTTTTTACATTCAAATAATTGCAATTGAAAGTTTATGAACCAACCTAAAACAATAGGTTGCTCTTTTTTTCTTTTTTCTTTTTTTGAACAAATTAATTGCAAAATTTATATAAGGACTCATAGATAAAGATTATCAAATTAAAAGAAATACAAGCAATTATGCAATACTCTTTTTCTTGAACCAAATAACAGAAGCAAATTTTACTTTTGATTCCTATTTAAGTTGATCAATAAAAGTTTGGATTAATTTGTTTACAAAACAATATGCTAAAAAAAGGAAAATAGATTCAACCTTTTAAACTTAGGAGGTGTTTGGTTCTCATTCAAGAATCAGAATCCGATTTTCTGGGAATCATTAACCCCATTATCGGAATGAATTTATATCATTCCCCTTTACTTGTTTGGTTTGAATAAAAAATGTGTTTTATTATGTTGATAAATTCATAAATTTGAAACCCATATCACAAGTAGGGAATAAAAATTGACATTTTCTAATACTTTTATTCCTATAGAATAATTCTCATATTGATTAATCAAACAACATTTAGATGGGAATCATTAACCTTGATTCCCATTCATTTCCCTCATACCCATAAATCAAATACCTCTAGAATTTTGTTGTGAACGTAGATCTAACTTTGTATCCATCAAAAGAGATTCGAGATTCTTGATTCTTGATTCTTTTTTTTTGATGGGACACAAATATAGATTTATTTGCACAATAAAATAAAATTTTAGGCTACTAAAATGTAAATCAAATTATTTTTCTTTTTCAATATATTGTTTTGCAACCAATTATTCCAACACTAATTTAATATAGGTATCAAATGGAAAATTATTTTCTGTTATTTAGCGCAAAAATAAAATAGGGCATAGTTTATTGTATTTCTTTTATTCAACTTCCCTAATGAGTCTTTTTAAATGTGTTCCCGCCATAACTATCAACTGATGAATTCGGAGAAAGTCCCGAAGAAATACTATCTCGTAGTGTGGGAGTCACTGTTTAGGTCTATCCACGTCAACCCTACTTCTTCCGGAACTAAGTCCACGCACAGCACTATACGCGGAAATCATGTTATAAATATAGAAATACTTAGGTAAATCTAATCTATGATTTTACTTGTAAATTTTGATTAAATTTTATAAAATTTATCAATTGATATAAGTAAAATTTTATAAAATTTAATTTTAATCGCAAAATCTACCAGTAAAGCGCAAAACTAGATTTATGATAATATTTTTCCTATAAATAAAAGCCTTTAGATACGCATCATATTCAACAATAAATGGAGGCCGGACAAGAACGGCTTCCCGAAAAATACTTACATGGACCGCTCCCAAGTAAGTGAACTTGTCAAGACCAAGTGAAGTGCTGCACTAATCACTTCTATCTTATTCTGAAGTACCATTAATAATCAAGAATATTGTTGATCTGGAATCTGACAGACATTTGTTCCTTTACATTTAGTTTTGAGTAGTTTTAACTTCTTCTTCTTTTTTAATGTCTTTAATGTCCAATGCGTTTTGTCCTGTTCTTGCTTCCCTTTTCTTTCTTTATTATTTTGGTGTTTGTAAATAGAACTGTGCCTGATTCTGGTGAGATTAGATAATAATGAACAAAAGTGGGATAGAATCAAGATTTTGTTTGGATATACAAGTTCTTTTTTACTATTATCTACTAATCTAGTTTGAGATTCAATTTTCTTTGCTTTTTTTTTTCCTTTTTCATTTTTCCTTTTTGCCTTATATCCTGAATCTCTGATATGTGCACATAATAAAATCCTAGGGCTAATAAATTCACTTTGCATCACAAATTAATTTTTTTGATCATTTTACCCATAAAGTTTTTGTTTCGTGAATCACAATAGAAGTTATAAAAGTAACGAAATAAATATTAAACATAATATTTCTGTTACTTTTATAGTTTCATCAAAATTTTGGGATGAAGTGTTACGAAGCAAAAACTTGTTGAGTATATCTTGTATATTTTGTTTTGTCCCATATTGGTTTGGGAAGAGTTTTTCTCTCCCACCAAATATTATAAATTAAGGGCCTTAGTTAAGGTCCATTTAAGGGCACCAAGCCAAGAGAGTTTTAGTGAGCTTTTAGAGTCTTTATGGCCATCCGGCCTTTTGTCTTATTTGGACTCTCTTGTGCTTTTGTTATAATGGTGCCTATAATCCATTTTGTGGAGGTCTCTCCAAATTGTAATCCTCTTAAATTAGTGGATGTTTTCCACTCGCCCATGGACGTATTACGATTTGACCAAATTACGTAAATCTTTGTCCCTTTTATTGTTATATTTCTCTTTAATTATATTTGTTATTATCTTCAAGGGCTTATTAATAAATTTTCGCAAATATCCAAGGTTCCGATCCTAGCAAATTGGTATTGTCTCTTATACTCGAGTTAATCTGATTTGATGGTAGCGAAGTTTTGGGTTAAGAAATTTTGAATCATGTGTTACTCGTTGGCAAGTAATTTCTTCTTGGTATTGGCCGTTTTGTTACACTCTTCTTTGTGTATTAGGACGTTTGAGCTTCCGAGTCGTCCGTTTGGTATTTGTGAAGGGGACGCGATACAAGTCAAGGTGGAATTTGTTGAATATGTCTTGTATCTTTTGTTTTGTCCCACATTGGTTTGGGAAGAGTTTTTCTCTCCCAAAAATGTTATAATTAAGGGCACTTAGATAAGCTTTTAAGTGCACCAAGAAAGAGAGTTTTAGCGGCCTTTCAGGGCCTTTATAGCCATCCAGTCTTTTAACTTATTTGGAAATCTCTGTGCTTTTGTTATAATGATGCCTATAACCCATTTTGTGGTGGTCTCTCCAAATTTGTAATCCTCTTAAATTAGTGGATTTTTCCCTTCGCCCGCGGATGTAGGTTGATTTGACTGTGAAACACATAAAATATGAGTGTCCCTTTTATTGTTATATTTCTCTTTATTTATATTCGTTATTATCTTCAAGGGTTTATTAAGTAATTTTCACAAATATTCGGGGTTCCGATCCTAACAATCATGACTATCGTGAGGCTGATCCAGGAGAATATTGTTGTGGTTTGATCGCCTAAGAAAGACTCTACAGAGTCTTGGTACTCCAGTATCAAAATGCTAAAGTCTCTTATTGAATAGAAGAAATTAACAATAATATGAGGTAGCAGTTCAACTCATACGGAAAGAAAATAACTGCATGCTTAATTACATTTGCCGATATCATTCTATAGAGTTGGTTCGAGACCAGATAGCTGTAATCAACCACCAATTGACCAATTTTGAAATTTCAATATTACTAGCTAATCCTTATTATGCATCGAACGATAATATGTCGGATGAAGATGTGTAAAACCATAAGTCAGTTTTACGGTTTTATATTTTTTTTTTTATCAATTTTAGTGTATTCCAATTATACTATACTTAGTTTTCATTTATAGGACTATTATCCATTTATAACGTTTAATATTTGTTTGAATGTAATGCTTGGTTAATTTTTCCTAAAAGTTTCATTTTTTAAAATTTTAATTTATATTTCCAGATATATACATTATTATCATGTTATGAATATTCCAAAATGTTAAACTTATTTTATTTTATATATATATATATAAAGTATTTTTTTTTATTAATTTTGTGACTTCTAAATGCTTTTAGTCAAGCCCACATGTATATATATATATGTATGTATATACATGTATATATACATGTAGATGTGTATGTATGTATCGATTTTAAGTTTTTGACTAAAGTTGAGTCGAGTCGCTTAAATTCAACTGATTCGACTGGTTAGTTGAACAAGTCAAAAATTTAATTTTTTTTTTCATTCCATATTCGAATACAAAAATTTAATATATTATCCACAAATTCCATATAGTTCACAAATTCAAAATATCACATAATAAAAAGACAAGATAATGACTGGTTTCACAAATTCAAAATACAAGTTTGTAGATAAAAAAATACGTAGCAAAATTATAATAACATCATTCAACCACAGTACGTTCCATGAGTGGTGATTGATCAATTCTTCACACATCTTAATATATAAATGTGTATTAATATATATATTATATATACATAATAAAATATATTTAAAGTCACAGATTCAGAACCACTGGTTAAAATCATTTCCTGTAGAAAAATTCTATTGAATCACCAATTATGTTAAGTTAAATCTCACAATATATAGGAAAATATATTTTTACCTAATTTTATCTAGACGAATAGTATGTTCGTAATACATTTCATATATTTGTTCATAGTAAAAATATTATACTAATAAGTTATATAATATAATTGTATAATTATATAAATTAAACATTATGTAAAATATATTTTTATTACAAGCGCAAGTTATAAAAATCTTAGTATATGAATATAATAACATGTATGTTTAGATATATTATATATAGATATTTCATTACAATACTTAATTATATATAATTACAAGAATGTGTATAAGAGACATATACTATATATATATATGTATAAAAAGGAATTATTATAATTAATTTAATTAGATATATAAACAAAAGTCTTACATTAATAAGTTGTATGTGTATATTAATGTATAAATACATAAATTGTACATAACACTAACAATTATACAAAGAAAATTATTTAAATATTATAAAAATAATATTATCAGCTATTAATATATTTAATTATTAAGAATTAAGAATATTATGGATAAAATATTATGTATACAAATATACTAATATATTATTGTAATTGTAGATCCACATATATACATATGTATGTGTGTGTATGGGTGTTTGATGGAATTTGATCACGCATTTGACCGGTAAAGTCAAATGACTTGTATGATTGGTAAACCAGTCAAATCAGTCAATCTTTATTTCGGTATTTAACCAGTAGTTCGGTATCTTACTATAAAATATTTTTTCTTTTAATTACCACCCACATTTACTAACACTGTCTCTAGGCATTGGATCGACTTTGGATCCTCTGTTACACTTTTTAGTGTTACACTTTTTAGTGTTACACTCATGTTACACCATGTGATGGGGTGACATGTGTATCTTTAAAATAACAAAATAATAAATGAGGGACAAATGTCATCCCATCACATAGTGTAACATGAGTGTAACACCAAAAAGTGTAACACCAAAAAGTGTAACAGGAGATCCAATGGGCATGGAAGGAGAAGCGAAAAACCCAATAGAACTAAGGGGAATGGAAGGCCCAACCAGGCCAAATGATAAGAGATTTAATATATATCCTTAAAAATGTAAGACGAGGATTCGAACGGCTAACCTTACATACAAACAAAGTACTTGGTGACCAATTCACTTTAAGTTAACAGACAAACGAAACCCATAAGCCATTAGAATTGACCCACTCAAATTTTTTTGGATGTGTATATATATATATCTCAAAATATCAGTTTATCCTTCTACTCTTTAAAAAAAATAAAACAAAAAACTATCACAACTTATCAATATAATGAAACCTATTCCTTATTCTAACCAAACAAGTAAAAGGGGAATCTTGTCTGATATAAACTCATAATAATAGTAGGGTTTATGATTACAATTCTGATTTCTGAATACGAACCAAACACATCCTTAATTTATATAGAATACTACATTCTTTAGAATTGCACAAATATTGAATTTCTGCCCTAATCAGGATTACTAATAAAAATAAACCCTTTGATCCAATGACTTCGTCATTTTAACTTCCAGATAACTGCTTCTAACCCTTCACACAACTATTAATCAATTACCTAGGTATCTATTCTAACCTCCAAAAAAAAGAAAAAAGAAAAAAACACCTTGCTATGTCAAATTAATTATCTTACTATTGTAACACATGCGATCCATATAAATTGTTTGAGTACACTTAAGTTAGACAATAATGTAAAATATCAAATAAATTTCACACTCATTAAGGAACTCGTTTATGTTGAGCATAAATTCGTTCGAGTGTCTATAATCTTTTAAAAGCATTGAGGCCATCAGGCAAACGTAATTATTATATATATAGTCTACGATGAAAATCGATGATTAATTGGATGCATATTAAATTCAATGTTTAAATTATTATGTTATACGAAATATACATGTTAAACATATATTTTAAAGCAAAATGCACCGATTATCACTAAATTATTAGGTTGTTTTATACAAGATAATTGAACTATTTTTTTTGCATAAATTTGGTTATTGAACTACTTTAACTATGTGTCTGAAGTCACTCCTTCTACTTTTTATTTTATTTTTTTATTTTATGGTGACTGTGTGATGCAAACACACCATTAAAGTAGTTCAATAATGAAATTTGCAATCCAAATGACCTTAGACACACATTAAGAAAGTTTAGTGACCAAATTTACAATATAGTAATGTGTCTAATCTACATTTTACTATGTATAACGTTCACATTACTATTAAATGTACATAATGAATAAAATGCTGTTTGTGTACACGCTGAGCTAAAATTGTAACATTGCGTGATGTGTCCGTGGAAACAAACTACCAAGCAGTTTTAGTGATTTTCATTATTACTTTGGCTCTTGTGTGAATTTACGACTTGCATGGAAATCTCTTGCGGCTAACGAGACAAGTTCAAATACTTCCACACGTCCGCCAAATGATCACCACACTTTTGTACTTTTCAAATGATATAGTACCACATTGGGTTTTCCACTTCCTACATAAGGTTTTTTTTTCGACTTTTGGAACCAATAAATTATTCCAGAAGGTCATGTGATATGATGTATTTGAAATTATATAAATATTTAAAAATGTGTTATACAATAATTTAAAATATTATTTATAAAATATTAAATAATATCCTTGTCTAAATAGAGCCAAATTTATTATTTAGCTATCTTTACAAAATTACTTTCAATGTTAAAAAATTTACTGCATCTTATCCTATTTTTATTAGACATATATTCTAAAAGTGGAAGATCACTAATATATAGCTGTCAAATTCCATAGAATATCCATTTTTGCCTTTCAGATAGGAAGTGACGAATACATTACGTTTGTTGTGAATTTATTAATTTCTCAATACTATATATTCAATTACCATGTGCTTTAAATGAAAAAGGTGACCAGAAGAATAGCTCGTATTCATGAAATATTTACCTCTCCTTGACCCACCCAATTTCCACACCTTTGTCTTGCGTGTCTTTCCTCCCTTCTTTCTTAAATAAACAAATTTATAACAGGGTTAAAAAGAAAATATTTAGGTATATCTGATTTACCATTTCACTTATAAATCATGTGTGTAAATTAAATGTTATGAAATTTATGACATCAGCTGATGTAAGCAAAATTCTATAAGATTTAATTTTGACAGCAGGATCTACAGGTGGGGTCCAAAATCAGATCTATGATAGTATTTTCCCAGGATTAAATACAGTAAATATCCTTAAAATTTGGATTGTTTTGCACTAAAATTTCTAAGTTATTTTTGTCTCACTTTACCCATTCCGTTAGCAATTTGATTATTAAAAAGTCAAAAAAGACATTTTTAAGCCCTAGACATTACAAGAATATGTAAAATTAACCAAACCCTTCAAAGTTTATTATATTTGTCATTTTAGTTCATAATTCAAGTTTTTTATTAGTTAACCTACTTTAATCATTAAACAATATAAAAGTATTATTAAAACAACCGAAAATATAATGATATCCACCAATACTAGTGGTTCTTTAAAAATACTTGTGAAAATTATTTAAATATAAAAATTTCTTAGCACTTTCGGTATTTTTTGGTCTTTTTATTATATTTTATTTTCATGTAAAAATAGATTTTTAAATATACAAGACTTATAACCAACTATTAAAGTTATATCAGTCTATTTTCATTTTGCTTTTCTTTATGTTTATTTAAAATGATTTTCATCTTACTTTTTTCATTTGTTAATATAATTTAACTAATAGCTAAATTATACGAAGGAATTTTATCATATAAAAAACTTAAATTAAAATAATTTTGATGAAATACCTTTAATAATTCAACAAAAATTTTAAAATTAATTATTTCGTCTTATTTTTAAATTTTAAATATTGAAAAATAAGAAAGTATAATTTGAGAATTAGAATATTAGTAATTAATTTGGAACATATTTATATTTTTAATAATATTTATACAACATTATTGAATTTTATTTATATCTCAATGTATTAAATGCTACAAAATTTATCTGAGAGGTAAAGTGAAATTTCGCTTAAACCTTAAGGTTGTTTACCGCTATTGATCTTTATGGGTAAATTTGTCTTTTTGAAAAAATTGATGACGGAATTACATTTGACCGTTAGTCCGTTAGACAAAAGAGTAAAGTGAAAAAAAAATAATGTTAGAGAGTTTAGTACAAAACAAATGTAAAGTACTTTAAGACGATTATTGGATTTAACCCTTTACAATATTAGTAATAATTAATAATATGAACAAATATAATGAATTTTTAAGTGGAATTACAAAAATTAGCACAAATTCATTTTCCCTATCAGGCAAACCCGTATATGCTATTAAATCCATATTTTTGCCCGTTGGTACTAACAGAGTACAAAAATAGTGTACATAATGATTGAAAGAGAAAAGACACGAGATTCGAACAAATCTTAAGCCAGGGGTACCCACGCCACGAGGCTACAGGTTGAGGGTCCAAATCGCAACATCTGCAATCTTAGCAATAGATAAATGTCTCATTTGATACATGGGACACGCGTCCCCATTAGCCCTTAAAATGTGAATAATTACATATTTTACTATGTTCACGTTTAGAAGTATTTAGTTTTGTATCCTCATTAAATATGAAAATTTTGTTTTGTCTCTCATTAATTAATATAAAATTTATTTTGTTGCCCACTAATTAATAAAATATAGAGTTATTTATTAAGGTGTTCAATCTTATTTTCTAAAATAAGTAATCCATTTTTCTTCCTAAGCATCACTTTCTTTCAAAAATTTCATCATCTTCTTTATTTTCATCAAAAAAATTTTGCAATGATTATCCAAAAAAATTGAATTCAGAAAACTCCAAATTTTGAATTTTTCCTCAAAAAAATAAAATTTCAACTTCATAAATTATTTCAAATCTATAGCGTTTCGCTTGTCTCAACTGCTTGTATTACTAGTGTCCCTACTAAAAATTAATTCTAATTTCGTCACTTATTAAATGTGAATTTTATTTTAATTAATTGTTAGTTTTTGCCCCACTAATTACGTAGTTAGATGATTGTATTGATCCCACTACGTTGGCCATGTATCAAAAAAAAAAAAAAAAAAAAAAAAAACTATTTGATATCTTAATGAGTTGAGTTGGGCTTCGGGGACTAATACAAGGGAGAAAAGTTAACTAGTTCTTGTAATCAGCAAAAAGAAGGGATCTTAATCCAAAGTGAGCTGATTACAAAATATACTTCGTTATTCTAATTGAGTTATAATTCGAAATTGGATGTTTAATTGTTATTTTCTCTAGAGATGTTAAGTTCTTCAACGACCAAATTCAACTTAAATATATTCATTATAATTTTGAATCAGTAAGGGAATCCATTTATTAGAAATTTTACAAATGTAATCATTTATTTCCACTTATAAAAACTAAATTTTGTTGATGGTCATTGGTCAAGCTTAGATTGACATTCCAATTCCCAATATTTTTAAATTTGGACTGAATCGGACGGTTCGATCGGTCGAACCGCGAACCAGAAGAGTCTCTGGTCCGATCCAGGTATATGCCCGTTGATTAATAAAAATTGAAAAGAATCGGATAAAACTGGTAAATCGGTATAAACCCGGTTCAATCAGCACAATCCGGGTTTTGATTTTTTAATATTTCAAAAAAAAAAAAAAAAACAAAGGTCTCCAAGTCCAGCTATCCACTTCCAGACTTAAATCTCTTTCTCAAATACAAGCCTAGATGTCTCAAACCCTATCAAGCTTGTTGGTCCCAAAGCAACCTAAGAGGGGGGTGAATTATGTTGTTTCAAAAAATAAATCTTTTAATGTGCTTAATGAAAATGAAAACTTTATGTAACAAATAAATACTTAAGTAGAAATGATCAAAGATAAATATTTAACAATTCAATCTTAAAGAACGAATGTAAATACGCAGATTGAGATAGAGAGTATTAAAACAAACTCCCAAGTTTCTCAAATTTATAGTATATACATTAGTAGTGTCTCTTCAAAAAATGTGAGGCAATAATTTTCTTGTACACAAAGTAGGCTCACTCTTGCACCAACTAAGTCCCTCTAGTTGAGCCAAAGGGTTTTACAATACAACCTTACTTTTGTACACTTGTTATCCCTCTACTCTTACACTTGAAAATCACTCACTAGTCTACTCTTGCTCACACTAATTCCTTTTAGTTGAGCCAAGAGAACTATACTACCCAAACCAATACAACACACAATATTTTAGACTATTTCTTTACAAATAGCTCTTACAAGTGTTTGTATTAAATGCAGTAGTTCTACTCTCTCTGTCTTGCATTTACAGACTTGTGGGTATTTATAGATACCCAAAAACTGCCTCCAATAATTTTCTAACGGCTATTTCTTGTTTATTGAAAAACTAGCCGTTAGATCTTTCGGATGGCTAATACAGTAAGTATGCAGGGTCCGAACGAACTAGCCGTTTGGAATCGGACGTTCGATGCATAGCTTCTGCATTCGATGATGTGTCTGATAACTTTATGAACAGTGCTTCGGAAAGGTTGTATGCATCTTACAACTTTGGCAGAACTTTTTCATTTTCAGCTCTTTTCTTCGAACGGTCTTGTGTGTCCTACAACTTCTAGTTGTGTTTCGGACGCACTCCTGCGTCCGGATCCTTTCTATCGGATGCTATTTTTCGTTCGAAACTGCTTCAGGTTCTCTGTGTCAGATGATGGTTCAGACAATCATCCGTGTCCATTTCATCATCTGAATCTTCCTGTTCTCTTGCACACTTATTTTCAGGCCGTTAGTATGATTTGGTGATCATCAAAACATGATTATTATAATTGGGGTTCAATAATCTTCTCCTTTTTGATGATGACAAATCAATTGGACAATTCTGAAAACAATCATAAAAAATGAAGCTCAAGACAAGAGAATTTATCCATTATTTCTCCCCCATTTTGGCATGAGCATCAAAACATAAGAGGCAAAACAGTTTATGCACACAATCTCTCCCCTAAACTATGCATGCAAGTCAAGTAAGTATATAGAGGATAAGTCAAGTTTAAAACATTTCTTACCTTCAAAAATATAAAATCAAGTAGAAATGAGGAAATCTATGCAAAGGATTAACATCAATGCATTTATCACTCATTCCTTACCCAAAAAGCATCATCAACAATAAAGCATATATGATGCAATTGTAAATTAATTTCTAATGAATAAGCCATTTAGAAATGAGAATGCTCCCGCTTTCATTTGTAAGAAGTGACTTAATATAGATAAAATTTAGGGATACTCATACACAAGCATTCTAAACAAATTCAATCACATAGTTGACTAAAATTCAAGAGATCATAGTTCACATTAATACATTCTCAGAAAAAATTTAAATGTTCACCAATAGAGGAGAAATGTCATCTTAACTTATATGTTTTGAACATCCTCCATTGATAATCCATCTTGAATCCCTTGGTGCTAAGGTCCAAGCATACCTACACACAAAATTAAGCAACAACTTTTGGTATCCAAACTTTTTTGAGTCCAACTGGGTTAGTTGCATGTTTGATCACCCAAATTGCCTTCATTCCAAATTTCTGTTTTGTTTAACATAACAATTATTTTTCACATGTCTATATTGATGACAATAATTGCAAATAATATTCTTATTGCTAGAAGAAGATTTAGATTTTACAAAGCATAAACCATCCTTTCTAAAGGTGACAAAATTTTTGTTGATATGCATAATTCTAGTTCTTTTCTTTTCAAAACTATTTTCCTTTTTCTTTTTCAAAAATGGTCAAGATCATCTAATCTCTTTTTCAATAAAGCTTGTTTATGAGGATCTTGGTTTTTCCAACAAATTTTTTCTTCAAATCATCATTTTCTTTTGACAAAAAATTATTTTCATGCACAAGTTTTGAGTTGGCACTCAATAAAGTATTAACTTTAACTTTTAACTCTTTGTTCCTCGTATATGATTCTTGTTAAATATTCATACATTTTAAAAATAAATGATTCAACATTATCATCATCATCACAAGAATCATAACTAAAGAATACCTCATTATTGCCATGAGCCATAAAAGCCATTTGATCCTTCTCATATTCTTCTTCAACTTTTCCATCCGAATTGCAATCATCCCATGTAATTTGGAAGTTGTTGAAGTAAGGTTTCCTTGACCATTTATTCTTCTTGGATGGACTTTCATTTGTACAATGTCCCGTTTGGCCAAACTTGGAGCATCTAATATTTTGAGAAGCTTTTAAGTGCTATGCTTCTAGTGGCTCTTGCTTCCTCCGCTTCTTGCTTCCTCCTCATCTTGTATCTTGTTTTTCAACTTCAATTCAAAAGAGTTTAGAGAATTGATCACTGAATCAATAGGCATAGAATTTAAATTTTTAGACTCTTCTATGGCAATGGATTTAGGTTCTCATTCCTTAGGTAAAGCATTCAAATCTTTCTATTCTTTTCACCCAAGGAATATTTTTTACCTAAACCTTCCAAATCCTTTATAATATCATTGAACCTATAATACATCTTGTCAATATTCTAATGAGATTCCATTTTGAAAGATTCATATTTAGCCACAAGAAGTGACTTCTTTTGCTCTCTTATATATAAGAGACTTCCTTCATAGATTTCTTGTCAATTATTTTCATATCTCAGAAGAGGCCGATTGCAACCTTTCACTTTCGTAGACTCATCTGCATCCAAAGCATTATACAAAATATACATGACTTTAGCATTTAAAGATAAATTTACTCCATCTTGTGCATTTAACTCATATCTAGTCTTAGGCCTTAATCTATGTGTATTTTCATCAAGAATATTGGCCTCAAAAGGACCTTCATCAACAATGTACCACAAATCAATATCAATAGATTGTATGAAAATTTTTATTCTTTCCTTCCAAAAATTAAAATTAATGCCATTAAACATGGGAGGTCTAGAAATGCAATGCCCCTCTAAAAACAAAGCATTATTGGTTGCCAACTAATGATCTTTTCTCAAAAGTTAGTTAAGCTCAATATAAGAGACCAAGCTCTGATACCAATTGTTGGTCCCAAAGCAACCTAAGAGGGGGTGAATTAGGTTGTTTCAAAAAACAAACCTTTTAATGTGCTTAATGAAAATGTAAACTTTATGCAACAAATAAACATTTAAGCACAAATGATCAAAGATAAATATTTAACAATTCAAGCTTAAAGAACAAATGTAAAGATTGAGATAGAGAGTATCAAACCAAACTCCCAAACTTCTCAAGCTTGGAGTATATCCACTAGTAGTGCATCTTCAAAGAAGGTGAGGCAATAACCTTCTTGTATACAAAGTAGGCTCACCCTTGCACCAACTAAATCACTCTAGTTGAGCCAAAGGGTTTTACAATACAACCTCACTTTTGTACAGTTGTTATCCCTCCACTCTTACACCTGAAGATCACTCACTTGTATACTCTTGCTCACACCAATTCCTTCTAGTTGAGCCAAGAGAACTATACTAGTACCCAAACCAATACAACACACAATATTTTAGCTTATTTCTTTCCAAATAGCTCTTACAAGTATTTGTATTGAATGCAGTAGTTCTACTCTCTCTGTCTTGCATTTACAGACTTGGAAATATTTATAGATGCCTAAAAACTCTCTCCAATAATTCTCTAATGGCTATTTCTTGTTTATTGAAAAATTAGCCGTTAGATCTTTCGGACTACCGATGCAGTAAGTGTGCGTTTGAACGAACTAGCTGTTGGACCATTCGGACACCTGATGCATAGCTTCTGCTTCCGATGATGCGTCGGATCAGATGTTATGAACAGTGCTTCGGACGGTTGTATGCGTCCGACAGCTAGATAGAAATTTCTTCATTTTGAGATTTTTTCTTCGGACGGTCTTGTGTGTCCTACAGCTTCTGGTTGTGTTTCGGAAGCACTCCTGCATCCGAGATCTTTTCTATCGGACGCTATCTTTGTCCGAGGCAACTTCTAATTCTCTGTGTCGGACGAATACCATCGTCCCAAGTGTCTTGCTTTTGACAACCATTTGCGTCCGTTTCAAAATCTAAATTTTCCTATTTTCTTGCACACTTGCTTTCATGAGTTAGTATGATTTGGTTATCATCAAAACATGATTATCATAACTGGAGTTCAACAAAGCTCAAGCTCAAATCAAGGTAGCCGCTCATAAAAGACAGCTTCTTTATCCTCTACAACTACACCACCTCCACAACGTTCTTTTCCATTCAAATCTTTGTACTATCTTTCCTGTGGCTGCTCATTTTAGTTCACTAGTAAGTTTATATTCTTCCTATTTTGATTTTTTTTTTTCATGAAATTTTCTTGCATGTTTAGTTTTTATCTTGGAACTATTATTATCTCCATTTTTTCTCTATTTTTTCATTTTAGTTTTTTCTTTTCTTTTTCCAGTAAGAAAAATCCTTTGTATTTTTTTGTCTTTTTATTTTGGAACTATTATTATCTCTGTTTTTTTCCGCTAGTTTTCCATTTTAGTTTTTTTTTTTTCCTTTTTTTATCTAATGTAAGAAAAATCCTTTGTATTTTTTCATTTTTTTATTTTGGAACTATTATTATCTCTATTTTTTTTCTCTAGTTTTCCATTTTAGTTTTTTTTTTTTTTCCTTTTTTTAGTAAGAAAAATCCTTTGTATTTTTCATTTATATTGGCTCTGAAGAACCTTAGGAAGCTGGAAAGTATGATATTAAATAGAGAAGATGATAAAATTGGAGAAGTGGATTTGGAGTTATTTCAACGTAGAGATTTTGGTCCTATTGATGATGATGATGAATGGCTGAATTGAGATGATGATGAATGGCTGAATTGAGATGGTGATGAAGTGATGAGATGATAGACATTTTCGTACTTTAATCTTTGTTTGGTGTTGGTTGTGTTAGATTAAGAAAATGTCAATGTAATGTGTTGTAATGTTTTGGTTATTGTGTTCTTTCTTTTATTTGGAAATTTGGACAATCTTAGACAAGATATTTTTGAAATTGGATGTCTTTATTTCATCTTGAGCAAGTCGGTTTTACACTATGGAAGTTAGACATGATGTGATGTTATATTAAGTGGTTTGTTTTTGAAGATTTTTAATTATTTTTTATAGGTTTTATTTTTTTGATTGAGAATTTATGGAGTGCTTTGTGAATAAGCACTAGATGCTCAAAAGAATATTGTTACTTTTAGATTTTTTGGATCTTATATAAATGCATTTTTTAAGTCATGGTAACACAACATATTTTTTTATAAAAAAAAAAAAAAAAAAACAGTCTCGCTTGACCCAACTGGTCCAATTAGTTGACTTGCGACCTGGACAGGCCACCTGGTCAATATCTGGTGCGAATTTAAAAACATTACCAATTGATCGATTGAACCGCGACCCGAATAGGTCACTAGGTCAACGCCTATCCGAGTTTAAAAACATTGCCAATTCCATAACGCAACCCAAGCGAATTCTTACTTCTTTCAAAACGTCAATTTTGTTAAATTTTTGACTGTTTGGCTTATAACCATCTAGATGTGTATAAGAACAGTTGACACGAATATTCAAGACAACAACCAAAAGAATACTGGAACATAGATTTTGTTGTAGTTGGAAGCAGTGTTTTTCAACTCAGACCGGACTGTCCGATTTGACTAGTTAAATCACGAACCAGTAATGGCACTGGTCCTAGTAGGTACTAAACCCAAAAATTACATAAAATAGATAAAAATTGAAAAACTGGTAAAAATTGGACGAACCGGTAGACCTCAATTTTTGTTTCATTCTCTCAAAATCAAACCCAATTTCATGATGTCCCATCCACAATCCAAATCCTGCAGATCCATCTCACAAAATTTGTTACCATTTCAAAAAATCCATCACCAATACACCAAATTCATCAAATCTACAAAAAAAAAAAAATTAGATCCTTTTTGGGAGCGAAGGAGAGAAGAAAGAAAAAGGGATGGGTTTAGATGATTTGGGAAAAACAAAGAGGTGGAGAAGACATATCCTTTTTGGGGGCAAAGGTGAGAAGAAAAAAAAAAGGGATGGTGTAGATGGTTTGGGAAAAACAAAGAGGTTCATGGAGAAGATAAAGAAAAGAGTGGCATGGAGCCGTAAGTTTGGGGACGAGGAGGAGGGGAAGCAGTGGAGATGGAGAAGAGGGGGAGGGAGGGAAAATGGGGAGGAGATGGTAATGGGTGAGGGCACTGGGAATTCACTAAGGTTGAGGAAAAAAAAAAGGAATGGAAAGAAAGTAAATAGGGTATTTTCTTTATTTGGTTTGAATTGATTAAAAAATTAAAAAAAAAATAGTAGTAAAAACGTTAAAAAAAACTTGTAAAAATGTAAAAAAGGTAGGCAAGAATTTTTGAACCTGGAACCTCAAGTTCAAAAGCTTGTGTCATCAACCACCTAGGCAACTCAAACACATGGAAATTATGGCATTTCTTTAATAGTTATTTATTATCCACTCGAACGGTTGAACCGGTCAAACCGGGAACTGGAAGCTCTGCCGGTTCGATCACCGGTCCAAGTTAAAAAACCTTGGCAATTGTGAAAAAAAGAATTAAGAAATAAAATTTTCGTTTTCCGCTCCAAAAATTCCTCCTGTGCCGTAATTGTTTCTTGGCTTTTCTTTTTTTACGATATTTTTTAAACTTCTAAAGGTTTGTCTTATTGCCATCCAAGAATTATTATTTTTCTTGTTGGATTAATGTATTTTATAGGATTTTAAATCCTATAAATTGGTATCAGAGCCTTGTGAGATTTTGGAGATAAACAAAAAAATTTCATAGATAGTTCATATATCTTACAAGATTGTCCAATTTT
Source organism: Cinchona pubescens (assembly GCA_025175665.1). Classification (NCBI taxonomy): domain Eukaryota; kingdom Viridiplantae; phylum Streptophyta; class Magnoliopsida; order Gentianales; family Rubiaceae; genus Cinchona; species Cinchona pubescens. The sequence continues at coordinate 94,012 of JANKKI010000281.1, read as the reverse complement.
TGTCTTTGATGGCAAAAATTATTTTGAGCCTTGGCAAAGTTAGATGCAAAATTTCTTTGTTTGTATTAGAGTTTGGGCTATTGTTAATGAAGGATTCAATGAACCCCAAGAAGGCGCATAGATGACAATCAAAGAAACTAAGGAGTAGGAGAAAAATAGACAATTGGATTACAAGGTATGCCACTGCCTCAACACCAAGGTCTAGTTACATGTATTCAATAAATCTATGAATGCAAAAACTGCAAAAGAGGCTGAATAATTTTGGTGAATTCATAAATCGTGGTACTGTTGACGTACGGAAAATCAAATTACAAGAACTCAGGCGATAGTACGAGTTAGCCCAGATGAAATTAAACAGCCAATTAAAGATTTTATTGGTAGAATTAATGATCTTGCCAATGATATGAGAAAGTCATCGAAAAAATCTTACAGTTATTAAGTACAAAATTTCACACTAAAAAGATGGTTCTTGAGGCTACCAAGAACCTGAATACTTTGAAACTTGACATACTAGAGGGTGAATTGGGGACTTATGAGATGTCTCTGAGTCAACAGACAACTGATACAGTTGTGGAGGTAGATCAACCCAAGCAAAACGAGGAGATGATGATTGTGGCTGGATCAAATCAAAGAGGTCAAAATTTCAGAGGTAGAGACGTGGCGGCAGAGGTAATTTTCAAGGTCGTAGTAAAGGTAATTTTAATTACCAACAAAGAAATAATAATGATAATTTTAGGAGGGACCGATAGCATAATCAGCCAAACAATAAGTTTCAAAGATGTTATTTATAGATCTAAAATTAAATGTCATTGTTGTGGTAAAACCGGACATTATCAAAATGAATGTTGGTTTAATAAAAATCGTAATAGTGAGGTACACGTAAATGTATACAAAATAATGGTGATAAACACGAAACTGCTTTATTTTCTAGTTTCGGGATCAAAGAAAAAAAAAAGAATGAATGGTTTATTGACTCTGACTGTAGCAATCACATGTGTGGAAAAAAGAAATTATTTTCTGACCTGGATGAATCTTTTAGATCTTATGTGAAATTTGGAAATAATGAAAAGTTCCTGTTTCAGGAAAAGGTAAAATCGGTATTACTTTGAAAGATGAGTCTTCCAATTTTATTTCTGATGTGTTTTTATGTGCCAAGTTTATATTATAATTTGTTGACTTTGAGACAATTGTCTGAAAAGGGATATAATTTGCATTTTAAGCATGGTATTGGTACTATCACTGATGATAAATTAAGACTAATGGCTAAGGTAAATATGAACTGTAGTCATTTGTGGTAATTTACCTTACTTTAGTTTTGTGACTGTCTCTTATACACATCTAGATGTGTATAAGAGAAGCTAATTACTTAAATTTTGGTAGTCTAAACTTTCTTGTAAGGAAAAATTTGGTTGTTGGTTTGCACTTTTATTAATTACCCTAATAAGCAGTGTGAGTCTTGTATCTTGGGAAAGAAGCACGGAGATCCTTTTCGAAAAGGTAAGGCTTGGAGGGCAAAAAAACCATTGCAGTTGATTCATTCAAATTTTTGCTCAGTGGAGTTTCCTTCCAATGGTGGTAGTAAGTATTTTATCACATTTATTGATGATTTTAGCAGAAAAACTTGGGTGTATTTTTTGAAAAATAAATTTGATGCATGTGATGTGTTCAAGAAGTTCAAGTATTATGTAGAGAAACAAAGTGGTTACTTCATTAAAATTTTGAGAACTGATAGGAGTGCTGAATTTCTTGTGTATGATGATTTTTTTGGAAGAACAAGGCATTAAACATTAAGTGACAGGTTAGGTACACTTCTCAGCAAAATCTTGTGGCTAATAGAAAAAAATAGAATTGTGATGGATATGATGAGGTCCTTGATACATTCTAAAAATATACCTAAAGATTTTTGGGCAGAAGTTGTCTCTTGTGCCATTTATGTGTTAAACAGATATTCTACAAGGTGTAATTATGGGTAAACTCCATATGAGGTTTGGACTAGTAAGAAACCATATAATTTTCACTTACAGGTATTTGGTTGTCTTGCCTATGCCCATGTTCCTGATATTTTAAGGAAGAAACTGGATGATAAGACAGAAAAATGTATTTTTCTTGGCTACAGTCATGAGACAAAGGGGTACAAGTTGTTTAACCCTGATACAGAAAAAATGATTATAAGCAGCGATGTTACTTTTGATTAGCAGGGTGCCTGGGCTTGGTCCAAAAAGGAACCCGAGCCATCATCAAGACCTCTACCAGTGATTCCAATTGTGAAGAAATGGAGTTCTAGTGCATGGCCGGATCATCCAATTGTACAGTTTTGTATCCTAACAGAGTCATCCAGTCGCCTGCAAAGACAGCGTCGTTTGCTTGCTCGTTTGTAGGATTATGTGATTTCTAATGATAATGATGTGTCTGATGAAGATATTGTTAAGTTTGCATTGTTTGCAGAATGTGATCCAGTTACATTTGAGGAAGCTGTCAAAGAAGATCACTGAATTCAATAAACTGGATGAAGAGATTCATGCTATTGAGAAAAATAGCACTCGGGAGTTGACCACTCTTTCGCTGACAAAAAAGCCAATCGGAGTCAAGTAGGTGTACAAGACCAAAATCAAACCAATTGGAAAGGTAGATTGCTACAAAGCGAGGTTGGTTGTTAAAAGTTACAAGCAAAAGACAGGTATTGATTATTTTGAAATCATTGCACCTGTTACTAGACATAAAACTGTTAGAATGATTATCTCACTTGCTGTGAATAATTGTTGGAAAATTTATCAAATGGATGAGAAATTTGCACTTTTGAATGGTGTTCTTGAAGAAGAGGTTTATGTTGAGCAGCCTGTAGGTTATATAAAAAGGGGTCAAGAAAATAAAGTTTATAGGTTGAAGAAGGCTCTATATGGGTTGAAACAAGCTTGTAGGGCTTGGTACACTCGTATAGATTTTTATTTTATTGATCGTGGATTTCAAACATGCCCATATGAGTATACTTATACATCAAATTCAATCTAGGTGGAAATATTCTCATTATGTGCTTGTATGTGGATGATTTGATTTTTACAAGCAATAATTCCAAATTAATTTTTGAATTCAGGGAGGCTATGATTAGCTATTTTGAGATTATAGATTTGAGATTAATGTCTTATTTTCTAGGTATTGAATTTTGTCAAATGAATGGTGGTATTTTTGTTTCTCAAAAAAAATATGTTGGTGATGTTTTTAAACAGGTTTAAAATGAATAATGCCAAACCAATGATGACCCCGGTTGAATAAAAATTAAAATTGACAAAAAATAGTACTGGTGATTTTGTTGATGCTACTTATTTTAGAAAATTGGTAATGGGAGTCTCAGGTACTTGACTTCTACAAGACCTGACAATACTTTTGGAGTTGGCTTGATTAGCAGATTTGTGGAGTACCCACGCCAATCCCATTTGAAGGTAGCTAAGAGGATTTTGAAATACATTCGAGTACACAGTCTGATGGCAATTTTTATTCTCATACTAATGATTCTAGCCTTGTTGGATATATACAGACAGTGATTGGGCTGGTGACATGATTCAAAGGAGGAGTACTTCGGGTTATGCATTTTATTTGGGTAATGGTGTATTTTCCTGGTCGTCAAAGAAGCAGCAAGTGGTAGCTTTATCTACAGCTGACGCGGAGTACATGGTAGTGAAAAGTAGTGCTACTCAAGCAGTATGGTTGAGAAGAATGCTTGGGTTTCTACAACACAAGCAAGAAGGTCTTACCAGGTTTATTTTGTGATAGCAAGTCTACTATTGAATTGACAAAGAAATCCGTCTTTCGTGGACGCAGCAAATACATTGATATCAAGTTTCACTATTCGTGACAAAGAGTTGGTACAAGACAAGAAAATTACCATTGATTATTGCAAGACTGAAAATCAAGTAACTGATATTTTTACAAAGGCACTGAAGTTGGAGTCATTTGTGAAGATGAAGAAAATGTTGGGCATGTAGAAATTTGAAGATCTCGGTTGTAAGGGAGACAGATTTAATTAAAGTAAGTTTTAAATTTTTTTAGGTTTGGCAATTTGGTCCATGGGCTGGGCCGCATAGGATTAATATCCATTTATATTAATAGTTTGGCAGGTTGACTTTCATGTATTTTAGTGGGCTCATGTAAACTTGGTTTTTGATTATTTCCTATGCCTATTTCTACATGTAGTGTGTGGCAGCAATTGTGAAAAAAAATAATAATTAAGAAAAAAAATTTTCATTTCCCGCTCCAATTCCTTCTGTGCCGTCATTGTTTCTTGGCTTTTCTTGGTTTTATGGCATTTTTTATTTACTTCTCTGTTTCATCTTGTTGCCATCCACGAATTATTATTTTTCTTGTTGGATTAATTTATTTTTAGGATTTTAAATCCTACATTTTCTGTTATCTGGCTTTTTATGTTATTAATAAAATAATTAAGTGTTTGCTAGTATTTGTTTTAGTAGACTTTTTGGTGAAAGAAATTACAGTTGCTTTACAAATATGTGTGTCCAAAGATATATCTATTCTACACACTTCAAATTCTTGATAAAGAACTTCAGAAATCTAAAATGTAAGGGACAGATTGGGGGTTGCTTGAATATAGCTGCAAAATGTGGAATTCCTTCTCAATTTTTTCCCACCTAGTTGTTTGGTATGATGATGAATCTGTTTTATTTAAGAAGAGAGCGGGGAGATAGTATAATTGGTCTTGGGTATATTTTCTTGACCTCCCTTATAATGAAGGGGCAAGCCCCTATTTAATATTTATAGACATTTAACTAGCGTCTCGGATATCTAAGTGATCAAAGTATGGTCAGTCAAATCTTAATAATTAACATGTTCGATCAGATCTTAAATGTCATCTCTGATCAGCATACATGTCGAACTATTCCTAGACTAGTTTTGAAGTTAATTTACAAAGTAGTTTTTAATGAGCTGATAATTACATGTTTTATTGGATAGCTAATTTCTGTATTATCTTATGACAAGTTCTGATAATTGAGAGAAGGGAAATATTGTTTCTTTTTTAAGGACAGAAAGGGGCAGCAAGAAAATTAGATGCACGGAAAAATTTCGTGATGGAAAATAATTACATAATTTGATTGGTCTTGTCAGTGGTAATCTTAGAACAAGTCTGGATTCCAACTTAGCACCTTTTGTTTCTTGTTACTACAAAACACAAAAAAGAAAAGAAAATGAAAAGGAGAAGAGTTGCTGTTTGCAGAGTGCAGTACGATCTACTGTTTCCTTTACTACTGAAATCCTTCTCACAATCTATACTTATTTTCAGAACAAACATTTTCTATCATGTCTTTTATAAGATACTACTTTTTCTTTGAAATATCGTGTAGCGTAAGATACTCGAGTCATAGTAGTATATCTGTCTACAACACGATGAGTACTTTTTATGAACTCTGCATTTGGATTGAAGAGATTCTAACTTAAAGTAGTTCTGAGATGCTTCTTGTTCTGAGTTGTAGTTCTGTTCTGGCAATAACTGCGGCATGTGTTTGATCAAACACCACTAATATTCATTAGGTTTTGAAGTGTCTTTTTAGATGGAACTTCAATATACTGTCGAAAAGCATCTGGAGAGTACTAGGAAGTAAGAAGAAATTGCTGCTTCTGGATTTTCTTCAAGCAATGGAAAGTTGTTTAATTTTTTCTTTTTTTATAAGCTATGTGAATATAACAGATCGAACATGTTTGTGCTTCTTATCCAGTAATCCAGAGAATAAGATGCATGACACCAGAAAAAGATGCTTGAAGTGATTTATGTTATTATAAACAAGATCACCAAACGATAGGCTGGAAATTATCAATGCAAAATGCTAAAGGACTTTGACAAATTCTATAGCAAAAACGATTTTGTTTCCTTCTTGGTTATGTCTCAACTATGAAGTTCAAATAATTAAGCACAAAGAGTTGAATCATCAGGTTTCTGAACGTAGTAGCACAAAGCCTATGCTTGAGGGGTCATGAATGAACCAGACATTAGCTCAACTTTATATCTTTGTGAAAATAGTTATAATTGGAAAATTTGGAGAAGCACAAAAATTGTAGCCTGAGGAATGAAAGCCGTGGAAGCCACAAATGGATATTAGGTGTGTGGGAAGTACTTAAGTAAGTTTGATACAGGACTCTACTTGTAAATCTCATAATTATTAAAAAAATCACATAAGCAATGTCATATCTGAAAAACCACTTGGTTACTTGTCTCCAGCATCACGTTGCCTACGTAACTTTTCTATTAGACATGAAATCTAGACCAAGCATACCTAAATATTTTCATATACACATTAGATCCATACAAGAGATTTCAGGTTCTTTGGCTGGTGGCTAGGAAAGAGGTAAAAATAAACTAGACCTCTCTACAGTTAATTTAAGGTTATTTCAGATTCTTACTTCCATTTTAATAAAGAGTTGCTTTACTCGGGTATACTTGAAAAAGATAGCAAACCTACTTTAGGAACAACATATTGGTCCGGTAGCCCAAAGTGATTTAGAATTTATCAACTTGTACCGTTTTCACAACATTCAGTTGTCTTGGTTCCCCTCTTAGTTTAACAAAGGACTATTTGCTTTGTGGGGTGGCCTCTCATATTCTAATTCATGCTACATATATTAACCACTAGTGATAGGGTAAAAATCAGGGACAAATTTGTATGCCTAATTGGCATTGTTCTAGGGGATACAATAAATCTGTCTAAAGCACTAAGAAATGACAGTGAACACTTTCGTAGCTAGGAAATTTGAGGTTGACATGCACGAAATTTCGATTGATTAGTCTACCTAAGCTAATAATTTATCTTGTGCGTTCTAGTTAAAAACTTCGGAGCAAGATGAGAATGCAGACATACAAAAATGGACATAAAGATAATGCAAGGGTAAAAGTAATCATATATGTAAACCCTGTTCATTTTCATCTCCTTACTTTGTACTGCCATCACCATTTTATGTTTCATAATTCAACTTGTGTTAAATCTCAGATTTCTTTCCTAACTCTCAACCTGGTCTGTTTGAAATTGGTAACTTTGGAAAGTTTCAGGATGTGAGACATTAAGGTTTGGGGTCATGCAAAAGTAAGTATTATCGTAAAGGATTAAATTGCAAAACCTAAAGCTTATTTGAGAGCTAACTACGTAGCTCAATACCATTTCTTCCCCTAACAACCTGAACACCCTCAAGTCTCAGAACCTATTTCACCTTTCTCCATAACTTGGAAATATTCAAGGAACTCAAGAGGTTTTCAGCTTGGAAGTAACTTGCACAAATGATTGAAGGTAGAAATTGGATTTATTTAATTTCTAGTAGTTTTGCTCCCAAAAAGTTGCTAGCTTGGTTGTTTATGGTTGTGTTAATTGAAGTGTTTTACAGCTACTCTCACATGTGCTATTCCTTTACCAATAAGCTTGGTTACATAAATTTTTGGTGATTTTAATGGTTGTACAACAAGTTTTGAGCTAAAGCATCAAAGAGAAAAAGTTATTAGTTAGAGTTTAAATGATTTAGATGCATGTTTATTAGGTGTTTTTGGTTGATTATGAGTTTGGGGTCCTTAGTAGACTTGTTCTAAGACTTGTGTAGGAGTTTAGGGTTGGTTTTTGAGGATTGAAAGTGCTGGGGTTTGAGCTAGAATTCTGGAATTGAGCTACTTCTTGTTCTGTCAGTGAGAAACGTTACGGCATTTCATTTGTGAAGGCTTAGAAAGCCGCTACGTTCTCCCTGTCCTGAACTTTTTAGTTTTGTTTTTCTTCTAGGGCCTGATCTAGGGTAGATTGCTGTTTCTGTCTTAATGTGTTTAGTGTCTTGTAGTGATACTTTTTGATGTTTGTAGGGTCAGAGGAGTTCCTCGACTTGAATAAGGATCTAGATGTTTAAGAGAACTGACAGCTTAAAACCTTCAATCCTACCGTTTGTAAGGTTAGTAGTACGTGACACCTTTCTATCATTTTAAATGTCTTTTTAAAAGTATAATTTCCTATACATATTTTTTGTATATAAAAAAAGTTGAACATGTGATATTTGAATAATGGGCATAATATGAAAACTTATACTATAGTGAAGGTTCTAAATGTGTCGTCATCATAACTTCTCTTGTATCTTGTATCAACACTTCTATAAATATAGTTCAAGTTAATTGAATCATGGTCCAAGCAAATCTCTCATTGGTAATTGGTATTTATTTCCCATCTAAATTTTCAAGGTGGTTATTTCTTTTCGCCTTCTAAATTGAATACGAGAAGCTATTTTGCTAGCTATTCTCGAAAACTTATCTTGAGACAGGTTGTGAAAATCTAATCTCATATTCCTGAGTATAAGAACATATCTGAGAATTTTTTTTCTTAAAAGTCAAGTTGAACTTAACTAAAATCGGTTTCTTATTTTATTTGCTTTAGAACATCAAGTATTAGAATATGTTTTTCTATAGTGGTTTATCCTGTTACTAACTCAATTGAATTCTTGATGATTCAATTAGCAATTATTGAAACTAAAATTATTGATAGACCTATAACAATTTCCTTCACACTTATATTGCTTGAATCTTGAAATATTCGGGAGATGATCATTTCTAGTTTATAATCTCTGATTCTTATAAGTTATCCTTGCATTGAAATTATAAGATATGTATTAGTACCAATTTGAATTTAAAATTCTCAAGTGAAGCTTTCCACCCTTTCGTGATAATTTGAATATAAAACATCTTGGTTATACTAGATGTTTATTTGTGGTTAGAAGTTATTACATAAAAGTTAAGAAATTATATTATGATGAGGAAAGGTTGTAGAAACAAAATGATACAGGTATAACAATGGTATATATTTTAAGGAAATAGAAAGAATTATTGATCAGTTTATTGATACACATCTAGTTCATAAAGAAAAAGAAAAGAATTGATATGTTTTTCTTTGTGACTTGACGATGACAATGTAATTAGTTAATGTCGAATGTTACATTGGGGATTGCATCTGATTTACGAATTACATGTTATTATGCTTTATGTATGACTGTGATTATGAAATGACAGTTGATATAGAAATTATTGAGAGATTGAGAAAAAAAAAATTGGCTAATTTACTAATATATCAAGATGATATATTAAATGTTAAATATTAGATGTTAAATATTAAATGATGTTTAAGCGTTTAATGTTAAATGTTAAATTGAGAATGACACCTCATTTATCGATTACATAATGATATTGTATTGGAAGTTATGCAATTAAAAATTCTTAACTCAGTAGAAATGTCAAATGTTAACTGATATAGAATATTTTCATTATATTATCAATTAACAGGAATTCAAAATGGACCCTATATAAAGGAAAGTAGAAATACTTGAAAAGGCTTTGGCGAATCAAAAGTCTTTAATGGAATATAGGGAAGATCTTATAACGAAGAAAGGTCAGAGAATATTTATTTAAGAGCCCTAATAGCTTGGTGACCCCAAATAAGGGGAATATCAACAGGAGAATGTTAGCAAAGTTTCTACTTCCTTCTCATGCTCTGTTTCTTATGGTGTTTGTGGTTACTATCACTATAGACACCCGAGGTAGTGCCTCTTTATGACTGGTACTTGGAGGGTTTGACCATTTGAAAAGAGATTGTCCTTATGCTCAGTCTAATTGAGTTAGGAGGACCAAGAAAAGAATGACAGTGGTTAGTGTAGTTAACATGGTATGATGAGTTTAGATCATGGTGTAGTAGAAGTTGGTGACTTTTGTGTAGAATGCTAGTTGTTGCTTGTTTGCTTATTAGTGTAGTTTAATGTGTTCGCATGGGTACATTGTTTAATAGTGTTAACATGCCTTTTGCGAGAATGGTACTAGATATATTGGTACCACAGTGATGTATGAGCTCGATGTAATATAAACTGGATATATGATTAATGAAATAAAACAAAAGAACTCTTATACAGTTCAATTTTGGGATTGAATGTTTAACTAGTTAGTATTATTAAATACTGTTAAATGATGTGAAAATGTTGGTTTTGAGTTATATGTATAAAGATTGTGGCCGCAAAATACAAAAAATTTCGTGGATAGAACTTCTTTTAAGGAGGGTGGTATATAATACCTCAATCATTTTCATCTCCTTGTTTTGATGCACCATTAATTTGTTTTCATAATTGAGTCTATGTTAAATCTCAGATTTCTTTTCTAACTCTCAACTGGCTCTTGTTTAAAATTTATAACCTTGGAAAGTTTTGGAGAATGAAATGAAAATAATAATTACAAGAAGGATGTGAATATATTAAAGCTAATAGTTTTTGGGGTCATAATAAAGATAAAGATTATTTTAAGGGACTAAATTGTAAAATCAAAAGTTTATTTGAGAACTAACCAAGTAGCTCAACGCCATTTCTTCAATTCTATATATTTTCTTCCCCAAGGCACCCGAACACCCCGCCAGTCCCAAAACCTATTTCAGATGTCTCCATAACTTTAACCTTACAAATCTTCAATGAACTCAACATCTTTTTAGCTTAGAAGAGAATTTGCACTAAAAATTGAAGGAAAAACTACTAGAACTCTGTCAAGTTATACAGTTTTGCTCCCTAAGGGTTGCTAGCTTGATTGTTTATAGTTGTATTAATTGAAGTATTTTATAGCTACATAAATGCTATTCCTTGACTACTAAGCTTGTTTGCATAAAGAGTTGGTGATTTTAGTGGTTGTGTAACAAGTTTTGAGCTAGAGTATCAGATAGAGAAATGTTGTCAAAATTTGAGTATAAATGGTTTAAATGCATGTTTCTTTGGTATTTTTGGTTGATTATGAGTTGGGGGTACTTAGTAGACTTGTTCTAAGATTTGTGCAGGATTTTATAGTTGGTTTTTGAGGATTAGAAGTGTAGAGGTTCGAGCCAGAATTCTAGAATTGAGCTGCTTTTTATTTTGTTAGTGAGGAATGCCGCTGCATTCCTTTTGGAATTGAGCTTCATTTTTTAGTTTATTCTCAGAGCTTGATCCAGTGTAGAATATTGTTTATGTCTTAATGTGTTTAGTATCTTGTAGTGATACCTTTTGATGTTTGTACGGGTAGAGGATTTTCTCGCTTTGAGTAAGGATTAATGGTTTTCAACTGAATCGTCTGTGAGGTAAGTAATACCTAACCCATTTCTATCATTATAAATGTCCTTTTAAAATTATAATTTCCTGGACATATTTTCTCTATATAAAAAGGATTTAATATGTAATATTTGAATAGTGGGCATAAGATAAAAGCTTATCAATTATACTCACTAGTGTAGCAAAGGTTATGAATGCATTTTGATTTATATAAAGTCTCATAGAATTTTTTGTATGTTTTTCTGTATTCTGGAATGATTGAATTGAATTGTTAAAAAAAAAAAAAAATGTGACATTGAAAATATGACTGCATAATTGTTATCTATATCATATTGCATGAGCTCTATATTTGTGGGTTCGATGAATGTAATATAATGATTGAATGAAATATAAGCAATGCATGACTTGTTTGTACTAAATGTCTTGAATATGTACCGATCAAATGATATGAATTGTTTTAAAATTAAAATTGTAAATGTGATACCTTATTTAGTGGGCTGAGCTAAACTAGGATTAGTGATCAATTGACCTATGTGAAGTCATGAATCTTGCACTCATGCGTAGCATCTAAAATTGCACAATAAGTCATTAAGTTAGAATTTCTAAAGCAATATAGTATATATTTCAGTTGCATACCTTTTGTTATAGTTTCACGTATTTGCCATTGTAATATATATTAACTTACTCAATCCAAATAAAAAATAATTTGTTTTACTTGTTGAGTATAGTTTTTACTCATCCCAATATCCTTAATTGTTTTTGTAACTTTATGTGATTAGAGTGGCGCAGAAGAAGTGCAGTGGAGCTTTGATCATGTCAAGAGCAGTGTTGGAGTTTGCCGTGGTTTTAGTTATGGGTAGTGTTAATTTACCCTATCACCCTACGATTATAAATGTAAGAGTTGTTAATAAAGGAAATGTTATTTGTACAATGGATTGTATTATCTCTTTTTTAATGGATATTATTTCTAGTTATTGTGATACTAAGTGGTTTAGTGTATCGTGCCTTACACGGTTAGGGTTTTAGGTCGAAGTGCAGCATGTCATAGCTCTTAGTTTTGGGATGTGACAGTATTATAATTTTCTAGAGAAATTTCTGACATAGTGCTTAATGAGCAAATTGTTCTGTACCAATGATGATTTTGAGGTTCAATTCTACAAGGGTTAATAAAACTTTGCCCCCTGAACGATATGGGTAATTACACTTTGCCCCCCTAAACTATAAAAAGAAACACTTTGCCCCCATTCACATTATTCATCCCTTAAAAATTTTAAAATGTCAAGAAAATTTAGTCAAATGACTAAAATACCCTTAGTATTATATTTTAATTTTTCATGTATTTAATTAATTTTTTATAGTTACAAAAGAATTATGAAAAAAATAAAATATAATAACAAATTGATATCCTTTGATTTTAGGGAATGAAAATGTAAGAAATTATCGAATTATATTATATTAAATATCGCAATTTGCACAAATTGAGCCAAATATTAAAAGTGTAAAATACTAAGCGGCATCGAAGAAATCACAAAGTTTTATAAAAATTGTATTGTCATACAATACCTTTACAGAAACATTTTTCACAGAAAACAAGCCCGTGTAGAAATTCTTCTACCACTACAGTTAAACATTCAAATTCGAAATAATATAAAATGAAATCTAAAAATTTTAAAAATTTGACTAAAAAATATATTGATACAGATTATATTGAAATATTTTATAGTTTAATTTTGCTTATTTTTAAATAATTATCACATCACTTTCCAAATTTAAATACATAAAAATCAAAATATTGTTCTAAGGGTATTTTAGTCATTTAACTAGATTATCTTAATAATTTTAATATTAGTAATAGATGAATAGTGTCAATGGGGGCAAGGTGTATATTTTCATAGTTCAGGGGGATAAAGTTATGTAATTACCCATATAGTTTAGGGGGGCAAAGTTTTATTAACCCATTCTGCAATCATTGTTGCATTTGCCAAACGCGAACAAGGTTAAAACTCAAAAAATAATTAAAAAGACAATTAGATCTCCCATTCAGCAAATGCTAGGTTAGCGAAAATTATTTTACAATTATTTTACAGGCCGCTGGTGGTTGATGGAAGAGAATGGAGGAACTTTTTTGATTTTCCCGGATAATGGTGAAACGATTCAGCGGGTGGTGGTGGTATGTTACAACCCTTGGTGGTGGTAGGAGATCTAGAGCTAATAGAATGGTGGTAGCTATGATGCTGGTGATAAATGGCAGAGGTGCGGTGGTGAGCAATTTTAATGGTGGAAGGAAGGTGGAGGCATGGTTGCGTTAGCAGGGATTAATACTAAGGCATAATCTAAGAAGAAGAAAGCCTCGTATGTTTTAATACAAGAATTCTCGCAATAGACAAATGTAAAGTTGAAGTCTCATTGAAATTAACCATTAAACCAACACTGATACAGAATATTTTCCTATTCAATATAATGTCAAAAATTTCTCTAATTTTCTACTACAATTTAGGTGTAGAAAATTTTTTATTTAGATTCATGTAACGCAAAATTTTATTTTTGAAATACATATTATACACATTGGCGTAAAAAATTATCAATACCAGCGACTAAGAAAGATAAACCCAAACAACAAGGTTCAACAGTGTTTTGTCCCAATCCGTGTTCTCTTTCAAGTCCAAGACGGGAAACAATCCATACATCTTGATTTTGATAAGAAGCCTCAGTGAATACTTGACCACGGCTTAAAATCCGAAATTTCCATTGATCATAGACAAGAAATTTCATTGCTTACCCTCATTAATAAAATTGACATTAGGAATTTCCTTGCAACATCTCATTGAGTAAGTTTTGATTACTTACACCATAATATGAGATGGGTATAACAGTCGTTGGGATGACTGAAAAGTAAAAGAATCCTACTATTTTTTAATCATTCAATGACTTGGTATACTCACTTTACATTGTGGGGTGCATGTAAAGAATTTTTCCATTTCACGTGTTTTACCTTCTTATTCTTGAATCCCCGACTAATAACTTTTTTTCATTTACTTATAGTTTTATTATTATTATTATTTGGTTTTTTTTTTTTTTTTGGTCCAAAACTCACCCCTTCCTCTACCCTCTAGTGATTCGAACTTATAACCAATAGATTATAGGGAAACGTCTTGCATTCTAAATTACACTTCATTGTCTTATCTTTTGGTTAGATGTAGTCCCCGAAAAAAATGTTTTGATATGAATTGCCACTTTTTACCTTTTCAGCTTCTTTATCCGTCCTTACAACTTCATAAGTAAAATTTGGATGCGTGAATAGTGTCCTAATTTCTACTTTCAAATTTTTGCATAATTTCTCCACTATGCTCAAACACAAATATAAGAAACCACAAATCTCTGTATGAAATTTATACATTTTGGTCCCTAGAACATAGGGCTGTAAATGAACGGAGCTAATCGCGAACAGCTTGGTTAAAAACTCGATTCGAGCTCGAGTTGACCGAGCTCAAGTCGAGCTTGAGTTGACCGAGCTCGAGTTCGAAACTCTTGACGAGTCGATCTCAAGCATATGTATAATATGCTCGAGTGCTCGTCGAGCTTTTTGAGCATTATAAATTTTTTTTGAATTTTTTTATTATATGTAAAATTACTAAAATGTTCATATTTTTTGGAAAAATTACATCTTTTACCTACAAAAAAGTCAAATTACTCGAGTTCAAGCTCATTTTACTTATTTTCGAGCGAGATTGAATCGAGTTCGAACTATGTCAAAATTTATTTAAAACTGGTTCGAGCTCGAGCTCGAGTATCAGAAAAAAATTTGAATTCGAATTCGAGTAGGGCACTATTCGTACTCGATTGACTCGTTGACACCCCTACTGGAACTTACCTTTCTTAATGCTAATTTTCTAAATTTTGGGTAGCTAACTAAAATTTCCGCAAACTTGACGTGCTTAAGCACCTAGAAATGATTCAAAAATTATGTTTGAATTCTTAGTCGATTTTCGTTATTTAACTATATATTAAAACTAAAGTGAACAACTTTTGGTATAATATCAAAATTAATGTGTTTCTTTAATTACCTTCATAACTTTCCATAACTACCTAATATCTGATCCATGAATATCTCTGTAATCTAATATGACGTTATATGATATAGAGTCATAAAGTTTATTAGGGGTAAATTAGTCAAAATTTTTGTTATCTCATCTGGGAGTTATTTTAGAATAACTAATACCACCTCTCCCATGGTATTATTTTTTTCCTTCTACAATAATTCGGTTAGTTGGGTTAAAAATCTCATGTCAAAAAAAAAACTAACCAAATATAGAACAATATGAGATTAGTTATCCAATATCACATCATTATATGAACCAAACGGACCCTAACTTCTCATAATTTCTCACTTTTTATCCAGTTCAAATTTTATTTTCTTTTATCTTTTTTTAAAATTTGCACACAAGCATAGAATGTATCATTTGTACTAGTCATTATTAAAGGTAACTAGTGAAATAACCAACCCACTTACTGGAGTTGGTCAGGAAATGCCTCATAAGGCATTCTCCACTATGAGGTTTGGGTCTTGTAGAAATCCAAACAGGTACCAAAACACACTTGATTTGTCTGGAGGATTCTTTCTCCAATCCCTTAATGGTATCCTGTTGAGTCTTCCCTTGTATCCCCTTATAAACTAGGTTAGGTTAGAATGTTGCCACTTTAACTAGAAAAAAAAGAGTAGTGAACTAGTTTCGAACATAAATGAAAGGTAAATGCTAGATAAATAACAAAAATATGAAAGGAAGGTAAATGCTAGATAAATAACAAAAATATGAAAGGGTCATTATGGAACCCTAAACTTGTTTCTATTTACTGCATTGTACCTTAAACTAATTTTTTGATCACTTTGCCCTCTAAACTTTTTGTTTCTTGAAAGTTCACCCCAAATTATAATGAAAGCTATAATAAGTAACAAAATATTAGTGAGTTCTATGCACACGTTGTGAATGTTATGTCAAGAATTGTAATAAAATAAAATATTATGTTAAATACTATAACATACACTAATATACATGCATAGAACTCACAAATAATTTGAGGTAAAGTGTCAAGAAACAAAAATTTTAGGTGGCAAAGTGATCAAAAAATTAGTATAGTGTGCAATGTGGTAAATGGTGACAAGTTTAGGGGGCTAAAGTGAATTTAACCCAATTAATTCAAAAACTTAGAATGTGACTTTTCATTCACCAAAAAAATGCAAAAAAAAAAAAAAAAAAAAAAAGAGAAAAAGAGCATGGGGTCTCTAAGGAAGCTTTAATTGATTTTTTAAAACTCCCTAAAAGGTTAAAGGTAAAAGAAAAGAAGGCAAAGCCGAATCTAAGTTGTTTCTTTTCCTTTGTTTCGGATTATTTAATTCCAAATCAGATTCGAGAGTTTGTAGTACTAAAAGAGAATATTTTCTCAAAGTACTAATACGCAGTATGAACTGAAAATAAACGCAGCTGTCTCTTATACACATCTAGATGTTATAAGAGACAGATCATTTTACATTTTCGCAGGTGAATCCCCATCTTCCTGCTCTTATACACATCTAGATGTGTATAAGAGACAGGGATTTGGGCGCCAAAAAAAATCCGCAGGTAAAAAGGCCGTGGATACTAATTTGCTGCGGATTATAAAATCCGCAGCTAAATTTGATGGGGATTTTGCTGCGAAAATATACATGCGGATATTTTGCGCTATAAATTCCGCATCAAAATTTCGTCATAAAAACATGTTTACAAGGATTTTTTATGGGGATTTTGCTGCGGAAATTATCCCTGTAAATTTTCTTTGCAATCTTATGCTATCTAATTTGCCCAGGAAATTGCCCTTGAATGCGGAAGCTAAATCCCCATGTTATTACCGCATGTATGTTCTAGCTGTCATCAACCCATCTGCCATATGAATGTTATAAGAGCAAAGTTATATATACAATTCTAGATGAATTAATTCTAGACATATTATATTTCTTTCAATGTTCGAATTGTTTTTTGAGATGAAATTGCTCGAATGTGACATGATGATCATGTCTTCCCTGTACCATCATCACAAAAAAATTTATAATGCTCAAAAAGCTCGACGAGCATCATGTCACATTCGAGCAATTTCATCTCAAAAAACAATTCACATTGAAAGAAATATAATACGAAATAAATTCAAATACAATACATATATAACGTTTAGTTATCTAAGTAAACAATCAAATACAGTCTAATCATCCGAGCTACCATCTGCATCATCCTCATCATCGCATCAAGGGGTGGGGAACGCGGTGGCGAGAGGATCCAGAAGAACGCCTAATCGCTCCATCAAAGTATGCAACTGGTTTCTTGTTTCGATACTCGAGCTCGAGGTGCTGTTAACACGAGAAATAAATTTTGACATAGTTCGGCCTGATCTCTCTATGGTAAAAGATGTAATTTTTCCAAAAAATATGAAGGTCCTGGACGAATAACCCTTCATGGTCCTACCTAAAGAACCAAGCCCGAAACTCGCCTTTCTTTTTCCTCCCACGGCGTCATACCAAATATCCAAATCGGATGGCGGATGTTGTGAGTGTTGAGAACCATCGACGAAAATCCTTTTGCAAAGTTTGACACCTGTCTCTTATACACATCTAGATGTGTATAAGAGACAGACTGCAGATGAAGATGTGTATACCACAGAGCTTATGTAAGTCAACCGGCTTTATTACTCAATCTTTTCCATGGTATTTGTCCATTAATATTCTTGTTTCCATAAGCACTTGGGCCCGAGGATGAACCCAATCTCCTCCTTCTTCTTATGGGTACGGAAATAGAAATCAGAGAATGGCGGGTTTTCACCCCTCTCAGCCTTCTGTAATTAAAAGAATTAAATATTTTCAAGTCATCAATAACAAAGGCATTGTAATATAATGAAGTATTAAAAGTGACAAGAAATTAATTAGTATTACCATTTTCTTGAAATGCACTCTGTGTGGTATAGAACCGCCTGTATGCAGTGATGCACCTGCATTGGAATCCCGGTTCTTCTTATTTTGGTCGGATTTTTGTTTGAACTCTTGGGACTGCCAATATTTATTCAGGTCTGCCCATGCACTATCCCCCATCCAAGATGGTTTTCTACCATCTTTTCGGACTTTTTGTAGCATCTGTGCCAGCCTACCTGCCCCTCTCTTCTCGAAATTCTCTCTCACCGCTGCATTGTGCCTAGGTGGCCATCTAAATTTTTTCTGCAACGCTCAAAGTAAGTTTTTATATAACAATATGAAACATATAATTACGTAGTCAATTAATACGTTGAAACAATATAGACCATAATACCTGAAATTCCTCAAACCACATGTCTCTTGTGGTCGTAGAAAACTTCTTCCACGAAGGTTTGCCTTCTTCAAACTTGGTCTTTATGCATGCAGCGATGCCCTCAATTGCTGGTTATGTGTGAGGCCAAAACCTAGTTTAAAACCTTTCCTCAGAATATGAACATTCACCATATCAGGGACATGGTGTCGCTCATTTTTGCACTTCACACAGGGACATCTAATAACTCCCTTAACATAACTTTACATTGTTTGGGAGGCATAACTAGAACTTTTAAGTAGTAGGGTAATATTATTAGCAAAAATTAATCCAATTCATAACATTACGATGTTTGGCTTAAATGAATAAATCAATTCATTTATTTAAAGTGTCAAAATAATTGATGTGTTAACAAATTCACCAGAATAAAGGAGACAAATATTAAAAATTTAGTTGGCGGATTTTTGCTATATTTTTATTACGTAGTTATGGAAAGTGATAATGATGTGTATAAGAGACAGATTTAATATAGGATATAATATAAAAAAAGTCTACTAAGTATCATTCCAATACATACATTTATATAACATTTCATTTAGAAACGTTATTCATGGTTTAGTATTTTGCATATAATATGCATTATGAACTTGTTCAACCCAAATTGTATAATCCTAGTAAAAAACTTGAATATCTCATGAAATGGAATTGTTTTAAGAAAAATGTAGTGTTTGTATATCTATTAAAGGAGCGAATTATGTCGTTAGGAAAAATTAGTGTAAAAGTGTAATTTGGTCACTTTTTAACCTATATTTTAGTAAAATTGAACGAATTTATTTGTTTTTTTTAATCCGTATCCACCAACTCAAAGTAGGAGTTATTTCGTAAACACAAAACGAAAAATTACTTACTTAAACGAAAGACAAATAAACTATAATAATAGTTAAACAGAAGATTTTTTAAAGGTTGAAAATTATTCTATTTAAATATTCTGTAATGACAAAAGGTTGAAACATATTCTGTTAAAATAGTTATTATTTTTAAAATATTATTTAAAAGAGTACTGTAATAATGTTTATTAAGATATATATATATATATATTAAAAAAATATATAAAATAATTATAAAATATTATTTAAAAAATAATAAGAAAAATTAATCATCCAACTTTTCGTTCAAGGGACATGTTTCCAGATATTACTTGGTTAAATTAAGGCCCAAATGGCAAGGTTAGGAATCGCGTACTATGATAGGCTATATCCCGGCCCGGAGAGTGCTGAGATCAACAATATATTTAGACTCCGAGAATTTAATTAGATGAACTATAGAAGTCTCTTTTGTTATTATTTTAATTTTCATATAATAAAGTTGGTTGTTATATTAAGGTTGACGATATATTTATGATAATGTTAATTAAAGTGCGAAGCTTGTAGGAACACGGAAATCCCTAAACAAACAAGTTTAGTATAGGTGTTAAATATTGTCATTATATGGAAATAAATTGAAAATAACATAGCAAAAATCCTCGACAAATTATGGATAACAAACAGTTGACAAAAAAAGAAGTCTATAACATAACAAAAATCTATACGATAACAAACAAAATATTTTGTCAAAAAATTTGTTATTTTATTTTTGTCTATCTTATAGCAAAAATCCTAACAGAAATTAAGGATAGTATGAATACCTGTAACATATACAACTCGGTAGATGTGTATAAGAGACAGCCATCAACCATCTCCTTTGAAATTTCAAAAATTCTTCCAAAAATCCTACAGAAATAAGGGATAAAAAAATGAAAATAACATAGCAAAAATCCTACACAATTTATTGACAACAAATAGCTGCAAAAAAAATAAAAAAACTGAAAATAACAAAATAAACCACTCACAAAAATTATGGATAACAAGAATTAAAAAAAAAATAGATAAAAGAACAAAAATTGAAATGGTAGATCAATCAATCACCTTGGAAATGGTTGAGGATGTGCACGGTTGCAGCTAGAGGAGATGGTGGCTGGACAAATCGAATCCAAGATGAACACCAAGTTCACGCGGCTTCTTCAAGAGGAATTGTCAAGTGTGCTGCGGAATTTATTTCCGCAGCAGATGTGCTGCAGGTTTATTTTTCCGCAGCAAAATTGCTGCGGAAATATATTCCGCAGCAAATTTGCTATTGTCCTTAATTTTTCCTTCGATTTTTGTTGCGTAAGGATTTTTGTAAATAATACGTTCCCGCTTTATGGAGGGAATGTTATCTGCGGATTTTGATGCGGATTTTTTAATCCGTAGCAAAATTTTAATCCCAAACCTAGAAAACTAAAATTTGCAGTAAAATCCGTATATAATTCCTAAGGAAAAAATCCGCAGCAAAAATCCGCATGAAATTTGCAATTTTTTTGTAGTGTCTGGTGAAGTTCCCTACATATTAACGCTGGTGTGGATCAAGAATTAGTTTGGATGTCTGGGTTGTTTAATTGATTTTTGTTCAATACTTTTGAGGGTAAATGACTTCAATAGTACTTTTTATATTTATTTGATCTAAATCAACTTATAAAAGTGTATATCAATTTCTAAACTTTTAAATTTGATTCAAAATAGTCTCTTAATATCAAATTTAAGTAGGTAATTTTTACTTTATCCCCGAATGTTTGATTTATCGTCAATTTGACATTCTCAAGTTGGTCAAAATTATACCATTTTAATAATTTTGTATAATATATTTAACTATTATTCATAAAAGTGACAAAACTAATATTTTAACATATTTTATTCAATCGTGTATTGTATTCTAATATATTTTTAAGAACATTATCCTTTTTATTATGGATTAATCCAGTTACTTGAATTTTGATGACAAATAAGTGAAAAAGGAACAACTAAGTAGAATTTATTCACCTAATAAAATAAGCAAAAAAGAAGAAAAATTAAAAATTAAATAGGAATAATTGTATATAGTTATCTTGTTGTCATTTTTATTATCAAAATTTATCATAATATATATAATCTTGACTTTATCAAAGTGATAAATTAATAATAAAAAAGATTATTTTTATGTATTTTTCTTATAATTTTTAGCTTGTAAAAATTGTTAGAAAAGTAGTGTTATCATTTTCTCTTAGTCAAATTATTGAATTATTTAATGTTTAAACAAAAATATTAAAAAGGCTAAATGACTTATTTTATAGACATTAAACCAAACCTTCAGGAGCAAAGTAAAAATCAACTTACTATAGTTGAATTTTGATATTGGGGGACTATTTAAAACCAAATTTATAAGTTCACAAATTTGATAGAGAATTTTAAAAATTAAAAAGACCAAATAAAAATATTGGATAATTTCAAGAACTATTGGGTTATACCTTACTTTTAATTATTCTACAATTTGGAAATAGATTTAACTTGTGAAAGTGGCCAATATATACCTACTGATATGGTTGTTAACTGTTTCTTCTTTAGTTCGTTCTTTTTGTGTTTGCAAATTGGGTGCAATTCAAAGAAGGAAAATCGACCCTAATATTGTCCTTCATATTTCTCTTTTGTACTTTTTCAATCCATTACATTTAACATGATATATTTTTATTTCTCATAAATTTAAAACGTGCCATTTTGGTCTTTGGCACAACTACGGGCATATTTTAGTATAAAATAGTTACATGCGTATCATATGTTACATTTTTTTTGCTATGACAACATATAAATTTTAAATACTGAACAATACTATCTTAAAGCCTCTTCTGCCCACCATCGTCACCATTCATTGCCCCAAAAAAATATACGCATGTAAATATTGCAGGTTAAAATATGTCCATAATTATATCGGTTGACTAAAATTGTATGTTTTCAATTTGTGATGGACAAAAATGAATCATTTTAAATATGAAGGATTAAAAATTCATAAACGTAAAATGTAAGAGACTATTAAGTTCATTTTCATTGAAAGAACTTTGAATTCAGAGAGCTACATATAGTGTATATGAACCAAGATTCGACTAGGGGTGGGCGCGAGACGGGTACCCGCCCCTCAAGGGATTTGGGTGATCCGACTCTCACTTGTCGAGTCAGCCATTTTTTGACTCTGATCCGATCCTCATACTACCGGGTATCTGGAGAGCGGGTATCCGGTAAAGAGGGTCGGGTCATTCACTTTCTAAAAAAATAAAATAAAATAAAACTAATTTCACTTTGAACACCAAACTTTTAATAATTTTTAGAAGTGACAAGTTGATTAACCTAGTCCTCAAATATTCTATATAAATTAAGAAGAATAAAGGAAAAAAAATCCAATATTAGATTGTCAATAAAAAATGTTAACAAAATTGTTCCTTAAGAAATCTTATAATTTCTTCAAATTAAAAAGAAAAACAAAACTAACATAAAATTTATTCGAGAAAAGTTAGATAAAATCAATACTAATACAAATCATGATTTAAAAAATGGATGAATGACTTATTTACACTAAAAATTATAGGAAACATTATATATGAGGGTCGGAGCGGGTACTCGCGGGTTTTTAAAACCCTGACCCGTATCCGACCCTCACAAAAGTTGTTACCCGAATCTCAGTTGACCCGATCAATAGACGAGCATCGGATACTCTCATTTTTCAGAGTAGGGCGGGGCGGAACGGGTGGATCAGGGGATCAGCGGGTCTTTTTGCCCACCCCTAGATCCGACTATGGTAGCTACAAGCCATTTTGTCGCTATTTACAAGTGAAAATTAGCTAATCAGTGAATGGCACCTGTGCACCCTTGTATTCAGTTTCTAAAATCAAGGTGGTTTGGACTTCGAATGGATGTTTTCTTGTAGGTTAAAATCAACCACTAAAAAGTATGCTGTACTTTAATCCCTGGCATGTTATTTCTTCTCTATTTAATACACTAATCTTTAATTTAGCGCAAACAACTACATATTAGGATTTATATTAATTTCACCCACTGAAAAAATATGTTATATTCGTGTGTTTTACATTAGGATTTATACTAACATTTAGTAAATTATGAAATACTTTTGTAGTCCTTTGTTTAGTGAATATTATAATTGATATATGGATAGATATAAGAAATGTATAAAAGATGTAGAATGAATATTTATTCAATTTATTTGTTTAATACATTGTTATAATTTTGTATTAAAAATGAATGGGCACAACAATCTAAAATGAATGACACAAATCAAAGTATGAAAAATGATTTCACTTATCATTCAAATAAGTATGTAATAAGTATATAATAATATTATAGGTTCTATATACTTATAATATTATATGTTCTATATGTGATGTTTGACAATTGTAGTACATGATAATGCTTAAAAGTAACAATTTATATATATCATTTGAATGATGTACAAAATTATATGTTTTTGTGTATAATAATAGAAATTTCACAATTATATTCAATGCATAAGATGTGTTTTGTTAATAGAAGAATTACACGTCTTATAGCTTGCAACAAAAATTCTATATAAATGTGAACTCGTCATTGCTATAGTATGTTTATAAATCGAAAAAATTAAGTATGAAGATCACGAAATATGTGATAGAATCGGAAAAGTAAATCTAATGTCAAATGAATAACTAGTCGAAACATATTGAAACATGATGAAGGTGGAAAATGTATTTTGGAATTTTTGTTTGTAATGAAATTTTGTAAAAAAACATTTTATACACACAATAGTGGGAAAGGCCTAGAGCATGTGTGTTTGGTGTTTATAAATTAAATTATGAAAATATAATTTGACGACCTATACACATGGAATTATATATCTTATCTTATGTATATTATATATAAAGGAAGGGGAAGAATTTGATGTATGTCATCCTTGATTGCCCATTATACCCTTCTATCCAAAGTATAACTACTCATAACTTCTTTCTTAGCCTCCACTCTTCACTATCTATATTTCTAATTTATTTAATAAAATTTAAATATTTCCACTACTTCTTTTTTTCTTTTTTTCTTTTTTTATAAAAAAAACAATGAAAAAACCCCCACACACACATGTGTCTTTCTTACTAGTATCCATACTATGTATAAAGGGGAGTGCCATTTGCCATTTGGTATGGTAGTATCTCCCTTGGTTTCTTTTTAAACATTTAAAATAGGAAAAGTTAAAAACTATACTACTCATCACATTTTATTTTCCTTAAAATTATTTATTTAAAAGTAAAAGTTTGTATAACTAACCACAAAGGAAAAAACTATGAATTAATTTTTGTTCTAAAAATAATATATAGATAAATGTTTATTGTTATTAAAATATAATTTGTTAAAAAATAGCTAATAAATACTTTTTTATTACAAAATTGCTTTTTTTTATCAAGTGAAAATGCTTTGGCTCTAAAATTTTTGAAATAACTAAAAAAAAAGTGGAAGACCGATTACAAGGACTATCAACTAAACCTTTCCCGATGTAAAAATGGCTAAGCCAATTAGTTTCAATTCATTCTTTACTTATTTAAGATTGTCGAGCATTATTTCTACAATCCATCAGGGTGTAAAAAATTCATGTTAGTCATTGCAAAATCAAGAACAATTAGCCACAAAACATTGAATAGCTTCTCTATATTTGGATTTATAATCTAGGGTTCCAAAATATATAAGGTTTGTGGAAAATTTCCTCAATTTCCAGATTAGATCTGTGATTCCAGGTGATCGTACTATAGAGGAGTGAAAAGGCTTTTAAAAGTCAAAAGAGGAACCCTAGAGGCAACGCCCGTGAACGGAACACCGATGTATATTCCTGAGCCGATGTCAAGCGCTTCTTCACCCTGATTGGTGTTAAAAGGTACCGTTCCTATGCCTCAAAAAGTATCATTTACGGACAATGGTGCAATTTGGATGACTTAGATGATGGATTTAAAGACACGTTGACTAGTTTTATTATGTTGAACTGGGTCAAATTACACAATGTTAGAGATGCCGGTTTATGAGGATTTAGTCCAACAATTTTATGCCAACCTATTTAAACTTGATAACTATTTGGTTACGTTGGTTGAGGGAGTTTGAATTCAGATTGATGCTGCCATTTTAAACTCGATACTTGATTGCCCAAATGAAGGCAATCACTATTTTTCACCGAAAATGATTTCCCCATCATTAATGTAGAGAATTTATGCAAACTTGCTTCCCAAAGCATCAACCTACTGATGGTATAAAGAAGCTAACCATGAAAAGTTTTACGCCCTGCTATAGAGTCCTGTATCTGATTATAACCTGAATTCTAGCACCCACCAAAGGTCACAGGACTATTGTCTCTCACATTGGAAGTCACTTCATCTATACACTAGTCTTGAAGTAGGTACAAGTGAATTACAGTACATTTATGATGGCTTATATATTGTTGTGTTAAAAGGGTCAAAAAAGATTGTGTTTTGGGAGAATTATTACACTGATTCTGAAGAGATTTGATGTTCCCCTAAATCCTAAAGATGCAAAAGGTGATGCCTCAATTTTTGATTGTATCTGTAATGAATCTATTAAAAAACTAAACATGATTTTTGTGAATGGTTGTTGGATATATTGCCTAAGTGGAATGCAATCAGCAATATCCCCTAGTAACGCTCTACCAGAGTTTATATATGATGACACTAGAGCAGGAAATGACTTTATGGGGCAAAATGCATATGCAAATCAGTAGGGACATGCATTCAATAATAACGTACATCCACTATCTCAAAATCAATAAGGGTAGACGCCATGTATTGAGGCCTCTTTGGCTTGGTAAACTGATGTCCTTAATTGTGTGAAGGAAGTAAATCTGCGTTTGTGCAGCTTTGAGAAAAAAATTAGGAATGCGTTTGGAGAAAAAGCGAACATGATTAAAGAGGATTGAAATGAAGATGGACTTTGTGATGGATTAATTTCATTTGTCTAGGTTTCAGGACTACTATCTCAATCACGTTGAAGATGTTGACATATCTAAAAAAGAGATTGAGAGTAATTCTGAAAAGAAGGTTGGCCAAAAAATGAAATAACGCAAAAAGATTAGACATGAGAATCATTAATAATTGTCATTTCAACTATTGATGACAATCCTTAATACTTGGGTAGACAAGATGTTAATTTATATGAAGTTCGCTGATTTTGGTTATGTAACACTTTTAACAAATATAACCCTTTTAATGGTTTTGTGGCCAGGACATATTAGCTTTTGTGGACGTTTATGACTAATGTTTTGATTAATATTTAAGTGATGGACTTATATAATGCTTTATGTACTTGTGCCCTTGAGCATTAGTGGTTGTTCTTATGAAATGTCTGTCTACAATTGTTTGCGTTGCATATGTTGTGATTATCTAGAGAAAGCCAATAGGTGGCCGAATAATCTACTGATGTATTGCTTTCTGGATAATTTGGGGATAATTGTGGTTGTCTAGATAGCACATACTATTGTTTTTTGGATTGTATTGTCATTCTTTACAATGTATAGATGTCAACTGGAAGCCAAGTGGGTGGCCAATTGTTGTACTAATGTAATGCATGTTTTCTGGACATTTGTGGTTGTGTGGAATGTGGATTGCATAGATATGAAGTGGAATGCCAAGGGAGTGTCCAAGTTGATGTCCAAGCAAGTGCAAAACTGCAAGACCTAGTAAATGAATTTTGTTGCTTTAAGGCCTCTAACAATTCAGCTAAAATAAGTAAAATAAAAAAAATAATCGAGAAGGGTATTGGGTGGTATTGTGATAAAAGGGACATATAAAGCACCATTAAATTGAGAAGATCAAGCGTATAAATTATTCAATAAACATCGTCTAAATCATTCTATGAATGATTTAAAATGCATTTAATTAATAGATTGACAACATAAGAATAGAGGATGGTCACTTCACTTAGACTAAATTATGTAAATGAAATCATCACAATGACAAGAACACCACGATGCTTTCACCATTCAACATCTTCAAATCCCTCCAATGGGTTAATGCTAACATTGCCATCTCAATTTACTCTCTATAGTTGAATAGTGGCCAAGTTAGCATATATTTCAGTATCTTTCTATCAACAACTAGTCGAATAAATTTTAGCAACATTCTATGAAGTTTACTTGTATGTGCATGGATTCCTATCACTCACTCCCAGTCTATGTTTTACCAACGAAATTTGAGAATAATTTGTGCAGTCTAGTGAGTCTGGGGAAAAATTTCCAAATAAACCATATCTGTAAAGCTAGGATGGGCCTGCATCATCTGTTATTTCTTCAAATTGCTTGTATATGCACCTATTATGTCTAGTTGTTTCCCTGTACACGAGGAGTTATAAGAATAAACTAGTAGTTGCATCTATACAGGCGTATATGTTAGCGGACGAGGGCAAAGTGGGCGACTAGTAAACTGTTTATGCAAATACATGCAACGTAATATTGCATAAACATTTTACTGCTTGCCCACATTTTCTACATTTGTTTGGTGACTATCTTGTCCTTACGTTTCTTCCAAGATCCTTCTGGCTCTTGAATGCTCTAAATCTCAAATGCCTAGCCTTGTTTTATTTCCATCCCCATGCCCTTCTGATGCATCTGAAAGATATAATTGCTTCATATGTTCGATTTGTTCTTCAATGACTCATCTTATTTTATTGTATCCAATATCTGTTTTGGATGCGTAATAGCACATTTTATTAAATTTGCTGGACAAAATACCAAGTCTTGTTGTTTGTATCATGGCATCTATAGGGGTGTATTCTGGGAAGGTGAGATTTGTGTATTTCTTGGCTATATACAGGATGTCACTGTAAAATGCATGCCTCTGGGATTTCTTTCAGGTTCTCAATTAACATTACACAAAACATATGAGAACATGGTAGACCGAGAGGACTCTAACTGCATGTAAGAGCATTTCATATGTTGTGTATGTCTATTGAACACTACTCTCCACCTCATAGTAGAGTATGCTCAGGATAAAAAAATATATGCATTGAGATCCATTGTCCATCAAATCATCCTTGTCATACAATGCAACACTTCTTATATAGTCCCCCACTTTCAAGAAGATATTTCTTGTGTAAACATTTTGTGCAAGATGCACAAGTGTACAAGGTTAATTCCTGGCAATAGGCTAATATTCTCTATCACAAGATCATTTTTTGTGTCATCATTTCTCATCCACGCCAGCCACAAGTCAAAACTTTGAAAAAAACTTGTAAAACTTTATCGTTCTTTAGACATATGCCTTGAAAAAATCATTTATTTTTTCACACCATTCCTTATCCCTGCAAAGAAGTTACCCCTCAAATGTGTTGTAGCCCATAGTCTTTTCATGTGGAATGCTTTGTTGACCCATGCATTTCCCTCCAACCCAAAGGTTTGTACTATATTTTGCCATGTACATATCAAATTGAATGGATGAATAATTTTTGAACATACAACCGCTCATAGCAACAACAAATTCCTTGGATTGTGGGTTAGTAAAAGCATCCATGATGAATTCTAGTAACATAACCTATGTTTTATTCTTGGAAAATAATTCTTTATTGTCTTTCGCATTGCCTTATCTCTGTTTGTAAGTACAGCAATTAGTTTTCTCCTGCCCATTGCCTCTAGGAATTTTGGTAAGCACCCAATCATATATATCTGTATTTTTTTCTCGTACCAAAATGGCTGGAAAATGGCAGTTGAGAAGTGATAATTTAGGTCAGATAACACAACAAGCAGATAATTATAGCCATTTGTCATTGTGAATCAACCACAATCTAATGTGTATGTGACTCTTATATTGATCATAGGTGAAATAATATATCCAGATTTTGGCAACCAATTATCCAATAGCTCACTCACCGTATCCTTTCATAGTCCTCTTTCCATGTTCAATAGTTAGTTTATTGTACAAGTGTATCTCTTTTATGCTGAACTCGATATTTTCATAGCTCCTTGATTGAATAACAAATAGATTCATGATTTGGCTTGTTCGGACACCCACTCGTGGCAAAGAATTTGGTGACTATAAATTTTTACCCACACGTATCATATTTAATTCTAAAACACACAGGATAATTCGCACACATCATTGTCTTAGGCACCTTTAGTCTATTTACCCAGTTCAACCTTTCACCCTATCTCGACCAAAGCCATTTCTGGAAACGAATTATACCATCTTTATGCACCTTTTGATCACCTTTCCTAATATTGAAGCTGATTTTCCTACTATATAGGGTGTAATAAACATTCGGCGTCTTCGACAGATTCAAATTTCATGCTCACAATATGCTCTCGTTAATAACATAATCACTTCCCATGTGCACATTTGGGATATGTTGATCATCTAACATGCCTTGTTCATTTCCAACCCCATCATAATGTCCTTGCCTGCTGTTGTCAACTAAGGTTTTATTCAGATCAAATATATAGCTGGACGTTTCCTTTAGGATCATTCATGTTCCCTAGAAAATTAATAATGCGTTAGAAATACAAACACGACTCGACAAAGTGACCATCCTGTCTATTTCCTCCATGAGAATACATTAACAACAATGATTAATATGTATTAAATATATGAAAATTAGTTGCTTATTCATATAACTGTATTTGAATGGGACATAACATACACTATAAAACCAGTTGCGTTTAATGCATTATTTACATTAAAGAAAAAAATAGATAATGCAAATAATGTAAACTATGTAATGGGTATAAATATAATCTCGTACATGGACATTGGATAAGTTTAGAATTATAGTTAGTACAAAATTTTACCTAGTTGGTTGACTTTTTTGGCTCAACTAGTTTCCTTCTTGGCGAACTTCCTCGCTGAATCACTCTTCTGAATTTAGATAGTTTCGTTTATCACTCAGTATTTTCAATTATTTTTATTCCACTACATCCTACAACTGTGTCCACTTTGTTTATATTGACGCTGTAAAACTATTGGTTGTTGAAGTATTAAATATCGTAGTTGATATTGGGTTGTTAAGATGTTAAATACTGAGTACTTATATGTAAAATACTCATTATTTTCCCATAACAATTCTAAATGTATGATTTTCAAATTTTCATATATTGACTACATTACTTTGTCCGTTAATTGTCCACCTGACATGTCTTAGTTCTATGTTGAGCTAACATGTGCACTATCTAGTTAAGGTAGTACGTACTGGGCCCAGGAAATGAGCCCAATAAGTTTTCTAATATGTGATTGTGAAGTATATACTATTCAAAAGTCTATTTTTTCATCGTACAACCATCAACATCCTCTCCTATACACCTTACCATTATTTTTCCAAACATCACACTCATGGAAGGACTCAGTTATAGGACCTTTTGGCACAACTACAACCATGACTATGATCTCCTCATTGATGAGGATCATTGTATTTCTAGTATCTTTAGAAGAGAAGAAATTTGTGTGACCAATTATTATTTTGACTTTATTTTCATTGTCTTTAGGTTAAAGATATGTTATCTTCTTCCCTGGCTTATGTTGACTCTACCTTTTGTCTGTAAAGGAACCTCATTGGCTATGTACTGGTGGTACCGCTACATATATGAATGATTGATGCAAAAGCCTTCTCATGTAGTTGTTGTAAAGGTTGAAAGAGCTCGTTTCAGGTTATTTTTGGATAGTTTGCCTAGAGTTGAAGGTGATCCATTAGTCTTCTACTATTTGGCAGAAAGATGATAGGACACCACTAACTCGTTCAACCTTACTATTAGAGAGATGACCTTAACTCCTATGGATTTCCACTACATCACCAGCATAAGAATTGGAGGTAAATATGCTCCTTGGGCATTTGAAGCTGATAATAAAGTGGAATACATTTGAAAGATGCATGGTTATATCCCAGATATTATCTGTGTTAGTTATCTAAGTGTCAAAGCTCTATAGAGGTGGTTTTGGGATGTAAAGATTGACAACAACAATGAAAATGAGTGTGCAAATGCTAGCAAGGGAAATCATTCTATTCATGCTAGGCCGTTCAATCTTGAAGAACAGTGATGACACATATAGTCTACCATGTCTCATTGCCCTAGAAAACTAAAAAAATGTGTGAGCATAACTAGGAGAGAGCTGAGCTGGCTATCTTGTATAGGTACATGTCCGATGTATCAAGGATGAAGAGTAGGACAATGGGTGTCTAAGCTGTTTTCGGGAGGTTAGTATGAATGAAAACTATAGTAGCACTACTTTTTAATTAATTAATAGTTTTCTAAATGATAATATAGCCTATGTTGTGTTACAGGTTTGGGCATATGAATACTTGCAGTTGCTTCTAATCAAACTTCTTGAATATTACACGAATGTGATACCAAGGATGTGCCAGCAAAGGTTGGGAAAGAGGCAGCCATATCCAAAACCAAGAACCTCGATGCCTTATGTCGACAACTAGATGTACTAAACTTAGATAAGTTTGTCATTACTATTTCAGACAATGTATTCAAACTGCTACATTTCTCTTATTATAAGATTGTAAGTCTAAATTCGATCTATTTTAGGTGAGATTTTTGCCATAAGAAATATTTTTTCATAGAAGATTTTTAGGATAGTAAGAGGTTGTACTTGACAAGGTTGCTTATGGACGGGCCCTTGGGAAAATTAGACACTATCTGGTGATGATTCTATTGACAAAAAGGTATAGGCAAAAAGGTGTTCAACCTGTACCACCTCCTATCAATATGTGAGACACCGATAATCTGTTGGAAAAGCTCTGAGTAGGGGTGTTCATGGATCGGATACCTGACCCAACCTGGTTATACAGGGTTGAGAAAAAGTTATTCGGTACTCGGTCCACACGCAAAATGTATAAGAAAAGCAGGTTGGATGACTGGGTACCTGACCCAGTCCAATATTACATTTTTTATTGTAAAATCTTTTTAAAAATCTAAATCCAATCTATTGTAGGTGAGATTTTTGCCATCAGAAAAATATATTTTCACAGAAGATTTTGAAGGATAGTAAGAGGGTGTGCTCAACAAGGTTGCTTGTGGATGGGCCCTTGGGTAAATTCTACTATCTGGTGATGATTTTGTCAACAAAAAGGTATAGGCGAGATAGTGTTTCAACCTGTACCACTTCCTATCAGTATGTGAAACATCGACGAAATTGCTAGAAATGCTTTAGCGGGGCTGTTCATGGACTGGGTATCTGACCCGGTCAAAAAATTACCCGACTATACCCTGTTATACAGGGTTGAGAAAAAAAGGGACCTGGTACCCAGCCAAAGCTGGTCGGAAGCCTGGGTACCCGACCTGGTCCAATATTACATTTTTAGTGTAAAAGTTTATAAAAATCTAAACCCGATCTATTATAGGTGAGTTTTTTGCCATTAGAAAAATATATTTTCACAGAAGATTTCAAGGATAGTAAGAGGTTGTGCTCGACCAAGTTGCTTGTGAATGGGCCCTTGGGCAAATTCTACTATCTGGAGATGATTCTGTCGATAAAAAGGTATAAACGAAATGGTGTTCCAACTTGTACCCCCTCCTATCAATATGTGAGACATTAACAAAATTGCTAGAAATGCTGTAGTTGGGGTGTACAAGGATTGGGTACCCGCCCCGATTTAATATTTCCCGACTCGACCTAATTATACAGGGTTGAGAAAAAAGTGACTCGGAACTCGATCCATACGCATAGGGTGCCCGATTGCTAGGTACCCAGCCAAAGCGAGTTGAATGATTAGGTACCTGACCTGATCTAATATTAAATTTTTTAGTGTAAAAAATTTATACAAACTTTTAAAATGACTACTAATTATATTTATACCCCTATGAATGTGAAAGAAAGAAGAAAAAATATATTAATCTAAGGCCATAATATAAAAAATTACATATTTACCCATGTATATGGACCGGGTTAGGTACCTACCAGGTCATAATTTTTCGACCAGTTACCTAGTCCGGTAATGGTAATACTCAACCCAATTTTATTATCTAGCTTGAGTACCTATTTTTACGGTTCGGAATGGACCAGTTTGGCAGGTTTAAAATTTAAGTCGACAGGTTAAGATGAACACCCCCAGCTCTAAAGGTTTTACTAGCATATGTGAACTGTTCTGACTTATACCCTACAACTCAAGAGTTTCAGGCATAATCCACTAACTGGATTAGACTCAAAAAAGCAATCGGTTATGCTACATAGCTAATAACTATGGGAAAGTAGACTTATATGTACCCTAAATGAGTATTTTCTGTAGTTTCAAATATTTTAAGGGTTTAAGTGTTGTTTTTGCTTGTTATAACTTATGTGTTCTAGGATGTGTTAGTTTGTGCTAATTTAATATTTTTAATGTTATTTTACTGTTCTTGTATAATTAATAAAGTGTATTTATTTGTAAGGTTTGATTAGAGAAAATAGCGCGGTAATCAGATAAGAAACGAACCAACTCATGCCATATTTGGATGATGAAATCAAGCCAAATTCTAGCTAGTACTTAAGTGTTGGTGACCCTGGTTACCAGATTCCATTTTTTAATTCGGTGACCACAGTCACTGGTACTACTAGAAAATTTTTCAAGTGAGCAGCTCATCACCTTAGTCACAGTTAAACTTTCAGTGGCGAACTTTTGTTGGTTATTGCAGTCATGAGTTTAAAGAAGAAAAATTAGTCACAACAATCACCAAAAGAAAGCAACATGAGCATTAATGATTGTGGTCATCAGAACAAAGAAAGAATTCCAATAACTGTGGTCGCCAAACTGTCAGTGACCGTGGATACCAAGCACAGTCCAAGAAAACTGAGGGGCAGAAATGTCCAAATTGATGTAAATTGTTGCTGCCACATTCCTTCTCAATCCTAAAACTATAAATACATTCTTTAAACCACTTTCGAAGCTATGTAAAAGCAAAATTAGATAGGAGCTACTAATAATAGTGTAGTTCTTCCTTTCTTCTCCTCATTTGGGATGGATTTTCTTAGATTAAATGTACTGTAATTGTAATTTTTAATTTTTAGTTATAGATTGAAGACTCCTAGTGTAAGTTCTCTTTAATTTGTGTCTTATTTCATAGTGTAATGATTTGTGTTAATCTAGTGTAGTTTAGTTTAAATTCTTTTGTTCAATTGCCTTCTTAGATTAATTGGTATATTAGTTTGATGCCTCTAAGAAATAATAGCTTTCTTAGTAGTAAATTGTAGTTAGTAAGACTTACAATGCTTTCTTTTTACATGCTTTATTAAAATAGTTTTTGGGCTTTCTTTAATTGTTCTTGCTTAGTGAGAATTAGTAGTGTAAATTAGTTAATTACTTTCTTAAAATGCTTTTCTTTCTACTTTCTTTCTCTAATTTCTCTCTAAAAATGCTTCCTATTTAAATGCTTTCTTAAATACTATCTTTTTACATGCTCCCTTTAATTGTTTTCTTTAAAATACTTTTCTAAGCTTGAATGTTTATTTTAAAGCATTAGTTATTCTTTAAATTATTTTCTTAGTCTCTTAATTCAAATTTTAGTTATACCTCTTCTTAAATCAATCATTTTAACAAATAATCCAATCAAATAATTAGTAATCACCGATCAATCGCTTGTGAGTTCGATTACTTCCTTTTACTACTAGTTGACAATCGTATACTTGCGGGATGCTGCCCAATTAATAGTTGGATTTAGGTGTTTTATAAATGATATAACCAGGTGGTTTTTAAACGAGGCATCAAGTTTTTAGCACCATTGTCGGAGATTGGTTTTCAGTGATATTGATATAATTTGGTTGAAACACTAGATTGAAGTCTTTTGTTTTCTTGTATAGTTGTTTTGTCTATTTGAAAAATCCAAAAAGATTTTTATTTTTTAGTTGTGTTCTTATTTTGAAAAATGTTAAAGTTTTTTTTTTTTTTTTTTTGTGATGGATGGTTTAGACTAACTAATAGTCTAAACTTTCTAGATTTCTTATTTGTGTTGTTTTAGTTCTATTTTTTTTTTTTTTTTTGTTTCTCTTTGTGTTGTTTATTGTTCAAGAACATGCAAAGAACTAATTGGAATATTGATACCAAGGAAATTATCATTCTTATGGTAATAGAGGTATGCCCAATGTGGGGAGTATGATTCTTGTTATGATTATTTTCCTTGCCCCTTAGTTTACCAATTGGGATGGTCTAGCCATCCATATCCTTTTGAGAGCTACCAAGAAAATTCTTATTCTTTCCCTCCATCACAGGAGTGTTCACGTGAAACAATAGAGCCCTAATTTTTTTCCAACCAAATCAAGAAGTTGGTGAGGCAAGATCAATGTCTATGTGGTTGCAACTTCAAGAAATCTGAGAACTAGCCCAACTCCAAGAAGATGAGTCGAAATCCAGAGAGGTCACGCTCAACTCCTTAAGGAACAAGCTCAACTCCGAAGAGAGATAGTTAGATTCTTTGAAGACTATGACACATTCACAAAGTGATTACAAGATCAACTTGCCGAAGTTCAAGAGATGATTAATAGTGAAGAATAAAGAGTCCAACACTCTCACCAATGGATGAGGAACCACTTTAAGAAGAAAAAGTGGAGAGAAAACATATTGAAGAAAATCAGTTCCCAAGAATCTCTTGAATTTTGGGAAGTCACAACAATCGAGTCCCTCAACACTTTTGCATATGAGTGTGAGTTTTGCCTAGTTACAACAAAAGAAGTGCTATTTGGAGTGTTTGTGGAAAAAAATGCAGTTTGAGGAGGAAAAGGAAAAGAAGGATACCTTCCAGAGGGGACTGGGAAGATACAATCAACTTATACTGAAGTTCAAATCCTAGTTCGGAGGAGATAAACGATGGTGCAAGTTCACCAAGGATTACGATATCCTTGGGAAGCCTTCTTGGTATTGAGGAAGTATTTCTTTCCCTTTTATTTATTATGCATTATTTTAGTTTATTTCCTTTATTTTGAGTAATCAGTTGGTAACAAAGGCTTGTAGCCTTGTGCTTAGTTTAGTTTTGTTATGTTATTGGTGAATGAGTTTTGGACTTCCTTCGACAAATTTGGTTATTAGTGAGAATGTTGATGACAGTATATGACTTGTTGTGATTTGTGAATGACATACGTGCTTTGGACTTGGTTTGTACTTTTATCTCGTGGACATACTAGTTGTATACTTTTTGTGCTAAATGTTTGAGTTTGTTATGAGAAATTCATGTGAATGTTTGATATGGTTTGAGAGTAGTCTTGATGATTAGATGTTTTTTTGAAGCCGTTTATATGTGAAACTAAGTTTAGGGGGTTGATTGGGCATTCATAACATATTTGTTGTGTTAAATCTCATTATTCTTATGTGTTTTTTTGTTTTTTTTTGTTTTTGTTTTTTTTTTAATTATTTGAACCCCTGAAGCCCTAAGGACCCTCTCTTAGTGTGGCCATGATTGGTTGTTGAAGGAAAATAAATTTCTAAGACTCATGAACTTAGTTGATTTGCATTTCTACTTGAAATTGTTCATTGCTTAGCTTTGATTAGTGTTGTACTTATTGTTGGTGAATTCTATAATTAAGGCTAGAATTCTTGTTTCTAAGTTACATTTGTGCTTAATTACTTACATTGGCATTCGCTTTGTTAATATGTTGTCCATTTTCTTTATGAGCTTTACTGATGGATTATTTGACTGTAATTCAAAATCATTGCCTAGTTTTTTAGAGTCTTATGTGTTTATATGCTCTCTAGTAATATTTTTGATTCTTGTGATATGGGTGAGTGGTAGGGTGAGTTGTACTCATCATTGAAATAAAATGAAAAGTGTGGTGGTGTCTATTGTCTTGTTCATTGGGAATGGTTTTGTTTTTGTACCTTGTGAAATTTGAAATTGGATGTTGAACATAGATTACACTTCATGTGAAAAATGGGATTTAACCCTTGAAAATCTACCATATTTTCAACTACTTCATGAAAATGCTTTTCTCAATCAATTTTGACCTCAAATTTTACTTTTTCGTAAGTGGTTTTCCTATGCCAAACTCAATCGATTGTTGATATGATTTAAACATTTCAAGATTTTTGTAAATTAGTTTTGAGTATAGAAAGAAATGAATTAAACATCTTTGGTCATGTTGCATGGATTTGCATTTGCGGATATCTTGTGGGTTTATCATTGTTTGGCTTGGTATATTGATTGGGGTAGTATGAATGCCCTATTTTAGCAAAAATAGCCAACTTTTGGAAATAATCTGGCCATCTTCTTGGACTGTTTGAGCCAAAAAGCTTACCTTACATTAATTTATTCCTAGTGTCTCTGTTGAGCATTATAGCTTAATTTCTTTATCAACCACATAACATAGCTCTACCATTTTTTTTTTATCTATCCTCTTTTAATCCAATCACTTTAGTCATTGTAGATCTATCTTAGTTCTATAATGTAATATTTAGAACTTATATGACGGTTTGAAGAAAAAATTTTGTGTAATTACTTTTGGGTTGAAGTCAATATGTCCAGTGTTAATTGTATCCCCCTT
This sequence comes from Cinchona pubescens, assembly GCA_025175665.1. Taxonomy (NCBI): domain Eukaryota; kingdom Viridiplantae; phylum Streptophyta; class Magnoliopsida; order Gentianales; family Rubiaceae; genus Cinchona; species Cinchona pubescens. Next base: position 56,296 of record JANKKI010000281.1, on the reverse strand, counting down.
GTTTTAATTGATTGATTTATGTAATTATTTAACTCTATGAAATTCTTCTCTCTAAAAAAAGTAAATTTAAAAAAAAAAAGAGAAAAGAAAAGAAAATTTTAAGTGTTGTGATACTTTATTAAATAAAGATGGTTCAATTTACCTTCAAAAGTTAATTAAGCTAGAAATAATGTTTTTGTTCTTCAAGTGTTGGTTGGTAGGGGTGTCAATGGGTCAAATTATCAGGTTATCGTATCGTGTCGTGTAGGGCCCGTTTCTTATCGTGTCGTGTTCGTGTCTGACCCATTTGAGTTCGTGTCGTGTTCGTGTCTGACTCATTTTCTATTGACAGAGAGTATCAGCATATTTAACAATTATATAACTTGCGATCCATTTGAGTTAAAATATCAAATTTTGATAAGATTTAATAACTCAAACAATTATTAATACTAACCTTATTATTATAGTAATTTAAAACGCATAATTAAAATTATTAATTTTTTTTGGATAATATTTAAAATAATTATTATGTTTTATTTAATAATCTTATATTAAATGTATTATTCATCATCTTAAAATATACTGTATTAAATTATAATAAAATAAAAAGTTCAGCAAAATCTGTTCATACAGTAACTTAACGGATTATCGTGTCAACCCATGAGTTGACCCAACCCAACCCGTTATGCTAATTTCGTGTCATTAACGGGTTGACCCAATAATGACCCGGTAAATTTTGGATAGTGTCATAACTTGTTAATTTCATGTCGTGTTTGGGTCATGTTATCGGGTCGTGTTAGAAATTGCCAGCCCTATTGGTTGGTTAAGTCATGATGGTTTTGGAACTTGAATGTATGGGATAGTAGTCCAAGAGTTTGTATTGAAATAACTAGGATGATTTGAGTCACTTATATCTAAATTTATCCTATCATATTACCTTTCTTTACATTACAACCCATAAAAATCCAAAATGATCCTTAATCTAGGCTATGAGATATTGGAGAGTCAAGGGTGAAGCATTACTTCGATTGATATTCTTTGCTAAACCTTGCGGTGCCAACAAATATCCATGTGTGTTCATTTGCATCAATTTGTGCTTCTCAAAACAAGTCTTAATGATCTTTCTATACTTGAAACAAAATGTTTAGAAACTTAACTTGTTTGCTTTAGATCAACTTACATTTGAATTGGCATTCTCACTCTATTTCAAATAAACACTTCATTGGTTAAAGTAATGTTTGTAACTAAATATGGTGCATACTTTTGTAAATGGAGAAAGTAGATAAAATTGTTGAGTATGTTGTGTTAAAACCTCATTTTCACATTTTACTGGTGTACTCATTTTCAACATTTTAATTTTGTTGGTGGTGTTATATATTTTGTGCTAGTTGTTTTTCTTGTTCTTTTTTTTTTTTTTCTATTTTTCTCAGGACAAGAAAAAATTTAAATTTTTGGATGTGATTACCCTAGGAAAGTAGAGTTATATGTACCCTATACTTGAGTATTTTTTCCTAGTTTCGAACATTTTTAGGATTTAAGTGTTGTTTTTGCTTGTATGTTCTAGAGTGTGTTAGTTTGTATTAATTTAGTGTTTTTAATGTTATTTTAATATTTTTGTATAATTAATAGAGTGTATTTATATGGATGGTTAGATTGGGGAAAATGGAGGAACAATCGAATAAGAAACGAACTAACTCAAGCCATATTTAGTTTCTTATGATGAAGATAAGCCAAATTATAGCTATAAAAAACTAAATATTGGTGACCCTGGTCACTGGATTCCCTTCTTTAATCTGATGACTGCAGTCATTGGTACTTAGAATTTTTGTTTAAGTGGATAGCTCATCACCACAGTCACTGAGATGTTCAATTTCCAATGATGAACTTTTGTAGGTCACCTAGGTCATGAATTTGAAGAAGAAAAATTGGTCACCGCGATCACCAGGAGAAATCAATGGGAGCCTCAGTGACTGCGGTCAACAGAACAAAAAAGGAATTCCAGTAACCATGGTCACCAAGCTCTCAGTGACCACAGTTACCAAGCACAGTTCGAGAATGTTGAGAGGCAAAAACGTCTAGATCATGGCAAGTTGTTGCTGCAGCCTTCCTCCTCAACCCTAGAAGTATAAATACATTCTTTAAGCATCTTTGGAGACTAAGTAGAAGTAGACTTAGATAGGAGTTTGTAGTAGTAATGTAGTTCTTCTTCCTTTTTCCTCTGTATTAAAATGGGGAGGCTTTTCTTAGATTGGATATAGTGTAGTTATAATTTTTAATTTTTAGTTGTTGATTGAAGAATCCTAGTGTAAGTTATCTTTAATTTATGTCTAGATTTGTATGCTTTGTGTTAATCTAGTGTTATTTAGTTTAAATACTTTTTCTTTAATTGCAATTTCGTTCTTAGATTAATTCGCAGATTACGTTGATGCCTCCTTTAAATATACCTTCTTAGTAGTAAATTGTAGTTAGTGGATTTAAAATACTTTCTTTTTACATGCTTTATTAAAACTAGTAGACAGGCGTACACACTATGTGTTTATGAGTGAGATTTAGAAAAATAAGTAAAAATGTGGGAGTAGTTATATGCGTAGTTATTACTTAATGGTGGTTTAACATGATATTAATAATAATAATAAATGGTAAAATGGGAATTTCATAAAGTGACAGATACCAAAAAAGATCTCTTACTTTGTATGTAGTATAGATAGTTTATGAGCTTTCTTTAATTATACTATAATGCTTAGTGATAATTGGTAGTGTAGATTAGTTAATTGCTTCATTAAAATGCTTTCCCTTCTACTTGCTTTCTCTAATTGCTCTCCAAAAATGCTTCCTATTTAAATGCTTTCTTAAATACTATCTTTTTATATGCTCCCTTTAATTATTTTCTTTAAAGGCTTAATTACACTTTACCCCTTTAAATTTTAGCATCACTAAAACACTTTTGTCCCTAACGTTATTTTTTGAGCACTTAACCCCTTTCATTATGTCAATTGAATATTTTGACAATTCTAATTCACTTTGTTCTTTTTTTGTTTAATTACACTTTACCCTTTAAATTTTAGTGCAACTAACACTTTAGTCAACAATTTTATTTTTTGAGCTGTAAAGTACTTTGATTAAGAAAGTTCTATATTTTGACAATTCTATCTTGTTTATTATATTTTTTTCGTTTATTTTGGTTTCATGGATTTATTTTTCGACAAGAATAAAAAAATTAATTTATATGTAATTTAATTCAAAGAGATCTGCTTGTAAGTTGAACTCTGTGTATTTGATGATCAATCTTTTTTATTGGAATTAGTTAAAAAATATGACATAACATAACCAACATCATTTTTTGAGCACTAAAACCCTTAGATTAAGTGTCATTTATAACCATGTCATGTTTCTAGAATAAAATGGTTTTCTTAGGCTGAAATTTTGACTGAATGAACATATATACCAATGAATCTAGAATTTCAAAATAATTTTTATTCTTTAAATTTATTTTTGCTCAATTAGAATACAAAAACTATAATTTGAAATAAGAAAGAAAAGATAGTGTATTAGTTTGATAATGTTGTGTTGGTAGTGGTTAGTGGGATACTCGTACTTCGACCTAATCCTTGACTTCATTTGTGGATCTTGAGGTTTAAATAGGACACACATATGTTAAATAACATATGCTAATATAAAAGTGAGGTGTGACTATTAATTTAACCAAAAGGTCTATATGTAAGATAGTGGATCGGGACCAAATAATAATTTTTCATTAGTTAATAGTGAAATTTAGAGGAAATCGAGGTAAAAAATATAAAAAGAATATAATAAAATAAGGATTGAATGGTCAAAATGTTGAATTGGTGCATGAGAGGAGGTTAAGTTCTCAAAAGTTAATATTAGGGACCAAAGTGTCAGAGACTTCAAAATTTAAGGGGATAAGGTGCAAATAACCCAATGGTATATTTGTCCATTTAGCCAATTTTTAATGCCTTGTTTGGGTTGACTGTTAGTCAAGAGACTTTAAAGCTCAAAAGATTATGTTTGGGATTAAAGTGATAGTAACACTAAAGTTTAAAGGGGTAAAGTGTGACTAACCCATCTTTAAAATGCTTTCTTTGTGTGAATGTTTATTTTAAAGCATTAGTTAGTCTTCGAATTGCTTTTTTAGTCTCTTAAATTCTAGTTTTAGTTAAAACTTTTCTTAAATAAATCACTTCAACTAATAATCCAATCAAATAATTGGTAATCACTAATCAATCTTTGTGGGTTCGATTCTCTACTTCTCTTTACTACTAGTTAATAACTGTATACTTGTAGGATACCGCTTAGTTAGTAACTGAATTTAGATATTTTATAAATGACATAACAAGGTATTTTCAAGTGAGGCACAATAGCCACGGCATAGGCTAACAAGATCAAGTCAATCAGTTTCCTACAATTATCCACCCTAGACGTTACTTGAATACAACCAGATGGAACCCTATTGGATGAACCAATACATAGGGTTGAAGGGCATGTGATGGGAATTCCTCCACCTAATGAGTTTTGCGACATAGTACATTGCATTCAGATTTTTGGTTGTCAAAACTTTAGCATACGTCATTAAGTTAATCGTCTAATGCTTTTAACAAGTTCCAACCTATTTGTATGAGGACCAACTTAAACAAAATGGGTCTGCGATACAAGATTGTAGAGAAGGCCACAAAGTTTTCAAGTTTTCCATGATTCTAAAACATGTCGTACAGTCTTTATTTCATTAAAAATTAATAATTTTTGTATGAATATGGTTTTAATTGATTATGTACCAGTTTTAATTGATTATGCTTTTGATTGATTACGTACTCATTCTATGTGTGACGCGACGTAAAACGAAAGAGAGTCGGAAGTTCAACAAGGGGAAGGTAGCGGTAACAGGTCACTGAAATATTAACATACATGTTAATGATTATCTCTTCAACATATGACACCAGCACCTAGTTTGGCTATTTGTTTTCAATCTTGTTGGAATAATGTGTTGAATAAGTTGGACAATTTGTTTTTCATCCTTTATTATGGTTGATTGGTTATGGTATTTAATTTTTAATTACGCTAGACAATGATTGGATATTTTCGTAAATAATGGATATTTCATTCATCAAATTAATTTTTTGATATGTTCTGCAAACCATATTTGCTACCCATACAAAATGTAACTCACATGCACTATCAGAACACTTTAACATCACTGCTACATTCCTAATTGAAGCACAACATCATATAAATTTTCAACAAACTAGGTAAAAGTTTACCCATCCATCAGGCCAAAATAATAGTTTTCACTAATGCTAAAAATACCCAGGTGCATTTACCTTTTACAATCCTCCTTTGAAGTTCATTTGCAAGCCTAGCATTCTCCTATTCCAGCCTATTTTTAAATGTCTCAGCAAACCAAGAATCACAACTGATACCCTCATACAAATCGATGAATCATACCACAAGAAGAGCTTGCAATTACTGTTGCTCTATCAACCCAATGAACAAAACAAAAAATTAGCCACTTATAAACAACTCTAGTTTTAATCATTGTATATACAAACTAAACTCAAAATACATACTCCAAATCGCCGGCACCCATGGAATCTTCTTGATGGGTTTGAATCCTTCCATGAGGTTCTTATTTCTAATACTTCCCCGCATCTACAATACACAATGTTGTTTCCATGCATTATAGTAAATCCCTTGCTTTAATTTTACTTGTGTGGTTTTATTTGCCTAGAAATTGCATCTTGAATTGGGAATTACGGCTTAGGCTAGGGTTTCCATACACCTTGTGAGTGACTGTTAGCTCAGTTATTACCCAGTAAAGTCATCACATGTGTATAGTCAACATCAACTGTGAACTTAGCTCGATTTTACTCGAACGCCTGCCAACATCAACATGCTTTGAGTAGTCTACTTCATCAGACTGTCCGAGTATGTCAGAATTCAACCCAAAGGACTTAACTTGGTTTAATGAAAGGACCCAGCTATTGTCCAAAAATCGATATAGAGTTCATGGGTACCGACCTTGGGGTACTCAACTCTTTCAATTATTATGCTGTCATAACTTTTATCTCAAGGTAGAAATCGAGTGGCTACTTGTTTCATTCGTTTAATTTGACTGCTAAAATGTTGTAAGAAAAAGAATCGCCAACAGCAACATACTTATGAGCAGTCAACTTCATCGGACTATCTAAGGATGTTAGAATTCAGCCTAAAAGACTTAACTTGGTTCGGTAGAAGGATCCATTTATTGTCCAAAAGTACCTTATACTTGAGCCTTATTTTTGTGAAGGAAAACACCATTCACCCTCTTTCATTTAAACTTGGGTTACCTATCCTTATTGAGCCTAATATTTCTTTTAATTGTTTTATCCTAAATTTTTCCTTTAAGAGCTTTATTGTGCACATTATTTGTTATGGGGATATAAGGATGGAAGATTGTGAGAAGTGGGTGGTGTACATTTATGGAACAAAATTAGGTATTTGGAAAAATTTTGTTGAAGAATAAAAATAATAATAATAATAATAATTGGAGTTCTTGATTCATACAGGTAGTGTCTATCACTGGTAGCTGTACTTGCAGGTAGCGTCATCTTTGGTACTTGCATGTTTATATGTTGTGGGTAATGCCTACCATTGGTACCCGTACTGTGAGCGGACATAAAAAAATAAAATAATGATGTATTGTATATATATCCCGAAGAAAGTTGGCATGTTTGGCCTAGTCGAAGAAGGAGGACTTCTTTGCAAATAATTTGTTTATAACTTTTCATGGGATGTTTGTTACTCAAGTGCAGGGTTGTAGATATATGATGTTTCGCATGTGAAAAGAAGTTTTATTTTAATGTGTGGCCACCATTGCTATAAAACTGTTGTTCTTATTTGTTATATCATTTCCCTTCTTTGACTAACTAATATCCTAACCTATATTTCGAGCTAAAAAGTCCTACTTAATTTAAATTACATCAGATGTCTAGTTTAGTGGAGGGGTGTAAGAAGAGAGAGCTATGGGGTGTTTAGAAAAATTTGAAGGGTCTTCATAATTTAATCTAAGTATTTTCAAATTTAAAGTTTTTGAATGGCTATACACACGTACGCACGAATTTCATGTTTTGGTTTTTATTAGGACTTGAGCTCTTTGGTTCTTAGACTACTCTAAATGTTTGTTTGGTTATTAGTTATTTATGTGGATATTTGGGAAAATATGTTGAGTGGAATCTTGTTGTGTATAACTGTCAACACTTTATGTTTATTCGAGGACGATCAAAGGCTAAGTGTGGACTTGGTAATTTGATAAACTCATAATTGTACTACATTTTATGTATAATTTACCATGTTTTTATGTGTGTAAGTAAGATTTCAGTTAATATTGAGTTTAATTTGGTTATTCTTAGTTTTTACAGGGTTAAAGGAAAAAAAGAGTTGAAAAAGACAGAAAAGACGAAAGGAAATTGTAAGGGCGAAATGTGCACGAGTATGGAGCTATTCTGGATGTTGTTTTGTTATTTTAAGAGCAACTTTTAAGTCCAAGCTCCAATTGATGTGATTTAAGATGCGTTGGAAAGTTATGAAGGAGAGTTACAACTTTCTTGTTTTGCACTTTTCCAAATTCCAAGAGCATCGTAGTCAAAATCGAAACCGAAAATAAAATGCAATATGAAGGTCTAGCGCACATGGCTGGGGTTGAGGAGTGCATGTGCGCTGTGTCTAGAGAGCTAAGTTCTAGAATTGTAGTATAGCGCACATGCACGAGGGTCAGGGAGCGCACATGCGCACAACACAGTAGGGTTACTCTACGTGATTTTTGAGTTTCGGCAGATTTCTTCGTCCGGTTAGACTTTTTTTCAATCGATTTCGCATTCTTATCCTAGGATAGGAATTGTAACCCTAGTATTCATTATAAATACCCCATGTAGGGTGATTATAAGGGAGTCGACACTTTTATTCCTCGTTTTAGCCACGGTTTCCAGTAGAAAATTATTATTTATTCTTTCGTGGCACTTAGTGCCTAAACCCTCTTCTTGGTCGAGAGAATTGAAACCATGGTTAATTCTACTATGTTGTGAGACCTTTTCTTCTTAAACATATTCGATTTTATATCAAGTATTGATTATTTTTTCTGAAATTAATTTTATGATTGTCCTTTTTAACTTGCTACAATCTAGTAAATACTGAGTCATTGGAATTAATCTATAGTTAGATTATTTTAACCACATGTGCTTAATTCAATCTGTGAAGCAACTAAGTTTGATAATTGCTCGATTAGCATTATTGAATTTAGGGAAAATAATCAACTAATTGGCAAACTAACCGCATTTGTTTATGTTTAATTAACCTAATTGTTCTTGTTGATTTTAATGCTCCTATTCATTAATTTTTGGCATAGGCTTTATTCTAAATTAATAGTTAGAGTTAATTGGATCGCGTGTTAAAAATTAGCCAACTTTAGAAAGAAATAACAATCAACTTTGAATTGAAATTCGGATTAATTATTCAATTTGTGCTTGGCATAAAAATTGAATTATCCTTGGTGTGAAGGATTGACTAGTAAAGTTTTCATATGACCGGAACTAAGATTCTTCTTAAATTGAATTCTCTTCAATTTTACTTTCTTGCCTTAATTTTTAGATTAAAAGTATTCAAAACTCCATTTTCTTTTGAGCACAAGAATAAACTCTATTATCTGTGGGATGACTTGGACTCACTACAACTATATTAAATTTGAGAGTTTGTTTAGTTTTGGGTACCTGCGATACCACAGCCAGTCTTATCCAGGAAAAGAGCATTGGCAGGCTGTGAAATAAATTCTCAGATACATTATTGAAAGGTACTTTAGACACTTATTTGGAGGTTGGGAAAAATAGTGACACTTTGGTTGGTTTTGTGAACTCTAATTATGCACAAGATCTTGACAAAAGAAGATTACTTACTAGTTATGTATTTTGTATTGGCAATGTTGGTTAGCCAGTTGGAAAGCTACTTTACAACCTATTGTGGCATTGTCTACTACGGAAACAGAATATATGACCGTGACCGAGGCAATCAAAGAAGCCTTATGGTTGAGAAGTTTGTTTGGCGAGTTCAGTCTATATCATGATGTTACTACAGTTTACTGTGATAGTCAAAATGCGATTCACTTGACTAAAGATCAAATATATCATGAGAGAGCTAAGCATATTGATGTGAAGTTTCACTTCATTGGGATACCGTTACTGAGGGGAAAGTTCTTGTTTAGAAGATCAGTACCAAAGATAATCCTACAGACATGTTACGAAGACTCTTCCAGTTTACAAGTTCAAGTAATGCTTGGACTTGGTTGGTGTTCGTACCTGTTGGTGATTGAACCGATTAGGGCTTTTGTGGAGATTGTAGAATAAGTTTTCTATTTTGCTATTCTGTGGATGTGAAAGTGGAGATTTGTTATGTGGCTTTTTCCTGCATCGGTTAATGTTAAGGAGAGTTATGTAACCTTGATCTTATAAATAGAGAGTTTAAACTTTGGGTTTTATGTACCAAACACTAAATATAAGAGAGGCTAATAGACTATTGCGCCTTGTTGGTTATTAACCCTTTTGTATTATTTTTAACTTTCTTGTATTTTTGTACTAGTTCTTTTGTAGACTTAGAATAACTCTCCTAAACTTTTTGGATTCTTCTTATATAGTGAAATATTTAACTCACCTTCACCCGTAAACGTAAGTCTTTTGATCGAATCACATAAATTTAGTGTCTCTATTTTATTTTCTCTTTTGTTTTATTATCGTTCGTTTTAGATTTGTCTCGAAATTTTGACAATTTCTTGAGATCCTCTCTAACATCACATATTTTCTTTAAAGCGATTGGACAAAATTGGCATTTCACACAAATTAGTGGGGGCACATAAAGACATTTATAAAATTTCTCTTAAAAAACTACATAAGCATAATTAGCATTTTACCTGGGTCATCTAACACCTTTCCCCAGTGCCCATATAATATCTCCGCCATTGAACAATTTAGAGACTGCAAATGGTGGTGTAAACGAGATTACCGGTACAGTCAGCACAGAGAACTAGAACACAAAAAATCGAAGAGAGAGATTTTGATGAATAAAAAGTATCTCTAGATGAGTATATATAGGTAACGATTCTGAAAGAGCTAGAATAGAAGTTATTTAACATAAGAGAAAAAAAAATAAAAGGCAAAAACAGTTTTCTACAAGGAACTGAATATCGAAGTTGTGTTAAAATTATTTGGAAATGAACTACCGACTTAAAAATAACAAAGAAAAGTTATACGAAAAGTAAAATTTTATCAGTTCACACGCACGCATCACCCTATTGCACTACACGGGTGCGCGTGATATAGTAAATTCCCGCAAATTACTAGCCATACATACTTTTGGCAATTAATAAATTGTGGGGAATGAAAAGGAGGAAGCTAAAACTTTAAACACGCGGAAATTTACTAACAAGAGGAGATCTTGTAACAAAAGAATTTAAGGTACTAAGAATGTGTGTGTAAAGACTACATATGGGGTGAAGACTAAATATTCTTTGGTTTTCAAAAGATTGGACTAAATAAGCCATTTACCTTGGAAATCCAGGAAAAGCTTTACTCATCCCGTTATTTAGGAATTTTCTGGGAAATATCTTGTGTTGAATCTTCTAATTAACTTGAGTGTGTGTGTATATATATATAAAACTAAATATGCTTTGGTTTTTAAAATATTAGACTAAATAAGCCATTTACCTTGGAAATCCAGGGAAACTTCACTTGTCCCATTATTTAGGAATTTTCTGGGAAATATCTTGTGTTGAATCTTCTTATTAACAACGAAAACTATCATGACCCATGACATTAGTCTATTTTTAATGCGTATGGGTTTGACATTTCGTAAGTTTAACTTGAAATATAGATGCAAGAATTCCTCTTGATTTCTACTTACCAATTTCCTTGTAACTTCTTCAATCCGAGTGTAAGGATAGCTTTTGACAAACCTACCGTCTCGCCCGTTTTCTCCTGTTGCCACGAAGACAGAAAGGAAAAAAAAAAATTAAAAAACCCTGAAACATTTCCTCGACAAACTCATAGATTCCCTGATTATACAGCATCTAGACTAAGGGTTTGGTTGTAAAATCTGTCTCTTATTTTCATTATCCAAATATTTTATCAAGAAAAAATTTATACACATCTAGATTTGTATATGAGACAGAATTTAAATCCTTATATTATTTTATTTATGTAACTTTTTAATGTTTTTCATTTTTGATTTTATCAATATGAGTTAAAATGGCTCATAATAAACTATAATAAATATGTCACAAGTAATTGTAATCATTAAAAAATTGATTTTGTTTAACATTAAAATATTCTAAATAGGTAATTATGAATTATGCATAATGATATGTATATTTATATTACTATAGACCCACAATGAAGAGAAAATGACTTGACAATAATTGAAGCAAAAATAAGTTTAGTAATTGAATTTATAGGAGCATTTATTTCAAATTAGATTACTATTTCCTACACTGTTAATGTAAAAAATACCATTTAGTGTAGATGTATGTCACGTGTGCATTGCTTAAATCTCAAATATTATTTTGCCATGCTACATGTATCCAGACCCGATAGTGTAGAAATTTTTTTATACCAACAAAACATAAAATATTAACCCTTTGAAAATTTATAACACTCTTAAACTATTCAAAAAAATAATTTAAACTCAATAATTTCGTAGAGACCCTAAATCTGCCATCTATCCCGCTACCCACAATTGCCTCCGAACTTTTGTTACTAACTTGCTTTAAACTACTTCTCAAATTAAATAATTGATATAACGAATAGCATTCCTACCAAAGCTTGGGGGGGGGGGGGATCTAAAATACCTTCAATAAACGTTAAACTTTAAAATCTCACCGTATATTTAGTACTAGGTCTAAAAATTCACAATCATTTCTTAGCACAATAAGTAAAGTCTACTAGCTCTAAAAATTGACAATCATTTCTTAGAACAGTAATTAAAGTCAGATATAGAGTAGTAAAACGAAGACAATTTAATAGGAATGTGAATTACAAAAAAGCTTACTTCTCGTAGTTAATACTACAACATGACAATTTAGAACGGTATTAAGTCAAGTGAATAAACGACGCTACAAGGAAAAAATGTTTTGTAAATTATAATTTTTTTGTGGTTATAAAAGATAAATTTTTACTATAGTTTTCATGACTTGTAAACTCAATACTCTCAAGTTACAAATAATGGTGTAACTTTCAATTTTCAAGTCGCAATTCGTGTTTATAACTTATTACACGATACTCAAAAAATAGAAGTTCAAATAACAAAGTAAAATTTGCCTTGCATGATTTAAAAAACCTATTTCTAAACTTTACTTCTTTGATATCTATCTATATCTATATATTTATTATAGCAAAACTCCCTTTGGAGAAAGTTAGTAAGGAATTGGCAAGTGGCATATTAGATAAAAAGAAATTTACTTGACAAAAAATAGAGGTAAAAATCAACTACTAAATTAACAATGAAATCCAAATTAATTACCTAAATATTATCTTTAACTACCTTTTTTTTTAAATCCTTAATTTATGCACATCTCTTATAGTTTTTTTTTTCCTTGAAAGAGTTACGAAATTGAAAGTACATTCTAAACCATCATATATGTTTATATTGATAAAAATAAGATTGGAAAAAAAAATTAGGAAAGGAAAACAAAAATTTCTTAAGACCAATGATTTTGGCACTTCAAAATTAGTTTCAAACACTCCATTCTAATATTTCTTTTACTGAAATGACTCATATACCCATAACTTATATTCGACAATCATATGTCAAAATTACCTAACGACAAGGCAATAAATCAGTTGTTTCATTATATTATACACGTATTTAATAGAAACTAATAATACCTACAACAAATTAACACTCCAATAAGTTTAAAAATAAAAATCAATGTGAAATATTATGGACAACTTGAAAGGATTATTAAATAAACTATGCATTCTAATTATAATAGTAAGACCAATTTAGGATTTTTTTTTTTTCAAAAAAGGATATACAGTGGATCTCCAGCTACTCGTTGGTGACTCGAACCCATAACCTAGGTCACAGGAGAAGTGTAGTCTTATTATCTGTGCTATAGTTTATTGTCAAGGAGAAGACCAAATTTAGGATGAAGAAAAGGAAATCATATCAATTCAAAATATCCTAAACCCATAAAAAAGTTGCAATATATAATTCTTAGTTTTCCAATAATATTTGATTAAATGGATTATCCATCCTAAGTTCTCCATTTTTCTTGCTAATTAAGAAAGTTAAATCTTTTTTTTTTACTTGAAAAAAATATAATTTATTTTAAGAAAATTACAATACCATAATTAGTCCAATAAAACATTTATAAAAATGTTTCATAAATAGACAGCTAATATAAGAATTTAAATACAGAAGGCAACGTTATAATTAGAAATGTATACAGCCATTTAAGTCATTTTATTACTCAAAAGTGACTTTGGAGTGCCAAAATGCTTTATTTGGAGTGCCAAAATTACAAGCCTTTATTACACATACAAAATGTTTATCTAGACAAATAAGTTTTAAATATATATTTATATATATAACTGATATATTTTAATGTAGAAATAATAAATTAGATCAAAAGTTTGTAACTATACCCATATAATTTTCTGTCTCTTATACACATCTAGATGTGTATAAGAGACAGTTATAATTTATAAAAAAATAATATATTAGATCGCAAAAAGATAACAAACTTTTGAGATCAATTTCTTTTATTTTTTTTTGGCATTCTTGCGAATTTATATTTATTGGTAATTAACTATTATATGTCAACAAATATTATTTTTAAGTGATTATGTAATCGTAATACTTTTAAAAATAATTTTAATATTATGAATTATTATGTCTTTTCTACTTTTTGGGTTCATGTTTGTATGTATGCTTTACATGGTGAGACTTAAAATCAATTGTTAGAAATATTTTTTTTCCTTTCACATGTACAAAATAGCTATCATTTTTTATTATATTCCATATAATTATGACATTTTATTTATATATTTTTAATAAAATTAAATACTTATTCACATTTTAAATTTTTTTTTTTAAGTTTATTGGTATCTTTTAAAAAACAATTTTATTTAAACAACACATATGTTTTGTAATTGATAATACAAATAGATGTAAAATTTGTTATTATCCTATGCATATTTACATGCTTCTAAATGCTAAACCCGTGACATATAATTATATTACATTTAAAAGTAACTTTAATAAAATATATTCTCCACTTGAATTATACTTTTTATTGCTAGAAGTGTTCTTTTTTCCTTTTCTAATCTAGAAAAAAAAAAAAAAAAAAAATCCAATATTTTTTCTTACTATGTGATCTTCACAAATTATTATTCAAAAACTGCATAATTTTGAAAGGAGTATACAAATAAGGATTTTGACATCTTAATTTTTTGACCATTCATATATATATATATATATATGTATATATATATATATATATATATATATATATATGTCCTTATATATATGTATGTATGTATATATATATATTTGCTTTAAGTTTATTTATTTCCAAATATGTGTAAGAGAAATATAGTAGCTTCAAACTTTTAAAAATAATAAATCATACTATGCCGTTATTATCGTACACATATCTGATACATTTTTCAAAATATAATTAATTTTAACATAAATTTTCAATAATTATTTATAACTAGGATAGAAGCATAAAGATTTAAGTGTTAATTTAATAAACATATCATGCTCTTACTTGTAGTTTTTGGTATTCTAAAATTTTTTGATACTGTTACTTATTTTTATTTGATTTAATTGCTAAAAGTTTTATGCCTACATTTTTAATTTACTAAAATCTATTTTTTGTAAAAATTACACACACACACACACATATATATATAGACATATATATGTGTATGTGTGTGTGTGTATATGTATGTATATATGTGTGTCTATATATATATATATATATATATGTACACACATATATAATCCTAATAAGAATAATATATATGTATATAAATATTTTTATCTTCCTGTGCAAGGCAAAATTTTTCAAACTAAAAAAATGATCAATAAAAAATTAATATTCATCCTCCTTTGCATACTAAAAAATTACTATAATAAAACACATAACTAACTTGATGCTTTAATATTCAAAAGTTTTAATTTATTTTTATATTATCAAGTAATACTTAAATAGGAAAATTGATCGGTACACATTAATTAAGAATTCTATCATTATAATTACCAAATAATCATTGATTTGGAAAAATAAATATATATCAAGTATCTTTGATTATGTCAAAAATACCACTAATTAAAAACTATGACAAATACTTCTAAAATGTTATTTTTATTGATGATATATATTGATAAAATCAAGCTAATTCATACTAAACATATAATACTTCTAAATATTGAGTTTGATTTGACCATTTACAAATAAAAAATTATGTTCATTCACACTCAACAAAATGAGTTTTATCCTCTATTCTTTCATGGAACACAATATAACTGTAGGTTTTCAAAACAATCACATATCTAAGTCATAGCAATATCATTATATATAAAAAAGAAAGTCATATTAATTTCATTACTATACTATATGTATCTAAGTTACTTTTTCAACTAATAGTTAAGTTATATAGCTACTTTTCAATCACTTTTATATAACAGAAATATAAACATTTCAAATACATACTTACTAATTATGTTTATAATTGTTTTTCTCTCATTTTTATTTTATAATTAGTAAAATTTAAAGATATTATTACTTACTTTTGTTTGTATTTATATTGTTTAATTATTAAAAATTTTACATAGCCATCATTAATTTAATATTAGGTAAAAATTAAATATAGATATTCGTACTCCCGTGTTTGCACGGGATATTTTAGCTAGTACTATAGTATAGGAAAGGAGTGTTTAATGAGAAGGCATAAAAAGTTGACATGTGGCATATTATAAATATAGAAAATTTGCATAGTAAACGATAACAGTAAAAATGAAATACTTAACTACCTATCTTGAATTCAAATTAATTTATCCAAATCTTATTTTTAACAATTTTTATTTATTCAAAATCCTAATCTTATGCATGCATATTTTTTATAATTGATTATTTCTTCCCACAAGAGTTACAAAAATAATATTGCATATAGATTATTATATAAATATCACTTATTATAAATACATGTTAAATATAAAATTCTATTATTTCTTTTCTATTTTTAAACCTACCTCTCTCCCTACCGTTGAACCAATGACCAATAGGTCATAAGGAAAAATCTTATTTTATTGTTTATAATAAGTTAAAAGGACAAATATTTTGTTTATTTCGAAACATTGTATGTACATAATATTTAAAGAGTTATTCCTGATAAACTAAAAGAGGAGTAGAAAAGTTACTAAATATGTATGAGTAATATCATATTTGCAAACTAATTACATCATTTTAATAATTTTATCAAAAAAAATTAGGTTTAATTACACTTTTCTCTTTAAACCTACAACCCAAACCGAACTCAAATAATATAATGCTTACACCCTCTTACGGATTCCATTATATAAATAATTATAAAATAATGATTTAGATATTTGTTTTGATAGAAATACCCTCCAAAAAATTTGTGGGTAGAGTTAATCCCCTTTTGATGTAATTTATAATTATTTCATATTTTCTTGTTTTATTTAATGACTATAGGAGAACTTCAATTGTTGCATTTTTCTTAATAAACCTATACATTATTTTTATTTACAAATCCAAGTACGAAAAGGAGAATTTCACAATTATTTTCTATTAATTTTTCTTTATAAGAACTAAACATATGAAATATAAAAGTATAATAAATAAAATATATTTTATTTAAATACGTATTATCAAAGAGTATCTTTGCCATGCAAACCTATTTTATATAAAAGACAGTTTACTTATTTTACATTTAATATGTTTTAGTTGACCAAAAACGAAAGGCTAGAAAGTAGTTGTAAAATCTCACTTTTTATTTTATTTTTTTTATAAATGAATAGGATAATATATTACTTGATTTAGGAAAATTTGACGATTCATAACGTTTCCTTATAGTTACAAAATAAAAATTAAAAATAAAATAAATAGAATTATTGAAAATGAAATAAATGAAGAGAAACTAATTTTGGAAGGTATTTCTATCAAAACAAACATCCACATCATTATTTTGTACTTAGTTATATTATGGAATCTTTTGGGGGATAAAGTGTACGTTATTTAGGTTTAGGGGGTAAAATGGAAATTTAGTATGAGTTGTAATGAGCCAAAAAAATTATAAGGAGAAATTGTTGATTTAATTAAAAAAAACCTATTTTCAAAATTTTTTGAAGATTCCTAAAATTATTTTTTTTTAAATTTTTTGTCCCTCAACTGTATCTATAAACCAATACATCAGTCTGAAAAAAAGTGCAGATTATGTGTTAGATGCTTTCCAATGACCTATTAGTCACGTGTACGAGTCACTAAGAGATAGAGAGAGGAGCGGGTTTATAAAAAAATAGAAATCCTCCATTCTTTTGTAAACTTTTTTGTCCCTCAATTATTTTCATAATCTATGGAGACACTATATTGTACTTGATAGGGATCTAGAAAAAAAACCTTGTGGGAACTTTGTGGTATTATTAAAATAATTGAGGAAAAAAGTTTAAATAGAACTTGGAGATCTTCTTGAAATTAACCCAAAAAACTTGGAAAACTTTCATGGGATAGAAAGATAATTAAGACATAGAAAGTTGAAAAAAGTTTTGGTGGTCCTTCGCAAGATTTTAAAAATACTTGATAGGCTAAATTTGTCATTTTCACAATTGTGAATCTACTCTATCACATAAAGGGAACAAAGTTTTTAAAATTATTTTTCTTTAGATATTCTTCATATAGTATGTTCATCAATAACTAATAATTCAACCTATATTGATAGATGTTACTTTTAGGTAAGGGTAAACATATTATGTTAAAAACCAATTTTAATACTATTTGTTCTCTACTTTTTATTTATTTTCATGTCATCATATCTACATGTATGCTTTATACGCTAACTCCACGTTTGATACGCAGGAATGACGTGGAGTGGAAATGCCTTTCTATATTATCTTTTCCATTTTCTATTTGGTATGGCACTTCTAAGTTGGAAAACTCATTCCACCAGGAAAAGTCATTCCAACTAAAACTTGGAAAGCTCATTCCTCAAGAAAAAAAAAAAAAAAAATGAGGAAAGCTCATTCCATACACCAACTTAGAAAGAGAAAATTATGGGATATCAATTTTTCCCCTCAGTTTAGAATTTGAATCTATAATATAATATGTATAAGAAAATATAATTAGACATAAAATAAATAAATAATAAATAAGCAAACAATGTAGTCAATTATTTATTTATTTTTGCATAGTTATCTCATTTAATTAATATAAAGGTTTTTACATAATAAGTATAATATTACAAAATTAGCCAAATTTTACTATTTAATATATATTTGAATGCAAAAAATACTACTGTGTAATTTTTTAAATTTTATATCCTTAATACAAAATATTTAAAGTTTCTCACACCCATAGAAATGTCAATATCATGAAACAAAATAAAATTTTTTATATTTCTTAAAAAAAAATTGGGGGTATGTAAGTGAAATTAATATAAAATTCTTTCCATTCTAACATTTAAAAATCATTATATCAAACACTAAAAAAAAAAGAATAATCATTCTATTTTAGTTTTAGTCACCAAACGTAAAATAGAAATAAGCATTCTTGCCTATTCCGAGTTGAAACACATTCTGTCTGGAATGAGCATTTTATTCCATGTCATTTGTGCGTACTAAAAGTTACCCAGGTGTAAAATCAATTGTTAGAAGTGTTTTTTTTTGCCTGTTTCTTATACAATAATAACTCACACTTCCTTTTATATTTCATATAAAAGTGGCATTTTCATTTCTAGTACATTTTGATGGAATTAAATACTTATTGAGATTTGATGTTATAATCCGACCTAAAATTCTGTTTTTTAAAGTTTAGTTACCATGTAATATTTTAAAAACTATTTTATTAAACAAACTTGAATTTTTAAAAAATTGTCATATAAATAAAATAACATCTCTGATTATGTAATGCACATAGCAATTAAAATTAACAATCAATTTATATACAACAAGAGTATAATAGTTTTAATAGCATACAGTCTTCTCTTCTTCTTCTTTTTTTTTTTTTTAGTTTATAATATTGTCGAACTTTCTAAGTAAGTTACTTAGTTTTATTTGTCTTTCAAATATCAATCCCTAATATTACTTTCTTCCATAATTTGAATATATTTACTTTGTCGTGTATAATACGGGTTATCAGTTAGTACTGCATAGTATAGGAAAAGGGTCACGTGTGAGAGTTCATAATATGATGTCATGTGTCATATTTTATTTCTTTTCAATTCATCTATTTAACTATTTACTTCGCAATCCATCTAAAACAAACCCCATTCAAAATATTTTATTTTAAAAGGATAACTAGATAGCTAGAAAGGCAACGAAAGATGATTAAATCGTATCTTAAGAAGCCTTGAAAGAAAGTATTTTAAAAGATTGCAGATTTATGTATTAAATCAAATATAATTTCAAAATGTGAAACTCTAACACTTACCTGTTACCTATGGAGTGAATTTCAATCCATTTTAAACTATTTGAAATCCTTTAACAGAAATTGATCCGAGGGTAATCCTATTATTGATTTGAATTTGTCTCAAAATTTGTTCCTTATTATTTAATCATCTCGAGGGTAATCCTATTATATATTTTGTCTTTCTCCTTTTGTTGGTGAGACAAAAATAAGGAGTATACATGTTTGAAGCACTCCCGGCGATCAGTTCTTTTTTCTGCGTGCATGTCCCTGGTTATATCAACTCTCATTTGATTTTTGTTGCAAAATCTAAATTAGCAGTTTCAAATATCACAAATTTCTTAATCGTCTCTGGAAGTTTAACGACGGACTTATTTTTCTCTTGATTACAATTTGCCTGTTATATATATATATATATATATATATATATATATATATATCTTATTTTACATTAGACCATAAATTTCCAATTGATTGTTCAATAGTAGGAGCCAGTCCCAGTGGATTATCACATTGCATTTGCTCTATCCCGCACTTGATTACTCTTAATGTCACACTTCTTGAGAAATATCAATCTGCTGGAGGCTTATGTGAATCTGGATGACATATAAGATACATTATTCAAAATCAGCATATACAACTTGGAAAATGCTGATTTTTTATGAAAAATTTTATATCTTTTTTACACGAAGGATTTATGACTTGGGGGGGTCAATGTCTGGCTGCCAATACGCCCCCACTATTTTTCATTTGTCGAAAGAGACTGGAGCCGAACTAGAGGATTTGGATAAAGATATGTTTGTTGTAATTGATAGTACAATAGGAACATTTAAACACATGAAATTGGTAGAAATTTATGTCTCTATGATGACCCTTACGTTGAAAGATAGCTCTCCCAGATTTCTTTTCCTTTCTTAACTTTTTGTGTTTTTTCACCCTGCTTTTTGTGTTAATTAACAGAAAAATTGTATGTAATATTTAATTCTTTTGTTGCTCAAGATTCAAATTTGGATTTGGGGATGTTTAAGTTCGTTGGGAATGTTGATCAATTAATCTACTTTTGACTTCCATTCCTAAGTTATAATTTTAAGTGGTCTAATAAAGTTGTAATAGGTTAATCTATCTTTTTAAGAGTGTACCTATATAAAGTGATAAATACAAGATGACAAATAAAAGTTATTATGATGTCTCTTATATCCATCTAGATGAAAGATTGGAAATTTAATAAGATTTTGATATGTGAATTGACTTTGAAAAATAATTTTTGAAATATGATTTTATAAAATATTTTTCTTTTGCAATTATGATTATTGACTAAATTTTTGGATGATTTCGGGTGTTGATAGCGACGAAAATGCATTTAATGAAATGGATGACCGCATAAGGTATCAATTCCTTAATTCAAGCCAGCCAATGTTCAGTTTCTTGTCACAATGAATGGTATTAATAACTTAAAACGTCAACGTTGTGTTTACCTCGATAAATTTGAAAAAGAATTTAAAATTTATTTGTTTGTTAGAGAGATTTAAAAAATTAAAATAGATAAATTTTAAATCTATTCAAATTGTAAAGTTATTGGAAATTTTTCATTTTATACTTTTCAGTTTAAGTGTATTTAAAATTCATCAATTTCAATTTTACAAATCCATCTAACAAATAAATGAATTTTAAATATTTTTTCAAATCTATCTACCCAAACATAACCTAACAATTATCACAAATTATAATCACATAGAAATAAAAGTCATCATCCTAACTTCTATAAATATATTTGATGGTATCAAGGCACTGATAGAATGAGCACGAGTAACACCAGGTACACTAACATGCAACGGATGACCTAAACTAATTCTCTATTTAGAGGTAAATGGATAGAATTTTTATTTATTTTTTTAGATAAATGACATTTCATGTAAAGATTTCATCAAAGGTAAAATATTTGTCAAATCATTATTTGTAGAAAATTTGAGGACAAAATTAAGTAGTTTTTATTTTCTTGTTCTTAATATTTAACTAAATTAAAAAATCATTGACACTTAAAAAAATTAATCAAATTATTTTGTTAACATTTTTGCTATTTAACTCAAAATATACTAATCAACTTCTTGTCACAAATAAAATTTTAGATACTCCCTCCGTCTCATTTTTTGTCGTAGTTTGATATTTTGGTTAAACAGAGCAATTTTATAATTAATAATTTATATAATTTTATTTGATTTTTAATAAAATTTATTCCATAAAAGTGAAATTTTTATCAAATACTAACACATACAAATTTTAAATTTTAAAAAAGTTAAAGAAATTTATATACAATTAAGTTATGAAAACTTTATATGTTGACTAGAAAAATCAAATAATCTATTAATTTTAATGAGATTACTTTCTGTAGTAACAAAAATTTAGCCTTTTAAACTTTGATTGCCTAGAATTTTATTGTGAACGTAGATCTAACTTTGTGTCCATCAAAAGAGATTCTTGATTCTTGATTTTTTTTTTTTTCAACGGGACACAAACAATAGATTTATTTGCACAATAAAACTTTAGGCTACTAAAGTTGAAAAGTGTAAATCAAATTATTTTTCTTTTTCAATGTATTGTTTTACAATCAAGTTATTCCAACACAAATTACTATAGGTATGAAATGGACAATTATTTTATGTTATTTGGTGCAAAAATAAAATATGGCATAGTTTATTGTATTTCTTTTATTTAACTTTGGGTTAATTTCATACGTTTACCTCCTTAACATTTAAAATCACTATTATTTTAGTTTCCAATATTATTTTTTAAGCATTTAAGTTAAATGTTAAATCTAATACACATTCATTCTTCTTTTGACAAAAATACACATTTTATGTCGATACTTCATCTTTTGTTTTTTTCCTAATTTTCACTCGATTTCATTCTCTCTCCCTCTCTCCCATTTTGTTGATATGGTTTAATAATTTTTTTTTATCATTTATCATCATATCTTAAATTTTATCAAACTCTATTTATGGAAAGAAAATAAGATATTTTGGATTTCACATATATAATTTGAGGATAAAAATATCATTTTAGATTGAAAATTAAACACTGTTACCTTTGACTATTAGTTGAAAGATTCAAGTAGCTTTGACAATTAGTTGAAAGATTCAAGTGTCTAAAAACTAACGTTAGAAATTAAAGTGATAATGAATTTAAACATTAAGATATAAAGTAAAATTAATCCTTTAACTTGCCTAATGAGTGTTTGTAAATGTTTTCTTGCCATAATTGATTAATTCGAGAAAAGTTGATAATAAAATACAATTTAAATGTAAATTACTTTCCTTAAATTTAGTGATCACGGTTGAGTCACTAAAGGTCATGGCAGGGGTGGGAGTCACTGTTTGTGTGGGGAGTCACTCTTTGTAAGAAAAAGATAAAAAAGTATTGGAGGAAAGTTGTAAGAAATATCAGATCGTGTGGGAGTTACCGTCTGGTGTATTCATGTCAACCCTACTTCTTTCAATTCTAAGTCTACGCGCACTATACATGGAAGTCATGGTCTATAATTAAAGCCTTTTTCCTTCCACAAACAGAAAAAGACACATTATTCATTGAAAAAAGGAAAACAAATACTCATCATATTCAACAACAAATGGAGGGTAGACAAGAACAGCATTGGTCCCAAGTAAGTGAACTGGTCAGATCAAAAAGTGCTTCACTAATCATTTCTGTGTTATTCTGTAGTACCATGAATATTCAAGCATAGTTTAAACTTCTTTTTTTTTTTTTTTTTTTTTTTTGAAGTCCAATGTGCTTTGTCCCCTTCTTGCTTCATTTTTCTTTCTTCTGGTGATTGTAAAGAGGGATAACTGTGCCTGATTCTGGTGAGGTTAGATAATAATGAACAAAAGTGGGATATAATCAAGATTTTGTTTGGATATTTATAGCTAATATGTTGTTCCTTTAAAACTGTGTTTTTGAAACCCCGTGAATCAGATGCAGACTTGTGAACCAAGATGTTTAGAGCTACAATTCAGAAAGCAGCTGGCCCTTCGAGTCTTGACTGGGCTGGAAGGTAAAAATTTAGGAGAATACACCTTGTGAAGTGGCTTTGATTGATCTAGTTACTGACAAGGTTGTTGATTCTGGGCCAGCAGCCTCTATAACTGTTGAAATAGTTGCTCTTAGGGCAGATTTTGGGGATGTTCATCAAGGAGCTGGTTGGACAGCTGAAGAGTTCAATGAAAATATTGTTAGAGAAAGGAAAGATATATTTGTCAACAGGGACGAAAAACCAGATAGGAAAACAAAGAAAATGCTTCTTCTTGGACGAAATGTACTCTTAAAACTAAATAGAGGAAGTGGTCATCTAAGAAATATTATGTTCAGGCATTACAAAGATTGGATGAGGCTCTCCAAGTTAAAGTTGGGGGCAAGAATACATGGTACCGACTCTCAGTGGAATTAGAATAAAAGAAGCAGTATCAGAAGCATTCGATGTGGAGGATCGTCGAAACACATGTAATTACTCTTCTTTCTAATTATGATCACCTTCATTCCCAGTACTTTTATGATTGTTGCTTGTCTATTAGATATAAGGAACTAACTAGTGAAAATTAAGTCGGCAATTTTAGTTCATGTCCTATAGTATGTAACGGCTTGATATCGTATCGTAGAGTCGTGTTCCGGATACAATTAAGTCCACTTTCATTCGGCCGAATTTTGAATCATGTTTGGCACACTTTCTGGTGGTTAGGAATACCATTCCTAATTCCATATGAATTGATCAGTCACGTACTTATAATCTCAATCTCCGTTTCTTTTGCTAGATTACAAGAAGCTTCCCCTTCCTTCCCTTACGGATGAAGTATGGCGGCTAAAAAAATAGGGAGGAATGGAGCTTTCCACAGACGTTTGAGCATGGAAGGAGTCAAAACTGTGAAGGATTTACCCTTACTCTCTACTTTGTTGATCAGACAAAGCTTCGAAAGGTCAGTATTTAGTGATGAATTGTTCACTTGCCTTAAATTATATTGTATGAATGGTCCTGTTTGTGATAGGAAAAAATTAAGGTTGTTGATGAGTATGGAAGTAGATAAAGTCGAGAGTTTAGAATCACAAGATTAGAATTCTCTATTTATAGATTTTGGTTGAGTATCCCAATAACATGACTTTTTAATTTAAATATATATTCTTGATAAACTATGTGACGTGGACAATTTCCTTATGGAAGCAACTAATACTTGTATTATCACTTATGTTTCGTATGTTTATATTCAATATCATCATCAAGTTGTATGCATGCTTATGTTTATAGTGTACTTATGTTGAAAATCCTGCAGATCCTTATGACAAGCATGTCAGATAGAATGTTGGAAATCACAGTATAATTTATGCCCGGACATGTGTACTCGACAAGAAATTGTACTTGTACTATCCTTCAGGATCTGAACATAAGAAAGGTGTAGTTTTCAATGTTGTAGGAGAAGTGATGGGATTCGTATCGGATTGCCAATATATTAAAAATGATAAGATGTCTGAAACTGAAAAGGTACTCCTCCAAACCGGACATTGAATTTTTGAGACTCCTAACGTTCACTTAATGGAATATTTAATAATTTAATTTTAATTAAAATTGCATGAGTATGAATTGTAGATTTGCAAACTGTAACAGTAAACTTGAACATTAATCAAAGTACAAGGGATTCCTTATAATTTACCCTTATTTAATTAATATCCAACTTTTGCTGCAGGCTCATGCCCGGGACCTGGTAGCTGCTGCTTACACGCACTGGGCTGATGTGGTTTCAATTAATGACGAGGCCTCTCTTACGGATGGCTCTCTGTTCTTGTCAAATCCTCCTATGTTGGTGACTTC
Organism: Cinchona pubescens; assembly: GCA_025175665.1. NCBI lineage: Eukaryota > Viridiplantae > Streptophyta > Magnoliopsida > Gentianales > Rubiaceae > Cinchona > Cinchona pubescens. The sequence goes on along the minus strand of JANKKI010000281.1, from coordinate 30,794 downwards.
AGATGTTGTTTTTCCAGAAGAATGTGGTTTTTCTTTTCCTGATACTGAGTTCCTGGATTATTCCTCTATGGACCTTACGGGTGTTGGATTTGACCGACCTATGAGCAGTCTTGGCAAAGTTGAAAACGACACAGATTTCATCGATCCAGCTTTCTGTGAAGATGGGCATCAACAAATGTTTGATCTTGAGTATATCCCCCGGGGTTCAACTTTGGGAGCATCTACTGACATCCAAATGACTGTCAGTGGCTTTATAGTGAATACTGATCTCATTGGTAAAGCTCACAGAAGATGGAAAATGTTATTCAGTGTATTGAGATGGTTTTCAATAGGACGGATTGCTGCAAGAAAATCAAGTTTTATTTAATATTTACTATAAAACTTGAGTAGCACATACTTATATGCTACTATTACGTGTGTATTCTTTATTGAGTATATTTTGTACAGGTTTGTTTTGTCTCACATTAGTTTGGAAAGAGTTTTTCTTTCCCACTCAATATTATAAATTAAAGATCTTAGTTAAGTTTTTAAATGCACCAAACCAAGAGAATTTTAGTGGATTTTCAAAACCTTTATGGCCATCCGAATCTTTTGTCTTATTTGGACTCTTTTGTTCTTTTGTTATAAAGTGCCTATACCCCAAATCTCTCCAAATTTGTATTACTCTTAAATTAGTAGATTTTTTCCTTTCACCCGTGGATCTACATAAATTTGTGTGTCCCTTCACGTTACTTCGTTAAAATAATTTTCACAAAAACTTGAGATACTGATCCTAACATTCTTTTCTTTGTTAAGGAAATTCTTTTATGAACTAAATTTATAATATAGTACCATAGATCACTTCATTCACGTAAAGTCACTGCACGGTGCATTGTCCCATTTTGTGTCTTATAAACTCTCTTAATACCGTCATCGGGTCCTTTGTTGTTGCCGCATGATGCAGTGTCTCCTTTTGTGCCTTACAGTTACTGTAAACATGTTCACAAATTTGTATTTTGTAAACACAGATCAGATAATATGTAAACATAAAAAATAACACCAGCAGCCCCCTTCCTACTCTGATGGACCTTATGGATTGTTTTTGTGTTATGTTATCAACAGATTGGATTCCAATATATTTGAAAAATAAAAAATAAAATAAAATAAAGCCCCTTCCTAATCTCTCATTTTACTATTTACATATTGAAATAAAAATATTTACTATAATATGGTCCCGTTAAGGTATCATATCGTTGTACTTTAATACTTGTATTGTATAAATATTCAAAATACATAATATTATACATCATAAGCATTCAAAGTGCAACCATTAGGTAATGGACCATAGAATTTTTTACAAATATATATATACTAGAAAATAGCATGTGCTTTGCGCATGTAACATTCTTGATTTGTTAAATTTTTTTAAGTTTTTAAAAAATAAATAAATATTCAATGAATGATATTGTTATACACACCAAGTCTAGTAATTCACATCTAGGATTGTATTTGGACACAAAAGTTCTATTATACACATCTAGATATAAGAGACTTTATATTATTTTAGATGTAATAAGAGACATTTTTTCATATTATTTGTTATTTGTTACAACTATATATATCANAATTTTATTTCTTTCTCAAATAATTATACAAACTTTATCTTTTATTAGAACAACGTATGATATTTGCATCTTCTATTTATTTTTTAGGTGTCTAGGTTATAATTTTCTAGAGTGACACGACCAACTACTTATCAGTTAAAATTAAAGATATTTTGCATAGTATTAAACTTTTTAAATATATCTATATATATTCTTTATCATTGTTAAAGATAAAATCATAATCAAGTATCAAATATCATTTTATAGATGAAGTATTTTGAAATTATTTTATTCGAAAAAAATATTTATAGGAAACCAAATGATATATAGATAACAATTACAGAAATGATTAATTAAATTTTAAAAAATAATAAACAAATGAATCTAGTTAATATAAATAGAAATACATCAAACAAAAATTATGTGTTATATATATATATATATATATATATATATAAAACTATGATGAGATAATATTAATATATTATCAATTTTACTTATAGGTGTCACATAATATGTTAATCGATCATTATAAAAAATTACTAAGTTATCTTTCTCTGCAACTCACCAAACGTCAAGAAAAACAGTCATTTATCTTATTCTAAAATGCACACAATGCTAATGAAAACACGTATAGTTCTAAAGATATACAAATTTACATGTTATTACTTTAAGTGGGATTTAACATAAATTTCTAACACAATTAATTTTTGTTAATATATTGTCTAAAATGTGTATGTATATAGAGAATATATTGGTACTTTTCATATTTCTTACACTTATGATAACATTCACTTCAGTACTCAATTAACATTCTGCACTATCCACTCATCTTGAATGTTTTAAATTGTAGTTAATTCTGATTCAAAATAGTTTATATTTCTTTTTTAGGTTCCTAGATTTTATTGATCAATTAAAGATAAATATTTTTCCATGTATTGAACTTTTAAAATATATCTATATATTCTTTATTATTATTAAATGATAAGATTACTATCGAGGATCAAATATCATTTTATAGATGAAATGTAATAGTTGTTTACTCTAATGAAATCAGGAGTGGTACTCTAATGAAAAATATATAGTTTTAAAGACATCCAAAATAACATGTAAATTTTATATAATTTCAATCACAGTTAACTTTTTTTTTGCATATCGTGTAAAATATATGTATATGCATATAGAGAATATATTGGTATTTTTCTATATTTCTTAACTTATGATAACATTCACTTTATGACTCCATTGATGCTATTAACTCTTACATTCATCCTGAATTGCATTGGATGTGGTCAATTTCAAATTTGTAATTTGATAAATTTGATGTTTTCCAAATCTTATTTTGATGATGACATAAACATTAACTCTGTAAACAAGTTTTTGCAGGCTGTTATTTGTTTTGCTAGAGACAGGGTTTTCAAATGCACTGTACCGTCCGAACTGTGTCAAGCTTATCAGACGCATTCCACCGTCCGAACGAATAGGCAGAAAGAAGAATCCTACTGCTTCTCTAAACGAACGAACATGACCGTCATCGAAACCTCTATCGGACGATAGAACAGACGCATGCACGAACGTCCAAACGAAGTTCTTCACCAACTGCATGAAGATTGAACGCTCAGTCGGACGCTTCCCACTATCTCGGACGTCCGAAACCCCAACGGCTATTTTTGTGCATTTATTATTTAGCCGTTAGGAAGTAGTTGCAACCACCATTTATTGCTCTTATAAATAACTGATTTGATATTCTATAAAAATCATCTAATACATTGAATACAAGCCTTAGAGAAGAGCAATTTTAGTACAAATTGGCTATAGTGCTTTGTTGTATTAGTGTGTAGTCTCTTATGCAATTCATCTTTGTGTATAAGTGATAATCTTGTATGAAAGTGAGGTTGTAAGTAAGATTCTTGGCTCAACTAAAAGAATTTTAGTGTGAGTAAGAATATCCCTACTTTGTAAAGATCTATTGGCTCACCAAGTGTGTGAAGAGACAGTGATTTGATACTTCAAACTTGTTAGTTTGAAACAAGAATCTTACATAATTTTTTCTCTTTCTTACTTCACTATTTCACTGATTCGATCATATCAGTTTTTATTTAGAAAATCTTAATATTTCTACAAAATATTTTTAGAAACCTAATTCACCCCCTCCCCTCTTAGGTTGCTTTGGGACCAACAATTGGTATCAGAGTTTGGTCTCAAGAGACAGGCGGAATTGCTTTTGAGAAAAGAACTATTATGGCAACCAACAATGCTCTATTTTTTGATGTCAATCCGTTACACAGTCAAGACCTTCTTCTTGAGACATAACCTCTTGCAACAAGTCTACCTTTGTCAATTAACAAACCATTTAAATCTATTTTTGTAAAAATAGTGGTGTCAACTACACCTCTTTTGAATCCATTTTCTATATTTTTTAAAAGAAATCCTTACTTGTTGCCAAGTATGAATCCTTCAAGATGGAACCACATAAAAATATTGACAAAATGTATTGTAGGTTCAATGACATCATTAAGGATCTTGAAGCCTTAGGTAAGGAGTATTCTTTGGGTAAAAAAAATAGAAAAATCCTAGATGCTCTCTCAAAGAATGGGATGCCAAAACAATTGCTATAGAGGAAGCCAAGAATTTAAATTTAATGCCTATTGAATCGCTGATCAATTCTCTTACATCTTATGAATTGAAGTTGAAGGCCAAAGTAGTGGATGATGAAGAAGCAAGGCCAAGAAGGAGCATTGCTCTAAAGACCTCTCAAGAAAAGGATTAAAAGATCTTGATGAAGGAGATCTTGCACTCATCACCAAAGGATTTCTTAAACATTACATCAACAAAAGAAGAATGAGAAGAGGCGGAGCTACAAATTCAAATAATTTCAAAGGAAAGACAAGGCTTGAAATGAAGAAGCAAAACGAAAAATATTTTGAATGCGGTCAACTCGGACACTTTGCAAATGAGTGCCCTTCCAAGAAAAAAAAGGAAGGAAGAAAACCCAGATTCAATAACTTTCAAATCACATGGGATGATTGCAACTCCGAAGGAGAAATTGAAGAACAAATGGAGTCGGCACAAGTGGCCTTTATGGTCATTGGAGATGATGAGGTACTTAACATCACCAACAATGCTAAGTGGTTCATAAATAGTGGATGTTCAAGGCACACGACGGGTGATGCTTCTCTCTTCACAAATCTCATATCCAAAAATAGTGGAAAAGTCACATTTGGAGATAACAATAAAGCAAAATTAATCGGCATTGGTGATGTAGGTAAAAATGGTGAAACCTTGATTAAGAATCTGCTTCTTGTTGATAATTTGAACTATAATTTATTAAATGTTAGTCAACTTTGTGTGTATACAAAAATTTATATGTATTTTTTACCAAGCATGAATGTCTTATCCTTGATAAAAATCATGTTGTTTTATTCAAAGGCACTAGGCACAATGATGTTTATGTGATTCATCTTGATAAAATTAGCAATAGCAATGTAAAATGTCTTACCGCTTCCATAGATGATCCTTGGTTTGGGCATAGAAGACTTTGTCATTTTAATATGGATTTGATTGAAAAACTTGCTAAGAAGGATTTGGTAAGAGGTTTGCCAAAACTAAATTTTTTGAAAAATAAAATTTGTGATGCATGCCAATTTGGTAAACAAGTCAAAGTTTCTTTTAAACCAAAGAATTTTATGTCTACTCATAAACCTTTTGAATTGTTGCATTTAGACTTATTTGGACCTACTCAATATGCTAGTCTTGGTGGTTGCAAATATGCCTTTGTTATTGTAGATGACTAGTCTAGGTATACTTGGGTATTATTTCTTGTTCACAAAAATGACTCTTTTGAAAAATTTATAAAATTTATTTCCAAAATTCAAAATTTATTGAATTTAAAAATCATTTGTTTAAGAAGTGACAATGATGTCGAATTTAAATTTGGAGGTTTTCCCAACTTTTGTGATCACAACGGTATTTTTTATGAATTTTCGATTGTTAGAATCTCTCAACAAAATTGTGTTGTCGAAAGGAAAAATAGGACTCTTTAAGAAACCGCTAGAACTATGATTAGTGAATGCAACTTACCACAATACTTTTGGGCAAAAGCGGTTAACAAGGCTTGTTATGTTAGGAATTGAGTTTTATTAAGATTCTTTTTAAACAAAACTCCTTATGAACTCCTTTTTTGTAAAAAAACCCGTTGTGAGCATTTCAAAGTTTTTCATTGCAAATGTTTTATTTTAAAAATCAAAGAAAACCTTGGAAAATTTGACAAAAAATCGGATGAAGGAATTTTCTAGGATATTCTAGTAACAAGAAAGCATACCGAGTTTCCAATAGAAGAACGCTCTTGATTGAAGAAGTTGTGCATCTGTTACATTTGATGAAACTAATGATGTTATCTCAAAAAATTTATGTGAAGATGAAGATGTAGGTATTCTAAAGGAGCTCGAAAACCTCGTTATTCATGAAGATCATCAAGAGATCACATCAAGTAATTATGTCAACAACCATCAAATAGATGATGAAAAGAAAGAGGATACTCCAAAAGATCTTCCGAAAGCTTGGATATTCGGTCTAAAAGGGTATTTCAAGATGTCTCTTAGGTGATCTATCTGATGGGTAACTAAGAGTTCTCATGGCCTTTGAATAGTAATTGTGCATTACTTTCTCATATTGAACCTAAATGTAGATGTTGCTTTAAGTGATGAATCTTGGGTTAATGCCATGCAAGATGAACTTAGTCAATTTGAGAAAAATAACGTATGGACCTTGGTTGAAAGACCATCTTCTCATCCCGTTATTAGAACTAAATAGGTCTTTAGAAACAAATTAAATGACAAAGGTGAAATCATAAAAAACAAAGGTAGACTTGAATTGCAAAAGGTTATGCTTTTGAAGAAGGTCATTGACTTTTGAAACACATCTAGATGTGACTAGATTAGAATCCATTCACATGTTTCTTGCATTTGCATGTTCCAATGATTTTAAATTATTTCAAATGGATGTCAAAAGTGCATTTTAAAATGGTTTTATTGATCAGGAAGTTTTCGTTGAACAACCTCCGGACTTTGAAAATAAAAATCTTCCAAATTATGTTTTCAAACTCTCCAAAGCTTTATATGGTTTGAAACAAGCTCCAAGAGCTTGGTATGAAAGATTAAGTGGTTTCTTGATAGAAAATGGATTCAAAAGAGGTGTAGTTGACACCACTATTTTTACAAAAATAGATTTAAATGGTTTGTTAATTGTTTAAATTTATGTTGATGATATTATTTTTGGAGCAACTAATGAAAGTTTGTGCAAGGACTTTTCACATTTAATGCAAAAAAAGTTTGAGATGAGTATGATGGGCAAGTTACAATTTTTTCTCGGACTACAAAGTTCACCAAATAAAGGAAGGAACGTTTATTACACAAATCAAGTATACAAAGGAGCTACTCAAACGATTTGGAATGGAAGATTGCAAACAAGTTGGTACGCCTATGTGCACTTCAACCAAACTTGATAAAGGACGAAGGAGGTAATGGTGTTGATGAAAAATACTATAGAGGTATGATGGAAGCCTACTTTACTTAATAACCGAGTGAGACTAGATATCATGTTTGCTGTCTATTTATGTGCTAGATTTCAATTTTGCCCCAAAGAATCGCACTTGATAGCATTAAAGAATTTTAGATATCTAAAGTACAATGAATTTTGGTTTGTTGTATCCAAAGTCCTCTACATTTGATTTAATTAGTTATTCGACATCGACTTTCTTTGGGTGTAAATTGATAGAAAAAGTACCGGTGGTATGTGTCATTTTCGAGAAATTGTCTTGTATCTTGGTTTAGTAAAAATAAAATTCTATTTCTTTTACTACTGGTGGCTTGGCCGAATATATGCTTGTCTGAAAATTGTTGTGCTCAACTTCTTTAGATGAAACATACTCTGAAAGATTTTGGTGTAATTTTTGATTGTGTGCCTATAAAGTGTGACAACACTAGTGCAATTAATCTCAAAAAAAATCCTGTTATGCACTCTAGAACGAAACAAATTGATGTTAAGCATCAGTTTATTAGAGATCTTGTTTTAAAAGGAAATTCGTGTTGATTTCGTGCCTACTTTAGATCAACTGGCTGATATTTTTAGAAAACCCTTGGCTCTAGATTGGTTTGAATCTCTCAGAAAATGTTTGGAAATTTTACAGATCAATTTGGCATAGTCTCTTCGTTCGGAACGCACTATCGTCCGAACAAGAGACAGCACTCGGAGCGATAAGTATCTTCCGAAAACTCCTATCCGAAATAAGCGACGTTATAATCGTCTGAACGATATTCATTTTCTTCACTAACTCTATGGAATTCTTCCGAACGCGTACCATAGTCCGAAAGAACATCGGACGCACTGGCTCTTCTCATCGGCCGTCCGTTCATCAGCTTTTGGATACTTCATCGGACGCACACCAAATGTTCGGCCATCCGAAGATGAAGTCTCCAAAAGATGTTGTCCGTTCAACGGCCCATGGAAGAGCCAGTGCGTCCGATGTTCTTTCGGACTATGGTACGCGTTCGGAAGAATCCATAAGCTCCTTCCCTCTCTCCACAAATTGATTGGAAAATTATCTTCTCCAAAGTATTTCTCACCATTATCATATCTAATTTCTCCCATCTACCATCTCATTTCATCAAATTCTCCCAAATCTTTAAATAAAAATCAAATTTGTCCTCATCTTCCTTCACAATGGTTAAATCCCGCAGAGGTTCTTCTATAGCAAATCGTGGAAAAAAACAAAAGGGAAAGCTCCAGTGCATGAAGAATCTTCTGCTAATCCCCAAGTCTCCTCAAATCCACCATTACCAAAATTCATCGATGCCAAGGCATCTGAACGGTATACATCTCTTCTAAGTAAATCTATAATCGTTCAACGTCCTGCATCTCAAAGTCTTTTTGATGAGTATAATCTTCCCATTGTCAAATCATGGTTTGAAAAATAAAATTGGGGTCACCTAGAGCATACTAATTTACCCGTATATCATGACATGGTGCTTTAATTCACGCCAATCTTCGGAAAGGCCCCACTGTTCGTACTTTAATTTCTCATGTAAACAACACCAATCTAGAGATTTTCTCTAACATCATCAACACTATTTTTGAGTGTGAAGTCTCAAATTCGCATGATTTCTCCTATTTCTTTTCTTTAGATAAATGGCCCGCTATTGATACTCGATTTGACATTGATGAGGTTAGAGCTATTTTTAACATCAAATTCAAATAGGTCTCGGAAGCCAAAACCACATTGCTAACTCCTGAACTAAACATTCTATACATTCTTGTCACGAATCTGTTATTGTCAACCGACGGGCATTGTACTGAGCCCGAAAAAATATAGCTTTACTTATTTTTTTTGTGTTTTCAAGGGCATTCCTCTTGACGTTGGGTATCTCTTTTGCTCCCTGTGGGAACTCTTCCTTACTTTTTGTGTTTTCAAGGGCATTCCTCTTGTCGTTGGGTATATCTTTTACTCCCAGGAACTTCTTCATCGACACAGAAGAAACATTCCTTTGGAAAATTTTCACCAAATTTTTGATTTTTTCGATGCTCTTTTTTGCGGCAACAAAAATTTTCCCTTAATTCATCACTCAAAGCAACATCTATCTCCACTGTCTCGGACTGTCTCTTATACAAGACAATGCTTTTGATATTGAGCGCTCAAAATCCCAGCCTCCACTGGTTTGGCTATTCCACATTCCTCCTTCTCAACCACCCCCACCATACCCTGATCCTCATCCATCTACCTCTGAACCCTCACTTTCTCATATCTGTGGCCTTCTCACTTTCTTGAGCACTCAACTCAATTCATTTCAACGTCGCAATAATCATAAGTTAAAGTGACTTGAAACTCGTCAGGTGATTCTCCAAGAGACCCTTAGCCTTGGCATGTCTGTTTAGGCGGCTTAGGTTCAATTTGCCAACCTTCAATCACAATATCCACTCGACACGTCTTCCGACAGTGATGACAATGAAGATGGGGATGTTCATATAGATGACATAATTAGATGACAATACTCATCGAGTAATTATGTAAAACAATCAGATATGACTAATCATTGACGACATCGTTGACTATTTCCCCTTTTGACAACATCAAACAAAAGAAGAGGAAGACAGTGAGGCCACTAATGAAAGAGACATTCAAAGTGCCAAAAGACTGAATCTAGCACTCCAAGAAGAAAAATGTTCTCAAATTATTCCTTTGACATCTATTTTTAGTTTTTAGCACTTCTCTATTTTTTAGTTAGGACTGCTCTCAGATTTAACCTTCTATGTATTTCCTTGAACTAAGTATTGATTAATATTTGAGTTGAATATTTGAGCTTTTGTTTATGCATTTCTGTTGAAATACTTGCACATTCTCATAATCAAAAGCTTAGAGATGATGTCAAAAGGGGGAATAGTCATCGATATTGCAAAACTGATTAGTCATATCTGATTGTTTTACATAATTACTCGATGAAGGTTTGTCATCATAAAAAGGGAGAAATTGATGTTTTCCAAACCTTATTTTGATGATGACATGAACAGGTCCCCCTTTTGACACTGTCTCTTATACACATCTAGATGTGTATAAGAGACAGAGGGATTTGAACGCCTTTACCTGCACCTGGTCCATCAGTGTGTGTGTCAAGCTTCTGACGCATTCTACCGTCCGAACAGGAATCGGGTAAAGAAGAATCCCTACCTCTCTAAATGACGAACATGACCGTCAGAAGCCTCTATCGGACGATAAAACGGACGCATGCACGGATATCCGAACGAAGTTCTTCACTAACTGCATGAAGATTGAATGTTGTGTCGGACGCATCCCATCTATCTCGGATGGTTCGAGGTACCCAATGAGCTACTTATTGTGCATTTATTATTTAGCCGTTAGGAAGTAGTTGCAAGCACCAAATATTAGCAATTATAAATAACTGCTTCTGATATACTAATGAGAATGCATCTCCACAACATACAATCTTCATGCCTTAGAGACGAGAATTTTACAACATATTGGCATTAGTGTATGTATTAGTGTGCAGTTTAGAGTGCAATTCAACTTTCAGTGGAGTGATAATCTTGTACGAAAGTGAGGTTGTAAGTAAGATTCTTGGCTCTCAACTAAAAGAATTTTAGTGTGAGCAAGAATATCCCTACTTTGTATAGATTATTGAATCACCAAGTGTGTGAAGCATTTTAGTGATTTGATACTTCAAGCTTGTTAGCTTGGAAGTATTGGCTGATTAATTTTTTCACTTTCTTACTTCACTATTTCACTGATTCGATTATATCAATTTTTATTTGAAAAATCTTAATATTTCTAAAAGTATTTTTAGAAACCTAATTCACACCCCCCCTCCCAAAAATCTTTGGTTGCTTTGGGACCAACAAAATTATTTGACCACAAAATTAAATTTGCATGTATTAAATAGATAAAAAAATAAAACTAATAAAAATATATGATCTATTTTATTTTTTATTTTTTTACATTTTTCTATTAGTTCCTTGTACTGCTTGCCAAGAACTTTAATCAACATCTTATACAGATCTTATTAAACAATGTAACAATTACATTGCATTTTCTAAAATTGATATGTAAACTCAATCTATATTTGCAATTAATTTAGAGTATTTAATAGTATGATTTTATTTTCATAATTTATGTTGTCTTTTAAAATACTTACTTATTTTTTTAATATTTTCATTCCTATAATTTTTATATATAGCATTTTTGTATTTATTGCAATGATTGCTCTAGAATATTTTGGGCATGCATCATATCATGGGTTGAAATTTTTTCTACCTTATCAATAGTTATTCTAAACCAATTATTTCTTTATTGTATTATCAAATACTATAACAACTTGCATTATAATTCCAAAGTTAGAGCAATACTTTGACATTAAAAAGATCTATTAAATTTTAAATTTTTAATTGGCATATGATTATTAATTTTATAATTTTTAAAGTTTGTTGTAGTAAAAGTATAATATTAAAAAGATGTGTTATTGAATTCAAATTTAATAAATTCAAACAGAATGCATAAAGTTTGTTAGAGACATTTCATGTGTATCAATTTCTTTTCTGTTCAATGTTTTGTACAAGTTGAATTCTTTTGGAAAATGAGTTATTAATACTAATATAAATAATAAATATATAATTTTACTATAAAAAATAAGTAGTCTTGTTCGATTAAATTGAGAGTATTTTAGATATTTCAATTATTATTCATGAAGGACATGTGAGGAATGAAACTATTTAATTAATGGTATATTAAGCATGACAAAAAAAGAGAAAAATTAGAAAATTATATCGGTAGTATCAAGTGCAAATTAGGTCAATTATATTTCATTAAGGACATGTTAGCATAGAATTATTTAATTAAGGGTATATTAGGCATGACAAGAAAAGGATAATAAAGTAGTAGATTACCGATAGTTAGAATAGATGAGAAGTAATTTAATTAATGTTTCTTATCTTGGGAGTATTTTAGATACCACAAAAAAAAAAAAAAAATAGGTAGTTGGAATAGATGACAAGTAATTCATTTAATTATGTCTCCTATTGAAAATAAGGGATTATATTTCATTAAGAACGGATATTTTAGCTATTTTAAAAAAGGGGAGAAACACTTAAAATAGGGAGTATTTTAGATAGGTCAGATGTGCTTCATTAGGGACATTTTAGATATGAAACTATTTAATTAAGGGCATACTAAGCATGAAAAAAAAAAGGAAAAAATAGTTGCTCATCTACGATAGGATTGTAAGACTAAAAAAAGTAGCTATTAGTCTCCTAAAAAATACATAGAATACATGATGAATAATTTCATTATGTTTTCCTATTGGGAAATGAAAAATTATATTTCATTAACGGCGGGTGTTTTAGATATCATAAAAAAGAAGAGAAACACTTAAATATGTTTTCCTATTGACAATTGGAAATTATGTATCATTAAGTGTGGGTATTTTAGACATTACAAAAAAGGAAAAAAAAGCATGTGTCTTAAATGTGTTTTCTATTGGGAATTAGAAATTATATTTCATTAATGGGGGTATTTTAGGCATTATAAAAAAATGGAGAAATATTTTAAGGAGAGAAACAAAAGTTGGGAGAAACAACTCACACACATATATATCAAAAAGAACAACGTTGCATCTGATCTATACATTTTGTAGGGTTGTGGAGTGAATAAACTTCTCTTCACCTAAAACTCCAAGATTTTTTCTACATCTTTGGCCTATCTATTGTCTTTAAGGATTGATGAAACTGGATTTAGATTCTAGGTAGAGAGAGAAAGTAGAAGAGCTAAGAAAAATTTGTGATTGGTATTATTGTGGAGAGATTAGTCCATGATGTTCTTGCCCCTTCAATTTTTATAGATTTACATGAAGGGGCATGAGGCTACCATTTTACTAGCTCAACTGGGGCTAAATTACATAACTACCCTTAATGAGATTGCCACATAGGCACCTCCAAAACATTCTTGGGGTGTGAACCACGCACTAATTTTGTGTAGCATCATCAATAGTCCCCTCGGCTTGGTGCCTATCCTCGCGGTAGGGATCGAGGTATTCATGGATTCGGAGGGAAAACCTCAAATACCTGTGACCGACCCTCTTGTACCGAGCCGAAGTGCATAAATCTTGGAGCACTCCCGTGCTTGCCATACCGATCTGAGGTCGAGGTAACCCATGGGCCCCTTGACAAGACATGGCTGCAGTGATGTTTTTGCTGACTCTATGCGCTGAATTTCATTTATTGCGCTGCATTGCTTGCTCCGATTTTGCTGCAAAACGCCTCATTTTTTTTTTTGCTGAAATGCCTCGTTTTTATTGCAGAGTTGATGGTTTTCCCTCCGAATCCATGAATACTCTGGAAGGTCCCCCCTATTTATACTCTCATTTCTCCCAACTCTCACTGTTTCCCTTATTCGCTCTTACTTTCCTTCTTCGTCTTTTCCTTCACTTCTCACTTTTTTCCTATCTTTCACATCCTTCCTTTTTCTTATTACCGTACTGAGCCTGTCCCCCTTGCCTCTGATTTCCTCAGTTGCTAACCTCCAACCGCCGTTCATCGTCCCAGCCGAATATCACAAGAAGTCCTCCGAGATCTCTGCTTCCCCAAACCATCACTTGTATTTTCAAGTCAAGACCTATGGCCGGTACGTGTCTCTTATACACATCTAGATGTGTATAAGAGACAGGGGTTAAGCAGCCAATCAATAGCGTTCTATCCCTGATACGAGAGTTGGGAGGTTAGCAACTGAGGAAATCAGAGGCAAGGGGGACAGGAGCTGTCTCTTATACACATCTAGATGATTACCTCAATCTGTCTAGTATTATATCAAACCTCTTGACCCTTAGGACATCAAAATACTTAGGGATTCGGATAGCGCTTCACTAAAAATGTGCACATCAAACTCCCAAGGACCGAGGCCACAGTTCTCCTATCTGATGTCTAGATACTTAAGAAGATTTATCGTGGACAGCTTGAGGCGGTCAAGAGTGTCCCGATAGCACCCCTTCTTGTCCATCTGTCTGACCACTGGGAGAATATTAGTATATCCCAACTGACCCCTCCTTGCCAGATTCTCCTTTCTATGTAAATTATACGACGTCTCCCTTCCTTAGATACTTTTAAGATGATGTTGAAGCTATCCCCTGTAAAGGGATTCTTTTACATTTCTCCCTAAACCGCGGGCAAACAGCTCACTTCGAGTAACCCTTCATCCATCCACGATTGAAAAAGTCATTTTTCTATGTCCGATACCTCGACCCTCCAATGCCCCGGGGCCCTTGGAATCTTGTAAAAGAAGACCTTAAAACCAAAAATGCCTCCTCCCTGGACTCCATACATGCCAGGAGGCTTATTGAGTCTATCCTTAGAATAAGTTTTAATAATCAGCCTGCCATTCTGTCCAACAACATCCTAGCCTGGGCGGGGCTGTTCCCTACCCATAACGTCCCACGTAAAGGTCATCACCTTTCCCCCCCTCTCATTTTTTTTTTAAACGTTGCTTCATCGTAATACTGGTCTCTTTTCTTTTTAGAGGTAGGAGCATTTCTAAGGGGGCTAAGAGTGTTTGCTGCAACTACTACTGGTGCGGTCTCTTCCAGCCAGTCCTCACCATCAAACTGCAAGCGGATCTTCATCTGTCACTCCCAACGTGCCCTCTGTGAATGCTGGGGCTACCCATCAGCTTCAATACCCCCGGACCAAACTGAGGTCGGAAGAACCCCAGAGAGTTCGGGTGGTGAGCACCCGATCATACTGGCTCTTCATTCCGTTGGTCACCCCGAGCCCGAGCTGGTTCGGGTTATTTCTGTCAATGGAGACATGTCTCTTGATGGTGAGGATGTGGCCTAAGCTGCCTCTTGTCATCGCCCTCAAGGTTCTCCGGTCCGGTGGCGCGAGTGAGGACTCCCGGGGAGGGCTCTGGGAATGCCTCGCTGTCAAAGCAACTCATCACCTCCTATGGTAACTTCTACCATGCCTCATTCTTTCTCACTTTTTGTCTTTCTTCCCAGTCGACTGCTAACCTCTTTTTCTTTTTCAAGTGATAAGAAATACAGCTCCGAGGAGGAGAAAAAGTCCGCCGGATCATAAGATTTGCCATGGGGTCGACTGACCATTGATCCTCTTTCGGTTCCCATCACCTCGGTGAGTATCGAGTTTCGACCCACCCCGCCGATCGATATAAATGATCGAGCACAATTTTTGAGGATGGCTCGCAAACAGGCTAAGCTGGTTGCTTTGCCTCAGGATGTAGCCTACATAAAGAGGCTTACTCCCCAATAGAGGCTGGACGAACTTCAGGTCAGTTTAGATGAACGTAAGTGTGTTTGGCCTTTCACGAAATTTCAACTTTTTGCACTTTGTTTTTTAGTTTACACCTTACCTTCAGGGCTGTCTCTTATACACATCTAGATGTGTATAAGAGACCACCTTCAATTCTATTATCAATTCCCTGAAGCAGGCCTTAATGGCCTCATTCCAAGTCCGGTGTAGTGGAAAGTGGCATGAGCCATCTAGATGCTTCATAAGAGACAGCATCACCCTAAAGGGCAGAAGTATGCTGAGTGGAAGGTCTTAGTTCGGCCAGCCGAAGTCGAGATTCCACTTCGTTAGGCCCTGTCTGAAAAGAAGATCCTTTAGGGTGATGTCAGTGATCAAGACAAGAGGATCACGGACTTTGAGAAGATGGTCCTTCAATTTCAGGAGGAGGTCCAGATGGGCGAGGCGAAGTTTGTTTCACGGGAGAGGGAGCTGCGGATCCAAGAAAGAAATGAGTTCGTGGCTTCGGATGATGTAGACGGGATGCCGAAGGAGTTCACCAAGAAGGTCTTCTCAATGGGGTTCACACTAGCGTGTGACCACTTTGTGAAGAATCCTGATCTGTACGGGGGGTTGCCATATTATGCACATCTAGAGGTAATCAATGGCTTGCAAGCTCAATTCAAGGCCCTAGTATCGATCCCTGGAGCTCCTGAAGTGACTGCCTTAAATCAGGTAGGGCCATCAACTGCAGGTCCCGAATTCGAGTCTGATCTTGTGAACCAAATCTCCATCTCTTCGGGCAATCCTTCTACTTCTACTCCGCAGACTTGACGTGATACTTCTGTAATAGTTAGGCACTTCTCTGTAATAGTTAAGATCATTTAATAAAATTCTTGAGTTTTTTACAATCTCGATTTGTATAAGAGACAGATAGCTTTCTGATCCTTTTCAGATTCTCACTTCCAAGGAGGGTCAATAAAAGTATTGAGGAATGAGACCCAGTGCTATCCCCTCTGGCCGAGAAAGCACCGGGTCTCAACCTCAATGTTTGTATTCATGTTGAACGGGAATTGGATTTTGAGTCGGAGCAGCTCGATTTTACTTTTCTGATGAGTTAGGACTTAACCTCTGAGGGTCGGATCTTCTCAAATTTATTTGAGGGGGGCTACTAAGCCTCAGCCCTCAAAATTTATTTTCATGTTGAACTTGAACCGAACCTCCGAGGATTGAACAGCTCGATTTTGTTTTCTATTGAGCTAGGACTGGACCTCTGAGGGTCAGAGCTACCCGAATTTATTTGAGTGGGGCTACTAAGCCTCAGCCCTCGAACTTCGTTTTCATGTTGAATTGGATCCTACTGGACCTCTGAGGGTTGGAGTAGCTCGATTTTGCTTGGGGGGCTACTAAGCCTCTGCCCTTGGGGGGGGACTACTAGGTCTCAACCCTCAATGTTTGCATTATGTTGAACTGATCCTGGCCTATTGGGGTCGGGGGTAGCTCAATTTTGCTTGATGTGGTTGTTTGATGAAGTAATTTCTTTCTTTTGAGAAAGGACTTTTATTACATTCCTTGATAATATTTCTTCAAATTTACAATGTTCCACATTCTGGGAATAGGGTCACCTTTCATGTCAATTAACTTGTAGTAGCCCGAAGTGTGACCTTCTATTACACGATAGGGGCGGCCCTCCTAGTTTTGGTCTAACTTTCTAGTCCCTTCTACACGGTTTGCTTCATTTTTTTGAAGCACCAAGTCTCCGGGCAGCAGGTACCGATGTTTGACCCTGGCGTTGTAGTGTTTGGCCATGACCTGCTTGTACTTGGCCTCTCAGATGGACACATCCAACCTCTTTTCCTTGAGCAGGTCTAAGTTAGCTCTACGTAAGGCCTCGTCGTTGTGTTCTAAGGCACACAAGGACACTCGAGCCGAGGGTAGCCCGATCTCTACAGGGATAACAACCACAAAACAGTAAGTCAAGCTGAAAGGAGTGTTTTCATTGACTGTTTGGGGTGTGGTCCTGTACGCTCATAGGACACTAGGCAATTTCTCGACCCACGCACCTTTGTCTCGTTCGAGTCGAGTCTTGAGCCCATCAATAAGGTTCGATTGCATACTTCGGTCTGTCCGTTGGCTTGTGGATGAGCGACAGAGGTGAAGTGCTGTTTGATGTTGAGGTTAGTGCAGAAGCTCTTGAAAGGCTCCCATTCAAATTATTTTCCATTGTCAGAAACAAGCACTATATGAATACCGAACCGGCAAACAATATTTTTCCAAAAGAACTTTTCTATTGCTTGTCCCGAAATTGTGACCAGGGGCTCTGCCTCGATCCACTTGGCGAAATAATCAACCGCCACTACCAGGAACTCAAGTTTGCCTACCCCTCTAGGAAGTGGGCCCAATATGTCTATTCCCCACTGAGTAAATGGCCATGGGCTCTACATAGGGACCATGTCCAAACCGGGCATTCGGGGGATCGATGCGTGTATTTGACATTGGTAGCACTCCCGCACGAGGTCCATCATACTTCTTGCCCGATCTTAATGACGTCCACCATTTTGAATTTTTTTATCCAGCTTTTCACCTCGGTCATGTACCTTTTTAAGATTACACCTCGAGCCTCGTAGTTTCCTACGCTTTGATTCACAACTAGCTGAGAATTGGAATATATTTTTAAGGTTCAAGCTCCCATATGGTGGGCCATCTCTTTCCCACAGATGAGGGCCTCGTAGCTCAGCTTCGTTGTTGGTTGCTGGAAATCCTAACCTCAGGGCATATGTGAGATAGTCTCCTTCTGTGGGAAAGAGATTATTCCTGCTCCGGTTCCTGATTCACACGAAACTCCGTCAACATGAAGCTCCCATGTGAGGTCTTATGTTGCTTACTGCTCTTTTTCTTGATCAATTTCCATGACGAGGTCAACCTTCACGGTGTCACAGCTTTCTGCAATGAAATTCATGAAAGCCTGTGCTTTAATTGCTGTCCGAGGCTTGAATTCTATGTCAAAACTTGAATAGTTCTATAGACCACTTTAGCATTCTTCCCAAGGCATTGGGCTTGCTCAATATATTCTTCAAAGGAATGTTAGTCAGAATAATTATCTTGTGGCCATGAAAGTAAGGTTTTAGCTTCCGGGCCGATACATCAATGAGAAAGCTGCCTTCTCGATAGGGGTGTAGTTTCTTTTCGGACCTCGAAGCACTTTGCTTACAAAATAGATGGGGAATTATTTGCCGTGCTCATCCTGCTTCAGTAGAACCGAGCTAACTGCCAATTTGGTGATTGAGATGTATAGATATAGCGGTTCCCCTTTTTGAGGATAAGCGAGCCTCGACATATTGCCCAAGTATTCTTTATACTCTTCGAAGGCTTTCTGAGCTTCTTCGGTCCATTAAAAACCCTCGGTCTTCTTTATGAGACGGAAGAACGGTAAGCCTCGTCTGCCGATTTGGACAGAAACTGATTTAGGGCTGCCATTCTACCAGTGAGTCTCTGAACTCCCTTGACCGAGGTGGAGATTCTTCATATCGATTATGGCTTGCACCTTTTCAAGGTTCGCCTCAATTCCCTGATGAGAGACAATGAATCCCAAGATTTTCCCGAAGGGACCCTGAATATACATTTTTTGGGGTTCAGCCTCATTCGAATCGATCTTAATGTCTCAAACCTTTTCTTGAGATCTTTCAGGATTTTCTCATAGGTTCGGCTCTTGACCACCATGTCATCAACGTATACCTTCATGTTTCGTCCTATTTGGGACTTGAACATTTTGTTGACGAGACATTGATATGTGCTCAGCCATTTTTGAGTCCGAAGGGTATCATAGTGTAGCAATACGTAGTTCCGAATACTCCTGCTCTGGTAGAGATTGATTCATCTTACATTTTGCACATTTTAGATGGTCAAGACGAATCTTGCTTAGTTACAAGGACTAGATTACAAAGTCAAGTTGGATACAATACTTCTCTAATTAGCTTAGCCATTAAAAGTTTATCCACCTTGACTTCAATTACTAAACTGCGCTTCGACCAGAGAGTTTTCTTTTCCGCTGCCGCCTCTCGTAGAGACAGGGACTAAGTCTGTCTAGATGTATACACATCACAGTGATGAATTTTATTCCGATATGGAACACGGAAGGAAAGATCCTGTAGGTGTATTGTGTAGATCAGTCTAAGATCATGTTGTAGGAACTGTCCCTTTTTACGATGACGAAATTTGTCATCTCGATTCTGTGTTTCAAGAGAGTCCCGAGGCACAACATGAGCATTATCTGTCCCTCGGGCATGACCAAATAACCTGTGAAGCCAACCAGTGGGGTTTTGAAAGGCTTTATCAAGAAGGCATCTATGTGCATTTTGACCCAAGCGTCCCAAAAAATGATGTCCGCCGAGCTCCCGGTATCAACAAACACACGGTGCATTTCGTAGCCGGCCACATTTACATGAATTACCACAGGGTCATTGTATGGCATTCGGTTAGGAACGGGTTCTCAAAAGTGTATCCGAGGCTCATGAATGGCTTCAATCGCATTTTTCGATCTTCGCCCGAATGAATGTTCCGGGCATATTTTTTCCTAGCATTGTTGGAGTCCCCAGTCGCTGGTCCCCCAGCTATTGTGTTTATCACCCCGGCTACACGAATTTGCTTGTCTTGATTTGCTTGGGATTGTTTCTATTTTGGCACTTCTTTGGTGATTTGTGAAAGTAAAGCAGTGGTGCGCTAGGTCTTCTACATTACGGCGTTTTTTAGAACTCAAATGTTCGGGCCGATGAACTACTCACGGCAGCGCCCTTCTTGAATGGCCTCTCAATTTCAACCTTCAGTGGTTGCAGTTCTGAGATCATGGCCATGTTGGCCATGGAAGGCACAGTACTTTGTCTTATCTCTTTGGTTCGGGGCCGACACCATTGAAGGGGATGGCTCTAAGAACCGCAAATGCTATACCTGGAACAAAATTTCCCTCCTTGATGTGTTGAGTGGTGTTAAGTCAGCATCCGCACGAGGCCCTCATCTGTGGGAAAAGATCGGTATAAGGATCGGCATCTTTTTGGCCAGGTCAGTTGAAGCTCCCGGGTCAGATGCCGCTACAGAAAGCAACAACCAAAATTCTTTCATCTATATTTTTAATTTGGACCAATTCATCGTTGAAGCGGTCTACAAATTTGTTGAGCGATTCGTCGGACCTCTGTCTAATGTTCATGAGGTGAGACGTGTCCTTCTGTAGTATTGATTTGCTTCGAAAGTGGTAGAGGAAGGACTTTTCTAGGTCGTTAAAAGTGGCGATTGAGTTCGTCGACAGCTCTTGGAACCACTTTTGAGCTGGACCTCTAATGGGTGGTGGCAAATACTTTGTAGCGAGTGGCGTCACTATAGCCATAAAAGCTTGTGACAGCTACCACGTGCTGAAGATAATCGGACGGATCACAATCTCCTTTGTAGCGATCGAGGTCCGGTAACTTGAATTGCATCGGGAGTGGTTCGATCTTCATAGAGATTGTGAATGGATCTCTATCAATCTCTACCAGAGCAGGAGTATTCGGAACTAAGTGGTTTTTCCTCAAAATCTCTTGAATTTTATTTTTGAGGCTCTACTCCTCTAGCTAGATTGTATAATAGACAGACCAACACTCTTGAACTTGAGTCAGAGTTTATTGAGGAATGTGCGTCGAATCTTTCACGCAATGGTAATCTTTTTTAGAACGCTCGTTGATGAGTGTGATTCGTCAGATTGCCCGTCTGAGCGTGACTTTGTTATTTTGTGGCGCAGGTCGGTTGGACTCATGGCGTCAACTAACTATTTCTGTGTCTTGGCCGGACGCTGTTGTTCGGTCGTGGAGTGGGCCTTGAGCCGGATGGAGTTTTGTTCTCGCTGCTCCACACTATGCTCGAAAAGATTCAAAATGATCGGCGATGTATTTCAGAATGTCGTTCTGCTTCTGTTGGACCTCAGCTGGTGTCTCGACGTTTTCTGCATCATCGGTACGCACCACAAGGTGTTGGTTGCTCACCTCAGCGTCCTTGCTAGCAGTTCGGCATGTTTCTCAGTTCTTTATCCTTCCGGAAGCAAAAATAGAGAATTGAGATGATTGAAAAGTATCAAAGGAGATGGAAATCTGTCGATTCCCATAGACGGCGCCAATTGATGAAACTGGATTTAGATTCTAGGTAGAGAGAGAAAGTAGAAGAGTTGAGGAGAATCTGTGATTGGTATTATTGTGGAGAGATTAGTCCATGTTGTTAGTGCCCAATGCCCTTTTTTATAGATTTACATGAAGAGGCATGTGGCTACCATTCTACTAGTTCACTAGGGCTAAATTACATAACTACCCTTAATGAGACTGCCACATAAGTACCTCCAGAACATTCTTGGGGCGTGAACCACGCGCTAATTCCGAGCATCATCAAGGATCATATCCTTTGATGTCAAAGAGCTACGTATAGCTAATAGAATTAAAAATTTTATATGAATTGGGTTTCTGATATAGCATCATGCACTATTGATTAATATCATGGATCCCATAGTTCATGTTAAGTCACATTGCCGAAGTGAGTGATGTAAAGTGATGTAGTATGATGTAACTCAAAACGCAATCCAGAAATCTATAGTGCTATTGTCATGGACTGAATCATGTAAAAATTTTCCACAGAAAGAATCTTAGAAAAGAAAGTCAGCACTAGTCAATACTGGTACATATATGTTTTTGTTGGACTATTGAATGCTGCTTGGTTAATAGGAACGAAGTGGAAAGTGTCGCACACACTCAAGTCTCGACAATGCTTAAATATGGATATCTCTTTACTTATAAAACTAATTAAAAAAACCCGTGCGGAAGATTAATAAATATTTAATCTTTTAGTAATTAAACTAAATTCTAAAGTAAAATAAAACTAATTGAATATGTTGTAACCATAAATTTTGAAGTATTCAAAATAAGATTGATTCAAAAACTGATAGAATCGGTCCATTCCGAAGCGAAAAAAAAGATATCCGAACTATGTCAAAGAAACCCACATACATACAGATTCGAGTAAGGGATCACACTTTGTTGAAAGCCAGCATTAGGCCCGAGCCTGCTCCATGACTGTCTGTGTATACACATCTAGATGTAGATAAGAGACAGCTATAGTACCAAAAATTAAAGAAAGGTACTATAGTCATGAGTCCTCCATACGCCGCCCTCCTTTCACTTCTTCTCAAATCTTCTCTGTAGCGGCATCTGACCCGGGAGCTTCAACAGATGTGTATAAGAGAGTGAGGTTTGTGAAGCAGTTGCTAATAGATAAGTTAGAAAGTATTAAGCTAGATGAAACAACTTAAAAGTAATTTTTTTTAACAAATTCGTGATTAACTGACTGTAACTTTGGTATTTATTTGTGGCTAAATTTTTCTATTCATAGATTTATTTATTTATTTTGTAACTGTAAATTTGCTTAAAGTAGTTTTTTTAATTTTTTTTTATGTTCATATACTTGACTGAGTTATAATTTTTTTATCTAAAGGGATATTTGATAATCTACAAAAAAAAGGGGATATTTATCTGAAATTATAATTTTAAGTTTGGGAAAGGGATTTTATAAAATAAAAAAAAATGTCTCTTTTATGCAAATAAGATAACATAAAATTTATTTTGAAGATACTAAAAGATTCTAAGTTGAATGACAACTCCTCTAGTTTTGCACTTGAATTTGCCGTGTAGACATCTAGTAGAATGTTTCAACTTGCATCTATTAGCAACTGGTTCACAAACAGATTGCTAAGTAAATAGTATGTAGTTTTAAGTAGAGCTGTGAGATTTAATTCAGTTAGATCCTGTAATGTGGAAATGCACTTCAACTTTATAATCAGTAGTTTGATATTAGTTTAAAAGTGTTGTCGTCTTGGATAATATCACAAGAATGGTTTTTTGCAACAATGTCTTTCAGAACCTTGAAGTAGTCAGTGATCTGGAATCATTGAATCATGTATTGGGTCATTTTGATTGATTTAATTTCTTCATGTGTTAGTTAAATTTTTCTTGATCTCTTTCTTTGTGCTCTTCTTTGTTGCCTATAGTATACAGATGTGACTAAGAATTGAGAATCAAGTTTGTAGTTCCTTTTATCCAATGAATAAATGGTGATTGTTCTGATTAGATACTAATAGATATCTAAAAACTCTATGCCCCATTAGTTCTATACAAAACTAACTAATCACGTTGACTTTTTGAGTAGGATTGGAAGTTTTAATAGTAATGTCATTCAATCAATTTAGCTTTAGATCCATAATGAAAGATGATAGCTATTATTCCATGGACTCTGCCATTATTTTGATATCATTTTATGACAGTTGTTGGAATTTATGATAAGAGAAAATCTAATATATTAGTAATTTATGAACTCTTAATTGATTATAATTTTATTCTCTTATTCAAATGTTAAGTATGGGAGACAACACAAATACTACAGTAGATATGTTCATTGGTTGATTGAGAAAACATATAATGTTGAAAGTTCTTGTTTGTTAAAAGAAAAGTGAATACAATCTTGAAAAGCATGTTCGACATTTACAATACAAAATCACCTCCTCCAAAGGTGATATATCTGACTCAAGTTGCTGAAGTAAGTAATAATGAAATTGGCAACTTATTAGGGCAATAGATTACATGAATTCTATACATTTTGATGAAGAGAATGAATGTGTTGATTTAGAAAATGAAACATAATTGGATAACTTTACTTGTTGGAAAGGCAACATTATTGTACTAATCCAATCTTCAACACAAATAGTGAAATGCCGAATCTAAATACTCCAAGATACCCGGTGCTTTCTTTGATGGCACGAGGTGCACTTGCCATTCCAGTTTCTACTATGGTTTTGGAATCAACTTTTAGTACAGGGGTCGTGTTATTAATCCCTTTCACAACTCCTTGACTGTTAGGATAGTGAAAGCTCATATTTGTGTTCAAGATTGGCTTCGAGTAAGTCATGAAACTCTTTATATGGAAGAACTCTTAGAAGAACTTAAAGAAATAGAATTTGGTACTCCCATTCTTGTTCTATATTTCATATTTGATATGTGATTTTTTTTCAACATCTACACTATTAATTCCGTATTATATTTTTGAAAAACTTGTAGAACTATCAAGCTTAACTGATAAGCTTATACACATCTAAGATCTGTCTAACAAGAATCTACTCTCTATTTGTAACTTTATGTTCTTGTGTGGTTTGTTGTTGGAATATGAAATTGAATACTTTAAGTTTGGGTTTTTTTTTTTTTTGGTCTGCAAGTAAGGGACAGTGAACTACAATGAACTTATATTTCGTGTTGATGTTGTAGACTTATAGTATTCTTGTGGACTTCTATTTTAATCTTAATAGTTTGAATGTGTTGAGGACTTAATTATTTCTTAGTGATTTGGATATTACTGTGTTGTTGGAACAAAATTGATAACAAGTAATCATTTTTTTGAGTCGCACAAGATCGAGTATCCGTAGATCTCGAACCGCTTCAATTGAGTAACCAGTCATCCAATTACCCAAATTTTGTGGATTGGATACGGTTCAAATTATTGCAAATCAGTGAGACCGGTTCAAATCACTCTACAGACTTGTAGACTATGTACCTGGTCTATGAACACCCGAACATAAATTAAAGAGAAAAACAAATAATTAAGGAACATCAGTATTTAATATCTACTCAAAATCTTTTGAATATTCAAAATTTATCAAGCTTAATATGAGTAAAGTCATTAGAATTTTATAATTAACTACTAATTGTATGGAAAATAGTAATTAAATATGAGGATCATACCTATCCTTTCTTGATGGTTTTTGGCTAAATGGGTAACCTATCTATACTATGCAAGCAACAATCCCGTGCTATGCATGAGAATTAATTTAATGTTACTTATTTTCAAATATTTCCTTTTTGAATTTTTTAGATGGTGAAATTTAATCTAGTAACTTAGCTGACAACACTAATCAAAAACATAAGATGACTAAAAAAAGGTACATGCATTGCATGTGTATACTTTTTAATAAACAAAATTGAATCTATTTACAATCATGTAAGAATTTTGTTAAAATGATATTGTACAGCTCATAGGAAAGTCTTTTTCCGCATTATATCTTTGTGAATTAAATTGGTTTTTTAGCACTTTTGGTACTTAGAAGTAAGATAAGGGACTGAGTGCGATAAACTTTTTCGACTTATATTTTAAGCATTTAGGGTTTTTAAAGTGATTAAAACTTGTGAACGTATTTTATCATAATATCTTGCAATTGCTTCTTAAATACCTTTTTTTTATTTTTTATTTTTTATTTTTACAAAACTTATTAAAATAATGTTATAAATAATATTCTCAATAAGAACATCCAAGCAGATCTAAAATTTTCCCCTTTAACTTGTTAACATGGCTCTTAACTAAAATATGTAATGAAATTTAGTTAAAATCAAGACATCTTATTATAGAATTTTGTGTGGTTTTTAAAAGTTTCATATTAATTTTATATAAAAATCTATACTTTTTGTAGCACAATGTTAGTATCCTTTCTCCTTTACGTATGCAAAAATAACATAAATATAATATTTGACTTGTTTCCTTATTTTTCTAAATTTCTTAGCCATCTAATTGTTAACTAAAAATTATAGTACTGATTGGATAAAGAAACATCTATCTTTATAGGATTATTCTAGCTATAAAATATGTATACTAATTTTAATTTGTCAATGAAAACAGTTTACAAATCCTATATTATTTATCTCAGTTCAGTCCTCTGATTTAAATTACCTAATAGTAAAAATTTTTGTAAGGACTAATTTTTAAAACTTTGACCTCATTTACATCAATTTTCTTAATTATTTTCATAGTTTTGCAACTATTTTTCCTTAAGTTTTCCTTTTTTCTTTCTTTGAACAACTAAAATGCATAAAGGTTCAGGGTCTAAGTTAATTAATAATTAGGTAATTTTATAAGTAAATTCAGATAGACAAAAAATAATAATAGTATGAAATTATAAACAAATAGGATAAAGAAAGAAAACAAAATTGACAAAATATAAGATCCATATGAGCATTCTTTTCTCTTCTAACTTATCTTTCCCAAAGATGCCTTACATTTTTTTGTTTATATTTTTTTGTCTCTCTTATCTACCAACATTTGCAGTTTTAGAAATTTATGTCTCTTTGTTTGTGTTAATTATCTAGATAAATCAAAGATGTATGTGTGTTGATGGTGTACTCAAAATCCTTTGAAAAAGAGACAACCAATTTGTTTTTATTCAATTATGTTAATGATCATCACTTCATTAATTGGGGTTAAAAAATATTTTGAATACTTAATTCTATTAATTTCACTATTCATGTTGATAAAAATAATTTGTCAAATTAAATACATTTTTATTAAAAAAATTATCGTTTTACTGTTAACTTCAACCTCACAAAGTCACAATTTCGTTTTTCGTATTCTTTGAAAACATTGCAATTTGATGCTAATAAATGGCCAAGGATATGTGCATGTCAGAATTCTTCATGACGACGATAAAAATTTACTTTTCTCATACTCTTATATTATAAACATCACTGCATTGGTTTGAATTGAAGTTTGGCTTAACTCCACTTTGCACCCCCTAACTAGTATAAGTTTTTTGTTTCGTATCCTAAACTTTTATTTTAGATACTTTGTATCCCGAATTATCTAATTCTTTCCATTTAAATCCAAAATCTAACTCCATCAATAAAATTAACGAATCTAGGGCGCATGACCCACAATTTCTGTTAATGGATGTGATCCTAAACATAAAAAAGAATATTTTGTTTATGTGGGATTGATTTGTACATTTTTTGTTTATAGTTATATTGATATTCTTGGTGTGCTTTTCTACTTTGTTTTGTTCATGGTTTTAACTAGTTGAACTAAGTATATTACTAACTACTATTTGGTCTTATTTTGTAAAGACTTATCTATGGTCTTAACAGAAGCCAGGGATCATGCGCCTAACATATCCTTAATTTTGTTGATAAAATTATAAGAGACTGCAAATTATTACATTTCAAGGTGCAAAGTATCTAAAATAAAAGTTTAGCTACAAAGTGAGACATCAATACAAATTGAGGGGCAAACTGAGTTAAGCCTATAAGTTTTTATCTACGGATACTCGATCTTGTGTACTGAAAAATCATATTTTTCTTTTATTCTTTGTATTTAATCTTATAAATTGAGCATTTTCTTTTCTCTAGCTACTAAAATTAAATATTTATTAGAAATTTAATACTATCTAACTGACAACTATCACCTAATCCCTATAATGTAGCAATTTTTCAAAAAAGTAGTGTATCGCGATGTACAGATTAATTCTACCCTTATATATCCGATATTTTAAGAAATGGTGTATCACGTTACGTAATTGTATTGCATTCCTTAACGTATCGCATTTGTTGTTCTAGTAAGTATGTGGACTCCCTATCTAATCAGAAGGGACATGATTAAGAGTGGCTTTAGTTGATGCTCACAGTGGGATTGTTGTTAAATCCATAGTTATTAGATTCACAATATTTTTTGGTATGCGGTACAGATACAGGTATGTGATATGTCACATTACTAAAAGTGTGGTACACCGGGAATAGGTTTAGTTGGTACGTTCTTTTAATACATATTACGTATGATTAGTTTAGTTGGTATGCTCCAACGTAACATTTTTAAAAAGTTAAAAATCCTATACAAATTTATATAAACTTATTGAGATTTTTTAAAATATTATTGTAATTAGTATCAACAAAAGTATTAGTCTAACTAATAAACTCCATGTTAAATTGAATTACTACGAAAATAATCCATAATTGGTATACTTGACCTTGTTTTTGTTAGTTTGTGAGAGGAATACTTAAGAGACAGCTTCTATCCCAAGCCCTACCGTAATCTACTGCTAGATTATTTTAACCGCTTGTACTTAATTAATTTATATTTATGTTATTTTTGCATACGTAAAGGAGAAAGGATACTAACATTGTGCTACAAAAAGTATAGATTCTGTCTCTTATACACATCTAGATGTGTAGAAGAGACGGAACGCGTGAATGGATCGTGATCCATAGGATTACTTAATGAATCCAGTAACTATAGTTAAATCTGGACCAGAAGACCTAGCTGAGGCTGAAATTCATGTTATCCACAAGTCGTTTGATTAGAATGATGGGGAGGATTGGACTCCTGATGAGTTCAAAACCAAGATTCTAGGAGGAAGACAAGGAAAGCTTAGAGGAATTATGAATATTTGTTTGAAGGAGGGACTTGGCAATACAATGGTTTTTCTTTAGTCATTAACAGGTCCCATCAGTTTTGGTGCTTATAATTGTCAATGTTGTCGAGGAGTTAGAATCAGAGATATAAAGACAGAAATGTAACATGTTTGGGNGAAAAATAAGTATATTAGAGAAAAACCATACTTTTTATCAGAGAATCAGCGAGTTAGAGAGTTATAAGAATAGGAGTTCATTGCTTACTCAAAATTGTTGAATTACTTCTCGTTTGGTTCGTCAGAAAATGCAGGTTCTATATACATATAAATCACTTTCGTTTCAAGTTCTATAATTCAGTTTCAGTCATATTTGTTTTTTTATAACTTTGTTCTCTTGGTTATTCAAATATCTTCTGAAAGATATAAAACATGACCTTATTCTTATAGCTATATTTAGATGTGTATAGGAGACAGGTATAAACCATCAATCAGGCTTATAAAGATATCTTGCTTCTGAATGATGAATGATCAATTGAACACTGAAAACTGGGTGCTTAACTACATTATTGCATTGACATCTTTAGAGTCAATCTTGCATGGCATGAATTTATCGACCTTTAGAGGCTCCGGGATGTAAGTATGCCCTCCATCCTTTAATCTTCTTGTTAAATGTTCTGCTTTTGTGGGGTTTTGCTCTTCTGATGTTTCCTTGAAACATGTCATCTCCAAATTTGCTAATATCTTTGAATGCCTGATGAAGGTTTATACATATCATCCTAGTAAAATTTGTTATCACCACTGGATCCATACAAAAAACTTAAATTTCAGAAACCGAGGATAATATTTCTGTTCGAAACTGTTTCTATTCTATTAAATGGGTTTTGCTGAAGGCTCTCACATTTGCTGTATCTATAGATCCTTGGAAAAGCATGTCTGCTTAGAAGTTCGAGGCTGCTATAAATCATGCTCAGGCTTGTAAGCCTAATTGATGGACCACTACTTTTCTCCTACATCGCAGCAAGATGTTGGCGTGATGCTTAAGAATGTGGGAAAAGGTTTGTGCTCTCTTTTGATTGACAAGAATGCATCTAACCATTTTTCTTCTTACACCAACAAGGTAGCATTGTATCATCCCATAAACCAGTAACCGCCTTATTAACTTTGAAATGGTATCCGGTTCCAGAACTGGTACGTTTTGCTGCTCTGGCATACTAAATCTCTCTTTGATGTTTATGGAAATGGATACATAAGATACGATAAGTGATGGAAAGATCATCTATCTGTAAAAATTAGTGACGTCTGTTTTCCTTTTACTCTGCAAGGAATTCAGTTCTAGTGGATATCTCTAAAAGCATGTATTGGAATACTTGTAATGGT
This sequence comes from Cinchona pubescens, assembly GCA_025175665.1. Lineage (NCBI taxonomy): Eukaryota > Viridiplantae > Streptophyta > Magnoliopsida > Gentianales > Rubiaceae > Cinchona > Cinchona pubescens. The sequence continues at coordinate 821 of JANKKI010000281.1, read as the reverse complement.
CAAGAATTATCCTTACTCAATTGTTTAATGTTTACTTAAGTACTAATAATATTTGTTGTGTCATATGCTTTTGGATTGGCAAGCTAATGCAGATACTAAGTTAGCAGTAGCAAGACTTGATTCTTAATTTTGTTGAAGTCAATGTTGTATTAATACCTCGAATAAAACCTCAGTGAGATGGTGAGGTCTTAGTATTTTCCCATTTGCGTTTTGATAAAAGAATAATTACCAATAGAAAATAGAAAGCTGCCCATCCTAGTATGGAAAACTATGAAATGAGAAGCTTAACAGTTCATATAATTCATCAATGATAAACTCATTGTAAGTTGATAAGCCTGCTCCCCTTATTAGTATCCTGTCTTTGATTGGAACTCACAAGTTTCTTACTTCTTTTTCAATTGATGTGCTATTAGAGAAACACATGAAAGTGAGGAAATTGCAGCACATCGATCACAAATGCCTCGTGTTGGAAGAGTTTCCTGTGGTAGGGCTTGGGATAGAAGGACATTCATAAAGATTTTGTGTGTTCAGATGGTTCAGCAAAATTGTTACGTGTTCAAATATTTTCTGTGTAATCACTTAATTTTCTACTTATATAATTTATGTTTCACCATTTAACTGAGTCAAAGAATTTTTTGTAGTTGTATGAGTTTAAAGAAATTGGTGTGAAGAGAAATGTTGTCGTAGACACCCAAAATTAAACAATCTCTCAATAAAAATGTAGTAGTGGTGAGTCAAATTCATCCCACAGAGAACGAAATTTATTCTTGTGCTAAACGGAAAAGGGGGATTTTCTTGAATGGTTTTTGGACTAAAAATTA